>OX336378.1:5613010-6352389 GCA_946902895.1 Fragum fragum
GGTAATGGGTTAACAACTGACCTAAATGACACAAAAATGATTGAAATGACACGTGTGTGATTTCGATGAAGAAACATTAGGCCATAATGGAGTAGACCTAAATATGGCAAACATGTTTGACCTTCAAACATGACATTTGAATGTCCCCCCAAAATGTTTAACCTTCAAACATGACGATGCCTTTGGACCTAATTTAGAGTTTTTCCATTTGGACCATACTTGGATTTTTAAACCGTAACAAGGTTTACCATTAGAAAGGAATTATCTTCCAGTCGGCGCGAATTTTGGGCGGCTTACACTTCAGGGGAAGTAAACCTGCGAAGTAGAACAGTTTTTATTAATCCCCTTCCAACGTCATGCATCTGATAGACTTAACCCATTCCAACTCAAGCCCTCCTTTTTACGCCCCTCTAGAAAAAAGCTTTGGAAAACATTGTGGAAAATGAAGAAATTGCTTGTATCAAGCAATTTTTTCATTATCCACAACGTTTTCTATCCAAAAAGACGAAGAAATTCAAAATTCCATCAACTTGAAATTGTCGTCTGCAGCTTCTTTCGATTTGGACCAGTCTAAAATTTTGCTGTGTTGGAAAGGGTTAAATTGATCACACTTCTCTAGATTTAACCATGTAAATGTATGTACTTGCCTTGACATAGCTGATAAACAATGAGTTCAAACAATAATCATCGAAGAAAAATTCATTTTAGGGAAAATATATTGGAATTCATTTGAAGCGTCTGCAACCTTTCCAGTTTGCCGAACGCCACCTAGTGGCGGAAAGCGATACGAAGTTAGTATTTTTTCGCGGGCAGGTTTGAAACATTTGGGCTTGAGGGGGTTGTTTTTTTGTGTGTGTGGTGGGTTTTGTGTGTGTGTGTGTTTTTGGTTTTTTTTTTTTTTTGGGGGGGGGGGGGGGCGTAAATATCAACTAAACCTAGACCTATTGCATCGTAAATAATAATAATAATACCAGGCTGTATGAGGGCTGAACCCCCAGATAGGTTAATGTTGAAAAGAAAGGAAAGCGACAAACATTTTATAGCTGACTGATTTCATCTTTGATAACCACCCGTTTCTTATATGCCTCCTGTGTGCCTGGGCTGAATCCAGTCTGTACAATGAATCGCAATGAATCGAAAACCCGGGGCCCTGATTTAATCTTTCCTGTTTTAAATTTTTTAGACCTGTCCAATTTCAAAGGTTTTGCAGACGATGATTTATAGTGGATTTAATTTGAAAAATAGACATTCAGTATGGTAGAAAATATTGTGGAAAAAGAAGAAATTGCTTGTAACAAGCAATTTCTTCTTTTCCCACAATGTTTTCTCAAGTACAAAATAAAAAGGACGTAAAAACCAGTGATTGTACAGTAAAGGGTTAAAAGCCTGTAGGCGTCAGATATATAACAGACGAATATGCCTAAGTAGGAAATGTGTCAAACTGTTGCATAATATGCCTGCTCGCCGTTATTTGAACCTTTGTCCTTCGATTGCTCTTTCATTATGGGTCGGCTAGAAGGCCCCTCTTAGACTACAAAAATAAAAGACGCAGATTTATTATCAACACTCACAATACTAAATTAAAAGGTAACTTCAATTCTCTGTGAAGCGTAGATCTTTTATTATTTTTTCACTGGGATAATGACAATTGAAATAATGATATCTATCTCACCTGATAGAGCCAAAATGGCTCAAGGATACTGCCTGTTATTACTACCCTTCTACAAAATGGACACATTTCAATTGCTATTAAAGCAAGGAGCTCACGAGTAATGAAATCACCAAAAGGTTATCCCATTACCAGACAGCAAATAATTTCAAAGGAAAAATCAATTATTTTTCAGACCTACTACCAAAGCATCTTATCTGAGCCTCGAGCTACTTTAAAGCAATTATTTCATCCATGGACCCATGAGAAGTGAACGGCTTCGGCAACTGCCTTAAAAGTCAATTAACATAGGTCGTTATAAAATTGCAAAACTAAACAGGTCGAAAAATACATATATAAAAAGCAAACCATTTAATAATTAAGTACTTATTTCTTTTCCTCTGTAATTCTATTGGATATCAAGTTTAGCCCACATTAAAACATGATGGCATGATAGCTTAAATATGATGTCAAGGTCATATTACGAATTTCAAAATTAACCAAAAGATTCCATATTACCGGGGCAATTTATGGGAATTTTTTTACAGTCATAATAAACAGTCAGTCAAAGACAAAATACTAAAAAGATTAAAATACTTTAAAGATTTATTCACTTCAATTTAATTCTAAGTATTTAACCCATTCCCATCAAGTCTATCTTTTTAAGCCCCCCCCCCCCAGTAAAAAGCTTTGGGAAATTAAGAAATTGCTTGTATCAAGTAATTTCTTCATTATCCACAATACTTCCTATCCAAAAAAAATCGAAAGAATTTTAAACCTCATCAACTTGAAATTGTCGTCTTCAGCTTCGTTCAATTATGACTAGTCTAAAATTTTGTTGTGTGGATATTTGATAATTATTTCAGTATTTTCTACACAATATCTTTGGAGACATTTCTTATCAAATAAACCGTTTTAACTCTCTTTCTCACGATTGCAGGCTGTTTTTCAATACGTAAAGTGAAGAGATATTGCTTCCTGCTTGAATTGTTCAATGGTGGTCACTATATTAAGAAGAAAATTTGTACATACAGTGAAAGAAGCAGCTTTTAACACATAATTCATTTGGTAGATGGGCATAAATTGTAACAAAACACGCATCGACATGACTCTGGGGAGAGAGGTATCATTTTTTTTCATGTCTCGGGTTTTGTTTCTTTTTATTTCCTCTTATATAATATTTGAATACAATACTCTGAACAGTAGGCCTAGTTTTGCGAAAATCTGAGGTTGTTTATCAAAAATAAAGTAATGTGTTTCTCAAAAGCCTACGTAGGCTTTTAATCTTTTTTTGATTACGCCGAGATTAGGAGATTCACATGGTGCAAATACCGTTCACACATTCAGTATGAATTCACTCAAACCAACGTCATTGTGACGTCATCAGGAGTTGTGTTTCAATTCTGTAAACTGTCGCAAGAGGTAACATAGATATAGATGCTTACCGTTATTTTGCCTTTATCGTTTTAGTGTGATATAATTCAGGACGTCGCTTGTTTCCCTAGTCACTTCTGTTAAACTTTGATCACATGCAAATGAAGTCATACGATGTCGACAGCCGAATGCAGTGATTTCTATTTCCGCTAGGCCTTTCCTAGCTAACCACAAAAAACCTCTTTTAGCCTAATATATATCCACGAAGATAATATATATATCATATCTAAGTATTGAATGTTCGTTTTAGCGTATTTTAGGGTAATTGGGAATTTTTCTTTTCTGAGATTCAGAAACACGGATACATCCCTTTAATATACTGTAGTGAAAACATCTGATAGAATTCGTTACATTCTTTAAATTTATCAACCAGCAATCAGTAGATCTATCATGTAATAGAATCTCTTGTAAGTTGTTTCAGATTTGGACTGAACGATGTAACTGAAACCGTATTTAATGAAGTAGTAAAGGTTCCCTCTCGTCAAAGGACAGCGACAGGACATGGCAGACTGTGTCTGTTCAAATAATTCTGTATTGCATTGTGCTTATTTATAAAATTGTCATGACATAAGGCACCCTTTGTTGTCTTTCACATTTTGACTGTAAGACTCACTTTATCCAATTCAATATTTCATTTGGCCCCGGTGGAGAGAGGGACCGCTTATCTTTTTCTAAAAGAGTTGATTTCATAACTTTACGTCTTAATTCTGTAACACCATATATGCTTGAGTGGTTTTCTGCTTTGTGTGAATACATCAATTATGGTGCATGATTTAGAATATCAGCAAATGTAACTTATACATTTTGTAATCTTAAGAGTAGCCGGCGTTTCAGTTTCTCAGAGTGAGAAAAGATTTGCACCTGTAGGAAATTTCACTTTGAAATGGAGTTCCACAAGTACATCTGTGGTCCTGGGTTTTTTATAAGTCTTGAAATCTCGCATTAAAAATGTTTGATATCAAATCTTAGAATATCATTCCTATGTTAATATCTCCTTTCGAATAATCTTGTAATGTGATAACTTCAATTGTTGTTTGACATTTTTACTTGTTAGCAAAGCAACATCTCTTTCTATGTCGTACCGTCTTTGTTAATAGGATCGTTATACAAATAAAATTTTTGATCCCTTTTTGTGGCATCTTTTGTATGAAAATATGGTCACCGACATCATTATCATGTTATTTATCACATCATGTTAATCTACATTACTTTTTATGTTTTTATATATTCTATTAAGAGATGAAGAGAATAGTTTTTTTTTCATGGAGGTATGAACCGAAAAACCTAATCACACTGCATTAATACAACATCCAAAATACTTGATGTGAACACAAAATCGCGCGTTCTTTATGCTAAGTCTAATTAAAGTGGACTTTTGACCCGAACGGTACACCATATGTGTTGACGTGAAACGTTCCACGGTATTCCTGTAAATGGTGTCGAAACGTTCGAGAAAACTAGCCAGTTGAGCAAGACGAAGACAAATCGGCTCCCTTCATCGCTACCAAAACGTGAAAATTAATGATTTTGTAGTGAGAGAGGAAACTCGGCATGTTTGCAGAAAGTGTTGATCTTTGAATGAGAGTCTATCGATGATGTGTGGGAATCAATATTCTTACACACGGATTGGAGCAGGCCGTGATATTAGGTTAGATAACCGATAAATTTCACGTAATAAGATTTATCTTTTAAATAAGAATTGTAACCATTAAGATATAATTGATAAAGAGAGAAGATTAATGAAGAAATTGTGTGGCTGTTAGTTACAATGTCTTTAGTTGTTGTGCTTTTTAATCAACGCTTTTATACTGTTATTCGTAAAAATGTTAAAATAATAATTCTAGATTTTTTGTGTTATCAGTAAACAGTGTTAGAGGGGGCAAGGAATAATATATTTTTCAGCAAAAAAGCTTTCTAAATATGAATATTAATTTTCCAATCTTTGTGTGAATTCAAAGTTTTATTTATTATATAGACCTCTCTAGGAAATAACCTCTAACAAAAAAAGGAGAGACTGTATTCTGATGCGTAAATTAAAGATAGTTATCATCAGTTTATACAATTATATGTAAAAAAAAAAATAATATTTTTGTGACTAATATTAAACGAAAGAATTCTTCGCCTATTCTTCTTTCTCTATAATTTTCTATTCTTCTTTAATAGATTTATTTTTCTTGTTTCATTCTTCTGTATCATTTTTCTTTCAAATGTATACTATTTAGATTTACTAATTTTTCCACTTAGCAACTGGAGATTTGTATCCCTGTGCTATATTTAAAAGTATAACTATAGGAGTTATAGGAAATTGCGATCATCTTCAAATTAGATGGAGTTCTTTCAGTGAATTTGTTGGATCAAATCAACACCATATTTAAACAATATGTGGATTATATTTGAAAGCATGATTGTTTCATTGGTTTAGTTTTATGTGATCTAAGTACATTACTGGAATAACTGGAATATTATCTCTACGCTTTCCTGGTGAAAAGAATTCATCTGGGGAGAGTTTAACATCACCTGCTCTAAGGTAAACGTCATATTGTCAGAAACTAACAAATTCGTTAGTTTACTAGATGATTAAACCATTACCAGACGCCACAATTCTAGACTGGCCCAAATTGGAAAGAGTTGCAGACGATAATTTCAAGTTGATGGATTTTTTTTTTCGTCTTTTTTGGACAGACTGAAGTCATATGAATTGCATAGGTTAACACATTACCTGACGGCAACCTTTTGGACTGGTCCGAATTGAAAGGAGTTGCAGATGATAATATAAAGTTTATGAAATTTTAGGTTTTGTCAACTTTCTGGATAAAAAACATTGCGTAAAATGAAAAAATTGCTTGTGGCAACAGTTTCTTCATTTAACACAATGTTTTCATATATCTCTTTGTTGAGGGCTGCAATAAAAGGCATAGTGTGGGAATGGGGTATTTGTCTTCGTATGTTTTATGACTTATGCCTAAGATGTATGCCTAAGTGACCATTCACATGTTCCTTTTGCAAAAACCAGATAATGGGTGATATGATGCTTTTCTTGACGTTTCCAGTCTGCTCATCTCGGAGAAAACCCGAAATATTGTCATAGATAACTTTGACGCCGCTTGTGTTTCAGGCGTCATCGCCGTACAAAATCTTTGACATTCTGTAATATCTCTGGTATTTCTGAAATGCATTGATTTGAAACTTTGATAAATGTTAGCAATCAAAAGAATACCAAATATTACCGAGAGGGGTAACTCTGAATGCAATTTTGCTAGAATTGTGCCCCCTTTTGGAACCATTTTTACCTAACAGTCAATCGTTAGGCACTCATAGGTTGCGCTCTTTTTACAATTTAGCACGATTTTCGTATTTTCCTGATATTGATCTGCATACATTGAATTAACTCCCTTTTAACCATTGTCATGCTTAAACCGGAATATTCCTATGTTTTCAGGACGTTTAGACATAGAACAGCCTTCTTATGTGTGCAGTCTGATCTTAGTCCTCATCACGCGTCTGTCCCTTTCCAGTCTGAGTTGTTGATAAGATTATTTTTTCAAAAGAAATACATATACTGATCCACAACTAGTGTCTCCAGTGCTGTCAGCTCTTTTATTTTTGTGAAGTTCTGGAAAGGGTTTTCACCCAGCATGACAAGGGTTTATGGCAAACAATTAATATAGGGAGGATTGTATTTATGGACAATTGTAGTACAATTTCTCAAAAAGCAACAGAGTCCATAAAATAACAATGAAAGTCATCCGAGCACTCATCGCACGTGTTTAACTTCATCATTTTGTGATTTAATATTTAGTTTCGTCTATTAAGAGCGAGCGTTTGGTCGAAAGAATTATTCATAACCACATGAACAAAATTTTGAGCATGCGGCTATTTTTTATGCTTCTTCACAAAATAGTCCCATACAAAATTTTTTTCAAAATTTGTAAAGTTTTTGCCTTTTTCGCTCGATGCTAATAAATCATAAGAAATGAAGAGAATATTTTTTGTTTTTATGGAGGTATGAGCCGAAACACCTAATCACACTTATGTATGAACCCGCTTCGCGGAAACAAAAAATATTCTCTTCATCTCTTAAGTGAAAACCATCATGCTGCGCCGCTTTGAGAAAAAAAAACTTGCATCGCTGGGTCACATATGAAATGATTATATCGATCCATTACAGGTCGCACAAATTTTGGCTTTGTTAAGAAATAAATTATACAAAAATATTGTGAGTGAATAAGAAATCCTTCGAGACCATCAATTTCGACATTTCTCGCAATATCTACCTAATTTTGGCACTTGTTTCTTCCATTACTCTCTGTTGATTCAAATGACCAATCGAGGCTGTCACAAAAGTTATCAATAGGCCAATCAAATCATTCATTTAAACAGGAAGTAGAATTTGAACTCTGACATTTGCCGACTTTAATGTTTAAATTTTTTATTGGTTTTGCGACTAATACGTCGTAACTACAGCTTGAATAAGCCGTAGTTACGACGTTTATGTCGCCAACCATTCATTTTGCTTTTTTCACGTTACTGGCATCAAATTTTGCAAAAATACACCATTTAATATCGATGCGGAACTTCCTGTCGGAATAAGTGGGCGTGGCTATCGGAATACATCGGCCACTTCCGTAAACCTTGAAAACAGACCTCGGACGCGTTGTCTGCGCGTATGTAAGGCGGAGCATAAAATAACAACACGGTGTATTTTGTTGACCGGAAACGTAGTACGTAATCTCGGAAAACCCGGATGGTTCGGAAGTCTCAAAATACCTGAAAAACTTAAATTTCCTTTTTTGGTTCTATTTTCTGTCCTATTTTGTTATAATATCAAGTTTCCTTTAAAAAGTTCTTTCAAAACTTTATGAGTCGCATTTTACCACATTCGCTTTGCATAATGGATAGCGCCATTTTGGAAGTTTGTCACGTGATTTTTTTAAAATAGTTCTACGATGTACATCCGAGATTTGATTCGTAGAATTTAACGAGTAGTTTCGACTGTGGGTGCGGCCAGCGAAGTCAATGGGTGGGATCGGCAATCTGTCGATTGTCGTCTGAATATTCTCTTAATTTTAAACAAAAAATATCCAGAAGTTCTAAAGTAAGGCGATTTTTGGCACTTAGTGAACACGGTTCTTTGATAGCCATTTAATGACTCTTATTGTTCGGCACATTACAAAATAGCTACTGAGCGATTCAAATTCCAGTAAAGTGTAAATCATTTTCAAACTATAGGTGCACAAGTTATAGTGAGTGACCATAAGTCAATTTTGTCTTTACCTGTAGAGAGCTATATAACTATATGAGCCTGTGCATGACATTTCCAACAATTTCGCATGTGCGTGACTCGCACACATTGAGCACCCTGGACAGCCATTCGGGATTATTAGAATATTCGCTGATTGTTAAAAGATGCTTTGCGAAAGTTTCTATCTACAGAGCGCAGAGTGAAGACTCTGATCAGACTGTGCGGATGCACAGGCTGATCTGAGTCTTTACTTGGCGCATATGTGTAATGGTTGGAAATGTCACACATGCGCTCATATAATAGTGGTGTTGAACAGCATTGGCTGTATTATTGATAGTATGTACCCCTTCCCGATCACCCCTTTATAGAAACACAAGTTATAGTGTATGATCAAAGGTTAACTTTGTCTATACCTGTATAAAAAAAAATGACCTCTGATCAGTATTATTGCGAATAATTTTGAGAGCTTTGAGTAACACGCAAGTAACACTTTCATTATAAGTAACCCTATGCTACCAATAGAAACTGAACTAGTGGCATGACTTTCCCCCCATAGATGACACCCCGTATATTTGACATCACAGCTCTTGAGGAACAGCGTTTGATTGACTTATGGAAAGTTCATTAATTACGCAATTTTATTAATATCTGTGATAGTACAGACTACTGAACTAATAGCATTCAGTATTAAGACAGCCAATATGGTGTACCATTTGGGTACCATTTGGGTCAAAAGTCCTCTTTAGTCGTCTTGGTACCCGAGACCGCATGCACGCGTAAATAATATAGGTAAACCCATTTAATTTAAATGAGCAAGGTTATGTTTGAAAGTGCACGCGTTATTTAACGCGTGCACTTTCAAAATATGCACAGATGAAGATTAAACACATTCATATTGTTCTTGCCCTTGTACAGCAGGCATACGCGCACATTTCATACCCTTGAACGCTCAATTATTATGAGCGCACGCCTAAATTTTGTGAGTGCACCAATGTTATTTAAGCGTGCACGCGTTTATTTTAGCGTGTATTACCTAAAGTGGACTTTTGACCCAATAAGTTCGCCATAGGCAACATGTAAAACTTGTATTGTTTGCGATTATCCAACGGGCAAAAACTTTTGACTATCGAAAAGTTGTCACGGAATGAAAAGGTTGAGTGTTACTGACAGATACTTGAAAGAACGAGGAAAAAAAAAAGAAAATGCTTGTAAAACATGCAACCTCTTTTCCAAAATATTTTTCATCGTATGACCAGATGTGATCTATTAACTCCGAATTTTTGTTTGTTCGGTTACCGAAAGGTCGTATCTATAGCGTATTCAAAATGTAGTTACTAAGTTATAGTGACAAGCCAGCGATTTGTTTGATTTATGCTTCTAGCCGCGTATCAAATATCAAAAGAGCCTGTTTGTAAGAACATGATATTTTTGGCTCACTTGGACTCAAACTCCCCAATAAGAGATTTTGTTATCTAGCTGTGTCCGGCATCCACATTGCGTCTTGTGTCGTTCGTCCTGTGTCTTGAAGGCACTTTGGAGACCATTCAAAAAAACTTCTTTATATTTTGGCTCTTTTCCCCCCGAATATTTGTCTATGATATTTAAGTAAATTAAATCTAGGGCACTTTAGGCTGATAGCCTGTAAATTCCTTACAAAAGTTCTTGAATCTTTTGGAGAATAAATGGCACTGTGACAGTAAAAGCGGAAATAAATAAATATCAGCAATAAGAATCGAACCTCTGCCATCAAAGAGAGTTGAAAATAGAAATCTTCATTTGATCAAAATGGTAAGGTTTAGTAAGTAACCCTTTGCAATTAAGGCTTCGCTGGCCAGGCCCTCTTCACTCCAACAGGAAATCAAACGGCCTTATTTTTTAACATTTATGGCCGGTAACATGTAACAAAAAAGTAAAGTGGTTGTTTGGCGACATTAATGTCGTAACTACAGCTTGTATACGCAATAGCTACGACGTTAAGGTCGCCAAACCAACACAAGTGTTTGACATAAATGTCGGTCTATATTGTATTTTAAATTTTTGGTCTAAATGAATTATTTGATTGGTCGATTGATTCTTTGATTAACAACATTGTTAATAAAATGGCGTAGTAGTACATTTAATTATGTCATTTTAAAAACGACTTTTTATGTTTCGCGGAATATCACAAGTCGATAAATTCCACGATTTTTTTTTTTTTTTTTTTTAATTTGTAAACTTTATTGGTAAATCGTCAAGTTGCCTTTGACCATATAATAACAATAAAAATAACGTAGAAGATTGTCAAGAAAGAAATAATTCAATATATATGAAAATACAGTTAAAAAACACATGTAGAAAAACAAGTGATTCTTTGTCAATTTAGAGACGAAGAGAATATATTTTCTTTCATGGAGGTATGAAACGAAAGACCTACTCACACTGTATGAGTTTGCGAAGCGAAAACAAAAAAATACTCTATTTATTTTTTTAAATTTTGATACATTTTTTATGGAACTGTATTTGCGAGGAAGCATACAAAACAGCTGCATTCTCAAACCTTTTGTTCATGGAGTTATGAATATTTTTTCGCCCAATCAGAATGCTCGTTTTTGAAAGATTCCATATCTCGATCTGAGACCAGACTAAGCGGGACAGCATAAAAGAAAATGATACCTAGATTCGCACTGACACTGAGAGTAGCATTTCCAACTCAGTCATTTCTTTTGACGCCAACGTATCTGTCTATTTCTATTGAGAGGCTATGAGAACTCAAACGCAATCTAGACATTAATATCATTTTATGAAAAGAATATAAAATCCTTGTTTATTAGATACTAGTACAGAAGTTATCAAACTCGTCTTCTAAACCCGAAATAAAAACCTCGGCATTTTCTCGTTTTACCTATTTATAGATGTCTCGTTTAAATAAAACAGTATTACATGTCCACTAATTCAATATATGTAACAAAAGTCGTGATACCGATCGTATTTCAGGTCCGTCGTCATTAAAACGTTAGAAGTTTTGATCCTCACAAAGTTACGTCATTTCAGGGAGGTTGATCACAAAACCCGTAAAGATGTATCAAATTTATAAAATATTTGCATATTTTTGCTCGATGTTATTGGATTATAAGAAATGAAGAGTATATACATGTATATATATATATTCGTTTTCATTGAGGTATGAAACGAAAAACCTAATCACACATGTATGAATCCGCTTCGCGTATTCATTTATGTGTGATTAGGTTTTTCGTTTTAACGCATCCATGAAAACGAAAAATATTATCTTTATCTCTCAAATATACTTTGTGTGTCTTTTGTTTTTTCCGGAAAGAGACGATTTAAAAATGTTGCCTTCATTCCCTATTTCTTAGGACTTGTAAATTTCATTCATTTGATCTCAAGAGATAAACAAATTATTCTGTTTGAATAATGAGATGCAGATTCCTAAACGTTGTAAAGATCTATTGGCATTTTTGTGAATGCGCTAACTAATTGAAGATGATGTGCTTATAATTGTTTATTCTCCCATTAGTTTCAAAACTATTTTACCTCTAATGTTATATCGCGCTACTTTTCTACGGATTTTCATGAAGAAAGTTGAAGTTTTTATCATTAGCTATGAGATGAATTCGATATAGTAGCATACAAAAGTCACAAAATAATCATATCACGAATTCGTCTATTTGAAGTGATATAGTTGGTCAGCAAAAGCCACCAATCAAATAGAACTGGCAGTATCAGTTCGTCATGGTAACATAGCCAGCCAGCAAAAGAAACTAAACAAATGGAACTGGCTGTATAAGTTCATCATGGTTACATAACTGGTCAGCAATAGCTACCAGACAAATGGAACCGGCAGTATCAGTTCATGGTTACATAGCCGGTCGACAATTACCATCAAACAAATGAAACTTGCCGTTTAAGTTCATCATAGTT
Source organism: Fragum fragum (assembly GCA_946902895.1). Taxonomy (NCBI): domain Eukaryota; kingdom Metazoa; phylum Mollusca; class Bivalvia; order Cardiida; family Cardiidae; genus Fragum; species Fragum fragum. The sequence continues at coordinate 5,625,256 of OX336378.1, forward strand.
ACATAGCCGACCAGCAATAGCCACCAAACAAATGGTACTGGCAGTATGATTTCATCATGGTTAAAAAGACGGTCAGCAATAGCCACTAAACAAATGGAACTGGCAGTATAAGTTCCTCATGGTCCATAACAAGTCAGCTACCAATAAATTGGAACTGGCGGTATTAGTTAATCATAGTTGCATAGCCGCCGAGCAATAGCCACAAAACAAAATGGTGCTGGAAGTATGAGTTCACCTTGGTTATATAGCCGGGGAGCAGTATAAGTTCATCATGGTTACATAGCCGGCAAGCAATAGTCACTAAACAAAATCGGTATGGCAGTATAAGTTCATCATGGTTACATAGCCGGCAAGCAAAAGCCACCATATGAATTGAACTTGAAATATCAGTCCATCATTGTTACATAGCCGGCCAGCAGAAACCACCAAATAAAAAGGGAGCTAGCAGTATCAGTTCATCATGGTTACATAGCCGGCCAGCAGTAACCACCAAAACAAAGGGAGCTAGCAGTATCAGTTCATCATGGTTACATAGCTGGCCAGCAGTAACCACCAAACAAAGGGAGCTAGCAGTATCAGTGCATCATGGTTAGTATACATAACGGTTGGCAAATTACCACCAAATGGTACTGGTGGTATGAGTTCACAATCGTTATAAAGCCGGGCAGCATAATAAGTTCATCATGGTTACATGGTTTGATGGTAATTGAAATAATCACTTAACAAAATGGATATGGCAGTATAAGTCCATCACGGTTACATCGCCGGCCAGCAAAAGCCACCAAATGAATTGAACTTGAAGTATCAGTTCATCATTGTTACATAGCCGGTCAGCAGTAACCACCAAACAAATGGAACTAGCTGTATCTATTCATAATTGTTACGTTGTCGGCCAGCAATAGCCACCTAATTAATGGAACTGGCAGTATCAGCTCACCACCAAACAAATGGAACTAACAGTATAAGTTCATCTTTGTTACATAACTGTCCTGCAATAGCCACCAAATAAATGGAACTAACAGTTTAAGGTCATTTTTGTTACATAACTGTCCTGCAATAGCCACCAAACAAATGGAACTAACAGTATAAGTTCATCATGGTAACAATAGACTCCAATCAAATGGTACTAGCAGTATCAGTTCATGGTTACGTAGTCAACCATCAATGACCACAAACAAAAAAGTAATGGTATGTAATCGGTCAGAAATTGTCAGAAAACAAACTAGAAATGGCAGCATTAATTTCATACTGTTACATAGTCGGCTAGACACTGCTACAAAAGAGGGCTTGTGATGGCTTTGAAAAAGAGAATTCTAAGGGTCAAAACTGGTGATGTAAAAAAAAAACCACCCAAAAACAACAAGTCATTGTGTGAATTTGAAGTAGACCGTTTGGTGGATGTTGAAACGTCCACCAGTGTTACCATGTTTCGAAAATCCAGAAGAATCATACTATGGTCCGGGAAAAGTATTACCGAGTTAAGCTCAATTTATGAATTTTTAAACCTCCATTTCCACAAACCAGCAGAATTTATTAAAAGTGTTGTTGTGAGAATTTAAGATACATCATGCATTGCGTAAATCATCCTTTTATACATAAAACATCTCCATAAATCACGTTATATACCAGCAGCATACCAAGGAGGCGATTAGCCATTCAACACTACAAAGAATTATATAGACAATCGGACACAAATATAAGTTCGTAAAGGTCTCGTGGATGCAATTAACATTTTGGATTAGTTTTTTTAAGTTGGAATGCGGAGCAATTCCAACTTAGATTTAACAAAAACGCAAAATGCAAACAAGACAATTTCATTTCGGGTTTCTTCATAACACATATCACGTGATCTCTTAGATATGAACACACCTCGGGTTACTTATTATCTCAACTTGCCACGGACAATCAGTTAGTTGTGGCCGAAGACAATATTATGGCACATGTAATGGATGATATAAAAATTCGTTCAGAGACTTCTAAACATGCTTTAGTTTGCTTTAAATTATTGAATAATAAGGTGGTAACAATCAGCGCAGTAATTTGATTTTTGTAATTCGCCGTCCCGTGTTTGGTAATCATGTGATCTCAAGTGACATGTGGTAGTCATGTGACCATAGATAGGCAATGTTTACAAATACGGCTCAGGTCGATAATGCATGTTTATAATAAGCACGCCGCCCAGTGCTTTAAAACATTCTAGAGTGATTAAGGGGGATCGTAGGCAACAAGTAAACGCGATTATTGTGGGATTTACAGCTTTTACTCAATAAAAATCAAATAGATGCAAAACGAAAGTAGAAGATTCTGAAAATTAGAATGTAAACATATCAACTTCCGGTTTCTACTTATTTACTAAATAAACACGCTTTGTTATGTCGTTAAGCCAAATAACGAATAAGGAAATCGCGCGCTTACAGGGCGCCGAAGATAATTTGATACCATCTTCATCATATTATAGGAATTTTTAGGAAAACGGCAAAACTACCAAGTGCAAACAATAACGTTACAATAACGTTAACGTCTTTTTTTTTTCTTTTGAATTTTACTCACAACGCTTTAAATATTCCTTTTTCCTAAGTCTAAACAGGTATTTCAAATCGATCACCATGAAACAAGTTTCCGCGCTTTTCCGCAAATTTCCACGTACACTCATAATCTTGAGGTGAAAATCTACTTGGGTTTAGTATGATCGTTACAGAGTTGGCCGAGTGGAGTATCAAATAATCATCGAGGTCATTGATTTCTTACTGTAGAAGCTGTTATTCTCTGTTTTCAAGATTCTAAGAGGATTTCACGTATTACGGCTGATCAAAAGAAGAATGTTATGCTTGAAAATTCTAATTTTGCAGGGCGTGACACGAGCTTATAACCCATTCCAACACGATGAAATTTTAGACCAGTCCAAATTCAAAGAAGTAGCAGACGACAATTTTTAGTTGATGAAATCTTTTAAATTCTGGTCTTTTTGGACAGAAAACATTGTGGACAATGAAGAAATTGCTTGTAATAAGCAATTTCTTCATTTTTCCTCAATGTTTTCCAAAGCTTTCACAATGAGGGTCATTTAAAAGCGTCACTGCCTGGCAATGGGTTAAGACAATGCTAGTCCTTGATTTCTGTATGTGGATTTATGTTTTTGTGCGTTATTCACGCCCATATGTACACGAATAGGAATGCTGGTTTAAGTTTAAAGGAGGGAGGCTTGCTCGGAAAGTAATAAACCGAATTCCAGTTATGACCCTTTCAGCGCATACCAACTTCTCAGTACTTTCAGTCCTTTCATTGAAGCTTCTACTGGGTCGCAACGGGTTTATGATATATACAGAATCTTTCATGCGTTTATTTTAAGTAATGATTCTGAATGAATTGTTAATCCGAATTTCTTAATTGTTTAATTTTTATTACTATTTACGGACTATCATGGGAAAAGGACCATGTCGGTAAAGTTAAAAACTATAGATCTTGAAAACTAATCATACTACTACTAAGCGAATTTGGTTTCTTTCGAAGTATCTAACCCATTCCCACACAACAAAATTTTAGACCGATCCAAATTGAAAGATGTTGCTGACGACAATTTCAAGTTGATGGAATTTTAATTTTTTTTTTTGTCCTTTTTGGTAGAAAACATTGTGGATAATAGAGAAATTGCTTGATAAAAGCAATTTCTTCATTTTCCACAATGTTTTCCAAAGCTCTTTAATTCCGGGGCGTAAAAAGGAGGGCTTGAGTTGGAATGGGTTAAAGGGAGGTATCGATGTTTCTGAAACCTAGATAAGAATAATTACCAAGTGCCGAAAAATAGACTCAAACGAACATTTAATACTTTAAGTTAGGTCAGGTATTGTCTTGGTGGCTATCTAATAGACCTAAAGTTACTTTTTCTGGTTATATCGGAAAGGTTCAACGGAATTCCAGGTTATTTTTAGATATCACGGAATTCGGCTGTCGACATCGGATGACCTCATTTGCATATGACCCAGTCAAATGAAGGTAACAAATTTACTAGCGAAACAGCCAACGTCCTAAATCATGTCACATGAAAGGAATGCTCTTTACAGACCGGCTAGCGAACATTACTCCTGATGACGTAACGATGACGTCGGTTTGATGTAATTTGAGCTAGATGCAAGGTTCTAACGGTTATTCGCACCACGTGAATGCCCTATAATCTTCGTAAATGTCTCGGATTAATCTAAAAATAGATTAATAGCCTACGCAGGCTATTAGGAAATACCCTGCTTTTTTCTGATAAGCGACCTTATATTTTTACAAAACTGCTTTTCGGCATATTGTTTTCAAATAGTTTATGAGAGGAAATAAAAATAGTTAAAATATGTGTCATTAAAAAAACATCGATACCTACCTTTAAGTAATACCGCGATTTGTAGGCGCATCTAACCCTGGCCTCTTGTCATTTTTCACACCAGGCCATGTATTGCGACATTAAATTTGGGCCATTTGTTGCTCAGCCAACTAAACAGGCAAATCACTTATAATGTTTCCATCAGTGAGAGACAAATAGCGCGTGTAATAATGAAATTTTTTTGTCGACACACGAACAAAAAACATCCTGTATGACAAATTAGGACACTCGCTACAGCTTTACCATAACGTTCTGATTTTCACCATAACTTTCTAACCCATTCCCACATGAAAAAAAATCAGACTAGTCCAAATTGCAGACAACAATTCGAAGTTGATGGAAATTTAAAATCTTTGTCTTTTTTGAAAAGAAAACGCTGTAGATAATGAAGAAATTGCTCGAAACAAGCAATTTCTTCATTTTCCACAATGATTTCCAGAGATTTTTTCTGAGGGGGAGTAAAAAGGAGAGAATGTGTGGGAATGGGTTCATCCCCCCCCCCAAACATTAGAGTTACTGAAATATGTGCCCGACAAGTAAACAACTATGAATAAAAAGGGGGAGAGGGTCAGCAGATACAGTTAATTTTTAACAGAAGTTGAACTAATCTGCATCTTAAATGCTATTTCGCAGTTTGTCAAATCGTCGAAATAATCAAAGATCGTCTTTAACCCTTGCCTGTTTTTTCAAAATTTTAGACCTGTCCACATTCAAAGGTTTTGCAGACGACAATTCAAAGTCGATTTTATTTGAATGATAACCATTCAGTAGGGTAGAAAAAATTGTGGAAAAAGAAGAAATTGTTTGTTTCAAGCAATTTCTTCTTTTTCCACAATGTTTTCTCAAGTATAAAAACACAGGGACGTAAAACCAGGGATTGAACAGGAAATGGTTAAGTTATCGGACTATGTAAGACACTTTGCTTTGTCAGATTTTCTATATAAAAGAAAGCAATTTTCTTTTCCAAAAATTTGAAAATCATATGCCGACAGAGACCAACACCGCCAGCATGTTCAGGACTTTGATTTATTTTGTTGAATCTGATTTGTAAAACTTTTATTTAAGAGACGAAGAGAATAATTTTTGTTTTCATTGAGGTATGAACCGAAAAACCTAATCACACAGTATGAATACGCGCTGCGGATTGATTAGTTTTTTCTATTCATACCTCCATGAAAACAAAACAAAACAAAACAAAAATATTCTCTTCATTTCTTATAATTTGATGGCATCGAGCTGGAAAAAATCACAATCTTTACAAATTTGATACCTTTTTGTATGGGTCTTTTTTGTGCAGAAGCATACAAACTCGTTGAGTACTCAAAATTTTGTTCATGGAGTTATGCATATTTTTCCGTCCAATCAGAACGCCCGTTTTTGACAGACGCAATTCAAAATTGAATCATTGGTACATTAGATGCTTCACTGAATATTTTAGGGATCAATTTTTTGTAATTCTTTTATGGTCAAAACGAGATATTTACAGATTTTGAGTGTAAAAACCCTGGTTCACGAACCCTGCTAAAATTCCACATTGAACTCGGAAATTTTGTACATATTCATCGAAACCACAAATTCTGTACACAGATATTCATTATTCAATTCTGACAGGGAACAGCACATACAAACTTATCGTCAGTCGGTCAGTTCGACAATTGGTCAGTTCGACAGTCGGTCAGTTCGACGAAGGTCGGTTTGATATTTCTTCTTGTTTATCATTATGTTATATCATATGTTAACCGTTTTACTGCATTGTACAATTCTAAACCTGTCCAATTTCAAAGGTTTTGCAGACGACAATTCAAAGTCGATATTATTCGAAAAATAATCATTTAGTGGGGTAGAAAAAATTGTGGAAAACCAAAAGAAAAATGCTTGTGACAAGCAGTTTCTTCTTTTTCCACAATGTTTCCGAAGTATAAAACACAGGGACGTGACAAGCAGGGATAGAACAAGAAGGGATTTAATACGAAAAATAACAGAAAGTATTGTGGAACACGAAAAAATTGCTTGTCACAAGCAATTTCTTCTTTTCTTACAATGTTTTCACAAGTACAAAATCACACGGACGTGAAATCCAGGGATTGAACAGGAAAGAGTTAAAAAGAAATAGCTTGATAGCTAGATATCTCAGAGTAAATAAAGAGGGATGACTGGGATAAGGTTTAGATAGATCAATAGTAATGATAATAATAATAATAATAATAATAAAAATCAACAGTTTATGCATGTCCAGAACAATGACACTTGTTATGAATACAGTGTGGATATCTCTTGTCACCGCATACGCAATCCGCGTCGCCATTGCAATCGCCACCTGCAAAAAGAATACGAATTATCTCCCATGAAATATATACTTAACCCGTTAATACACAACAAAATTCTACACTGGTCCAAATTGAAAGAAATTGCAGACGACAATTCTAAGTTGGTGAAATTTAAAAACTTTGTCTCTCTGGGTAGAAAGCATTTGGGTAAATGAAGAAATTGTTTGTTACAAGCAATTTCTTAATTTTCCGCAATATTTTCAAGGTTTGTTTTTTTCCTCAAAGGCGTAAAAAGCGGGCTTGTGTTGGAACGGGCTTATTCCCTCCCTCTCTTATTCGTTATCCACAATATTTTTTAACCCAAAGTACAAGAATTTTTAAAAGTTCACGAATTAGAAATTGCCGTTTGCAACTTCTTTGGATCTGGACCTCTTTAAGATTGTGTCGCCTGGTCTGGTAATTGGTAAAATTCACAAAATTCATTACAACTCAACCCTGTTTTTTAGCTATCAAAGCTTAAGTTAACATACAAACTTTTGAGGTCTTCTCAAAGTTCAACGAGTGCAAACTGCCACTAGAGGATAATCCATTGAATGCATACGCCATTTAACCCTTTCCTGGATAAACCCGGGATTTTACGTCACTGTGATTTTATACTTGAGAAAACATTGTGGAAAAAGGAGAAATTGCTTGTAATAAGCAATTTCTCCTTTTCCCACAATGTTTTCTACCACATAGGATGGTTTTATTTGGAATTGCATCCAATTTTCATTGTCGTCTGCATCCTCTTTCAATTTGGACCAGTCTAAAATTTTAGAAACCTGGAAAGGATTAAAATTAGTTCTTATGTATTTCGGGAATATTGCAAACTCTATTCAAATCGTAGAGAAGTCTTTCAGAGGCATTCTATTTAACCCATTACCTCTCAATCCCGTTATTTAAGCATCCAAAGAGAAAGGTTTTGGAAAACATTGTGGACAATGAAGAAATTGCTTGTAACAAGCAATTTCTTCATTGTCCACAATGTTTTCTATCCTATTAGGGAAAGATTTTCTGAATTCAACGAACTTAAAACTGTCACATGTAACTTTTCTCAATTCGAACTAGTCTAAGGTTATTTCATGTTGTCATTGGTTAACTCCTGGGTTACTTTAACCTAGTCTTAGACAAAGAAGATTAGATAACAAAACAATGCTTTGCTTCAGTAGTTTCAGTACTTTGATTTTATGCGCCGAAGAATAAAACCCCAACATTTCTTTTAGACCACGGGGACATTATTCCATTGCTTCCAAAACCAGATCATTTGGCACTGTAAGCATTGTATCCTTGAGTTAAAAAAGGAAATTGCATGTGCGACATTAGCCAAAAGGAATCTATATTGATCGTGTGAATGTATGGACCAAAGTTATATTGCTATGACTGCGCAGGCTAGCAAGAGTCGATACTTTTCACTCTTTGCAAACTTACTGAGTAAAGAATGATCACTCTATCGACTTTGAAAATACTCTCTCTTGTTGACCTCTGCTGGTCGATGTCACTTTTTTCAAATACTTGCTCTCCTGAACCATCGCAAGGTTCCATTTTGTGTGACGGGTATCATTGATAAATGACAATTCAAAAGAAAAAAGGGATCTCCTTAGACGTACGAATAGTATAGACTCTGATCAGGCTGTGCAACATGCAGAGAATGACTGGAGATGGAATTATGCCCTGTTTGAATTTGTTTGAACTTCACAATTACCACTGCTGTATATTATCTTACATGACCCAGTCCAACATAATCCCTCCTTTTTATGCCCCTCAAGCAAAAAGCTGTAGAAAACATTGTGGAAACGAAGAAATAGCTTGTTACAAGCAATTTCTCCTTGATCAACAATATTTCTATCTGAAAAGATGAAAAAAATTAAAACTCACTTAAACTTGAAATTGTTTTATGCATTTTTTTTTTCAATTTGGACCAGTCTAAAAATTTTGTTGGGTGGAAATGGGTTAAAAAAAAAACAGCAAAAAATTGTGATTGACCTATGCTGTGACGCACCTTTGTAGTAAATAGTTTCTGCTTGACAAGCTCACTTACCAGTAGGTACAGTACACACGCAGGTATTGTTTGTACCACAAACAGGGTGACCGGAACCACAGTTCTTATCCTCGGCGCCATGATGACAATCCCCGTTGTGGGTGCATGCCTCAATGTACACTACGGCGACTAAAAAGTAAAATCCCGAAATTTTGTAAACAACACTTCGACCAATGGCATCCTAAACATTGTAATACTAAATTGAAGAAGCTAGAATCAAATATAAATGGGGGTTCATGGACATGCGTTTTCCATTACAAAAATGAGGATTTAATCCAATACGACATATCGATGGCTAAGAGCAAAATATAGTATGGCTTTATACATTGTATAGAGCAATACTATGTTTTTGCTCTAAACACTCGATATTGACGCTTTTGAACACCCCCAAGAAAAACAAGCTTTGGAAACATTGTGGAAAATGCTTGTTACAAGTTATTTCTTCTTTATCGCGAATGTTTTCAACCCAAAGAGAATGATTTTTGTTTAAATTTCATCAACTAAAAACTGTCAGCTGCAACTTCTTTCAATTTGGAACGGTCTAAAATTTTGTCGTTTGGTAACGGGTTGAATATCAGATTCAGATGTGGCTTGTTTTACCCCGGGCATGTTGTTCAGTAGGAGGTACATCGTCTGTGACTTATTAAACACAGACGATCTTGCTTAAGCGACCACCTCTTTTAAGCGACCACTTCCACTAAAGGATCAAAATCCTCCTTTTTCAGAATCAGATATCGCTTATAGAAGTGATCGTATTTGACAAAATACATCGTGCCTCAATCCTTAATCCAATGTTGTTGGAACTCATTAGAATCGTCTCACTGAGACGATTCTAATGAGTTCCAACAAAATAGGATTTAGACAGAATTCTGTAACAATTATGATTGCAATCGCATAAATCCTTCATAAATTTTACAAAAGCATGTATTTTAAACGACCATTCTCAAAAATGATCACTTTTTTGTTGTCCCACGGGTGGTTTGCTTAATACAAACATGATGGCCGGGAATTCCTCTCAATAGATTTCAATGTCTGTAGCGATCAGTAACCTCTGCACGAAACTACTGGCTACGACAAAATCGATCCACATAATAGGCAGATTTTTCGTTAACCCTTGTCATACTAAATTATAAAACCACAACGGAATTTCATTAAAATCAAAGGGCTTAAAGCACTGAAAGTACCAAATTGTTTGTAAATATGTAAATATGTGTATGTATATGAACGTTTATCTTTTAACGAATTCTGGTTTAATTTGATTAGCATGTGGAATAGACTAAGATCAGACTGCACACATGCGCAGGCTGATCTTATTCTATACCTCCTGCCAAAACAGGACTATTCCGGGTTCAGCATGATAAGTGTTAAGTTTTATTCTTTATTGCTAAAAAGGGGTTTGGCTCAGCTTTTCCAAAATAATAAACATAACAGTATCATATCTATAACTAGCAAGGGTCTCTTGGTCTTATCCATATATTTCAACCCCAAGAAAAAAGAATAAGAAACCATTTTGTATCCTTATGTATTTGTCCACACAGATAACTATTCCAAACTGATGAATAAGGAATGTGGTAAATTTCTTGTTTTTATTCGAAACACGAAGACAAATTTGGATGTTTTGGGATATCAAATTTTCCGGCGCAGCGAGAATCGAATACAAGGCTTTGTATTTTCTTTGTTTCCCCACTTAACCTTTTAACCATAATCTGTTCTACATGAATATTTCTCTTCATCTCCTCAAAGATATTAATTGGTAGATAACCGTTGTTAACCCTTTCCCGTTCAAACATGGGAATTTTATGTTCCTGTGATTTTATTCTTGAGAAAGCATTGTGGAAAAAGAAGAAATTGCTAGTAACAAGCAATTTCTTCTTTTTCCATAATATTTTCTACCGCATATGATGGTTTCATTTCAATTGGCATCATGTTTTCCTAGTCGTCCGCAACCTCTTTCAATATGGACTAATCTAAATTTCCAAAAACGGGAAAGGGTTAATAAGAAAAATCGATCGACCAATCAAATCATTTTTACCAAGAGTGAACGTTGAACTCCGATATTTAAGCTGTAGTTACGACGTTTACGTATCCAACAAACAATTCTATTTTTTGTAACATGCCAATGACCACAAATTTCACAAAATAACGCCGTTTGCTATCCCAGTCGAACTTCCTGTTGGAGGTTCGTAGGCGGGATCAGCGATCCATTAATTTAAAACTCAATAAATTAATGTAAAGTGAAAAAACAAATTCGAAACTCAAACAAAAAGTTTTACCGATGGCCACAAATACAGCTGCTATGAATGCCTTCATGTTGTCTTTGACTTGAATAGAATCTATAGTCTGTGATTTCTTTATGTCCTTGGTCTTATATTCTAGTCTACACCTCGTAATCGTGATTTAACGCTTTCCTGTTCAAGCCCTGGTTTTTACGTCCCTGTGAATTTATAATTGAGGAAACATTTTAGAAAAAGAAGAAATTGCTTGTGACAAGCAATTTCTTCTTTTACTACAATTTTGCCTACCCCAATGAAGGGTTATTTCTCAAATTAAATCCAATTTGAAATTTTGTCTGCAAAACCTTTGAATTTTGACTGGTCTAAAATTTTGCAAAGCAGGAAAGGGTTAACGCTTTACTGAATTGGAAAATTTTAGACCAGTCGAAATTAAAATATTTGTAGATGATAATTTAAAGTTGATTTTATTAAAAAAAAAGAAAAAAAAAATATAATTATCATTCAACAGGGAAAGAAATATTGAGGGAAAAAGGGGGAATGTTACAAGCGCTTTCTTCCCCCCCCCCCCAATGATTTCTCCAGTATAAAAACACGGGGACGTAAAACCAGGGATTTTACAGGAAAGGGTCAAAACCCATACTAGGCATTCAAAATTGGGCATTTACAATCTAAAAATGAATTAGTTTTTTAGCCTGGTTTTCAAACCTGTAGATTGTACAGAGACGAATGGTGTACGATTCATTAGGATGCTGTTGTTGATCTTCAAAAATACGGGAATCAATTTATCTGATTGGGCAAAACCTAAGTCACGTGAGATGGAATAGGATTTAACGTAGACTGGTACCACTGTCGACTTTAGGTTATTAAAGTCGACGGCGGTACCGGTCTAGATTTAACGTCGTTTGCAAAACGGCGTCATTACATTCAACATGCCGCCATTTTCACATTACATTGATATGGGTTTGGGTGATTGAACACAGAATTGCCTTTAGATGCGTTCAGAAATAAACAAACGCAGGATAAAGATAAATGTGTACAGTATATTCATAAACGTCATTGGGTCAAGAGTTAACCCGTTACAACACAACAGAATTTCAGACTTGTCTAAAATCAAAGAAGTTTCAGACGACAATTTCAAGGTGGTGTAATTCAAACAATATTTGTCTTTTAGGATAGAAAACATTGTGGACAATGAAGAATTTGCTTGTTACAAGCAGTTTCTTTATTGTCCACGATGTTTTCCAATGCTTTTTTCCCTCGGAAGGGTGTGTGTGTAAAAAGCGGGTATGTTTGGTGATAGGTTAGTTAATCAATTTAAAATCTCACTGATCACGTGATTTTGTAATGGCTATGTAAGCCTTCGAATTTTGCCCAATAGAGCAAGCATTTCCCCTGTGATAGGGCCAATCCGAAATTACGTGATGAATAACAATATAGTATCTAGACCCGGATCTAATAACCCTTTCCTGTTTTACAAAATTTTAGACCTGTCAAAATTCAAATCTTCTGCAGACGGAAATTTAATGTGGCTGTAAGTTGACAAATAACCTTTTAGTATCGTAGAAAATATTTTGGAAAAGGTGGAAAAGGCTTGTTCCACTTTTTCCACTATTTTATCAAATACAAAAACGCAGGGACGTGAAAACCAGCCATTGAACAGAAAGGGGTTAAAATGTAAAAATTGCAAAGTTTAGGTGATTAATTAAATGTTTTTACAATGTCGAGAAATGACCCAACTTGATGTGACGTGAGGAAAAATAGAAATAAAATCAGGCCGATAAGAACATGGTAGGATGTCACGAATTCAGATTTAAGATTGCATGACTGTTCTGATTTTCTTGTATTGTTTCTCCGTGTACAGAAATGACCTCGACTGCTAATACACTTGATTGACTGCAGATTTTCAAATGAATAGATAAATAGATAAAGATGTTGATTGATTGATTAATTGAATGGTGTTTAACGCCACATTTAACAGTATTTCAGTCATATCGCGGTTGCTGGAGCACCTAACCATATATTACTGGTATTTCTCACATCAGTACTACCACTACATCCTTTCCGAGCCCCCAGCTGCTCATCCCAATTAGGCTTGCTCCTTGGTGGGAGACAAATGTCGGAAAGGATATTGGCCGTGGTCATGGATCGAACCCTGGACCCAATAACTAGAAGTCCTACGAGCTACCACTGCGCTATGGCCGCTTGATAAAGACGTAATCAGATTTTTTTAAGTAGTGCATTTATGCATTTGCAACAGAACGGAGTTAGTTTTCCATTTCGTAAACAAAAGCTGCTAAACTGAGAACTTCGACAACGGCTGACATTAATGTGCAGCATTTTTCTTGGTTTGGCGATACAACAAAAATACTTCACAGAAATGTCGGCCAATATCGGTGTACTACTTTCACTTCAAGTCAAATCAAATGACTTGATTGGCCGTTTCTTTGATTGACAGCCGAAATCGACCACTTAGAGCTTAAGTCACAAATATAACGGACGCCGGACGGTTTCATTCAACTTCGTCGATTCAAAGATTTTGAGAAATCGGCCAGGCTCTGTACGATATGAAAACATTTTGCTCATGCAGTCACAAATAGAACAGAGCTCATGCAGTCACAAATCAAACAGAGCTCATACAATCACAAATCAAACAGAGCTCATGCAGTCACAAATCAAACAGAGCCAATGCAGTCACGAATCAAACAGAGCCCATGCAGTCACAAATCAAACAGAGCCCATGCAGTCACAAATCAAACAGAGCTCATGCAGTCACAAATCAAACAGAGCCAATGCAGTCACAAATCAAACAGAGCTCATGCAGTCACAAATCAAACAGAGCTCATGCAGTCACAAATCAAACAGTGCTCACGCAGTCACAAATCAAACAGAGCTCACGCAGTCACAAATCAAACAGAGCTCACGCAGTCACAAATCAAACAGAGCTCAAAAAGTCACAAATCAAACAGAGCTCATGCAGTCACAAATCAAACAGAGCTCACGCAGTCACAAATCAAACAGAGCTCACGTAGTCACAAATCAAATAGAAATCGGACGTTTGTATTTTTGAGAATGACGCGAATGCATGACAACAGGACCGTCATCGATTGGCGACCAGTCGATCTTCGGACAGTAACCACAGATATCGTTCTAACTTTGAGCTTCCGTCCGTTCACCGACCGGGCGATTAAGTGATGAACGTTTTCATAAAAATCGTCCAGGTGCCTGTGTGTGTGTGTGTGACTGGGGTCTAAGACCAACCTGAAGTTGCCGTAGCTGCGAAGGCAGGGTTACTTCCACCTACTTTCCAACACAACAGCATTTTAGACTGGTCCAAATAGAAAGAATCTGCACAGACGACAATTCCAAGTCGATGAATCTTTAGGTTTTTTTTTTGGGGGGGGGGGGCTAGATAACTTTATTCATTTTCTACAATGTTTTACATAATCATTTACTTGTGGGGCGTAAAAAGGAGGGCTTGTGTTGTAATTGGTTAAGATCGATTGTCAGTCTATGTCTACATACCTATCAGCGAATGCAATGAATAATATTGAAAGATGACATAATCTCAAAACAAAATAGTAACGCTGCGTTGTTTATAAAGCAACTCAAAATCGCGCCAAGACGCCTTAAGTGACGGCATACAAGTACGATTCGGTGTGACGTCAAAGAGCAAGAGGAAAAAAGTAGAATTTAAAACGTTGATAGGCGAACTAAACGCCGTATCTACAGCTTGAATAAACAAGCATTCAAGACTCCAAACCAACAATATATTTCTTGATATAAATGTCGACATTTAGCATTCACTTCCGGTCTAAATTAATAATTTGATTGGTCAATTGGTTTTTAATTAACAGCAGACATCCGTATTATATGTGTCGGTGTAGAAATAGGTTTAGACCTCCTTTCTGAAGAGGCGGTGAAATAATCTACATTATCACAGATGATTCTTTCATAGAAGTCAAAATCAAGAACCATAATTCGAGGACTTAGATCAAAACTTTTGAAAGTGCTTATAAATACGCACACCAAAACGTCTTAGCTACTGTTCATTCAAGCTGTAGTCACAGTGTTTAAGCCGCCCAACCAACTAAAGTAATTCACAAAAATTGTCTGTAGCTGTAGTCACAGTGTTTAAGCCGCCCAACCAACTAAAGTAATTCACAAAAATTGTCAGCCAGTGCTGGAGTTCAAAGTTAATTCCAGTCTAAACTAATGATTTGATTGGTCGACTGATTCTTTAATCGGCAGTCGCTCTTGGTCAATTATTGGTGCAGATGAACCTGTTGCCTGGCGTAATTTTTTAATTTAGTCCTGATTTTACATGATAAAAATATTACTATAACCTCCCTAAATGACGGGTTTATTGTAGACTTTCTTCAAAATTTCACAAAATTATTAACATCTGTCTGGTTCTAATTGTTCTCATCAAGTCTGAGAAATGCGAGATTTTTCAAATTCTACGCAGAATCTATCGAGTATCTAGGGAAATAATGCAGAACAGGACTTGGCAATCATCTGCACATTACCGAAATTAAACTTAGATAATGCTGCATTTTGAAGGGTTTTGGGAAAGTTATTGTAAATGCTTAAGTGATGTTTATTTCGATCGGTGCGGGAGCAAAATGTTGTAACTACAGCTTTATTAATCATTACGGTCTTTATTAATGTATTACGATTATTGAAGTATGTTTGTTTGTAGCTACACTGGCAGAAGGCCAGCGGGCTTTTGTCATGGTGATATGTCCGTCGTTCGTCCGTACGTGCGTTCGACCGTTGAGTTATTTTCTAATAATATTTTCCAAGAAACTACCGGCTGAATTTTAACCAAATTCCACTGGAATGATCCATGGGCGACCATTTATTAGTTTCTTTCAGGAATGTTTGATCTGATGAAGAAATGACCGATATGTGCTGAAAAGGTTTCATATATGGTATATAGTGAAACCTTCGAAGATTTTCTCCTCAGAACTTGTTGGTTGGATTGTAATCAAAATTCAACTGGTTCTTGAGCAATCATTTACCAGATTCTGATGGAAAATTTAGATCGAGTGAAAAAGTTGCTTTGATCATAAAAGAGCTTATTTCAATATATGGCATATAGTGACATCGTTGAAGAATAGATTTCTCAGAAAGTATCAAATAGATATCAATTTAAACCTACATTGATATTTCTTGTATGACCTTAAACAAACAAATAAAAAAAAAAAAAAAAAATGGTTGACTTCATGGGGTTAACTCTGATAATTGAGGGGAAGTAGTTAGAATATTGGACTGGTTAAGCAAATGTTACTTATTGATTGCTTTTGTAGAACGAAGAATTCTGCGTACAAGATTTTTTAGTCTACTTCCCCTGTTTTAAAGAAAACTTACTAGACCAGATTTTGGGGTCAGGTTTAATAGATGTTGTAAATCGAATATCAAACTAGAAACCTGTTCATTCAATTAAATTAATATAAAATGAAAGTACCAATGATGGACGTCCGTGTTGGTATGGTAGAGTGATGTGCCCGTTTTGGTGTACAATATGCCAATTTTATATAGATAATCTTTTTAAGCATTATCTCTTGCCTAGCCCATGGTTTGTGTAATAGGTACACGTAATACGGGATGTTTGTTATTCTAGAGACCTCAGCAAGATCATAAGTTCGGGAAAATGCCATTGTTACACCCGCCGTTTGTCTTTCACTGATGGGAAAATGATAAGTAATTTGCCTGTTAATTTGGCTGAGCAGCTACACCAGTAATGGCCCGGTTTTTTTATTCTTGCATTTGTACATGTTACTGGTGTGAAATATGACAGGAAGCCGTGGTCGGGTGCACGAACAAACCGCAATTTTACTGAAAACTACTGAAAGTCACGTTAAACCAAATTTACTTTATTGTAGTCTCACTTCATTGCAGTCTAACTAGCTTTCAAGATCAATACCTTTTTTGTTTTTTACTTTTCCGAGATTATTCTTTTCCGTAGACATTCAACAAATCATTAAGATATCATTGAAGAAACTTAGACAATATTAGATTAGCAATATTCATTGAGAATTACTGCTGGTAAGAAACTAACGAAAGAGATTTTGTATATCTTTTAACCCTTCCTTGATCCAGTAGAAGCTTAACCCATTCCCTCACACTCACGCTTTTGAATGAAAGAAAACATTGTGAGAAAAGGAGAAATAGCTTGTTTCACAATGTTTTCTACCTTATATAGGTCTTAGTTTTCAATCCCAAAGGAATTTGAATTGTCTACTGTAACTAGTCCAAAATTTTGTCGCATTGTAATGGATTGAAAAGGCTAATTCAAAACAATACTGAACATCTTTAAATATATGTTACTGTATAGCTTATCACTTCCGCGGTATACAGCTGGTATGCTTGGTTCTAAGAATAAAAGGCAAATTACTCACTATATAATTGAAAGACTCCACGTTATTGAAATCATGACCGCATCTACGCTAAGCGGGTTATTGTTAGTGTTTCGTATTTAAGAGGAGACTTTACGCGTTCTACGACGAATTGTATAGAAATATCGTATTACACCATTTTCAAAATGTACAGTTGTTTGAGGGAGACAAGTTTTGAATAATAATAAATCGAACCTAACTGGGCACTACTTCTCTTCTTACATAGTAATATCCTAATGGGTTTTCCAAACTGGGTAACACTAATGGACGCCTACGGAGTCCATCAAAAATACATGTGGCAATATGGTGTACTGTTTGTGTCAAAAGTTTTCTTTAACTCAGTCGCATGAAAATAAAGAACTCGTCCTCTGGTTAATAATACAGATGAACCCGTTAGATTAAAGCTTCCTCGCTTATGATTTGCAAGTGCACTTATATTATTTGACGTGTGCACTTTCAAAATATCAGCATGCATGTGTCAAAAGTAAGCACCTTTATACTGCACTAATTCTACGCGTAGTCACATATTTCCTACCTGTGATTGCTCAGCATTTTGGTCTGAACGCCTAAATTTTGTGAGTGCACATGCATTTCTTATGCGTACACGCGTTTATTTTAGTGTGCACTACCTAATGTTGACCCATTTAGTCCACCATGTGTTTGTAGTGAATGTGTAGTCAATAAGAGGTAAAAGCTCTATAAGTAAATACTCATAATAAAATTCACTTCCGGTGTTAAAATAAAACGGTGGCATCCCAATCGCTTTAATCAGTATATAAAACCTAATTGAATACCAGTTTAGACGGTTTTGTAGATGATGACCTCGATTGCTACAAAAGGAGTAAACCCGTTGCCTGACGACAAAATTTTAGACTAGTCCAAATTAAAAACGGTTGCAGCCAACAATGTTTAATTGATGAAATTTTGAAAGTATTTGTGTTTTGGCACAGAAGCCATTGTGGATAATGAAGAAATTGCTTGTACAAGCAATGTCTTCATTTTCCACAATGTTTTCCCAAGCCCTTTTTTCTTGGGGGTGTAAGAGGCGGGATCGTGTGGGAACGGGTTTTAAGCAATCATTATTTTGAATTATATAAATGATCCGCTCTCCAAGCGACTCTGCCTAAATGACCTTACGGTATGACGGTGGAAAATTCATTCGAATGTTTTGATGACGTCATATTTGTTTGATTATTTATACGCCCTTAAAGAAAAAGCTTTAAAAAACAATTTTGAAAATGAAGAAAATACTTGTTACACGCAATTTCTTCATTATTTACCATGTTTCCTTTCCCTAAATACAGATTCTAAAAAAATCATAAAATAAGATTATCATCGTCTGCTACTTCTTTGAATTTAGACCGATGTAAAACTTTGTCGTCCGGTAACGGATTAATGTGCAAATTCAGTTATACATTTGTCAGTTCTTAAGATATTAATATTTTAAACTATTTTTCGTATCATGAAGATAGTTAAATCTAAAATTTAAAAAATGGATTACTAATGAAAAACAAACAACAACAACAAGAACAACCCCCAAAAATAATCAAAAACAAACTCCAAATGAGTTGTCATTTTTTCAGTTTTTCCTGGATTAAAGATCATTATAGAATATGAAATTAAAAACAAATACCCTAGATTGCTCTATTGAAACTCTTCACAAAATGCTTGCTTCAACTCTCCGCAGTAAAGGGACTAAAAGCCAATTAATTCCTTTTAATATGCAAGGTGCGCCTTGGGCATAGATATAGTATAATGATTATATGGAAGTTGAAATAACTTCAGCGTTCTAGAAATTAATTCATGTAACATTCATTTGGCTTAGCTTTCCCTGTAGGAAATGCATCCAAGTTTGTTTCGCTTAAAAGTTGTTTTCGACGATATGATAATCTACCATTGACCAGTCGTGACAGTCAATCCATGAATCGTCGACCACTCAAGTCATTCTGTTAGGCCGGAAGTGAACTCTGAACTCCGAAATTGGTCGACATTTCTGTGAGGCATTTTTGTTGATTTGGTGACTTAAACGTCGTCAGTACAGCTTATTCAAGCTATAGTTACGACGTTTACGACTTATTCCAGCTTTAGTTACGACGTTTAGGTCGCCAACCAACAATTTACTTTTTTGTTACATGCTACTACAGGCCATACATTTTGAAAAATAACGTTGTTTAATAACTCAGTGGGAGCAGAATCGAGAGGAATTAATCTAAGTTGGAAGAATTCGATTCCCAGTCGATGTAAAATGAATAGGTTTAACTCATTCCAACTCAATCCCTCCTTTTTACGCCCCTCGAGAAAAAAGCTTTGGAAAACATTGTGGAAAATGAAGAAATTGCTTGTATCAAGCAATTTCTTCATTATCCACAGTGTTTTCTATCTAAAAAGACGAAAAATTCAAAATTCCATCAACTTGAAATTGTCGTCTGCAGCTTCCAGTCTAAAATGTTGCTGTGTTGGAATGGGTTAAACCAATAAGAACATTAAGTCTAAACGTATAACCCAGTGATAGACATTTATTACATCCCAATCCTAGCCATTTTGTGTATTGGCATTAAATTGTATCATTTGTTTCAAACAAACAAGTCAACGCCGTTGAAAAAATCTTGCACATCAAGAAAGTCGCACATTTATTTTTTTGATCGACGGATACAATTTGGATCAAACACGACTGAATTATTCGGTCTGGTGGTCGAACTCTTTTATTTTTTGTAGTACAGTTTGCTTACAATTGGAAATAATCTACGAATTACTCTACGTGAAGTTGTTTAGACTGTTTGCGTCGAGTAGTTAATGATTAATTTTAGTTCTGTCAAATAAAATTTCTTCATCCTAATCGGATGAAAAAATCGTTGTTTGATCTATTTCCACAGCTTTTTTTTTAAAGTTGTTCAATCACAGAACTGATTCAAGCAAGAAAAACTTTTACTTATTTAATTATTTTCATGACATATGCTTTGATAGTATAAACGCATTACCAGATGACAACCAACTTGATAGATGTTGCAGTCGACGATTTCAAGATGGTGAAATTTAAAAAATGAAATAATAGAAAACGTTGTAGACATTTAAATTTCTTTTAATAAGCATTTTCTTCATTGTCGACAATGTTTTAAAAAAAGCGGGATTGTCTGTGAATGGAATACATTCTCAGAAATTAAAAGAGTATTTTTGATGTTTTTATTGGGGTATGAAACTAAAAAAGTAAACGAATTCCTATATAAAATCGCTACTCGTCTTTATATAACGACATCTGGTTCCCCCGCCCCCCCCCCCCCCCCCCCCCCCTCTGGGAACAGCGACACACGAGATTTTACACAAAACACCTAATCCAAAATCACAACTCTATTACCGTCCTGTTTTTTCCGAGAAGTTATCTGGCGACATAAAGTCGTTATGTTGACGAAATGTAAATAAACATGGAGATTCTACAAATATGGGGCGATCTTTGTGTATAGAGAGACTTAGAGTCCATGGGAAATGGATTCATTTAAGAAAACCGACTACTGTTTTTACCCATTCCTACAAAATCCAGCCTTTTGATGCCGCTCAAAAACAAAGCTTTGGAAAACGTTGTGGAAAAATGAAGGATTTGCTTGTCACAGCAATTTCATCATTATCAACAATGCTTTTACTCCAAAAGACAAAGATGTTTTAAGAACTTACAAACTTAAAATATCATCTGCAACTTCTTTGTCCAGTCTAAACCTATTACCTGACCGGTCCAAATTGAATAGTGCATGCCCGTCAAGGGAAAACCGTTGCAAGAAATGAAGAAATTTGGTTTTTATAAGCGATTTCTTCATTTACTCCAATGTTTTCCAAAGCCCTTTTTGCCTTAGGGCCGTTCAAATTGGGGTGTTGTGGGAAGGATTCGATGTCATTTGCTAGGGACTCAAATGGGTGAAAAAACAAACTGAACTGTATGTATCCGTGAATCGGATTCATACATAAGACTGATAAGTTTTTTCGGTTCATACCTCCATGAAAACAAAACAAAAATATGCTTTTCGTTTCTTATAGTTTAATAGCATCGAACAAAAAAGAAAAACGCAAAACTATACAAATCTTGATACTTTTTTGTATGGGTTTATTTTGTGCCGAAGCATACAAAATGGCTGCGTGCTAAAGATTTTGAAGTATGAATATTTTTTTGACAAATCAGAACGCCCGCATTATTCATTTTTGTAAGGTTTTAAATGTGGATAACTGCATGAATGCACGTGTTTTGTGTTTGAAAGACAAAACTCCTAATTTGAAAACTCAAAAGTAATTTTGAAAAATGCAGCGCTTTCTTAACCCCTGTCATGCTGAGCCTGGAATATTGAACAGAACAGAACAGACATTTTATTAATCGACAAGTACAGAAAGTACATAGCCATACAAACATATACAAAGCAATACATTTCAGTCACAGTTATTGGTCTTTATCAATAGGTAAAAGAAGAGAGCAATGATACAAGTTTTTTGTGTGTGAGGTTTTTTTTGGGGGGGGGGAATGACAAAAATTTTGGGAAATACTTTTAAATAAATGAATAAAGACATCGAGAAAATATAGGAGATGGATGAGCGTATAACAATGGTTAATGCTCAAGCTATACATATGTGCACTTGCACTACTTTACCTCCAATTTGCGCTTATTGATTGGTGTGAATGTAGCGGTTATCAGACTTTTCTCTTAACTGAAGAGCAAGTTCAATAAATTTTACCAATTGTTTTAGCGTGATTACATTACACGTGGACATAAGTAAGTTGAATTTATAGACAGAAGGCTTCTTGTGATAGAATGAGTCAATATACTTTTTTCGAAGGGGTGCATAAATGGGATATATACATATGAAATGAAAAACATCTTCAATGTCATTTGAGTTACAATATAGGCAGATTCTTTCATTTCTGGGTGTTGGACTGCTACTATAACGACCAGTCTGAATTCTAAGGCAGTGAGCTGATAGTCTCATTCTTGTTAGGAAAAATCTAGTGTTTGCCGGTAATATATCTAAGTAATTTTCGTAAGAGAATGTTGACTTAAAATGTTTAAACTCCATTAAAACTGGACTACTTTCTAGAGATCCTTGCCATTCCTGGATGAAACAATCAATTACTTTTTGTTTAAAAATGTAAGGAAATATTTTGAGAGACACAGTGTCGGGGTTATCAAAAACATATGAAAAACCGTAACAATCCAACAATTGCTTGACTCTTGAGGACCATGTCAAATGTCCTTGGTTAAAACCTGATAAACTAATATAAAGAGCTTTCTTCAAAATGATATTTTCGGTTCCTATAGTTTACACCATTATTGTATAATTTTGAAATAACGCATTATATAAAGTGGATACCGTGCTAATTCTCCATAAGTCCCCATTGTGCAAGTCCTTGATCTAACTTTTAATATTCTCTTACAAAATTTGACATGAATTCTTTCTAATGATTTTGTTTTACTAAAGCCCCAAATTTCAGAAGAGTACCCAAGAATGGAGCCCACAAATGAATCAAAAAGTTGGCATAGTATTTTTGGTTTCAGCGGGAATGTCTGACAGTTTTTTAACAGGGCATTTAGAGATTTCAGTCCCTTGCCATATAGATATTCAATATTTTTCGCAAAGGATCCATTAAATGAGATGACTGTACCAAGGTAGTTAAACTGGTCTACTATATCCAAAATATTGCCATTATAGCAGAACAGTTCGTTTTCCCGTATAGGACCAGACTTCCTTACAACCATAACCTTTGTCTTGGTTGAGTTGACTTCTAATCCCCAGGTATTACAATAATTCAAAAGAGAATCTAAATTTTGTTGTAGATCAGAAGGAGATTCAGCTAAAATAGCCATATCGTCTGCAAATAAAATAAGAAAAATAAGAAGTTCATCTAGGATAACCCCTGATGGACTATTGGACAGTAACGACAACTCTAAGTCCTCGAGAAATAAAGATACCAAGACTGGCGACATTACCTCCCCTTGCCTAAGTCCGAGGGCGATTTCGAATACATCCGATAGCTTACCACAATGTTTGACTCTATATTTAACGTTGTCGTACATAGACTTTATAATGCGTAGGGTTTTGCCCCTAAATCCCTGTTTAAATAATTTATAAAATAAAGCGTTTCTTTATTAATGCTATCGAAACATTTTTTCAGGTCGATAAAAGCAATATAGAGTCTCTTTCTATTGTTAATGAAATATTCAATTACAGATTGGAGTACTAAGGCAGCATCAGCTGTCGAGCATCCCTTTTTAAAACCAAACTGGGCATCTGAAATACTATTACATTTATTACAATAAGCCATAATCCTATCATTTAGAATTAAAGAAAATAACTTAGCAAAACAACTGAGTAGAGTTATGCCTCTATAATTTTCAACATCCTTTTTGTCACCTTTCTTAAAAAATGGAATAATTATACCCTGGTTCCATGTCTCTGGGTAAACACCAGTAGATAAAATAGAATTAAAGATATCACAAATATGATTGCCTAAAATATCGATACTTTCTTTGATGTATTCATTCAGAATGTTATCACATCCATGCGATTTACCATTTTTCAACTTTTTCACAGCGGATAATACTTCTGTATAAGTGATCGGACGATCTAAGTCTTCACAATACTATGAACAGTCATTAACGTTATGATTTTTACAGAAATATTCTGCTTCTTGGTTATTCGCTTGAAAAATGTCATTCTCTAATCTAGAAAAATAATTGGAAAATTCATCTTTGGATATTGAACTATTCACTCCTTCTTTGCTTTTCCTAAAATGCTTCCAAAATTCTTTCGGTTTACTGAATCTAAGGTTTTCAATCTCCTGCATTTTCCTTATTTTGGACTCTTGCTTTTTTCTGCGAATCAAAAGTTTATACGTATTCCTGTTTTAGCAGTAGGTATAGATAAAGATCAGCTTGCGTATAAGTGCAGTCTGATATTAGACTACACCACCTGTTTGACCTTTTTTAGTCAGAATTGTTTTTTAAAATTTAATTTTCAAAAAAAGTTTGATCCAAAACCAGTACTTTCAGTGCGTTAAGCACTTTGATTTTTATGCAATATTTGAAAGTACTTTATTCAAAATGACGACGGTTTATGCCATGAATTAATATTTCCCAAGCATGATACGGCAGTGATTTGCCTAATAAATATAACATAATACTCGAAGTTATTACAAAGCGAGAGATAGTATAAAACGAAAATTGAGGCTATAAATCTGTCATAATCTCGCTGTTTTCTTTTCTAGTAACTTGTAATTTACAAATCTTACAAATTAGAAAGTCGGTCTACCCAGACTAAATCAAAGAACTGATAGTCCCGTCTGATACACACACTAGTTTTTTTGGTCGTGGAATAATTAAAAAAAAGCACAGGACAATATTCTGTAAAGATTCAACGCATTTCAGCCCAAAATGCAGCTTGTAATGTGGATAAGGTTTGTGATTTTCCCTACTTAACACATTCCCATTCAATCCCTCCTTTTTACGCCCCTCAACAAAAAAGCTTTGGAAAACATTGTGGAAAATGAAGAAATTGCTTGGATCAAGCAATTTCTTCATTATCCACAATGTTTTCTATCCCAAAAGACGACAAAATTCAAAATTTCATCAACTTGAAATTATCGTCAGCTCCTTTCAATTTGGACCAGTCTCAAATTTTGCTGTGTTGGAATGGGTTAAGGCAGAGACCTAGTTTTGTTTATTGTATAGACGTACAAGTTATAGTGAGTGATCAAAGGTCAATTTTGCCTATACTTGTATAGACAAAAATGAAATTTGATCACTCACTACAACTTGTACATGTATATATAAAATTGCATCTAGGTTTTCAGAAACTTGGACAAAAAATGAAGGCTTACTAATGCATATTTTCTTAATTAAAGTTTGATATAATGGCATAGCATCTAAACCATCACGAGCGAGATATTGCACACACAAACTGAATGATCAAGTTTCAAGACAAAGAATCAAATTGTAGTCTCTACAGTCTACAAAAGATGACACTGGACCAGATCTCAAATATTCATGCTTATCGTGATATCTAAACCCATTGCCAGACAACAAAATTTTAGACGGGTCCAAATTGAAAGATGTCGCAGACGAATATTTCATATTGATGATTTTTTTTTAAACAAAATAACTTTGTCACAATTAGTAGATAACTGAAGTGGTAAGGTCCAAAGAAAAGCACAACCAAAAGTTTCTAATCCGCAAATATTTCATGTCATATTTATATGATTTAATTGTTAGTTTCGTCTATCAAAAACGAGCGATCTGATTGGTCGAAAAATTTAATCCATACCTCCATGAACAAAATTTTGAGTACGCAGCCATTTTGAATGCTTCCGCACAAAATAGTTCACTACAAAAAGGTATCAAAATTTGTTAAGTTGTTGCATTTTTCGCTCGATGATATTAAATTATAAGATTTCGCGTATTCATACAGTGTGATTAGGTTTTTCGGTTCATACCTCCATGAAAACAAAAATATTCTCTTCATCTCTTAATTGACGTACAATTGACCAATCTCTGACCCCTCCCGATAACTCTGTTGGTCCCGCCCATTAACTCCTACAGGAAGTTCCGCGTCATAAAAGGCGGCAAATATCCGAGTTCAAAGTCATCTTCCGGTCTAAATGAATGATTTTATTGGGCAACTGGTTATTTCATTGGCTGCCGCAACTTTTTAATCTTACCTTAAAACGCACACATTTGCAGCCTCAAATAAAATCGGATATACTTTAATAAATGATTTGCAGCTTTGTGTAAACATTGTTTTTACAAGAAAGTTTAAATGTGCAGAAATTGCCAGCAGCCTTGCAAATATAAATGGGTGAAGTTTTTTTATGAGGAAACTATTACCGTATCCCCGTGAGGAAATTACGAGTTCACGTTACGGGAATTTAATGACTTTTAATTGGCATAATCGAATTACGATTTTCATGAGAGATTTGCATCAAAGAATCATTTTTTAATAGTACAAAGTAGGTCTTATTTAACCTGTCATATCGAAAACGAAGCTCACAAAACGTTCGACGTTGCCAATGCTATTGAAAGACTGGCCTTTGACTCACAATCAATTTGATATACTTTGGAAAGCATTTTTCTCGCGCGCATTTTGGGCTTATTTTATTTATTGATTGAATGGGATTTAACGACACTTTAAACAATATTGCAGTCATATCGCGGTGGTTTGAGCACCTAACAATTCCAAGTAATTCTCACACGAGTACTACCACGACATCCTTCCGAGTCTCCAGCTACTCATCCCGCTTAAAATTACCATTATCTACGCACTGGTGGGAGATCAACGAATCCAAAGCCGCAATGTTAACTTAACTAAAGTTTGAATTATCAAGAATCGGCTGTTTTATTTTCTCTGTTTCTAAATAATTGTCATGCTGAGCTCGAACTATTCTTGTTATGACAGGAGGTAGAGACGTAGATTTGCCTGCACAGAAGTGCAATCTGATCTAAGTTTTTACTACTTCCCGCATGTCCTTTTTAAGCCAAAGTTGTTTGAGAAATAATTTTCAAAAGAAATATTGAACATGGAAAAGTATTTCATTTAACATGACAAAGATTGATTTTTAGTTATATCTGCCGAGATGTGTGCCTTTGGAATCGACAAACAAGAGGGCCTTTGGTCCTGGGGCGCTCGCCTGAGATAAAGACCTTTTTTATTTCAGTCTAATTTCATGTTAAGTTTAGGATTATGATACAAGTGGGTCATACTTACATATATAGACTATGTACCTGGGGATCCAAAGTCTAATTACAAATTCAAAGGCTTTAGGGCGAATTTAAAAGAAGTAAAAAACTTTTCCTCACACTGGATCCATGGGTTATAATTTCAGGGGACCACATAAGGAACATTTCCGCCAAATTTGGTTCAAATTGGCCCAGTTGTTTTGGAGGAGATGTCGTTTAAAGAAATTGTTGACGGGCGAAGGACGCCGCACAAAAGGTGATATCAATAGCTCACTTGAGCACTTCGTGCTCAGGTGAGCTTAAAATGTTTCATGTCCGATGAAAAATAAAATGCGAGTAAAGAATAATTTTTGTATCCTTGCGCAAGAAGTAGTTCCTTAAAACAACTGTCTCATACTGATAAAAATACACTTGTTATACATCTTTGTGTGATATATTCCTTGATTGTATGAAGTTATAAGAAATAAGGCGGCTTCATATTGTGTGATAACCATCCTTTTTTCATAATTCAATGATAACAAATGTATTACTTACTTTTTATTAACCCCGAAAAAATCCCTCATCAGGACTGTATTAAAACCAAAGAGCTGGAAGTACAGGAAGAACTATTTGTGTGTTGATATCCTTATTGAAATTTTATCTTACAAATAACTCTGGCTTTTAAAGAGACAAGCAGAAGGTGTAGACAAATATCAGACTGCACATATTTGCAGACTGATCTTTAACCATACCTCCCGCCTTACAAGAATATTCCGGTTTCACCATGTCAAGGGTTTTAAGGATGATATTCAATAACAATGACATGTGTCCTAAAAAAAGATTATACTTTATTAAAACAATTTTAGGGAACTATTTTGTGTGAAATAATACAAAAATAGCTCCGAACTGATTTTTTTTCTGAAGAGGTGTGAAATGCAGTAATTTTTTAGGCTAGTTAAAGCATTTAGTGCGCCGCTTATTACTACCAATCACAATCCAATGAAAAAATTAGGGAATCAATGAATTTGATTTAACCCACTCCCATTTGAGAAAAATTTAGACTGGTCCAAATTGAAAGAAGATGCAGACGACAGTTTTAGGTTAATGTTATTCCAGAATTCTTTGGCTTTTGGAGTAGAAACCATTTTGGACATTGAAGAAATTGCTTGACTCAAGCAATTTCTTCTTTGTTCACAATGTTTTCCAAAGCTTTTTCTGGGGGGGGGGGCGTAAAAAGGAGGGGGGGTTGTGTTGGAATGGGTTAATTGGCTTACATCCTGCAAGCGAGTATATTTTCATCAAAGATAATCTTTGAAGACCAAAGAATTTTTCTTCCTGTATATCAAATAGGCGACCACATTGATCGTGCGTGAATGTTTTCACCGCCTCAGGTTGTACAAATACGTGTAATAACAGTTGTTATTTTACGGTTTTATGTAAATATTTGCAACTCTCTTCACAAAGGCAATACTTTGACAGTTATCGTGTTGCAAGGCGTCGCCTACAAACACGAACAGTGCAAAAAACTGACCTATCTTGATAGAATTGACCAATCGCGACTGTTAGTCAAAATTACTGTCGACCAATGAAATCATTCATTTGAACAAGAAATGAGTTTAGGTCTCCGATATTGGCCGCTATTTTTGTTCACCTTTTTTGTTGGTTTGAGGACTGAAATGTCGTAATTACAGCTAATTCAAGCTGTAGTTACGAGGCTTAAGTCGCCAAACCTGTATTCATTTTTTGTTGCATGCTATTGACCAAAGATTTTGCAAAAATACGCCTTTAAAATCGAATCGGGACGTCCTGTTGGATTCTGTGGGCGTTGCCAGCGGAATAAGAGGGCGGGGCCAACGATTGGCCAGTAAAGTGTAAGAAATACTATTTTATTGTAAACGACAGTGAACGAAACAAGTTTTAAATTGCAAGACAAATTCTACATGTTATGTTTGTTACTGTGCTTCTGTGACAACCCCTTTTACACGGCATATTAGCATCCGACAAGTAAACTTGTCGGGGAATAAAATAAGAGCCAATCATTAGAGGTCAAGATAAGAGGGAATGATAATAGTATAAGCTCTCAACCGTGTATTGTGTGTACTCGTTGCTATTGACAAATTACGCCTGTCAATCAAATAATCAGTTGAGCAATGAAATGATTCATTTCATTCATTTAGACTGGAAGGTATCTTGAACTCCGACATTGATCGCCTTTTACGTGAAGAATTTCGTTAATTTGGCGTCTTAAACGTCGTACCTGTGGCTTATTTAAGTTGTAGTTACGACGTTTATGTCGTAAACCAACTATTTTACTTATTTGTTACTTGCTACTGGCCACTAACTTTGCAAATTAACGATGTATGTTGAAATAATCGATGTGGGACTTCCTGTCGGAGTGAATGAGCTTGACCATCGGAGTGAGTGAGCGGGCCAAGCGATTTGTCAATTTTCTCGCCAAGCAATGAGTACCCATATCAAAACTATTGTGCGCGAGCAAAATTTCGTAACTACAGCTTTAATGAAGCTGTAGTTACGACATTTTGCTCGCGCACGGACGAAAAGATTTCATGGTCGACTAATGAATTTTATCGCTCAGAAATCGAAATCACATCATTCATCTAGAGCTATGAGCTTCTGCATTCCTTTTTGGTCATACAGACTGCATAATGTAGACTTATGGCTTTAGTAACAACATGATTAGCCGCGGCCATAACGATCTTCGTTCGCGGCAAATATCATTTCTGTCATTTGTCTCCCATGGGTGGATAATCGCAAACCTAAGTGGGATGAGCAGTTTGGGGCTCGGAAAGGATATAGTGGTAGTACTGGTGTGAGAAATGTCAGGAATCCATTGTTAGATGCTCCAGCCACTGCGATACGACTGAAATACTTTTTAAAGTGGCGTTCAACCCCATCCAAACAAACAAAAACAACATGGTAAATAGCTCCCAGCGGAAGTAGATTTCGCGAGGTTGGAGACGCCATTTTTTATATTTAAGAGATGAAGAGAATATTTTTTGTTTTCATGGAGGTATGAACCGAAAAACCTAATCACACTGTATGAATACGCGAAGCGGATTCATACATTGTGTGATTAGGTTTTTCGGTTCATACCTCCATGAAAACAAAAAATATTCTCTTCATTTCTTATAATTTAATTGCATCGAGCGAAAAATGCAACAACTTAACAAATTTTGATACCTTTTGTAATGAACTATTTTGTGCGGAAGCATTCAAAATGGCTGCGTACTCAAAATTTTGTTCATGGAGGTATGAATTAAATTTTTCGACCAATCAGATCGCTCGTTTTTGATAGACGAAACTAACAATTAAATTATTCGAAAATAACTCAACGTAATATCAATGACGAATTCCGCATAAGAATTACCTAAAACTTGCCATTTTAGCATCATCAATTTCTGCCGGTGAATTTACGGTTGTCAGAGAAAATGACAAATAGCCACAGGAAAAATCATAAACCAGACAAATAATTGGTATTGTGGGGTTTATGTCAGTCTAACGGAAGTCGTTGTACACCGGAAACGGAAGTTATTTCCAGGGAACCTCCTGTCATAACAGCCAAGGTTAGATCGTAACCAAATAAGGTCGATGACATTCTACGATACAATGAATCCATTTTTTAGGCAGATATTTGTTTTGATAGTTTCTATCCTTTTTTCTGGCTTCTTTTCTGATCAAAGACAACAATAAGGCTTCTGCCATATGTCGTTAGTGGGCGATGAAAACCTCGTAACTACAGCTTGAATAAGCTGTAGTTACGAGGTTTTGATCGTCCACCCACGATGTCTCTAATTTAGTTTAATTTCAATTTTAAATAAGAGTTTACGTTTATATCCCCCCCCCCCCAAAAAAAAGCATAGCAAATGCGTGTACTTGTATATGCGTGTGCTTGGGTGTATTGCCATTTCATCTTTTTATCTACAACACCACGAGCCACCTAAATAGGCAATTGGTTGTATCTTTTTTATATACAGGCACACACAAAATAAAGTATGGTAAATGGAAAATATACCAGATTTTCAAACATGCCTCACACAACGGATTGTAAAAACTAGGATAGGTATCCTTGTTCCCTTCTAGCTGATCGTAGTTAGGATTATTCCTTTTCCGGTGCCTCATGTCAAGCAAAATATTATTGTAGAAATCTTCTAAATAACTAGGAAATTTTGACGTGTTTTTTTGTTGTTGCAAAATCTTAATTGGTCTGTACTTTCTTGCTTGACAGGACCAATGTCGTGTATCCGGATATATGTTTGTGCATGTTATTTATTTTCAATATCAAAACAGAGATATTTCCTCCTGAACCATCAAACAATTTTTTAAATGTATTTTGTTTTACCACAACTTCAAAGGGTGGCTCGCTTGGAAACTTGTTCGTATCATTTTGATTGTTCCGTTAGTTTTCGTGACGGGATATCCTTAACCAAATTTTTCACCAAAATTGTAGGATTATTTCATGGATGGTCCTCCTTGAAAAAAGGTTTATTATATATTGATTGTTCATTAAAAGGGGAGGTAGTAGGACATTAGGAATGATCTAAATATATGGCATCAAAAGGACAATGGTCGTCTTTTTGTTCCAACGGATTGTTCCAACGGGTTACAAATTTAAGTTCATTCTTAACATTTGACTTAAGTTAAATTAATTACAGTATCAAACTTTCCACCCAAGCCTACAAATAAAGAAGGTCTAGACACTAAATGCAAAAATAAGATAAACAAATGGGAACTGAGACCAACATTGAAAAAAAAGTCAATAGGCATCGAAATTCATATTGCTTATCAAGATATCTTATGGTCGAACTTGCCTGTCAAAGAATATATCAACCAATCATATTATTCAGACCGGAAGTGAACTTTGAACTCCCACTTTGGTCGACATTTATGTGAAATATGTTTGTTGGTTTAGCGACTTAAACGTCGTAACAGCAGCTTATTCAAGCTGTAGTTACAACGTTTAGGTCGCAAACCAACCCTTTTACGTTTCTGTTACATGTTACTGACCGTAAATTTTGCAGAATAAAGACCATTTGATATCGAAGTGGAACTTCCTGTCAGAGCTGAGTGGGCGGGGCCATCGATCCTTCAATTTTTCCATAGAATTCACACATAGTTACTGCTGAGAATAAATGACGTTTATTTGGACAAGACCTAATGACTTAGGAAATAGCTTACACCAGACATATTGTTCTTTGGACAACCCCTCTTTAAACGGATACAAACAAGCCCAGCCTCTATCAGGTATTACACTGAGACTTTCAATGCACATCGGTCACCATTTGTAGTCTGTTCATTATTTGTCTTTCCTGCTAAAACATCATACTTATATGGTGAGCGGACATATTATTCCATAGGGAACTCCTCTCAAACCGGATATAAACAAACCCAGTCTCGATCGGGTATTGCAAACCTTAATTGTGCTGAGACAGTAAATATACTTCGGTCACCATTTGTAGTCTGTTTATTATTTATTTGTCTATCCTGTTAAAACATCTTTTTTTATATGACGTGCGGACATATTGTTCCATAGAAAAATCCTCGCAAACCGGATATAAACAAGCCCACCCTCCATCGGGTATTGTAGTTCTCTTTTGCGATGAAACATTCATTATTATATGACCTATGGCGCAGGAGTGAAATAAATCTGTTTAATAACGCTGAATACGGATTTTTTTCTGTCGAGTTGTAGCAGATAGCCAAAATTTTATCCAGATCATTTATAGGCATGATGATTTATAGTGATCAATTATAAATAACTTGATAATTTTCCCTTTATTTGCAGGGTGACTGTAATATGGGGTATCTCTCCGTCAGTCGGGCCGTGTCTGTCCGTTTGCTATTCGCGTCACATGGTCTAGTTTCAATATGGCGGCTATCAGACGTTAAAGACAATCCGAAATACTGGTACCTGGCGGGAACCCTGCTACTTTTGATACTAGAATCCTTGATAACTCTCGTAAAGCGACAAGGAAAGGAATGGAAATGGTAAGTCGGTGATTTTGCGTAGGGCTATAACCAGTTATTATCTTGTTTTTAATACAAGATATTTTTTAATATTGACATATTTATTTCGAAATATACTTATGATTGGTCTTATGCACACAAAAGATGTAGCATGCAATCAGGACTGAATATTTTTAGCGCTCATGTATTTAAAAAATAAAGGGTCTTTTAATTCAAGCCGCACGCGCCACTCTTGTTTGATCGACTTCGTGCATTAACCCATAACTAGACGGCAAAATTGTAGACCGGTCCAAATTGAAATAAAATACAGACGACAATTAAAAGTTTATGAAATTTAAGATTTTTTCAACTTTCTTATTACAAGCAATTTCTTCATTTTACACAATGTTTTCCAAATTGTTTTTAGGGGCGTCCAAAAGTGTCATTGTGTGGGAATGGGTTAAGTGTTATAAGGATCGAAATAATGAATAAAACGTAGAAATCCATATGCATTAAAGCGCATGAGGTCGTTTCGATGTATATAAGCGCATTCCGGCTTCTGGATCGAAACTCCTAAACGTCTGACTAATCCCAAATAGATTGCCAAGAGAAATCATTTTTTATAGAGCAAATTTGTCTACTGGAAAATTACATGCTAGGCTCAAGTACAAGGGGTCCCTGGTTCGGTCACAGGCTTCTTTAGTGAGTTAGGTTTTATAATGAGATTAGTAGTAAAAGCGTGCATGTATGTATAGTTTCACAAGCTCAAGGAAAGATAGGCCTTGTCTGAGACAATTTTCAATGTGTTTCCTGTGGGCTACCTTCCCGTCAAGCGAAAGGGACCTTCTAGGTTCTGGGAAGTGCGTATAGTCTCGATTCTGGCTGGATTGCAAGGACTGGCTCGAGTCGTAACCTTTTAATTACGGTATAGATAATCTGATTGGTAAAGTCAGGACACTACAAAAAGATAATATGATATGGTAGGCTCAAAAAACATGTTTGAGAGAATCCGAGGAAGGTCCCAAAGCTTGACGATTCATATCATTCAATAATTTAATTTTAGCTTCAGCATTCTCACTCGTTGGAATTTTTTTTATACCTTCAGCAAAAAGAAACGGAGTGTGAACTTATTCTTAATGCTTGCGCACAAAGTAGTTCCTTAAAAAATTAAAATCTACAATTTTTCTGCTAATTTGATATTCTTAATGTTTTATAATAAGAGATGAAAATATTTTTTATGTTTCCATTTAGGTATGAAACGCTCAATGAAAACATAACAAAACAAACAATCTCTTCTTCTCCTTGATTTTTTCACAGGTTTTGTCCGAGCGTTTTTATCTATTTACTCACATCTGTTCCTGCCATTTGGATGCTCGAACTTCACGAGTTTGACAGACGAATATATTACCATCATCAACAGAGGAACCAGCCTCAGCCAGTGGAGGAAGATCTCAGTGCTACTGTCGGCACCGTCATGGGGGTAGGTTACCTTCTCTATTAAAAGACGACTAAGTTTGATACAAGCAATCACTTTATTTTCAACACAGTTTTCTCGAACTATTTTTACTGCCGTGAAAAAAGCGGTATTTTTTGGAATATCTTAACCTATTCCCACACAACGAAATTTTAGACAGTTCCAAATTAAAAGACGTTGCAGACAACAATTTCAAATTAAATTGATGGAATTTTAATTTTTTCATCTTTGATACAAGCTTGATACAAGCATTTTCTTCATTTTCCACAATGATTTCAACAAAAAAAATTCTTGAGAGGGCGTAAAAATGAAGGATTGTGAGGGAATGGGTAACGAAACGAAGAAAACCATTTTGTTTTCGCTATGGATTAAAAATAAAAACCATAATCACGAAAGAAGTGTGATTAGATTCTTATTTTCATAAAAAAAATCGGTCTCTCTCCATTTCTTTTAGCTAAATATCAGTATGGTATAAACGAGGGAAAAAAATACAAAAGTTTTCAAATTTTAGGGTTGCTTTATAATGGAATAACCTTTTACAAAGAGGGCATTATAATCCCATGAAATCTTTTCACGAAATAATGCTTTTTTCAAACAAACAAAATTTACAGCTAAATTGAATTCGCGTATTTGATAGAAACCACTTTGATCAAATTAAAAGAACATTAATACACAACTGTTTTTCGTAAATTAAGACTATATATGACATTTTGGGTGAAATCTCCAACAATTTAAAAAGTGCGTCGAGTGTAGACTCAGATCAGCCTGTAGGTGTACACAGTCTGATCAGAGTCTTCACTATGCGCTCTGTAGGTTGGTACTAAGTCTTTTAGACGATATGGAAATATTCTAAAATCTTTCTGTGGCTGTCTAAGCTGGCGAGTGTATATCATTCATGGCCATGTGAAATTATTAGACATGTGACGCACTGACCCATGTCGTCGTTGT
The DNA here is from genome assembly GCA_946902895.1 of Fragum fragum. Classification (NCBI taxonomy): domain Eukaryota; kingdom Metazoa; phylum Mollusca; class Bivalvia; order Cardiida; family Cardiidae; genus Fragum; species Fragum fragum. The sequence goes on from OX336378.1 coordinate 5,660,664, forward strand.
CGTTTGAAACGTCGTAACTACAGCTTGATTCAAGCTGTGGTTACGACGTTTTAGAATGACAATGGCGATATGCTATTCTCACGAAATCTTGATAGACAAGACATTACGTTTTTGTCACAACACGAACAAAAATTATTTGGACTATTCCCAGACGAATGACACTAATCGTATCATAGGGAAATGCCGATTATGGATCAACAGTTCAAACAAATGGATTGAAGTATGCCTTCATAATTTAACATTGATACTACTGCGGGGGGTATTCAATAAAATGTTATATATAAACTCAACGTATTGTATTCTTTTTTTTTTCATTTGAAAGATTTTTAAAAAAGTTAAAAACCTCTTTCTGTCCTTGATCTATTTAAAAAAACCGACAATTACACATTCAAAAGTATGTTTAGAAGAAACCCTTTTTTTAAATATAAGCCTATACAGCAAGGAATAAAGTGAAATTCGTAATTAGCATCGGTAAGTTTGCATTGTTCACACAACACTCTTGGTCCTAGCTTTCAGGACGACCAGTGCGAAGCGCTACATTTAAATTGAACTGCTGTTTTTATTTTCATGCCTAATTGAAAAAAAAATACATATCATACATTTTATTAATTTCTTACAATTCAATAATCGTCGAGGCTCATACTTTGAAAAGATGACAACGGAAACACAGATATCCCCTGAGTTTGAAGCAAATATTAATGCAGCCACTTTTCTCGTAAGAATACAAAATAGTACCATCTTCTTTTTTCATTGAGCCATGATAGACGAATTCAACAATTAAACTAAACTAATTGAGTAAATGTCTACTTTCATATCTCTTTTAACGACCCCCCGATACTATATTTAAAAAAATGTAGATAACACGAATATTGTGTGTAACAAGTAATTTCTTTTTTCCCCATGATGTTTTCTAGCCTGTATCGTGATTATGTTTCAAAGTATAGCATTTTTAACTGTCGTCTGCAATCGTCTGAAAACGAAACAATCCTTGTAAGAAGTTATTTCCCTACTTCTCATAATATTACATACACAATTTTTGATTAATTTTCTATTTTCAATAAAACTTGAATCTTTGTTATAACTGTTCTTCCAAATTGACGAGTCAAAAACCCTTGCTGTTTAATTTGGACTAGTCAAATATTTTGTCACTAGGTAGAGGGTTAACTTTCCTGAAAGAAGCATTCAATGAAAGAAAACGTTTATTTAGTTTATATGATTTGTACCTTCTTTGCACAGTCGGTATTCAGTTAGGTGTTGACTGGTTTGGACACGGGTAGGATAGTTTGTACATACGTATAAGCTGTCAATTCAGGGTCTAACTTGCCACAGAATTGCCAAAAGTCTTCCAAAAAGATTTTTTATTGTGATATATGTATACATTTTCTAACAAATATAGGAGATAATGTTGCTTTGTCCTCTACCAAAAATCTTATCACGATATATTTTTGAATGTGTGTCTATGTTTTGTCACGGCAATGTACTTTCTTCACGTCTTTGAAAAAAAATGTTCTGATCTGTTCTGTTCCGTTAATACGTTCCAACACAATTTTCATTTTATTTCAAATCGATCAACTGGAAACAAGTTTTCACGCATAGTATTTTAGTTATATTGAGGCGGCTGGAGCTCCTAACCATGGATTCCTGGTAGTTCACACACCAGTACTACCACTACATCCTTATCGAGCCTCCAGCTGCTCATCCCACTTGGATGTACATTTACTTACTCATCTTGATGATACATACTGGCACTATTGAGCGCGGTTACTGATAATCCAGCAAAACCGCTCTCAAGACCTTCAGTCCTTTGATTATTTCATTTCTTTATTATTATTATTGTCATTTTGTAAGAAACTTCTTCAGTTCCCACAAAGTTATCAATTTTGAATGAAATAAAAAGGAAATAAAAGCCATGCCGTCTGCAACTTCTCTCACGTTGGACCAATCTAAAATCTTGTCGTCTGGTGATGGATAATTGGTTAACCCATTCCCACACAGCAAAATTTTAGACTGGTCCAAATTGAAAGAAGCTGCAGACGACAATTTCAAGTTGATGGAATTTTGAATTTTCTCGTCTTTTTGGATAGAAAACATTGTGGATAATGAAGAAATTGCTTGTTACAAGCAATTTCTTCATTTTCCACAATGTTTTCAAATGTTTTTTTCTTGAGGGGCGTAAAAAGGAGGGATTGAGTTGGAATGGGTTAAGAGATCTTGAGTTCCTTGACCTCAAACAGGAAAGGAATCTGTCTGCAAGTTCCAGAGTAGTAAGCACGTGTAATACGAGGAAAGAAATGTATTGAACAGAGACGGTTAGATAATTTATTGGCCAGACATAGCGAGATCGGAATTTTTACACCATTCTCATGTTTGAGGCTACTCATCATTTCGCTCGTTGACCTACTTTTCTAACACTATCAAAATAGTGTTAACCCATTCCTACACAATTCTGCATTTTGGCGCTCCTCACAATAATGGCTTTGGACAGCATTTTCTGTCAATTGCGAGTAAAACGGCGTAACAGAGGGTCTTAACCCTTGTCATGCTGTATAAATTACCTTACTGAATTGCTGTCAAATCAAAGGGCTGAACCCACTGATAGAACTTGTTGTTCAAAAATCAATATTTTTTTTAGAAATCATCTTCATAAACAACTCTGGCAGGAAATGTACAAGCAGGAGGTATAGACTAAAATCAGCCTGCACATACGTGCAGTCTGATCTTAGTCTACACCTCCTGCCAAAACCGGAATACTCCGGGTTCAGCATGACAAGGGTTAAGTATGGTCTGATTCCGGGGGGGGGGCTGCATTTGACGGATGGTGTTTTAAATAAAAAAATCGATAAATCTCTCAAATTATACTTTTAGACCGCAAGTGAACTTTGTACTCCAACACTGGTCGATATTTATTTGAAATATTTTTTATTAATTTGGCGACATTAAAATCGGTAACATTCAGGTCGCCAAGAAACCCGGATTTTTTTACCACGTTTTTTAATATCGGAGCAAAACTTCTTGATGGAGTATGTGCGTATGACCAGCGGACTCAATGGGCGTAAAACCTATCTAAATGACGATTCTTTATGACGTTGGAAAATTCCAATGTTATGTGACATCACATTTGACCAATCGCGGCTGTCAATCAAATAATTAGTCAACCAATGAAATCACTCATTTAGAATAGAAGTTCAGTTTGAACTCAAACATTGGCCGCCATTTTGGTGAATCATTTTTGTTGATTTGGCGACTTAAACGTGGTAACTACAGCTTATTCAAGCTGTAGTTACGAAGTTTTAGGTCGCCAACCAACCATTCTACTTATTTGTAACATGCTACTGGCCATAAATTTGGGGAAACAACGCTGTTGAAAATCGAAGCGGAATTTCAATTCGGAGTCAATAGGCGGAGTCAAATGAGTCAGTGGGCGGGACCAGCGGTCCGTCAATTGTCTCGTTGTTCTAAGCCTCCCAAAGAAAATTATTTTGAAAACAAGCACTTTCATATTCCACAGTGTATTCTAACCCAAATTACAGATATTAACATTTCTTTTTCTTCGTTTTTATAAGTCTGAAATCTAAAGTGGGAAAAAAACCAACAACAAAATTTAGGTAATCCCAAAACCATTAGAAACACGACTATTTCAGTACAGCTTTAATTCCCCGTTAAGACTGTAGCACAGTAAAAAAGTAAATCCCCTAAGAATTTCATCTATTTAAAATGTTATGCGTTAAGCCGTTAACCCGTTCCGTAACAAACTAAGGATTTTACGTCACTGTGACTTTATGCTTGAGAAAACATTGTGGAAAAAGAAAAAAAAATACTTGTAATTTCTGCTTTCCCCACAATACTTTCTGCCACATAGGATTGTTTCATTTCAGTTTTCATCCAATTTCATTGTCGTCTGCAACCTCTTTCAATTTGGGCCATGCTAAAATTTCGAAATAAGGGAAAGGGTTAAATTGTAAATCTCATTATAACATCTTTTACAATGGGTGGGTTTACTGCACCAGCTAATGATTTTCCATTTACTTAATCAGCCGTGTTTTGAGGTATTTTCATGAGATGAAAACAATTGGTATTAAACGACAAACCTGCAAAGCCTCGAAGTGGATTCATACATAAGTGTGATTAGTGTTTTTCCTTTTTAATCTCATTTAAAAAAATCTTTATTTCAGATAATTCAATATCAAAAACAAAAATAAGAAAAGAAAAACAAATGGTTGGGGGAGGGGGTGGACAGTTTTTAAATGAAACTACTCTATTGGTAGGCATGCGAAATAGTTACAAATTCATTTGTTTGTGGAGGTTTAATCAAAGTATTGAAAAGTACTGTAAGCTAGCAAAGCATTGTTTTGTTCATTAATCTTCTTTGCCAAACGTTATCATGATAAAAAAAAAAACGAGGTAAAAGTAATGAAAAAGTTAACCCATTCTAACATAACCCCTCCGTTTTAGCCCCTGAAGAAAGCAGTTGTGGAAACCAATATAGAAAGTGAAGAAATTGTTTGTTTCGACCAATTTCTTCTTTTTCCACACTCTTTTCTACATAGAGAGATAAATATTTTAGGATTTTCAACAATTTAAAATTGTCGTCTGCAACTCTGATCAGAGTCGTTTTTAACACGATGGGCTCAAGTGAGGTACAAATACCTAGGAGATGAACTTGCAGGCAGAGATTGGAATATTCCTGAAATGCATAAGAACTACTTTTTATGGCGTAGGCATTTAACAGATTTAGTGGTTAAGCCTCCAGCAGCAGATTGCACTCGTTGAATTTTGAGACGACCTCAAAATTTTGTCTGTTAACTTAAGCTATAAAAGCTGACGCTTTGCTAGCTGAAAAGTAATCATATTTTTATATGCACTGCACTTTTTCTCAATGGGATTCACACCCATCCATGAAGTTAAGTTTCGATAGCTTTAACAGCGTTCGTCTATGACGTAAGCATTACATGTGTTGCGTAAAACGTAGTACACAAATCTTAAAAGGTAGGACAACCAATTCAGCATATTTTGGCTTGGCAATGGCTTTAATTTGAACTAAATCAAAAGAAACGAACTGATGCCATTTTCAATCTAGTTTTATATAGATTTTAGACTTGAGTTTCTATATCTATTATGATAAACATATGGTAGTTCATTCTTGATTTGTCCTACCTTTTGGAAAGCGAGACGCGCATGCGCAAAGGTTGTTTCTAAAGAAGTAGCAAACCTATTAAACGATCGCTGCTATTATAATTTCAAGGATAAAAAAAGTTATTAACCGAAGAACGAAATGACAGCTTGGCCAAATGACTCAAGCCTTTCGCTGAAAAGACGGGGATAGTAATACGAGCTTCGAACATTTTATAGATCACAGGCCACGTTCCTTGACCTCCTACGAGACAAGATATCAAACGATATTAGTTTACAAAAACATGGGTCAAAGACATACATAAAATACTAATCGTTGGGTAGCAACGTAAACATATAGTAAGTACAGCTTGAATAAATTGTTTAACGACGACAAGGTCGCTAGATAAAATAATGTTAATTTCATTAAAAAATAAATAAAACATGAACTATTTCATTTGATTGGCCGATCGATTTTTGATTGACAGCAATGATTCGTCAAACGAACTTTAATTTTTAGCTAGCACTGCGCCAGCCTTGAAAGCTTAATTTAACAGATAAAATTTTGAGGTCTTCTCAAAGTACAACGAGCGCAAACTGCCACTGGAGGCTGAACTACTAAATCCATTGAAGACCTACGCCATAAAAAGTAGTTCTTATGTAATTAAGGAATATTGCAAACTTTTTTAAAAACTCTTTCAGAAGCATGCTATTTAACCAATTCCTACTCAATTCAGTTTTTAAGCATCTCAAGAAAATACCCTTAGAAAACATTGTGGGCAATGAAGAAATTGCTTGTTACAAGAAATTTCTTCAATGTCTACGTTGTTTTCTACCCATCAAGGGAAAGATTTCCTTAATTCAACCAACTTGAAATTGTCGTCTGCAACTTCTTTTAAATTGAACCAGTCTAAGATTTTGCCGTGTTGTAATGGGTTAACTCCTTGGTTACTTAAACCTCGTTTGTTTATAATGATACCCTTTAGCAAATAAGATCACTTAACAAAGCTTTTCTAGCTTACAGTCCTTTCAGTTCTATGATTGAAATAAACTTTTACTAAATGTCTTTACCCTATGAAGTGCTTTACTTTCGAATTATACTAACTTTGATTGATTGATTGATTTAATACGGTTTAACGCCACTTTTGACAGCATTTCAGTCATATCGCGGAGGCTGGGGCACCTAACTATGGATTCTTGGTATTTTTCAAACCAGTACTACCACCACATCCTTTCCGAGCCTCAAGCTGCTCATCCAACGTAGGTTTACGACTATCTTCCCATTTGTAGGAGACATCGGAAAGGATGTTTGCCGCGACCGGGTATCGAACCCGAAACCTTATGATAAGAAGTCCGACGCGCTACCACCTGTGCTATGACTTCGGCCGTCCTTATTTGAATGGTGGTCTCAATCACTTTGGACTATTCATAGTTCCATCGTTTAACAAGATGTTTAATACTCGGACCGTTTGTACAATCGAATTTTCCGTTCGTTACCGAAAAAAAAGAGTTAGACAATAAATATGATAGATCCTTGCACATCAAAGGGTTTCTTTTATCTATTAAGGTAGCTCGTTTGCTTGGCAACACTTTCATGTTTAATTGTTTTCATGACTTTAGATGCTTAATATTGTTTTTACTTTCAAGCAAACAGGTTGGTGGATATCCTCGGTCTTAGTTTTAACCCTTGTAATGCTGAACCCGAAATATTTCTGTTTCAGTATGAAGTGTACAAACGGACCAGGCAGCACATACGTGCAGCCTGATCTTAGTCTATACTCCCTGTTTGTTCCATTTCAAACCAGAGTTTGTTTTTAGATTGATTTTCAAAAGAAATTTTAACCCACAGTTACTGCTTCCAGTGCTTTCAGCCCTTTGTTTTTATATAACTTAATATTTAGTTTCGTCTATCAAAAACAAGCGTTCTGATTGGTCGAAAAATTTAATTCATACATCCATGAACAAAATTTTGAGCACGCAGCCATTTTGTATGATTCCGCACAAAATAGTTCTATACAAAAAGGTATCAAAATTTGTAAAGTTTTGCTTTTTTTCTCTTGATGCTATTAAATCATAAGAAATGAAGAGCATATTTTTTGTTTTCATGGAGGTATGAACCGAAAAAACTAATCACACTTATGTATGAATCCGCTTCGCGTATTCATACATTTTGATTAGTTTTTTCGGTTCATACCTCCATGAAAACAAAAAATATTCTCTTCATCTCTTAAGTAATTGTTTAAAAGGATTTTATTTAAAATGATATTGATTAAGTCTTTCTTGGTTTATGTGCGGTATCAAAGTAGTTTAAGTTCCCATAATTCAACCACATCAGAGACACTCTAAGCTGACTTTGAACTTTCTGTGTAGAAATTCGATTAAAATTAAAGGAAGGCCATTCTAATAGGCTTTTATGGTATAGAAACAAAACCAATCATGTTTCAATGAATATTTTATTACCCCCAGTATAAAGCTAATGTCGATGTTGTTGTAGAAGAAAGAACTTGGTTATTTGTACCAAAATGAGCACAGCCAGTATAGATATGAATGATCCTTTAACGATCTTATGCTAGGTATTTTTCGTTGATTTGGGTGACTTTAAGATCGCAAACTACAGTTTATAAGAGATGTAGTTACGGTGTTTAGCCTAATAGGTCGCGAACCGACTGTTTTAGTTTTGTTACATGTTACTGACCAAATGTTGCAAAATAGCGCTGCTTATTATCTCAATTTATTTTTTTGTTGGAGTTAGTGGGCGTTTCCAGCGACCCGTCAATTACCACACAATACCGCTTTTTTACAAGGTGAAGGAATTTGTGGAAATGGAGAAATAATGTGTAACAAGCAATTTCTCACTGTAAAACTATATTTTCTGTCGTATATGAAACTTATTCGTCAAATCAGTTTAGTCAGATTTTCGTCAGAAACCTCTTTCTATTTGAACTAGGCTGTAGTTACGACGTTTTAGAATGACAACTACGATATACTAAGCAAAGGCTCAGATCATCCAGTGGATCCGAACAGTCTGACCAGAGTCTTCACTTTGCGCCCTGTAGAGTGATACAGACTCAAAGTGTTCGCTGTGTGATTGTTTATTTGAATGGCGTTTAAAACCACATTAAACAATTTTTCAGTCATATCGCGGCGCCTGAAGTACCTAACCATGGATTCCTGGTATTTCTTACATCAGTACTACCACTACATCCTTTCCTAGCCTCCAGCTGCTATCCCACTTAGGTTTACGATTATCCACCCATTGGTGAGAGACAAATGTCGGAAAAGATATGTGCCGCCGCCGGGGATCGAACCCATGACATCCCATGATAGAAGATAAGAAGTCTGATGCGCTACCGACTGCGCTATGACGGCGGCGATACATCCGCAAACGAAATTAGTCCGCATGCATTCTTAAGAGAATATTTCTCCAAAACCCACTTCTATGACCGCAAAAACCGACAATCTGGAATTCAATCTACACAAGGAACACTAACTTAAACAAAAGATGACATTTAATTTTCTGAGGAGAAACTTAATTAAAACTATCAGGGGACATATCTCAAAGGATTTCTATAGGAAAAAATCATAAACTTGCCTTCTTAAGACCTTTTATCTTTTGAAGCACATATAGATTGCTGCCCATATATAAATTTGATCGCTAATTCTGACTTTACTTCAAAGTATTTGCAAACGATGTTTTAAAGGGTTTGGGGAAATACGACAAGACTTCCGGATGGAAGTAAAATAAACTTTTTTGTATAGAACGGATGATTTTACACATTGGTAAGATGAACTGAAACATATATAAAAATCCGTTTCCGTTACCGTCAATATGACGTCATAATGCATGTAATGACGTCAAATTCAAACGTCCTTACATGCTTCTTGGAGAGTTAAAAGTCGATAAATTTTAAAATTTTATCGATAGGTCGCAAAGATCTATGTCATTCTATAAATAGACCACAAGCTTATTTTCAAATGATAAAACTGGCTATTTAAACTAGATAAAATCTGAACAAATCCTCTCTTTATCTGTTTATTGCAAATTCGGTATATTTCCAAACACTTCCATCTACATCTTCTTAACATATAAGTTAGCCTTAGAATGTAGTGGAAATATCGGTTATAGCACGTATGTGAATTTCTTTAATGGACGTCCTGAACGTCCACCGGTGTAACCACGTTTCGAAAATCCAGCAGGATCTTCATAGAGAACTACCGGGTAATATATAGCGATGTAAAAGAAGTACCCAAATACGCTTAATTCATCATCTTTCAGCAAAAACTTGTATATTCTAAAGGGGGGTGTTTTAAAAATTCTGTATGATCCATAAATTGCGTAAATACACCTTACGTTCGAAAAAACATCTCCTAAACAACTTAATGTCCAGCTTCGACCTTGAACACAGCATGAATTGGGTAATTTGCCGGCCGTTTGGAACGCTACAGCTCACCTCGATTTGCAGATTTGGCATAAGAAGTTGTGAATATATTCGCTTAACAATTGAGGGATTCCAAAATTACTGTTTCTAGAACAGTATACCGCGATAATACTATATATTATATTATAGAAATGTATAAACAAGTGGCATAAATTTCAGTAAGTTGTGCGTATTTCCAAAGAGGTTCAGTGGGTATTTTGAGTTAGCTTTTTATCTATACTACGGGGTCGCAGAAGTTGTAAAATATATAGAAAATCTGTCAGTTGATTCTTGCAAATGAATAGCTGATGCAATATCGTCCAAGTTTCCTAAATGTTATCTTATTTTAGAAATGCTATGAGAAAGGGATCATCTTGGAAGAGTAAAAACGTATTGGTTTTAAAAGCTAGTAAGACTGCGATTAAGTGAATTTGGTTTAACGTCACTTTTAGTAGTATTTCAGGAATACCGCAGTTGGTTGGTGCACCTACAGTGGCTTTCTACCATTTCTCACACTAGAACATGTACATGCACAACTGCAACATTAGAATTTGGGCAATTAGCGTCTCAACCAACTTAAAAGGCAATTCAGTGATCATGTTTCCATCGGTGAAAGACAAATGACGCGTGCGGTAATAGGACTTCTTTGCTGAACCTGGGACCCTGCTCCTGGCACTAGAATAGGAAACATCCTGTATTATCTATTACGCTAGCCTCACTAGGCAAGACCTTTGCTTTAATCAAATTATCTTTATGAAAAATGTTATTTTCTACACCAAAATGGGCATATCACTTTACTATGCAAACAGGTTCGTCCGCCATCAGTACTTTCGTTCGGTGTTCGATCTTTAATATTCTTACACAAGTGTACGAAAACAAGATATATTTTCCCAAACTTTTTCTTTGACTTTTATACCCTTTCTTGTTCAATCCGTGGTTTTTACATCAATGTGATTTTATAATTGACAAAACATTGTAGAAAAAAGAAGAAATTGCTCGTAACAAGCAATTTCTTCTTTTTCCATAATATTTTCTACCCTACTGAATGGTTAATATTTGAAATTAAATCCACGTTGCATTTTCGTCTGCAAAATCTTTTAACTAGGACGGGTCTAAAATTTTGAAAACAGGAAAGGGTTACTGCCATTTGATACTTCATAAAAAAATGCACAAAATGCTGCAAATATGTACAATGGCCTATTGTGTTGCACCTGAAGCTAAGAAGATTCCACAATACAAGCGGCACTAACTTCGCAGTCTAGCAGATGTTTAATCTCTGTATACAACAGTGCAATTGCTCGTAAATTCTCATTATAACCCAATTAATATCACACAAGGCGTATTTGTTTCATGTCATAAAATTCATTGTAAGACATTTCTACAAATAGAGAAAAACATTACAAAAAGTCAATCTAATCTAAAATCTATTCTGAAATAGACATTTCACCACAGAAAAGGCGACATGGAACCTAAATGTAAGACATGTACCCAAATGAATAAAAATAACACTGTTATTTCACAAGAGATCACACGAATATGTTACGAGCTTGATTCTAGCTGTAGCTACGATGTTTTAGGACGACAACGACGTCATGGACATATACATGAATGTAACTTGGGCTTAGTCTAGACGCTTGACATTTCAACTAACTGGCTAATGACCTCCGATACGGTATATCAAACGATAGGCATATTATTTTGAAAAATATGTTGTCGGATTTGTTTGTTTGTTTGAATGGGGTTTTTACGCTGCTTTCAACAATTTTTCAGTTATATCGCGGCGGCTGAAGCACCTAACAATGGAATCCTGGTATTTCTCACACCAGTACTACCATTACATCCTTTCCTTGCCCCACATAGGTCTACGATTATCGACCCATTGGTCAGAGACAAGTAGTCGGAAAGGATGAGTGGCGCCGTCGGGGATCGAACCCGGGATCTCTAGATTGACAGCCCGACACCCTACCAACTGCGCTATGACGGCGGCTCCTATGTTGTCGGAGACATAGAATGAAATTCAAATCGTTGCTGACGATTTGATCATTCTAACTACACTTTCAACAACAATCAAAAATCTTCTATTTCAGTGTCAAATTCAATGTTCAGTTAGCGTTTGATATGAGCACATGCGAGACATTTCCACTTATTACACATGTGCGCCAAGTGAAGACTCAGATCAGCCTGTGCATCTGCACAGTCTGATCAGAGTCTTCACTCTGCGCTCTGTAGATATATACTGACCAAAAGCTTCTTTAAACAATCAGCAAATATTCCAATTGTCCCGAATGGCTGTCGAGGATGCTCAATGTGTGCGAGTCACGCACATGCGAAATGGTTGGGAATGTAACGCATAGGCTCATATATCAGCCCAACTGCTATGTCGGAGGTCAGTTGGCGTGTTTAGCGATCCGTCAATTTGCGAATTTCTTTTTAGCCCGGAAAAAGACCAAGGAACTTCCCAATTGAAACTCCTTTTTCAGTTTACGAATCAAACCTCGGACTATTTCTAATTCTTTAAACTTCCAAGATGGCGCTATGGAAAGCATCTAACAAACATTCTGTAAGAATTCATTTGGGCTTTAAAGGAAACTTAATGTTACAGCAAAACAGGGAAAAAAATGGAATCTTTTTTTTTTCAGCCATTTTGAGCCTTCCGAGCTCTTCGGTTCTAACTACGAACTACTTTTTCTTACACTGTTTCCGGCTTACAAAATGCACCGTTTTGTTATATAATGCTCCGCCTGTTACAAGTCCAAAGTTTACGGGAGTGGATGGGTATGTTCCGATCGGGAACGACCCTGAGTGCAATTCCATTAAAATCCTGCAGAGCCGTGCTGTTTTGTCACCGTTATTGGTTAGCATGTAATTTATCATTTATTGAAATATTTGTCAGTGTGTGATGAATAGGTTCCATAAGCTAATTTATGACGCTGATTGGTCGGTTTTAATTGACATCAATGCACTTACTAATTTAAGTAAATAGTCTCATATCCTGAACTGAAAATATAAGTCGAGCGATAAAAGCATTTCAAATTGGCAATAAATAATCTTTAATGTCTTGGAGTTGCCACGTTTTTTGTTGTTGTTTTTTCCGAACTTAATATTATGTATCAAAGAAAGGGACACAATTTGTACAAAAATACAATTGAAGTTAATCCCCTTGATAATTCAGATTTTGATTTTAATAGTAAATAAACATTCCAATTTTAAAGTGGATAACTTCTGTTATAGTAATGGGGCAAAGCCCCATAGGTTCCCCCTACCCCCCGCTTTTACCGCGCACTTTCTAACCGACCTGATTCATCATTTGACAGATCGCCGCCGTAAAAACAACAACAACTACCCCTTAATCCCCCAAACCCAATTTGCTTATAAAATCATTTATTTAGACCCGAAGTGAATTCGACATTATCTTACAGCAATTTTGTTTATTTGGCGACTTAAACATCGTGACCACAGCTTATCCTTGTCAAAGCTGTAGTTACGACGTTTAGGTCTCCAACCAACGAATTGCCTTTGATATTATGTCCCTTGCTACATACTTCATAAGAAAATGCCGTATCGGAGATCAGTGGGCGTGGCAAGAGATCAGCCAATTGGTCCATCGCTGGCCCCGCCCACTGACTCTGCTGGCCACACCCACCAACTCCGGCGTTATTTTACAGAATTTATGGCCAACAACATGCGATAGATAAACCAAATGGTTGGTTGATTGACGATCTAAACGCCGTGACTACAGCTCATTCAAGCTGTAGTCACGACGTTTAAGTCGCCAAACCAACTGAAATACCTCACAATAATGTAGGTCGATTTCGTAGTTCAAGACCCACTCTAGGTGTAAATCAATGATTTGAGAGGTCGAATGATTCTTTGATTGACAGTCTCGATTGATCAATCGCAAACCTAATTCAATGTTTTTACAAATATCAAAGTGCAATTTTTTGTTATCTTTACAGCTCCGGTTCGAGGTTCGAATACCAATCAAGCTGACCCCGGACCAGTGGATACGCATGCTTGAACAATTACTACTGCTAATTCTGATACTAGGTCGATGGTTATTGCCGAAAGGAAAGTTAACCCATGACCAACTATCACAGCTACTTCTAGTGTATATAGGGACTGCAGCTGATATTGTAGAATTCTTCGAAGCCTTCAAGGAAAAAGAGGTTGGTGCATGACATATGAGAATTAATTTTATTTTGTAATCATAGGCCTACGGCCCAAAATTCAAGTACCAACATATATAATCGAGATGTAGCCGAAAATAATGCATAGATAAATGGATCGCCACTGTCAGTGAAAACAAATCGATTGACCAATCAAATCATTTATACACTCCGACATAAATGTTTAACATTTTCGTTGTTTTTGCGACTTAAACGTCGTAGCTACAGCTATACGTCGTAACATCAGCTGTACGCTATGGCCATTAAAAAATCCGGTTTCATGTAATCTTGCAACGAAGACACGTAAATTTCTCCGTGGTTACTTCCCTTTGAGTCTTCGGAAGCACGCACGCGAGAATTCACGAATTCCTGGCTACGTTCGACAAGCTGGATATAAACCCATTCCCAAACGACAAAATCATAGACTGGTCCAAATTCAAAGAGGTTGTAGACGACAAAATAAAGTTGGTTTAAATTAGAAAATAAGAGCCAAATGAGGCAGAAAACTTTGTGAGAAAATAAGAAAGTGTTTGCTACAAGCATTTGCTTCTTTTCTCAAAATGTTTTCTATAGCTATAGCTATTTTTCTTTGACGCATAAAAATGCGAGATTATGTAGGAATGGGTTTAAACAACAGTTTTATTTTTAATAATCAATAGTCAGGGACATAAAATGAAAACAAAAGAACTAAAACTTGGTTGGTGACCTAAACGTCGTAACTACAGCAGTTTTGATCGACATCGTCAATTCACCTATTCCCTGTTTGCCAACGAACTAGATCTTTCATTTCCAAATAAAAAGTAATTTACACTAAAACTTCCGATCTGATTTTCCCCTCGCATTGCGTGATGGAATCCTTTTGCGTAATAATTTGCAAACATTCCAGCGTGTTGAAAGAGACTCATTATTTTACGAATTCCCGTTAATTTATCAATAACTGTTGATAAGGTTTCTACTCACGCCTCTCTTATTAATGTCACTTTGGTGCTGTAATTTAATCAACCGAAGACGCGCCTACAAACCATTAAGAATATAGAATTAAAAGAAAGCTTTTTTTTTTATCATGAGTCGACTCGCGCGAAAGGAATAGATATATACAATCATACAATCTGCAAGTTAATTGAGAGAGAATGCGAGAGAAAATGTATGTGTGTGTGTGTGTGTGTGTGTGTGTGTGTGTGTGTGTGAGAGAGAGAGAGAGAGAGAGAGAGAGAGAGAGAGAGAGAGAGAGAGAGAGAGAAAGAGAGAGAGCCAAAGGATTAAAGTCCCGATCCTTACGAGTAAAGAGATATCGAGGTCACATTTTTCTTCAATACATAAGTTTTTTGTAAACATCTCAAAGTCCACCAGCCTCCTCCTATTAGAATAAGTGTATTCAGTAAAATTGCAAAACTTCCGTCCATCCCATTCAGTATCCATTTAGTAATCAATCACTTGTTTTGACGCCCTGATAATTAATGTAAAGGTGAAAGTAATGGAAAGGAGAGATGGCTTGTAATGACTATTTTCTCAATTTTCCACGTGCTTTCTATCCTTCAATTTCATTCACGTACTCTGGATGTGGTTATTAAATTATTTATCTCTATTTTCAGGTTCGATATCACAAAGCGTTATGTGTTATTATACTCGGTATTTGGTCACTAAGTCTCGTCCAATTCTCGCTAGTTCTCACAGCGTCACGTAACCGGAAGACCGCAAGACTCTATTTATTTACTGTAGACAGAGAAGACACTAAAGGTTGCTGCCGATCTGATGTGTATGGAATACTCATAACGATCGTTCTACAAGATCTACCATTTCTTGTGTTGCGAATGATGCTCATATTTAAATATAACGTTTTTAGTTACACAAATATGTTCTTTACGTCGAAAAACACGTTAGTGATAGTGTTATTATTGTATCGATTGGTTGTTGTGTTTGTAGAACGTCATGACGTCACTATTGACTACACCATTCCTATCAACCAATCAGTGGAAAGTGACCTCGATTCTTTTTATATTCCTGACCCCACCGTGTTCCAAAAGACAGAGGATACTAAAAATAGATTCCTAATGGCGACATATCCGAAAGAATATCACACAAAGGCGGTCCATAGTGTTTCTAGAGTATTTTCTGTGAAATATGAAAAACACAAATGGGGACGTGCTTACTTTTTTGAACAAGTAGGGACACAAATTTTATGATAAAATGAAAAAAGGGAATTTGTTTTTACTAATAATGAATGAATACCCCAACTAGCAACAATGATTTCAATGCTTTTAAAATTGCTTCAAAGAGTCGGAGGAGTAATTTTCTAGCGAAAATTTTGTCTTGAAGAAATGTGATCATTCAAGTTATGAAAAACAAGAGATTTCTTTATAATCATTGTACTTTTGTGTTCTCCCCCCCCCCCCCCCACCCGCTCTCTTAACTTAAACCCTTTCCCAAGCGATTCCGTCTTTGATCCCCAAAGAAAACAGCATTTGAAAACATTATTAAAAATGAAGAATTGCCTATAACAAGCAATTTTTATATTTCCCGCAAATAACTGTTTGCACAGAAAGATAACGGTTTTTAAAACGTCATCAACTATAAGATTTCGTTTGCAACTACTTTTGAATTTTTGCAGACTAATATGTTAATCGAATGGTAATAGAGGCAGTCGGTAGCGTATCAGACTCCTAGTATTCAATAATTGGATATCATGGGTTTCGATCCCCGGCGGCGACACATATATTTTCCGACATTTGTCACTCACCAACGGGTGGATTATCGTAAACCTAAGTGGGATTGCAACTGGAGGCTTGGAAAAGATGTAGTGATAGTACTGGTGGGGAAAATACCAGGAATCCACTTAGATGCTCCAGCCACGCGATATGACTGAAATACTGTTAAAAGTGGCGGTATACCCCATTTAATCAATCGATCGAATAGTAATGGGCTGCTTAGCATGCACTGAATGCTATTTCGATCTCGTACGGACCAGATTTCTATCCAAATGGAATCCTAAAATATTTATTAGTATTATGTACAGACCCCTCTATCAATAAGCCCGCGATGAAAAGCTTTGTCCAACAGAAAACGAAAATTAATTTCAAAATTATTTTATGTTGCCTACATAAAATAGTTTAGAATTTCATTTTTTTTTCTGTTCAACAAAGCTTTTCATTGTGGGCTTGTAACCAGAGTATTCTGAAATTACTGATAGAGGGGTCTTTACACAATCTTATAATTATTTCTGGATTCCTTGGTCAGAAATTACGTGCCACCAAGAGCAATAGAACCTTTAAGTTTTAACCCTAATCATACTGTAACAAAAACATCTCTTACGAAATTGCATTAAAATCAAAGGGCTGAGAGTACTGATAGCACTTGTTGTTCAATATTTCTTTTGAAAATCAATTACATAAACTTCTTTCGCAGAAAAAGTAAAAGCAGGAGGTGTAGACCAAGATCAGACTGCACTTATGTGCAGGCTGATCTTTGTCTACACCTCCTGCTCAAACCGGAATATTCCGGGTTCAGCATAACAAGGGTTAATAAATATCAGTCTACAAGTATGGTGGCTCAACCATGTCAATATATAATTGGATGTTGAGACGACATGCAAAAATGCGTGAAGCAACTAGATTTTCTTGGACACTCGACGAATTAATTATTTTGTAAAGATTGAAGACGGCTAAGATCTATGTTAGTTAGAGCCAGCTTCCGGATTTCTTATTGAAATCAGTCGTAAGAAATATCTTTCTCAAAGAATTTAAATCAAACTTCGACTTGTAACCAGTATAAAACTGATAAGCGATCGTTTGATTCGGCAAAAATAATGTAATATCGTATATGTCATGTCATAATTACAGAATATTTAGAACAATTTCATAATCTTTCGATAGTGAATCAAAAACCGATTCGTGATGTATTTAAAACGAATGCTTTTAGAATAACATATTTTCAGTACAAGTCGCCGCAAGATAACACAGAGGTAGTCCTGGTAGCTGTCAAAACTCTGACTGTCTGCTCGATACTTTTTTCCAACTCGTTCAGTATAAACTTAGCGGAATTATGTTAATACGCATGTGTTTTCCTCCTTTCTAATGTACATAAGTCAGTTTATCGATCTGGTTTCACTATAACATTTTTTTCCAGAATGTGCGTGGTCTGAATGACTGGTCTTTGTGCTATTCTACACGTTTATGTTTCTTTTTTTTTGTTTGTTTGTTTGCTTAGTAAAGCGGGGACGGAATTTTAAAGTATGTACATTTTTCATATCTAAATATTATTACTCACTACTTATACTGTGAGAAAATAGAATCTCATCTGAATATTTGCGGGGACACAGCAATAACTAATTTTCTACCCCGTTTGACACTTATTTCTCTCTATTGAATTGCACTTTGAATTTCTCGTCCACAAATTCTTTTGGATTTGGACAAGTCAAACTTTTTGTCATCTGGTAATGAGTAAAGAGTGAAACACACAAAAATCTGCAGCAAAACTGCAGGACCACGCAAAATAAGTCACCGGAGTTCAACCCGAATTGAATCGGTTTACATACAGTCAATTTACGTTATTTGATTTGTGTTTCTTAATGCGTATGAAAAAACGACATTGGCTAAGCAACTAGCAATTTACCAATCGCAATGTCAATCAAATAACTAGTCAACCAATGAAATCATTCATTTAGTCCAGAAATGACTTTTGATCTTCGACATTGGCCGCCATTTTTTGTTAAACTTTTTTGTTGGGTTTGCGTCTTAAACGTCAGAACTACAGCTCATTCAGGTCACAAGCAAACTATTCTACTTCTTTGTTACATGCTATAGCCATTAATTTTGCAGAATAAAGTCATTTAAAATCGAAGCGGGACTTCCTGTTGGAGTCAATGGGCGTGAGCAAACGAGTAATTGGGCGGGGCCAGCGATTGGTCATTTGGCCTTGCAACTCAGTCGTTATCCATTTCACCAAAGGATTAACGACCTCATTTGATAATTTCCGCTTTATTCGACGATTACTATACATTAAAGCGTAGTTTAAGGTTTAACACGAAGAAAGGACATTTATCGTGTAAACGCCTTAATAACTATTTGAAAAGCACATAGGTCTACACCTCTACATAGCCGCTTTGAATTCCTATGACTTTTTTTCAAACTTCGGGTGCAATTCTGAAATGAAAACGTACTCATGAACAAATTTTAAAGAACAGTTTTACTAGATTTTCTGAACATGGAATGGTCATTCTACATTAATTTCAAAAATACTATGCCTAGTTGACCTCCGCTAGATCCGATCTTTCTTCAGAAATTTGTTTCACGGAGTTTCTGGGTGTTTCCTTTTTCCTTGACAAATTATTCAGCTTCGTTACATAGTTGTCACGTAAGATTGGCAGATACTTGTGCTTCTAACAAAACGCAGTCTGTAAGACTTCCCCGCACCGAGATTAATGTGCATGTTGTTGTTGTTTTTACAGGCGGTACCGAAAAGTACCCATATAGAAAACAAAACAAAAGAAAGAAAAAACAAAACAAACCCCGACATACATAGATTCTTGTAACAATAAATTCCTGGTATATCTCGCACCAGCAAATCCACTACATCTCTTCCTAGCATCTAGCTGCTATCCCATTTAGGTTGGTAAGAGACAAATGCCGGAAAGGATATGTGCTGCCGCCGAGAATCGGACCCATGACATCCCCTGATTGAAAGTTTGAAGTCTGATGAGTTACCAACTGCGCTAAAACAAATAACGGCTAACAGATTTCCAGAATGCAGAAAGGTCAGTAATCCTTCTTTTTTGTCGCCCCCCCTCCACTTGTGAGTCTGGAAACATAGTTGCAACAGTTACATTTCGATATGATTATGTTCGTCCTTCCGTCCGTCTTATCTTGTTCGTACCACGTAATTTAACCTTTTTCCACACAATCTCTCCTTTTTACGCCCGTAAGGTAAAACATTTTGAAAACATTGTGGACAATGAAGAAATTGCTTGTACCAAGCAATTTCTTCCTTATCCACAATGTTTTCTTTCCAAAAAGACGAAAAATATTAAAATTCCATCATTAAATCGTTGTCTGCAATTTCTTTCAATTTTGACCAATCTAAAAAATTGTGGGACGGGTTAATATTGATTGATTTAAAGTTAACTGCACAAGATTTATCCTCTCGCTAGTCGTCGGACTGTCAATCTAGAGGTCCCCGACGGCGGCACTCATCCATTCCGACTATTTGTCTCTCACCAATGGGTCGTTAATCGTAGACCTATAATTGTGGGTAGCAGCTTGAGGCTAGGAAAGGATGTAATGGTAGTACTGGTGTGAGAAATACCAGGATTCCATTGTTAGGTGCTCTAGCCGCCGCGATATAACTGAAAGATTGTTGAAAGCGGCGTAAAACCCCATTCAAACAAACAAACGAATCCTCTCGCTAGTATATGTTACATTTAACCCATTCCTGTTTTTTCAAAAATTTAAGACTTGTTAAATTTCAGAGAAGACACAAATGACAATTAAAAGTGACTTCAATTTGAAACGTAACGAACATTTTAAGGTAGAAAAAATTGCTTATAACAAACATTTTACTCTTTTCCGACAATAATATTGTGGTTAAAAAAGGAATTGATTGTCACAAGCAACTTCCTCTTTGCCCACCATATTTTCTCTAGTATATAGACGTTAAAAACAGATATTTTACAGGAAATATATATTCCTTTGTTGGGTTGTAAAGAGCACACTCTAGGCCAGGATCAATTTTTGTCAGAATCGTCCTCATTAATAGTTCGATTTCAGGCATATTTTGCACGAATTTCCACCTTAACTGTAGTTATTGCTGTAAGTTAACACCAATGGTCAGAAATTTACAGGTATACTTCAATGGAAATAAAACGTCACACATTTACAAACAAAAACCTTTAAATAAAAAAATTGGCATCTAAATCAATAAAATCCATCGGTCACTAATTAACCTATTACCAGATGACGAAATCTCGGACTGGTCTGAATTGAAAGATGCTGCAGACGACATTTCAAATTGCTTTAAAATTAGAAAATAAGTGCCAAGTAGAGGGAAAAAATGGTAATAAAGGAGAAATTTTACATGATTGTACATCTCCAAGGCGTCACAAAGCGCCATTATGTGGTAATGGGTTAAAACGTTTAACCCTTTCCCGTTTTTGGAAATTTTAGACTAGCCCAAATTAAAAGAGGTTGCAGGCGGCAATGACAATTGGATGCAATTTGAAATGAAAACATCCAATGTGGTAGATAATATTGTGGGAAAAGAAGAAATTGCCTGTTACAAGCAATTTCTTCTTTTCCCACAATGAAAATTGGATGCAATTTGAAATGAAACCATCCAATGTGGTAAAATATTATGGGAAAAGAAGAAATTGCTGGTAACAAGCAATTTCTTCTTTTTCTACAATGTTTTGTCAAGCATAAAATCATGGCAACGTAAAATCCGGGGTTTGAACAGAAAAGGGTTAAGGTGCATTCAGTGAGCGTAGACGAAGTTCGGTCTGCGCATGATGACACATTATCGCAGTCGCATTAAATGACATCAGTTGTCCCCCTTTTCCTTGAAAGCCATTCTTAGTTACCTCTCTTGATGCGAAAACTTTTTGAAATATTACATTAACGACGTTCCAAGGCGGCCCGTCATCGAACGTCATATTATATCGACATAATATAACATAACATATCAAAACACAATAAAACATTTTATTAAGCATTAAATGTTTATAGCTTACATACATTCATGAATTAATAAATAGAACATACATACAATAGTATATTATTGAATGATAGCCGTCAATCGAAACGTTTCGACCCCGGTCATGTTGTTTAGTCTGTGCCATCTGACCGGAGTCGAAACGTTTCACTTTTGATAGTCTTTCACTAGATCTAAGTCTATCCATATAGTTATATGATAATTAAAGAAAAGAAATCACTAATTGACATCTGCTTGACCCGAATTCATTTCAAATTACTTAATTTTAGTTTTGCCTGTCAAGACTCAAGCGTTTTGATGTGTGTGTATTTCCGTTTATTTATCGTCGATACCGTAGCACATGCCCATATGAGCGATGCCCCAAGAAGACGGTTAGTTGTTACGGGGGGATAGTGCAAGGATACAGGACGAAACTGCTGAGAGCTCCGCCTGGTTCTTTAATGTGCTCGATGGATAGCATCGTCACACGGGGCCTCGGTTTAACGTCTAATCCGAAAGACAATTAGTTTGTTAGTTGATATGGTCAGCCCAGGGCTCGAACCCGTGGTCTTGAGGTTTGAAGTCAAGTGCTCTACCAACTGATCTAATCGGGCTGACTAGGCGTTTTGATTGGCTGCAGTGTTCTTTTCATACTTCGATGAACAAAGTTTTGAGCACGCAACCATTTTGTATACTTGCGAACAAGGTAGATCCATTAACTTTTACTTAAAGTAGTAAAATATTTGGTTTGCTTTGCTTGAAAATATTATTTTATATGAAATGAAAATAATACTTTTTTTTTTATTTTGATTGAGGTCTTAACGTAAAAACTGAATCACACTTATGTATGAATCCAATTCGCGTATTCATACAAAGTATATCTCAATTACAAAAGAAAATAATATTCTCTTCGTTTCTGAATTAATTGTTTCTAGAAGTTCTCGATAAATCCCTTTTTTGCTTGACTAGTAACAACTCTATCAAAAAGGAAAATGTGTAATTTTCTAAAACTTCTTCCAAGTTGCCCCTTATTCTCTGTGTAAGGAACATGAAATCCAAAATTAATCCATTACCAGACGAAGATATTAATACTAGTCCAAATTGAAGGAAGCTGTAGAAGACCATTTCAAGCTTATGAAATTAGTCATCTTGGGTATAAAACATAGTGGTAAATGAAGAAATTGCTTATTTTAAGCAATTTCTTCGTTTTCCACCATGTTTTTTCACGCATTACTATTGAGGGGCGTACTAAAGCGACAATATATGGGAATGGATCAAAGGAAAAATGTAAAACACAAACATAGACCTTATCAGCTTTTAACGGAAAGAACAAATCTTTTTTTAAGTTTGACCGGGCATTTTTGTGTTGTATAAACAACGGCGACGTGTTTGCATTTCAAAATTGTAGATATACAAATGTTTCCGCGTGAGTTAGGTAACGCGGAATTTGGGTGATAACGCGAGGGGGTGAATGCAAATTCTTACTCGCCGTTAGAGAAACAGACATTAGGAATTCCGTGAAACAAATATTTGAAGATTAGACTTCGTCAATCAGAAGTCAACTCAATATTGTAATCCGAAAATAATGTATATGATATGGTAGGGTGGTCGTTTTATATTCAGAAAATGTCAAAAGGGAAAAAAGTTCGATCTTTGACTGTCTGCGCATTCCGCGCAGACATGCCAGAGTCGATACTTGTTTTGAGTTTCCATTGCGGTCCCGTTTTTTACCCTTATGGGTCACACAAAATTCGTCATACGATTAGGGCACATGTGGGATTTCTTGAAAGAAATTCATTACTTTTATAATAGATCGGAACAAACATGGTTCAGCCCATCTGCACTCGCCAAGCGTGACGCCCACTATATAAGGGTGACGCCATTTACGTAAGGGTGGCGTCCACTATATAAGGGTGACGCCATTTACGTAAGGTTGGCGTCCACTATGAAAGGGTGACGCAATTTACGTAAGGTTGACGTCCACTATATAAGGGTGACGCCATTTACGTAAGGGTGACGTCCACTATATAAATATATACATTGTTGGCGTCAGTCACCTTTGGTCAGCGAAGCTGGGGTCAATCACGGTTTTTAACCCGTTACCACTCAATCCAAAATTTACGCGAGGAAGAGATATACTGAGTGAAAATATCATGAGAGATTACAAGCAATTTCTTCTTTTCTCATAATGTTTTCTACCCATATGGTCCCAACTTTTTCAAATTAAACCAACTCCGTTTTTGTCGTCTGCAACCTCTCACAGTTTGTGACCAGTCTTAAATTTTGTTGATTGAGAATGGGTTAATTAAAAAATGGTTGATAAGGAGATGACTTCATCGCATAACTAGGCCAACCTTTATTTTCGAATAAGGAGCAACCACTGCCAATATTTTTTTTCTTTAATCCATTCCAAATTTTTAGACCTGTCCAAGTTCAAAGGTTATGCAGACAAAATTTAGAGTGGATTCAATTCGAAAGATAACAACCCAGTAGGCTAAGAAACGTAGAAAAAAGAAGAAATTGCTTGTTACAAGCAATTTCTTTTTTTTCTGCACTGTTTTCTCAATCATAAATACACAGGGACGTAAAAAACAGTGATTTAATAGGAAAGGGTTAATGCTTTCCGGTGGATTATCGAGATTCCTCAGGGCATTACCGCTAGACCGAAAATCCAGTCAATAAACTCATGACTTTCATAGATTTAGCCACACTTACGTGTATGTCACGTGACTAAACGTCATCACAGTGCGATCAAAGTCAATCGACGTCATCCGGTTGCCATGTAATTGACCCCGCCCGATAGCATCAACAGGAAGTCTCGTTTCGATTTTAACCCATTCCAACTCAATCCCTCCTTTTTACGCCCATCGAGAAAAAAGCTTTGGAAAACATTGTGGAAAATGAAGAAATTGCTTGTATCAAGCAATTTCTTCATTATCCACAATGTTTTCTATCCAAAAAGACGAAAAAATTCAAAATTCCATCAACGTCAAATTGTCGTCTGCAGCTTCTTTCAATTTGGACCAGTCTAAAATTTTGCTGTGTTGGAATGGGTTAAATGGCGTTATTTTGCAAAATTCATGGCCAGTAGCATGTAACAACATTATAATGTGGTTGGTTGGCGACCTAAATGTCGTAACTGCAGCTTGAATAGACTGTAATTACCACCAAAGTCACCAAACCAACAAAAAGCTTAATAAATGGTGGCCAATATTGGAGTTAAAACCCCAATTCCGGACTGAATGAATTATTTGATTGGTCGGTTGATTCCTTGATCGACAATCGCGATTGGACAATTAAAGTGTCAAATGACGCGCCTTTGAAGATTTTATCCGAAAAACATCACATTTCATATCCTTTTCATTAAAGAAATACAATAACTGTACGTTTAAGTTGTAAGATTGATTAACATTTCATTGTTCTCGAACAAGCTTTTTTGTTACTTTTAAAATTAAAGATTTTGTTTTTCACTCAATGTAGGATAAATCGACCTTGCACTGACCAAACAATAGTTTACGTCTATGTATTTATAACCTATAAGGTTCAAGAGTGATTTAATATTATTGAATGTTTTAGATAATACACGAATTATATTAAACTGGTATAACCGATTCAAACACAATGACGAAATTTAACGCCCTTTAGGAAAAGCAGTTGGGAAAACATTGTGGAAATGAAGAAATTGCTTGTAACAAGCAATTTCTTCATTTTCAACAAAGTTTTCTTCCCAGAAAATTGAAAAAATCTCAGATTCATAGTTTAAATTATCGTCTGCAACTCCTTTCAATTTTAACCAGTCTCAAATTTTGTCGTCTGGTAATGGGTTAATAAATATTCAAATGAACTAAAGCCTAAGGAAACGCCTTAAAGCTTAAGGTCATGTAATGTATGTTATGACGTAATATTAAAAACGACGTTAAGTAATTACGGAATGATTTAATCCGATTTCAAGAATTCGTCGACTTATCGCAAAAATTCTAGTAAATTGAATATCAAACCCGTGTCCGTAAAATTCTAAATTTATCAAATTTGTCCTCTAAAATGAAAGAAATATGCACAAATTCTCGTTCTAACTATTCAACCCCTTTTTACGCCCCTCAAAAACGCTGTTCTATCCCAAAATACATTTTTAAATTTCCCTAACTAAAATAATCGTTAGCAACTTCCTTCAATAACGAAAGGACTGAATTTTTTGTGAATGAGAAATGGGTTAAAAATCGCTCAAATGATAAATTCGGTATGTCAGGCTATTCTATGGAATGACACCAATTAAGCGCAGGATTTGGCAGCATTTCTTTCACCTGACTTTCCCAAAAGTGATTTAGAAATACAGAACTGCTCTGAGAAAAGAATAGCTCACTCGATTTTCCTTCCGACATGCTGATCTTAACCCTTGTCATGCTCAACCCGAAATATTCCCGTTTCGACAGGAGGTATTGACAAAGATCAGCCTGCACATGTGTGCAAACTGATATTAGTCTTATCCAGTTTTCAAAAGAAATACTTTCCTGTAACTAGTTCTTCCGGAGTTTTCAGTGCTTTGATTTTAGTGCATTTCTAAACAGAACTATATTCAACATGACAAGGGCTAATCTCACAGAGAACAAGCCAGCCAACTCTCGCTTAACCTATTCCTAAACTATGACACTTTTGGACGCCCCTCAAGAAAAGCAATTTGGAAAACATTGTGTAAAATGAAGAAATCGCTTGTAATAAGCGATTTCTTCATTTCACACAATGTTTTCTATTCAAAAAGTTGAAAAAACCTAAAATTTCATAAACTTTAAATTACCATCTGCAACTCCTTTCAATTTGGACGAGTCTAAAATTTTGTTGTCTGGTAATGTGTTAATCAATGTACCATTCTAGACTCGTTTAAGATCAATTCGTACCAAAGAAGATCTCATGACAGGGACTACATATCGTCTTTGGGCGTGCAAAATGTCGTAGCTATAGCTCTATTCGAGTCGTTTATCTTTCAAAATGTCGTAACTACAACTCTATTCGATTAGTTCGTCTTGCAAAAGGTCGTAACTACAACTCTTTTCGAGTCGTCCGCCTTGCAAAATGCTGTTACAATACCTCTACTCGAGCTGTAATTACGCTATTATGTAAGCCAAACAACCTGATCTTCCTTAAAATAATTCGCTGAAACTTTCAAGCTTTCTCAGCCTGCTCAATAGATACTATCTGACCAGGATCGAGAATCGAGTGTTTAGGCAGGACCACGATTGTCCCCTTCTGCTTCATGATGATATTTATTTTTTCGACAGAAGTGATAGATCGTTAGAAACCACCAGCGTTATCATTTTCTCACGATTTTTTCTCGTTTATCATTTTACACCCTCGTATGTATTCCTAGTTACTGAATAAAACAATGGCACGTTGGTCTTGGTAACTATATCATCAATTATTCCTGCGTTCTGATTGGCTGATGGGTAGATTCAAAACCCTACCATATAAAAATTGAATCTGAAACTATATCTCGTCAGCCCAATTAGCTCAGTTGGTAGAGCACTTGACTTCAAACCTCAAAATCACGGGTTCGAGTCCTGGGCTGACCAGATCAAATAACAAACTATATGTCTTCCGGATGATACGTTAAATCGAGGGCCCGTGTGACGAGTTTTCCACCGAGAACCAGGCGGGTTCGTCCTGTAGCCTTGCTCTATCCCCCGTAACAACTAACCGTCTTCTGGGGGCGTCGCTCACATGGGCATGCGCCTCAGTAGAGACGATAAATAAATCCGGGAATACAATCAAACATATATCGTCGTTTGAATAAAGCTGTGATTACGACATTTGCACTCCCAATGACGATATTCGCTTGCGAACAACTGTAACTGTCAAATATAACTAAATGATTTACTTAAAAAATAATGATACTGAATTATAAGAAATGAAGGGAGTATTATTGTTTTCCGGCTCAAACCCGAGCCCCGGGTAATTTATTTTAGAAATTTTGATAGTTTTTCCTGAAATGACTCCAATTCTGAATAAAATGATCAACACATACCTTTTTTGCAATATTCACTTCAGTTGCATTGACAAAAAAGTTTTAATGCTTTTTTTAAAAAAAAATTCGCAAGTATTAAAGTGGATCACCGAGAGAACAACCCAACCATATTTGGACCTAAATTGCCACTCAGGGTTGTTTCAACATATATATTACTATAGACATTGTACCAATTAAGCTGCCTATCCAATAACCCATTCCAACACAATGCCTCATTTTTACGCTCATCAAGAAAAGGGCTTTGAAAAACATTGTGGAAAATGAAGAAATTGGTTGTATCAAGCAATTTCTTCATTATCCACAATGTTTACTAACTATAAAAAAAGACGAATAAAAAGTAAATAAGAATAAATAAGAAGAATAAAAAATAAAATTCCATCAACCTGAAATTACCGTCTGCAGCTTCTTTCAATTTGGACCAGTCTAAAATTCTGTTGTGTGGGAATGGGTTAAGCTAAAATCACATCAAAATCGGCAACGCCGACAACGTCAGCGATTCCTCAGCTGACGATCGGCCGATTAAGTTTATTTTATAATCAATTTAAACCGCCGACGAGACGATAACTTTTTTTTCATGGTAAGCGATGACGCAGCACTTGTATAGTCGATTAAACAAAGCATGCTGTGGATACCCCGGCAAGATTTCAGTTACTAAAGGAAGTGAAAGGGTTAGAAACGAATTACAAATACGTCTGCGATTTGTACAAAATCGGCCGGGGCCATTGGAGGATCGTTCGTTGCCAGGCCGATCGTCGGCAATTGGTCGCCAATGCAACACCGTCTTCCACAAATCTATAAAACGTCACCGATTAGTCGGTACATTTTAACCTTGAGGTAAAATTTGCCGACGCGTCGCCGATCTCAGAAAATCCAGCGATGCACCGATCAGTCGCCGACGTTTTACCGATTTTATCACCGATTCCACAAGAAGTCGACAGTACCGCATCGCCGACGCTTTGGGGCGTTTGTGTGACATAAGTTTTAGTTTATACTAATTTGCTTCACCTCGATTTTGACAAAAAAAAAGATTGCTTGTAACAAGCATTTTTTTTTCGTTTTCCACAATATTTTTCATCATATAGGATGGCTAATTTTTTTTATTGAACAGCCTTTATAATTCTAACCCTTTGAATTAAGACAAATCTAACCTTTTGAAAAACAAAACAAGACATCCCCTAGGACCCTAGGTTCATTTGCAACCTCTTTCAATTTGGACTAGTCTAAAATTTGGCGTAACAGGAAAGGGTTAAGAGATCAAGTTCATTATGACACATAAAACACAATCGCAATGTTATTCGGCTTTCAATGGCATAACTCAATGAAATCGCTTCATTTCTTATGAGCTGATCAAACCAAAGCATTAGGTAGTGAAAATATATAAAACAGGCAAACATTTCTCCAGTTAAAAAAAATAAAGAAAAATTCTCGTGCACGCAAACAAATAGTTTCGCACTCACTTTATTTTCATTTTGGGTATGAAATAACCTTTTCAACATTTCGGAGTGCAGGAAAGTTTTTAGACACAACTATTTCAAGTTGCAATTACGACGTTAAACTCGCTGAACCGACTTAAATTCTTCACAACAACGGCGGAGTTCAAAGTTCCCTCCCGGTCTAAATTAATGATTTGATTGGTCGATTGATTCTTTGTTTGCTATCGTGATTGGCTACTTGCGCTATTCTACAACGCTCAAGTATAAAAGCAAGCAATTTCGCTATTCTACAACGCTCAAGTATAAAAGCAAGCAATTTCTATATTATACAACGCTCAAGTATAAAAGCAAGCAATTTCTCTATTAAACAACGCTCAAGTATAATAGCAAACAATTTCGCTATCATACAACTCTCAAGTATAAAAGCAAGCAATTTCTCTATTATACAACGCTCAAGTATAAAAGCAAGCAATTTCGCTATTCTACAACGCTCAAGTATAAAAGCAAACAATTTCGCTATTCTACAACGCTCAAGTATAAAAGCAAACAAATTCTCTATTATACACATTTTATCTATGCTATGAGACAAGGGTTTCTTAACCCATTGCCACACAATAAATTTTAGACCAGTCCAAATTCAAAGAGTTTGCAGACGAAAATTCAAAGTTCATGAAATCTATAAAAAAACTTGTCTATTAGGGTAGAAAACATTGTGGATAATGAAGAAATTGCTTGTGACAAGCAATTTCTTCATTTTTCAAAATGTTTTCCAAAGCGTTTATATTGAGAGGCGTTTAAAAGCGTCACTATGTGGGAATTGGTTAAACTTCAAGTAAATTTGTCACTTGCAACTAAAGAACTTTCAAATTGGATTAGTCTCCAAATATGATGTCTGGAAATAGATAAAGTCTTTTTACGGAGGTTCGTGAAAAATTGCTTCAGTTGAAATACTAGTGATCTTGTCCCCCTTGGTCAAAAAGATGGTTAAAAGATGTCCAAGATTTTCTTTTATGATACCATGGCAACCCCAGTTTTTTTTTCATGTGTTTCTATGCGTTGAACTAGGGGCGCTTGAGCGCTTGTATCGCCCACCGGACCCGAATGTACCGATTAAGAAAATGATGTTTTCAAGAATTCAACATACTAAATCATCTTTGCCATATCAGGCAAATGAATCGACAAGTCACAAAAATCTTTGAAATAGTTCTAGAGAAGCATGCTAAACTTTTCATTTTTTTTTTACAAAATTCAAGTCAAGTTATGTACAATTCATGGCCGCCGTCATAGCGCAGTTGGTAGCGCGTCGGACTGTCAATCTAGAGGTCCCGGGTTCGATCCCCGACGGCGGCACTCATCCTTTCCGACTATTTGTCTCTCACCAATGGGTCGATAATCGTAGACCTATGTGGGATAGCAGCTGGAGGCTAGGAAGGGATGTAATGGTAGTACTGGTGTGAGAAATACCAGGAATCCATTGTTAGGTGCTCCAGCCGCCGCGATATAACTGAGAGATTGTTGAAAGCGGCGTAAAACCCCATTCAAACAAACAAACCAATGTACAATTCATTTACTAAGTCAGGTGAAAAGGTATTAACAAAATTGTGCAAAATTTCACTGTATACCATACATGGACATAAGGCACGATCATAAAATCCCTGGTTTCAACCAATCAAAATTATATGAAGGACACTGACAGATTCATCTGAGGACCATTCTGTGAAATTCGCTTGAAACCCAACAAATGGTTTCTGAGAAGATTTCCAAAGTTTTCAGTCTATACCATATATTGAAATAGCCCCGCCCCATTAAAGCCGAGTTTTTTCACCCAACAAAAATTCTTTGAGGGAATCTGATAAAGGGTTACCTAATGACCATTCCTGTAAAAAAAAACCATGGCCTTTAGCTTGTGGATTTAAAAAGTCGAAGTAGCATTCCCACAAAAAAAGTTTGCACTTAACGGCAGATCTGAAGATGTCAAACATACTCGTTATTGCACGTTTTTCTGGGTGTTTATCTTTGAAACCATTAAAACAAGTTTAGAATAATTGTTTGTTTATGCCTAAATTCAATTGTTCTTGATTTTGAGATGACCCCCCTCCCCCGAAATAAAAGTCTGGACGTTTTAATTGGATCTCCGCTACTCTGTTTTACCTTTTATTTGTCATTGATAGATAGATTAATTTGCCAATCGCTGACCCTACCCACTTACTCCTTTGGCAACGCCCACTGACTCCAACATTAAGTCCTGCTACGATTTTAAACGGCGTTATTTTTCAAAATTTATGGCCAGAAGCATGTAACTAAAAAGTAAAATAGTTGGTTAAAGACTTAAACGTCGTAACTACAGCTAAAATAAGCTGTAGTTACGACGTTTAAGTCGCCAAACCAACAAAATGTTTCAAGAAAATGGCGGATAATGTTGGAGTTCAAATCTTAATTTCGGACTGAATGACTGATTTGACTTGTCGATATATTCCTTGATTGACAGCTGCGATTGGTCGATTTTAATGATTGATCTAGCTCTGCTTCAAATACGTGTAATTTACGGATCGCTCTCCACGGCCACTGAGCTCCAACAGGAAGTTCCAGTTCAATATTAAATTGCTTTATTTTGCAAAATTTATGGCCAGTATGACACGAAACAAAAAAAAAAAAAAATGGTTTGTTAGCGACCTAAACGTCATAGGCTGTAGTTACGCTTTTTAAGTCGCCAAAGCAACAAAAATTCATAATATTAATGTCGGCCGATGTCCGTATTCAAAGTTTATTTCTAGTATAAATGAATGCCTTGATTCAGATTGCACACACTCCGAAAAGCCGTCTGGAGTTTTTTTTAAGTTTGGACCAGTCCTAAATTTTGTTGTTTGGTAATGGGTTAAAGAACAATTTCTCAAAACATCAACATAGCATTCAGTATTGAGTTTGTGGCTTCGAGCCATGGTTTTTAACCCATTCCCACACAAAAACGCATTTTGACGCCTTCACGAAAAGAAGAAGAAAAAAAAAACCTTAGAAAATATTGTGGTAATTGCGTCAATTTATTTTCTAATAGCTGAAAAGTGAAAACAAGACCACTAGACAATTACTTTGACGCACTGCATATGTTATATGAGCGCATGAGTGACATTTCCAACCATTACACATGTGCGCCAAGTAAAGACTAAGATCAGCCTGTGCATCCGCACAGTCTGATCAGAGTCTTCACTCTGCGCTATGTAGATAGATACTGACCCAAAGCTCTTTAAACAATCAGCGAATATTTTAATTGCCCCGAATGGCTGTCCTGGGTGCTCAATGTGTGCGAGTCACGCACATGCGAAATGGTTGGAAATGTCACGCATAGGCTCTTATAATATCTGAAATTTCTCTTGCTCCTTAAATGTTAAGTTTCTATTTTCGTTAAGTGGATTAACCCATTACCACTTGGCTAAATTTTAGACTGGTTCAAATTGAAAGCAGTTGCAGACGACAATTTAAAGTTAATGAAATACTATATCTTTTCATCTTTTTGGGTAGTAAACATTGTGAAAAATGAAGAAATTGCTTGATTCAAGCAATTTCTTCATTTTACACAATGTTTTGCCAATTGTTTTTCTTGAGGGGCATCCAAAATCGTCACTGTGTGGGAATGGGTTAACTACTTATATCACACAAGTCTTTCAACGCTACAAACCATATTTATTTTATCATTTATAACAAACATAACATATCAGCTCTTGTCCTCATAAACCAAATAATGCCCTTCCCCCTCCTTTCACTCTCATCTTTTACAATTCCTTGACCCGTCACTCTTTTCCTCACAAAGTCCCAGTCCATCCTTGTATTGGACATTGTCCGTGAAGTTAACCTATACAACCCACAGAATGACGATTTCTGACGCCCTAAAGAAATATATTCATCGAAGGAGAAATTCCTGGACCCGCCCCTCTTTTCCTCACAGACATGTATTGGATATTATTCGTGACAGATTACCTACCAGTATACAACACAATGACGCTTTCTGACGCCATAAAGAAATATTATCACACAAAAATTTGGGAAAAAAAGAGAAATTCCTTGTAACAACCATTTCTCCTTTTCTCACAAAGTTTCTTACCCTATTTGACACTTGTCTAATTTTAGTGAAATATGGAATGCCCACTGCAACTTCCTTCAATTTGGACCAGTCTAAAATTTTGTCGTGTGGTGATGGGTTAACCGTTTCCTGTTTAAACCCGGGATTTTACGTTGCTGTGATTTTTATATTTGAGAAAACATTGTGGAAAAAGGAGAAATTGCTTGTAACAAGCAATTTCTCCTTTTCCAACAATATTTTCTACAACATAGGATAGTTTTATTTCAAATTGCATCCAGTTTTCATTGACGTCTGCAACCTCTTTCAATTTGGACCAGTCTAAAATTTTGTCGTGTGGTGATGGATTAACTGCGTCACATTATGCATTTCACTTGACCGCCACTGACGAGCAATATCGTTTATTGGACGGCCAGCTCTATTACATACCCTAATACCTAGTCCTTCCTACTTGACATACAGCATATCTTAAAGAACCCACAGGAACCATTATATTACTGCACCTTTATATAATTGATAAGTCATTATATTGATGGGTGAGTGCAAAATAGTTGTAACATATAAGCATATAGGCAGTTTCAACTGTTTCGCACTATCCCATCGATATCCTTTCCTACATTAGCCAAGATCTCAAAGACTAAAAAACAAAACGCGGTAAAATTTACCGCATAACACACCTCGTTTCTGACCCACTCATCCTCTGCTATATACTTCTTCTTCCTCATTCTTGTGTGGCTTTCATTTTTATATTAAACTGACTCAGAATGCAGACAAACGTAATTAAAGGCATCTTTTCCTTGGCAACCAAGACTCGCGCCTATCCTGCAGGGTATATATAAAGTAGCCGCTCATCGACACAGCACAAGTGCCGTGGTTTTCTCATACAGCAACTAGGTAAGTCTTCATTAATTCTTTTAAGAGATGAAGAGAATACTTTTTGTTTTCATGGAGGTATGAATCGAAAAAAAAGACTAATCACACTGTATGAATTCGCGAAGTGAATTCATACATAAGTGTGATAAGTTTTTTTCGTTTCATACCTCCATAAAAACAAAACAATAAAAAAAATCTTTTCATTTCTTATAATTCATCGACACCGAGGAAAAAAAGCAAGTATTTTACAAATTCTTGCACTTTTTTGTATGGAACTATTTTGTGCGGAGGCATACAAAATAGCTGCGTGTTTAAAATATTGTTCATGGGGACATAACTGATATTTCTTTCGGCTAATCAGAACCTTTGTTTTTGATAGACAAAACTAACAATTTAATTATACTACTTATAATCAATTACTAAAATGAGTCTGCAAGAAGTTGTGAGAAGTTTAAACGGTTGCAGCAAAGGCCATTAAGCATAAGAAAAGAAAGTTCTAATTTTGGAGATTTGGCTGAATATTCATTTCTTTAATGCTTTCAGATGAATTTCTTGGTGGATTATCTCTTGATAAATTAGCTAATACACCAGTGATTTTATCAAAATGATAAAGTTACTGATTTATAGAAACAGTCCTTCTTTCATTCGTTTTGGAATGTTGTCTTAGCGCGTTAAGAAATTCTGAAGACTTCGTGAGACATTGGTACGAAAATGAAGCGTTTTCAGAGATTTGTAAAAACTGACGGATCGCGGACCACGCCCACTGAAACGATTTGTCTGATTAAGCATGGATACTAAAAAAAGGGGGGGGGGGGTTTACATTCAAATAGCATTCAAATTAAAACAATTGGAAATCAGCTAAAGCAATAGCCTAGAGATTTTATCCAAACAAGGTTGAATATATAACGTATAATCGGATAATGAGTTAACGCGTCAAAATACAGGGATTGCATAAATTAATATAATACAGCATTTACAAACTAAATGTAAAGGCCTTGGACTAAAAAATTTGTGTCACATATTAGAATTTTAGCTGTTTCTTATTG
Source organism: Fragum fragum (assembly GCA_946902895.1). NCBI lineage: Eukaryota > Metazoa > Mollusca > Bivalvia > Cardiida > Cardiidae > Fragum > Fragum fragum. The sequence continues at coordinate 5,695,474 of OX336378.1, forward strand.
CCACAAACTATTATTTGAAACATTTCTCTTAATCAGTTTTATTAGTAGTCTTCTAAATATTTGATTAGCCATAACTGTACGTAAATATTTAATACGTAAAAAACTGTATACGCACAATCACCTTTATCAATTTATCATTATGCTAAAATATTTGATGAGTAAAGACTGTATACGAACTATCACCTTATCAAAATGCTGAAACATTTAATTAGTAAAAAGCGTATACGAACTATCACCTTTACCAATTTATCATTATGTTGAAACATTTAATTATTAGAAAAACGTATACTAACTATCACCTTAACCAACTTATGATGCTAAAATACTTAATTAGAAAACGCTGTATACGAACTATCGCCTTAACCTATTTTTCATTATGCAGAAATATTTAATAAGAGATAAGCTCACCTACAGGTCCCATATACGTGTACAATAATTTGCCATGGATATGTGTAGGAATGGCTCCCTTAGGCTGGTGGCAATTTGCCATGTGTATACTTACAGTGGCTTTTATTGACATGCGGAGCTCTTATAATGGTTATATATAACCAATAATTTGCCATGGATATGTCTAGGAATGGCTCCCATAGGCTGGTGGCAATTTGCCATGGATATACTTAGAGTGGCTCTTATTGACATGTGGAGCTCTTATAATGGTTCTTCAAAACATACTTTCCTATGGGCATGTTTAGGAGTTGCGCCTATAAGTAATTAGAGCTTGAATGCAGATGATTAATTCAGCATATCCGACTGATTACTTATAACAAATAGTTACCACACGCATGTTTGTCATATTCATAATCTGTTTTACAGGTAACTTTAATATTTCACGAACCAAATCACACCAAAACAACAATGATGCCTTTGATGGTTATTGTTTTGGCTGCCATGCTGGCTGCCAATACAAATGCCCTTTTCGCGCCTCCTAGACAATTCATGCAGCAAAGTTTGGCCGAAAAATGCGCCTACGAGCTTGACTTTGTGGCACCAAACTGTGTGACCTCCATGTACTCAGAGGTACAGCAGTTAAAGACGGAGATGACCGCCGTAAAAAATCAAGATTCACTCATCCAGCAGAACTTGGAAAATGAGAGAAAGACGATATCTGAACTCAGGAAAGAAGTTGGTGAGTGCTCCTTTTTGTGTGCGAATTCCACTTGTATAAACGGGAAAATCAATTTGCGTTGCAATGGGATTTGTTTCCCATTGCAACGCAAATTGATTTTCCCGTTTATACAACTGACTAATCGCGGCTGTCAATCAAATAAACAGTCGACCAATGAAATCATTTATTGAGACCAGAAATGAGGTTTCGTCTCCAGCATTGGTCGCCATTTTTGTTAACTTTTCCGTTGGTTTTGCGACTAAAACGTCGTAACTACAGCTTTTTTCAAGCTGAGGTTACAACGTTTAGATCGCCAACCAACTATTCTACTATTTTGTTACATAATACTTGCCATAGATTTCGCAAAATAACGCCGTTTAACCCTTGCCATGCTGAACCCGGAATATTCCGGTTTTGGCAGGAGGTGTAGATCAAGATCAGCCTGCACATAAGTGCAGTCTGACCTTAGTCTACACCTCCTGCTTACATTTTTCCTTCCGGAGTTGTTTATGAAATTGATTTCTGAAAGAAATATTAATTATTGAACAACACGTTCTATCAGTGCTTTCAGCCCTTTGATATTACAGCAATTTAGTAAGGTAATTTATACAGCATGACAAGGGTTAAAACCGACGAGGGACTTCTCGACGGAGTCGATGGGCGTGGCAAATGGGGTGGACGGGGCCAGCGATAGGTCAAACGATCTGATAATGAAGGGAGTGTGTTCAGAAATACTAGAGATGTTACAAAATGTCAACGTTTGCGACGCTAAGGACGCCTTGACTGTAGCAGCCGAAAACAGCCGAACTAAGAATTATGTCTTAACCCATTCTCACATGACACAATTTTAGACTGGTTCAAATTGAAAGAAGATGCAGACGACAATTTGAAGTTGATGGAATTTTAATTTTTTTCATCTTTTGGGATAGAAAACATTGTGGATAATGAAGAAATTGCTTGCAACAAGCAATTTCTTCATTTTCCACAATGTTTTCTAAAACTGTTTTATTGAGGGGCGTAAAAAGAAGGGATTGAGTTGGAATGGGTTTAAGTTATAAACTTTGTTGGTTTTATTCGTTTTTTCTTTCCTTTTTTTCCTTCCAAAACCAAGTATGTTCTATCTTGTTTATTATCGTGCACAAGACACTGCCATCACTCAGTATATCACATGCATTTTGTTATATCTGTGCGAATATGAAAAATTCTGAATTGCTTAAAGAAAAACACAATTTTGTATCCTGTCGCTTGAAAATATGATTCAAACACTTAAACATTTTTGGGGTTTAACGCCACTTTTAATAGCATTTCAGTCATATCGCAGAGGCTTGAGCACCTACCAATGGATTCCTGGTATTTCTCACGTCAGTACTACCACTAAATTCCTTCCTAGCCTCCAGCTGCTATCCCACTTAGGTTTACGATTATCCACCCGTTGGTGAGAGACGAATGTCGGAAAGGATATGTGCCGCCGCCGGGGATCGAACCCATGACATCCCATGATTGAAGATTGGGGGGGGGTCTGATGCAACGTAAATTGTTCAAAATGAAATAAAATACACTATAACTTGTATGAAGCGACGACTTAAAGGACGGTCTAAAGTGGTCCTTTCAGACATTTTTTTGACATGGTTATTGTTGATCGATTTGCTTGCATATATATATTATTGAAGAATTCTGACTCAATATTATGTTTTCGAAAAATTTGAAGATTGGAATGAGTTCAAATAAAATTTGTAATGATATCTTTTCTTATCAAATCAAAGCTTATGCTTTTCTGAAAGGGACTTTGATTATGGTCGCTTGAGAAAAGTGGTCGCTTTAATGAAGGTGGTCGCTTATAGTAGGATTCACAGTAGATAAACAAAACTTTCGTAATTTCTACAGCACCCCTGCACCTCCTCGGGACGACCCATACAATTATTTCTGTTCTTTTCAGACTACCTTTCGGTCAGAATTACCCATGGATCCGAATATATGGGAACCGCAGAGGTGTACGTCAGGGGAAGATGGGGAACCATCTGTGACGCCGGCTGGGACCAAGAAGACGCCAACTTGTTCTGTAACATGATGGGATTTGAGTAAGACATACATTGTTTAAAAGAAATTTAAGCTACCGATTTAGATTTATCAAGAGATTATATTTTGTTTTCACAAAGGTATGAAACTAAAAACCAAATGATTCTACAAATATCTATACCCCGTTACGCGACAGTTCATTTCCGTTTCCACGATAAAGCGTTACACTCCATTTTATTCCCGTCGCAATAACGCCGTGAACGTAAAACGTATACTGTTATGCTATATTTCATTTGTCGGTATTGCAGTTATCACGTGATTGATGCACGTAAACATGTTATCCTATCATTTCTCCCACAATGTACATAAACATCATTTAAATCATTCCCACACGATACCGCATTTTTACGCGCTCACGAAATATAGCTATTGAATACACTACGAGAAAAGAGCAAATTGCTTATAACAAGCAATTTCTCCTTTTTTCACATTTTCTACCTTAAATAACCCTTATTTTTCCATTCAAAGCAACCTCTTTCAGTTTGGATTAGTCTAAAATTTTGTCATTTGGGAATGGGTTAAACCGACTTTCATTCTATTCAGTCATCTACGCCAAACTACAAAGTTCGAATCCCGCTTGTTCCGCTTGAAAGTTAAGCGAAAACAAGAGGGTCATTAACCTTTGTGCGCTCACCTGAGATAAAAGCTAGTTTTCTTTCAATAGTTATTAGTCAATTTAAATATCATGAAATAAGTCCGTCCAACATTACTTTATACATGTATATGCTCTGTACCTGGGTATCCAATTGTTAAGATTTAAGCAATGTTCATACAATTCAATAAACATTTTATTCACGAAAAATGCTAAGGCTGTAGGACTTTGGACAGGAAAGAACGGCTTTTGCACCCCTTATGATCCAAGGGTTATAAGAAAGAAGCCAGTAAACTGCAAAATATCAATACCAAAGGGGTCTAAGAAAGACTTTTTTCCAAAAGTAACTTTTGTTGCCATGGTAACCAGAGTTTTCAACAGAATTCAATTCTTTTAGCGTTTCTGAAAGAGGAGTATATAGGGAACACTTGGTTGTAATTGGTCTAGAAGTTTTGGAGGAGATATCATTTAATACATCCTTATTTAGTTTGATATAGCCACCCCCATTTCGCCCATGGGATACAAGAGTGTAATTATTTCAGCAACTTTAAAAAAGAAGGGCATTACGTTGATGTTTCAAGCCAAACATCACGGCTCGACACCACCTGGGTCAGGATGAGAATATTTATAAACATTTTTTTCTAAATTCAACTTTCATTTCCATGGCAACTAATGTTTTAAAAAGATTTAATATCTTACATCTATGAAAAAGAATGTAATCATCTTTAGCAAATTTGAAAGAGAACAAGTAAAAAAAATCCCAATAAAAAGATATTCAGGTTCTATACCTTCCGGGTCAGGGGAATAAGATTTTAAACAGTTCTTTTTTGAATTTCACCTTTGTTGCCATGGCAATCAAAGTTATCAACAGATTCCAATTCTTTCGGCCATTTTGAAAGAGGACCACCTAAGAAATATTTTTGCCAAATTTGGTTAAAATTGGCTCAGTAGTTTGGGAGGAGACATCGTTTTAAAATCATTCTTTAATTCTATATAGGCCAATTCCCATGAGGCTCTGGTATTGGGGACCCGTGGTTAATGGTTTTAGCAATCTTAAAAGATCGGTGTCTCCTTGGTCAGAAGGAGAAGATTTTGAAAGACCGTTTTTTAACTTTCACTTGAATGGTCATGGTAACAAGTTTTCAAAAGATTTCAATTCTTTTAGCTTTTTTTTTTCTTTAAAGAAGACCACCTATGGAACATTTCTGTCATATTAGTTGAAATTGGTGCAGTAGTTCGGGAGGATATGTCGTTTAACTCACTACCAGACGACAAAATTTTAGACTGGTCGAAGAAGTTGCAGAAAAAAAATGTCAATTCCCAAAAGTACCCTAAAACGGACGCTTAATACCGGTACTTAAATTTGTGTCAGATATTGTCTTCGCGGTAATCTGATAGGCTTAAAGTGGCCTTCTTGGTTATTTGGGAAAAGTTCAGCGGAATTCCAGGTTATTCTTAGATATCGCGGAATTTGGCTGTCGACACCGCATGTCAGCATTTGCATATGACCCAAAGTCAACGGAAGGTAACTAATTGACAAGCGAAACAATCAATGACCTAAATTATGTCAGATCAAATGGATAGCGCAAAACAATGGAAAGTGTCTATATTCGCATTTATGCTTTTGACAGTTTTGTACTAATCTCTACAGAATTGAAGAACGGCTAGCGAACATAACTTCTGATGACGTATTGATGACGTTGTTTGAGCAAACTCAAACTGAATACGGGATTCCAACGGTTATACGCACCGCGTGAATGTCCAATATTCTTCGCAACTGTCTCGGCTAAATCTAAAAATAGATTAACAGCCTACGTAGGCTATAAGGAATATACCGTTGTTTATTCAGTTAAACGACCTCTGATTTAAGCAAAACTAATTTTCAGAATATTGTATTAAAGTAGTATACGAGAGGGAATAAGAATAATCAAAATCTGTGACAAGAAAAATCATCGATACCTACCTTTAAGCGATTTAATTTTAGATTTTTTTGTATTTTGGGTTAGAAAACATTGTGGATAATGAAGAAATTTCTTTTACAAGGAATTTCTTCATTTTCCACAATTCATTCAAAAGCTTTCTTCTTGAGTGGCGTCCAAAAAGCGTCATTGTGTGGGATAGTTTAAGAAATTGTTGACGAACGTTCGCCGGATGTAGGACTATCAGTCCGTGATCAGGTGAGCTAAAAAACAAAACAACTTAATGATTTCCCACACCACCAATGTGTTATATTCGATACACGTACAAGTCTACCTGCAGTGATGGGACCCGAGGATTCTTTTAACACCCAACTTGTACAATCCAACACTTTTTTTGCTACCCCAAGTGCTTTTAAATTAATGCCGAAATTGTAGATATTGCTTGTAACAAGTAATGTTTCCCTTTACACATTACTTTCTACCCAGAGATACACGATTGATCCCTCTATCAATTCTACCCGGACACAGGGATTTATAAAACTTTATCAATTCTACCAAGATACAGTGATTTATAAAACTCTATGAATTCTACCCAGATACAGGGATTTATAAAACTTTATCAATTCTACCAAGATACAGGGATTTATAAAACTCTATCAACCCTACCCAGATGCAAGGATTTATAAAACTCTTTCAACTCTACCCAAAGACGCAGTCATTTATTAAATTCTATCAACATGAAATTGTCGTCTGCAACTTCTTAGAATTGTAATCAGACAAAATCTTTGTCGTCTGGATTAATAAGTCGTTGAGCGAACTGTTGTTTAAAAAAAAAGTATTCAAAATAAAATTTGAAGCCCTTTTACGAGAGACAAATACTGTCCATCTTGGTTGAGTGACCACCTCTATCAAGCAACCACAATCAAAATTCCCTTTCCAAATACCATTTTTTGTTTTCATGGAGGTATGAACCGAAAAACCTAATCACACTGTATGAATACGCGAAGCGGATTCATACAGTGTTTGATTAGTTTTTTCGGTTCATACCTCCATGAAAACAAAAAATATTCTCTTCATTTCTTATAATTTAATAGCATCGAGCGAAAAACTTTACAAAATTTGATACCTTTTGTTTGGGACTATTTTGTGCGGAAGCATACAATACAAAATCGCTGCGTGATCAAAATTTTGTTCATGGAGTTATGAATAAATTTTTTTGACCAATCAGAACGCTCGTTTTTGACAGACAAAACTGAAAATTAAATTATAAGCTTTTAAGAAATTGTAGAATTCGCTAAGAAAAAAATCGTTACTAAATCCCTTGTTATTTGAACTCATTCCAATGAGTTCGAAAAACATAGGATTGAGTAAGAATTTCGAATTAATTTATGTACGCAAGCAAATCAATCCAAAACTATCATGTCACAAAAATGTGTTAACCCATTCCCACACAGTGACACTTTTTGACGTCCCTTAAGAAAGAAAACATTGCGAAAACCTTGTTGATAATGGAGTAACCGTTTGTTATTTCTGCATTTTCAACAATGTTTTCTTCCCAGAAAGTTGGAAAAAAATCTAAATTTAACAAACTTTAAAGTTTCGTCTGCAACTCCTTTCAATTTGGACTTCTCACAAGAAAAAAAATTGAGAAAACATAGTGGAACAGGAGAAAATGCTTGAAACAAGCAAATTTTTTTCATTTTCCACAATGTTTACTACAGAAAGTTAGAAACCCCCCCTAAATTTCATAAAATTTAGAGTGTCGTCTGCAACTCCTTTCAATTTGGACCAGTCCAAGTGTCTACCGTCAGGTAATGGTTAAGCGACCGTTTCCTAAAGCGACCGCTTTTTGACCGTCCCTTGAGTAGCCGTTTGATACAAGTTTTACGGTATATAGAATTTATGTTAGATAAAAAACGTATCGATTCTCTAAAAATTCAGATCTGGACAGGTGTGGGTACCGACCATATCTAGCCTACCTTACCTAATGAGCAACATGAAATGTGGCGGAACCGAGTCCTCCATTTTCGACTGTGAGCATACAGATTTGTCAAGTTCGTCCCTCTGTTCCACGGGTCATGTGGCCACTGTTAAATGTGACATGGGTATGTATGAATGGACTACCTGCTGGATAATTGACCAATCGCGGCTGACAGTGAAGGACTCAATCGACCAATTAAAACATTAATTCAGTCCGGAATTATGATTTGAACTCCGAAATTTGCCGCCATTTGTGTGAAACATTTTTGTTATCGACCCATTGGTGAGAGACAAATAGTCGGAAAGGATGAGTGCCGCCGTCGGGGATCGAACCCGGGACCTCTAGATTGACAGTCCTACGCGCTAACAACTGCGCTATGACGGCGCCTGTCAGTCACGTGTAACAAAAGAGTAAACAAAAGAGTGAAATGGTTTGTTGGCTATCCTTTCCGACACTTGTCTCTCACCTATGGGTGGATTATTGTTAACCTAAGTGGGATAGCAGCTGGAGGCTAGGAAAGGATGCACTGGTAGCACTGGTGTGAGAAATACCAGGAATCCATTGTTAGGTGCTCGAGCCGCCACAATATGACTGAAATACTGTTAAAAGTGGCGTTAAACACCATTCAATCATTGTTGGCGATCTAAACGCCAAACCAACAAAATGCTTCACATGAATGTGGGAGTTCAAAGTTCACTTCCAGTAAAAAGGAATATGATTGTTCTACATCTTTTTTGCTATACAGCCACGATCCGTCAATTCACACTTTACCAGACAAAGGCATTTTAGACTGGTCGAAATTCAACTAAGTTGCAGATGACATTTTTCAAGGGTCAAGCATGTGAAAAATAACTGTCATATAGGGGGAAAAATATGCTAGAAAAGGGGCAATTGCTAGTTACATGTATTTTTTTCTTTCCCAAAATGTATTTCAAACGTTAATTTTCTATCCGGCGTCAAAATGCCGTACGACCCCGCACGTAGAAAAATAGGTGTAGAAAACATTATGGAACTAGAGGCGTTTGAGCGCCTGTATCGCTCCACAGGCCTGAATATACCGGCATCTTCAGGAATTCAATATAAACTGAATCGATTTGTCATACCTGGCAAAAAAAGCAACTGGTATGGTAAAACATTGCCGAAAATAGAAGAAACTGCATGCACCAAGAAATACCTTCATTTCCATAATGTTTTGTACACAGAAATAGAAAAATTCTAAAATTTCATAAACTTAAAATTGACGTCTGCCTAGATTTTGTGATCGCATCTTTAAAATTTTATGCATACACCCGGTTATTTTTTTAAGTGTACTACCCCAAGGTGGAGTTTTGACCCATTTAGTGCGCCATATACATGATTGTGTAGAGATTCTTTGTTTGAGTAGTAGGTGGGTCGGCTGACAAAATTGGCAGAGTAAAGAGTTCGCATTGCCGTGAGTCGGGGACTATTTGTGATAAGAAGACGTATTTTCTATCATTTGCCTATAATTATCCGTGTGATTTTTTTAACAAACATGGTTGTGTAGAGATTTTACAACTTGGGGAATTGGGAACTGTGATAACCAAATTTAATTTCTATAATGGTTTATGGTTTATGGGCCAGATAACAAACATGGCGGTGTAGAGATTTCAAGCCGTACTGAGTCGGGGACAATCACGATTGATTTTTTTTTTATTTTCCTTTAGCTACCCATGTGGTTGCCAGCCGGACAACAAACACCGTGGTGAGTTTGGGACCGTCTGTGATAACCAAATCCAATCGTTATAATTTTTCCCTAACTACCCGTGTGATTGGCGGGCCGTACAACAAACATGGCCGTGTAGATTTTACATCTTGGTGAGTGGGGGACCATCTATGATAACAAATTCTAATTCTATTATTTTTCCCTAGCTATCTGTGTGGCTGGCGGGCCGGACAACACACGTGGCCGTGTAGATTTCACACCGTGGCGAGTTGGGAACCATCTGTGATAACTAGTTTTAATTCTTTTTCTCTAGCTATCCGTGTGGTTGGTGGGCCGGATAACAAACATGGCCGTGTAGAGATTTCACACCGTGGTGAGTGGGGAACCATCTGTGATAATGACTGGGACGATAATGATGCCAATGTTGTCTGTAGAATGATGGGATTCAAGTAAGATATAATTCGAAAAGAATTTATTTTTTGAATAGATAGAAAAAAAATGCTTTAAATAAGAAAGCAGACTATTAATTAAACACACTCAATTTTTTTTATTCCATTTCTTATGAAACAAGGGTCCGAGAGTACATGGAAAGCTTGACCCAAAATCATACGCGAAATTTTAGACTTGTCAAAATTCAAAGAATATTTTCGCTGTTCAATCCCTGATTATTACATCCCTGTGTTTTTATATTTGAGAAAACATTGTAGAAAAAGAAGAAATTGCTTGTAAAAACTAATTTCTCCCTTTTCCACAACATTTTCTACCCTATTGTATGATTATTTTTCAAATAAAATCGACTTAAATTTTTGTCTGCAAAAGCTTTGAATTTGAACACGTCTAAAATTTTGAATAAATAAAAACAACAAAACAGTAAAGGGTTAAATTGATTTCCGAATCGTACCCAAGAAAAAAATCAAAATGCCGAAAAATATGCTGAAAAGAGAATCTAATACTTTTATATGAGTCAAGATATCGTCCACACGATATCTGATGGCTTAAAACAAGCTTTTTGTTGTTATCTAGCAAAGTTTCATCCGAATCACGAGTTATTGTTTAGAATTCACTGCATTCGGATGTCGACAATGCATTATCTTATTTGCATATGACCCAAACACCACAGAAGAAAACAAAGTGGTCAATGAAAACAACCAACTTTCTGATTTATGTCACATAGTGGTTAGCGCAAAACTATAGTAGATCTAAGTGTCGATATTCGTATAAACTTTTACGACAGTTTTGAAATGATCTTTACACCATCGAAAATCGGCTACCGAATATAACTCCAGGTGACGTCACGACGCCGTTGGTTTGGGCGAGTTTAAACTATAAGCGTGATTTCAACGGTTTTTAAACTGCGCCTCGTGTCTGTCCCAATATTCATGGCGAAATCTAAAAATAGATTACCAGTCTCAATAAGCTATTAAGGAAATGCCCTAGATGATCTCCCAGCAATTATGTATATTAAAGGGGGGTAACGATGTTTTTGCTATACAAACGTATTGAAACTAGCAGACACGCAGTCAATAGGGAAAAAATCCTTGGTGAACCGGAACAAGATAAAATTGGGCTATGTTAAATTAAAACGTTCTAATTGTCGTCTGATAAAAAATTCAATGTAAAAAAATCTTAACTCATTTACAGACAAAATTTAGACTGGTAAAAAATAACCAATTATTACATGCTAAAATTTTAGATTGGTCCAAATTCAAACGAATTGCAGACGACAATTTAAAATTGATGATTTTTTTTTAGATTTTTCAACTTTCTGGGAATAAAACATTGTATAAAATGAAGAAATTGCTTGTCACAAGCAATTTCTTCATTTTACACAATATTTTCCCAAGTATTTTACCTTGAAGAGCATCAAAAGTGTCATTGTGTTGGAATAGGTTAAAGAAGACGCAGGCGAGATCAGCTTATTATTCAAAATATCTCTATCTGGGTAGAAAACAATGTGGAAAATGCAGAAATTGCTAGTAATAATCCAGATAGTTTTCCTGGACTCTTTTCTTGTCGGGCGTCAAAATGCCGGATTGTACTCTAATGTGTTAAACATTTTAATTCATTCTTCAGTGACGGTGGGCGTGCCACGCATATGTCTGTATTCGGACCTGGGAGAGATCGAATCTTACTGAGCAAGGTGAACTGTACTGGTACCGAATATTCCATCTTGGACTGTTCCAAACCCTATTTTGGACTCCATGATTGTACACACGAGGAGGATGCAGGTGTCGTTTGCTATTGATAAAAGTTAAATGTGTAAAATAAAAAACGACATGAATGAAAAATGAAATAAAATACTTTGTACTGAATAAAAAGATTTTTTTCTATTTCACTGTAGTACTTGTAAAAATACTGTTGTAGTGATTCGATAACATATAATTCTTGATATCAACCCATCCCTTAACAACCCTGTCTTTTATGCCCCTAAATAAAGAGGCTATGCAAAAAACATTATGGAAAAAGAAGAAAATGCTTGTTACAAGCAATTTCTTCATTCTGAAAAATGGTTTTTATCCAGAAAATTTCAAAAACTTTAAATTGTCATCGGCAACTCCTTTAAATTTGGACCAGAATATAATTTTGTCGTCTGGCAGCCGGGGTTAAGGTGATCGTAACGCGTAATTGGGGAAATGACCCGACAAAGGAAGTTCTAGACAAGATCCTCACATGTCAGTTTCACTGTAATTACATAGAGGATAATTGTGTGTTTCGGTGTAAGATCGATTTATCTTTCACTGAGTGAGAAAAAGCTATATTTTCATGAGTGGCTATGCTTTAACCCATTACCAGACTGCTAAATATTAGACTAGTCCAAAATGAAAGAGGTTGCAGACGATATTTTACAGTTGATGAAATTTTGAAATTCTTCATCTATTTGGATAGAAAACATTGTAGATAATGAAGAAATTGCTTGCAACAACAAATTTCTTCAGGTTCCACATTAGTTTCTGGCATTTTTTCCTTGGGCCGTCTAAAATCATCATTGAGTGGGAATAGGTTAATTGTTCACGAAATGAAAGATAAATCGATCTTACACGAAAAACAAACAATTATTCTATTTCTTCAGTGATAGATGGTACATAATGTTACATTTTTGGGGAGGGATTTCGAGAACTGCTTTATTTGAATTTGGGTCAAAAAGGCCCTGTGACAAAAAGGCTCACTGTACAAAAAGACCCAGTGTCAACAAGGTCCACTTTCAAAACTGACCAGAAAGGCCCGGCCCAAAAAGGCCCACATATACATGTAAAAGAATAGCAAGTCAATGCGATTATACATGTACAAAACTCAACTCTTAGAAGAAATATGTATATTAAGAAATATTATTATTTCATCATCTAATCCTACCACTTGCGAGGATGATATTTTATGGACTTAATTAAATGATCCTTCTTAGACAACAATGATATATACTGTACAGCGTAGAAAAGAGTTAGCAATTTTTAACAACACCTTAGTTTCCAGAAACATTGCTATAATGACAGAAAACGATTTTGGAAAAAGGAGAAACTGCTTTTCAGAAGTAACCATTCTTTATCGATATATATTATACTTGGTTCTTTATACCAACGCCTTCCAATTCAGGTAATAAACGTAAAAAGTGTCATTTTCTACTTGATACTGAAAGTGTTTTATTCTACGTTGGTCAATTTTAAGTCAGTTTAAAAATTAAACAAAAGAAATACAAATTGTCATATTGTCAAATGTTTAAGATAGGGAAGTGAGCCTTTTTGGTCAATCTTAATAGTGTGCATTTCTGGTCTGGGCCTTTTTGGCCAGTTTTAAAAGTGGGCCTTTTCGGACCGGGCCTTTCTGACACTGGGCCTTTTTGACCTGACAATCCTTATGTCGCATGTGAATTACATGACAATATGGTTAAGTCATCAGAGTCTGAAGTCCTACTTAGATGACGGTCAGAAATGAATGTTCACAATGAACGAGAGATGACTTATCCTATCAAAACACTAAGATTATAATTTGGATAATTTCACTGTTTTTTGTTTAAAATTATCGAGGGATAATCCACCGAGATATCTCGAGAATCTACCGGAACTCTTTTGTTACAAATTGAAAGAAGTATGTGTACGTGTATTTTGAAAGTAATGACAGAATATCGTACAAAACATTGTGGGGAAAGAAGAAATGGCTTTTCATACAATATTTTCCATGGTATTATTTTATAGGACATCAAAAGGTATTATTGATTGGTAATGGGTTATTCATAAATGTAATTTGAGAAAGTACCACAAAGGGATGAAAAATATAGCTTGGAAAGGACAAATTGCTCATAACAAGCGATTCCTCCTTCTCCTTTGCCAACAATATTTTTTCCTCACAGTAGTACACCAAGGGATTCTACATTGAAGGGCCATCATCTGTCTGTGTCTGTGTCACTTGATTCACTATCAGAACTGTCGTCTCTAAAATCACTTGAGCTGTTATTTGTAAAATTCGTAGATGGGTGGACCGTATCTTCCAACATTTGAACAAAGTCTGAACTAGAAGGTCTACCATCTCGAGGTCTTACAAGACTTGCCTGAAAAGTAAGTGTAATCAAAACCATAATTGTCCTCTTGTAATCTTAAACCAATTCTCATATCATAATATCTTCAAGAAACCAGTTTTAATAAAACACTGTGGGTAATGAAGAAATTGCTTGTTACAAGCAATTTCTTCATTATTCATAATGTTTTCTACCCTAAAAGACAAAAATGTTTGAATTCCACCACCATCAATTTGTCATCTGCAACTTCTCTAAATTTGGACCAGGCTAAATTTTGGTGTTTGGGAATGGTTTGCAAATCCTGTCAAGGAAGGGAGCAGTTTCTAAAGAAAAGATCATTTGTGACTGACTCAAACTAGAAAGTTGTCCAGGAACAGCATTTCCAGTCTACCTAGTACTTGATCTTGACCCTGGATATGTCTGAAAATTTGGTTAAAATGGCACATCTACTCATGATGGAGAACAATTGTGCAAAGTTATTTTGAATTCCATCTACAAATGTAGAACAAGCTCATTTTGTCAAAACTTGTCTAGACTTGCCCATGTTATCAAATTTCGAAACAAATGTGCTTAACTATTCTAAATCAAAGCATAAATAAAGAAGTGACACAAGCTCAAGCAATACTGGAAGAGAACTTGGAAGAGCAAGGCTATTGGCCAACATTTATGAGTAGTATTTTTGTTGCTTTGGTGACATAAATTATGTAACAATAGCTTATTCAAGGTTGCCGTCTCAAACCATTTTCTTTATCATAACATAAAACTGAAATCTAAGTCAAACTTTCTGTTTGAGGAAGGTGGGTGGGACCACTTATCTGCCATTGAGACCTTCAACAGTGACCTTGAACTTAAAGCTGTCTCAAAAATTGTTTCAAGCATCTCACTTGGAGAACAAAAGTCACAGTGCAAAAATCATTTTGAAATACATCCTAGACCCAATACCACACATCAACATTTTAGACTGGTCTAAACTTAAAGATATTCCAGACAACAATTTTCAGTTGAGAGAATTTAAAATATCTTTGTCTCTTTAGGTAAAAAACAAGGTTTAAAATGCAGACGCCATTACAAATGCAGAATTTCGTCAACTTTCAATCTTGTTTTCCTGATCATTTTCTTGAGGGAAATAAAAGCATAATTGCGACAGTAATGATGGAAACGTCACTTTTTGATACCCCTCAAGAAAAACAATTGGGTAAACATTGTGTAAAATGAAGAAATTGCTTGCAACAAGCAATTTCTTCATTTTCCACAATGTTTTCTCTCCAGAAAATTTAAAATATATAATTTCATAATATCAAAATTATCGTCTGAAAGTCCTTTCAATTTGGACCAGTCTAGTATTTTTCCATCTGGTAATGGTTTAAATGTAGGATTAATGCTCAAATAAGCCAAATTCTTAACATTTGACCAGTAATGTGTTAGACCTTGAACTATAAAGCTTTTACAAATGGAGATCAAATATGTCAAAATTATTTAGAAATTCATCCATAAATGCTATGGACAAGGTTAGACAAATAGATTGGACAGAAGGACAGGCGATTCAAATCAATATCCCTCTGCCTATAGGTTGAGGATAAACATTTGGGGATACAGACAATTTAAACTGTATCTATGAAAAATACATTTAAACCCATTCTCATTCAATGACGCTTAATGATGCCCCTCAAGAAAGGCAACTGGAAAAACAATGTTTAAAATAAAGAAATTGCTTGAAGCAAGCAATTTCTTCATTTTAGACAATGTTTTCGACCAAGAATAGTGAAAAAATCTAAAATTTAAGACTTTGAATTGTTGTCTGAAATTCGTTTCCATTTGGACTAGTTTAAAATTTTGCAGTCTGGTAAAGGGTTGATGGTAAGATGTAAATATCAACAAGATGTGTTTGTGAAACACTATGTCCCTGAAACAGGAATTCTTTAGAAACGGGTGATTTTTATTTTTTTTTTCTTTGTTTTAGGGAAAAGGGTTCAAATTTTGACCTTGACCTTGATGAATGACCTAACTTAACTTAATCAGGGTTGAAGTTATAGGAGAATGTTTAGTTTGCAGGTTAAGTCTTGCAGACATACAGACAGACAGACAGCCAGATGGACAGACGGACACCGGTAAAACAATATGCCCCCGATATATTGATGCAGGGGCATAAAAAGTTAGCACCCCAACCCACCTCTTTAATTATCTACAAGTTAGTGCCCCCTCCCCATATCCAAATGCACCTTGGGCCTACAACTGATTGTGATGGCTGGTAAAGGTTTTCTCTTGGATACCTTTCTTTGAACACCACTCACTTTATTTTTGTCTTAATCATTTAATTATGTTTGACAGAAATTTATTATCATAAATATCAATATTCCTTACCTTCCATTTTAATCCAGGTTGGTCTTCAGGTACTTGTAGTACACAGTCTAACATAGTGAACATTTCTAATTTCTGTTTTATAGCCTGGGACCCACCATCTTGTTCTATAGAATGGGACTCATCCTCTTTGGGCCAATATATATAAGCTAAGTTTTTATCTTTAAATAAGTCATAAGCAGGTAATTCCTGAAAGATTGAGAGACCTCTGTTTAACCGGCTTGTCACAAGCTTACTAGGAGTGTTAGGTTGAGCAAGATTGACTGACTGCCCTCTACTTTGTAGGTGGGTTTTTCAAAAACCTTGGTTATGTGATAAAATTGAGACCATGTAAAATCTTCCATAATTCAATACACAATGAGTTAATATTAGATCAGTCCAAATTCAAAGACAACAATTTCATGTTGATGAAATTTAAATTATTTTGTCTTTTGATGTAGAAAATATTGTGGATTGTAAACTATCTAAACTATCTTCAAACAAATTAGAGAATTGTAAGAAAAAAGTGCAGAGGAAAATGTTAAGCTAGGAGGTTAAATTTTTATAATAGCCAATTACTATAGGACGAAATTTTAGCCTGGTGCAAATTGAAAATGTTTTTGTTGATGGAATGTTAAAAGATATCTTTGTCTTTTTGGATAGAAAACATTGTCGATAATGAAGAAACTGCTTGTACAAGTTTACAAGTTTATTCAACAAACAAGAGGACAATGATGGTCCTATATTACTCCCCTTTAAATGATGGCTCACTGCTTTATGATATATGATATACAAAATATCAAAGTCCTATACCGATCAATTTTGGAGATTAAGATTTTCTCCTGATAGGTATATTGAAGATCCCATCATATATCACTAATTTCCAGAGTAATGTAATTCTTTGAAGTATTTTCGTAGAGGGTCAATAAGCATTATTACATACCAAATATCAAAGCTTTAGGCATAATGGTTAAGGAGAAGAAGATTTTCAATGATATCCTGCTTTATTCATTTGCCGCCATAGCGCAGTCGGTAGCGCATCAGACTCCTAACCTTCAATCATTGGATGTCATGGGTTGGATCCCAAGCAGCAGAACATATCCTATCCGACATTTGTCACTCAAAATGGGTGGATAATTGTAAAGCTAAGTGGGATAGCAGCTATAAGCTAGGAAAAGATGTAGTTGTAATACTGGTGTGAGATATACCAGGGATATATCAATTGCACAGAAAAGGGCTAAATCTATGAAGTATTTTTCGTAAAAGTTCAATAGACATTGATAATACAAAATATTACAGCTCTAGGTCTTATGACTTGGGAGACAAAGATTTCAAAGATTTCCTTCTTTATTTCTAAGTAAAATCAGGGATTGCACAGAAAAGGGCTTATTTACAAGATACAGTAATTCTTTGAAGTCATTTGATAGAGGGTCAATAGATGGTAATTCATACCAATAATCAAAGCTCTAAACATAATTGTTTGGGAGGAGAAGATTTTCCAAGATTTCTTTCTTTATTTCTATGTAAAGTCAGGCATCAAACAGAAAAGTGCTCATTTTCTAGATATGGTAATTCTTTGAAGGATTTTGGTAAAGGGTCAATAGATAATGATTTTATACCAAATATCAAAGCTTTAGGCCTTATGGTTTAGGAGGAGAAGATTTTCAAAGATTTCCTTCTTTATTTCTATGTAAAATCAGGGATTGCACAGAAAAGGGATAATTTTCAGAGTATGGTAATTCTTTAAGGTATTTTGGTAGAGGGTCAATAGATGATGATTTATACTTACTATCAAAGCTCTAGGCCTTCTTGTTTTGGAGGAGAAGATTTTCAAAGATTTCCTCATTTATTTCTATGTAAAATCGGGGATTGCACAGAAAAGGGATAATTTTCAGAAAACAGTAATTCTTTGAAGTATTTTGGTATAGGGACAATAGTTGATGATTTATACAAAATATCAAAGCTCTGGCACTTATGGTTTGGGAGGAGAAGATCTTAAGTTTTTTCACTCGGTTGACACGGCAACCAAAGTTCTTCATGGATTTCAATTGTCTGAAGTATTTTGAAAGAGCATGACCTAAGGATTATTTCTGTGAAGTTTGGTTGAAATTCCATGGTTAGTTTAGGAGGAGAGGAATTTTTTGTAATTGTGAATGGACGGACAGATAGACGCCTGACAATGACCTATCATAATAGCTCACCCAGCTGAGCTAAAAATGCTAAATGTGCTCAAGGCACAAATATGAGCTCAGCAAACAATTAATAAAACACAAGTCAACATGATAATAGAGGACAATATGGTAGCAAAATATTTAACATAAAAGAAATAAAAAGAAACTAGAGAAAAAAAAAAAAAAAGAAAAGAATTTTAACAATAATAAAATAATTGAAAAAAAATGTCAGTCAGAAATTGATTTGGTTTTTTTTTCTTTAATTTAGGTGTCAGCCAAATATGAAGATACTTATTATATTGCTGTTTTGTGTCAGTATCTTTGTCACTAATGTAAATCCATGTGACATACTTTGTTGATTGATTGATTGAATGGGGTTTAACGCTGCTTTTAACAGTATTTCAGTCATAATGCAGCGGCTGGAGCACCTAACAATGGATTCCTGGTATTTCTCACACCAGTACTACCACTACATCCTTTCATTGCCCCCAGCTGCTATACCACTTAGGTTTACAATTATCTAGTGACATACTTTGTACTTAGGTCAGTGTTTTAGCATTAAGTGTGGCAAATCATTATGTACAGTTTAGGCTTAACCCTTGTCATGCTGAATAAACCCATTCCCACATGATAAAATGTTAGACTGGTCCAAATTGAAAGAAGTTGCATACGATAATTTAACATGTATGATTTTTTTTTATTTTTTAAACTTTCTGGATAGAAAACATTATATAAAATGAAGAAATTGCTTGTAACAAGCAATTTCTTCATTTTACACAATGTTTTCACTAGTGTTTTTCTTGAGGGGTGTCCGAAAGCCCCACTGTAGGGAAATGCGTTAAAATCCTATATAGAATGGCACTGAAATCAAAGGACTGACACCAATGGAAGGCCAAATTGGGGGTCATTATTCCTTTTGAAAACCAACATTTTAAAACAAACCTGGCTTAGAAGGAACACCAAGGAGGTGTAGACAAGATCAGACTGCACTTATGTCTGATCTTTGTCTGTACCTCCTGTTAAAATAGGAATATTCCAGGTTCAGCATGACAAGGGTTAACAGTAAGTAGTGATTTGGTTTATTATTTAAACGGATTTATTAAAATTTCTCGCGGTTAGATACTTTTCATTGATGATTTGTATTTAAATATTCAGGTTATTTTCTACATGTTCATATTTACCCAAGATTGGCAAAAAGAAAATCAAAAATATCTTCTGAAATATTTCCTGTTGAACTAAATATAAATAGAATGAAACAGAAAGGTCTTATTACGGGAGAATATGTTTAGAAGTTAAACAAGTAATTTCTTCATTTTCCACATTAGTTTCCAAAACTTTTTTTCTTGGGGGCATCAAAAAGTGTTATTGTTCTTGAATGGTTTAGCATGATGTGCTCAGATGAGCTAAAAACATTGCTTTTACAAGGTATAATTTCTTTTATATCAGTGTTTCGTATCAAAGTATATGTAAGTGTGGTTGGTGTGGTTTCAGCAAAGTCTGTAACGTTTCAACAGTTACCAGATGGTCAAATTTTAGACTGGTGAAAATTGAAAGAAGTTGCAGACCACAATTTAAAGTTTTTGAAATTTTCGATTTATTCAATTTTCTGGGTACAGAATGTTGCGGAAATGACATAATTGCTTGTAACAAGCAATTTCTTCATTTTCCACAATGTTCTTCAAAGCTTTTTTTCCTTTGGGGAGTCCAAAAGTGTCACTGAGTGGGAATAGGGTAACTTACCTTAAAGTTGATAGTTTTTGTCACTCCAAATCGCAAAACAAAAATTTCAAAGGTCTTCTTAGCAAATCCCATAACAATAGCCTTCTCTTCTATAGGACCAAGAGTCTGAAAAAAATGTAACTTAACCCTTTAATGTTTTTAGAAATTTTAGACTGGTCCAATTTCAAAGAGGTTGCAGACGACAATGAAAAATGCATGCAATTTGAAATCTGACCATCCTATGTGGTAGAAAATATTGTGGGAAAAGGAGAAATTGCTTGTTACAAGCAATTTCTCCTTTTTCCACAATGTTTTCTCAAGTATAAATTCACAGTGACGTAAAATCCCGGGTTTGTCCAGGAAAGGGTTAATTTCATCAGGTAACAAAACTGTAGAGTTTCAAACTTAATCAATTAATAGACAATCCAATATTTTGAAGGGTAGAAAACAGTAAGCAATGGAAAACGTTGTGAGGACACAATTGACCAACAGTCTGAAAAAAATGTAACTTAATTTCATCAGGTAACAATAGCAGACTTTTCCAGCAGCAAAAGTGAAGAGTTTCAAACTTAATCAATTAATAGACAAACCCATATTTTGATGGGAAGAAATCACTTAGCAATTGAAAACATTGTGAGGACACAATTGACTAACTGCTGGCTTTGCCCACTGACTCCCTAAGCTCCGCCCATTAACTCTGACAGGAAGTTCCGCTTCAATTTTCAATGGCCTTATTTTGAAAAATTTATTACCAGTAGCATGTAACAAAAAAAAAAATGGTTGGTTTGTGACCTAAATGTCGTAACTTCAGCTTGAATAAGCTGTAGTTACTACGTTTAAGTCACCAAACCAACAATAAAGGTTAACAAAAATGACAGCCAATGTCGGAGTTGAGAAGCTCAGGTCCGAGCTGAATAAATGATTTGATTGGTCATTTGATTCCTTGATTGACGGCAGCTATTGGTCATTTGAGTCATTTTGTAGCAGGTTAAAGATAATGATGATGGCAATTCAAAAATAGTCTGAAAGAAAAACAAAGTTTGAAGGCTTGTAAATGTATGTAAAAACTTATGAGAATCAAGTCATAGGTTTCAGCGATATCAAAAGTGTCAAAATTCATTAACATTGCAGAGGTCTAGATAAAAGGTGTAACAGCATTCTAAAATCCCTATTTCTAAAATAGGACCCTATGTTGTGAGTATTCATTTTAATCGTCTTGATCTTACAACATAGGATTTATGGAAATATTGGTGAAATATTTAAATCTAAATTATGAATTATGCTCTCTATCTGTTACTCTGACACAGTACTATCACTCCCAGATATAGCTATACCTGTAGTTTTATTCGAAGACAGACAGAGTGAATATCTATACAAACCTTTAAAAATGCTGCAAAAAACAGGTCCGCACTCCTTTCACTAACTCGTTTTGACGCTTCCTTACGAAGATTTGCATGTTCTAGAATATTCTCTATTTCGTTGATAGACTTGGACGGAACTTTATTGTAGCCTGCAAATAGGCAAGATTTTTTGTGAAGCCAGATTTTACACACCAAGTTTATTTGATCCATGGATAAAGACTTTTAGACTGATTGGAAATCATTACAAATACTTTTATAAAGAGTCAATTTGGGTAGAAAACGTTGTTAGACTAGAAATGTGACCCAGCATACTTGTTTGTCATATGACCTTAAAAAAATAAAAAAGTTCATAAATTTTAAAATGATGTCTGCAACTCCTTATAATTTAATTTTCTGTTTCGTCTATCATAATCGGGCGTTCTGATTTGTGGAAAAAAATTATTCATTACTCCATGAACAAAATTTTGAGCACACAGCGATTTTGAATGCTTCCGCGGAAAATAGTTCCATACAAAAAGGTATTAAAAATTGTAAAGTTTTTGCTTTTTTCGCTCGATACTATTAAATTATAAGAAATGAAGAGGATATTTTTTGTTTTCATGGAGGTATGAACCGAAAAACCTAATCACACTTATGTATGAATCTGCTTCGCGTATTCATACAGTGTGATTAGTTTTTTTGGTTCATACCTCCATGAAAACAAAAAATATTCTCTTCATCTCTTAATTAATTAAGACTAGTATAAAAATTTTGCTGTGTGGTAATAGGTTAAACTGGTTTACAAAAGAAAAAAAAATACAAAATGACTTTCATGTGTTAAACCATTACCAGAAAGCAAAATTTAAGACTAATGGTCCAAATTAAAAGAGTTGTAGATGAAAATTTCAAGTTTTTTTAAAACTTATTTGATAAAAAAAAAATGTGTAAAATGAAGAAATTGCTTGTTACAAGCAATTTCTTCATTCTACACAATGTTTTCCTATTTGTTTTTCCTGTGGGGCGTCAAAAAGCCTCTTTTGTGGGAATAGATTAAGAGCCAGTATTGACCGATTGATTGAATGGGGTTTAACACCGCTTTTAACAGTGTTTCAGTCATATCGCAGTGGCTGGAGCACCTAACAATATCTTTTTGGTATTTCTCACACCAGTTCTACCACTAAATCCTTTCCTAGCCTCCAGCTGCTATCCCACTAAGGTTAATGATTATCCACCCATTGGTAAAAGACCGGTATTGTATCCTCCCCAAAACTGAACAAAGGGTTTTGTTAAGCAAGTTATCATTGTAAAGGACTGGTAATATGTGTTTAAAGTGGCACATTCCAGCATATTTGACAATATTACTGTTGTCTAGTCATTGTACGGACATACCTTAAACTGCACAAGGAAGTCTGCGTACCAGTATAACAGGATATATCCATATAGCACTTGTAAAATGGGTATAAAGTGGCACATTTAGAGCATAGTGAACAAAATGGCTATCATCTGTGAATGCCTGGACTTACCTAGAACTGCACCAAGAAGTCGGTGTACAAGTATATCAGGATACCTTCGTATTGGACTTGTAAAATGGGTATATAGTGGCACATTTAGAGCATAGTGGACAAATTGGCTGATATCTGTCGATGTACCGACTTACCTAGAACTGCACCCAGAAGTCGGTGTACAAGTATATCAGGATACCTTCGTATTGGACTTGTAAAATGGGTATATAGTGGCACATTTAGAGCATAGTGGACAAATTGGCTATCATCTGTCAAAGTACCTGCACAGAAATACTTGGCCAGCTAAAAAGTAAAAAAAAGAAGACAGTCTTAACTCTATAACAAAATTTTGACTGGCTCAAATTGAAAGAGGTTGCAGACGACAATTTCTAGTTGATAGAAATTTCAATGGCTTTTTCATTTTGGGTAGAAAACTATGTGAGTAATGAAAAAGCAAAACACAATTTCTTTATTTTCAATATTTTTATCTTTTGCTCTCTTGTTGATGATCATAAAAAATAGGGAGATGTAAATGTCTGGTAATCATTTAACCCATTACAAAACAACTAAATTTTAAACTGGTCCAAATTGACAGAAGCTTCAGACAACAATTTCAACTTGATAATTTTTTTTTTTTTCGTTAGGATAGTAATCATATGCAATTTCTTCATTTTCCAACAGTGTTTTCTGAATCTTTTTCCTTGAGGGCATAAAAAGTGGCTTCATTTCAAATGTGTTTAAAGCTATACTATACTGATTTGAAAAATATGTGCTGTTAAAATGTTATTTGTGATATCATATAAATATATTTTTTATCCTTTGATATTCAAAGGCCTGGCATATGCAAATATGCTAAAAAATGCAAACAAATATATCAATTTATCAATCATTTTAATTACAAGTCAAGAACTATTTACCGTAATTGTTTTTGTACACAAAGCCACAAGCACCTGCAGTCTAGACTTGGAAACATCATCATTACTATACAACTTATCTAGGGATTTCTGAAATGATAAATAACAATCATGTACAAGCTTGAAGCATAATTATTTACCGTAATAGGTTTTTTACACTAAGCCACAAGAACCTGCAGTCTAGACTTGGAAACATCAGCATTACCATACACTTTATCTAGAGATTTCTGGAATTATAAATTACAATTATCTTCTACTGTAATTGATTGCTACATTAACCCTTTCCAGTTTTACAAAATTTATGACCTGTCCCAATTCAAAGGTTTTGCACACTAAAATTTGAAGTGGATTTAATTTGAAAAATAACTATACAGCAGGGTAGAAAATATTGTGAAAGAAAGAAAACTTGTTACAAGCAATTTCTTCTATTTCTACAATATTCCTCAATCATAAAATCACAGGGACGTAAAAACCAGGGATTGAACAGGAAATGGTTATAATGGAAAGTGAGTACAAGGCCATGGAGTTTGCTATATAAAAGAACTATATGTATGCACCGTAAGAAGAAAGGTTTTGGAAAAATTGTGTAGAAATTGGTTTACCCATTACCAGGTGACATAATTTTAGACAGGTCAAATTAAAAGGAGATGCAATAAACAATTAAAGTTTATGAAATTTTAGATGTTTTCAACTTTCTGGGTAGAAAATATTGTGAAAAGTGAAGAAATTGCTTGTTACAAGCAATTTCTTCATTTTAAGATATTTTTCCAGCTTTTATTGAAGGGGGTCAAAAAGTGTCATTGTGTGGGAACTGGTTAAAAATAATTTACCTGAATACTGCCAGCACTGGTTATATCTATGTCAATACCATATTTTTGACATCGTTCTCTCTGAAAAAAAGAAAAAAAAAAAACACTTTTCGTGACTGGTCACATGGAAATCACACAGTGCATCATCATATTTATGTTCCTCAGAGAACTGTTTAAAAACTATACATAAACACTATAATTTTCAATATTTCAGCAAAAACTGCCTTTATCAAGTAATAAATAAATCTTATTTCTAGAAAATATCTTTATGTGATCACTCATTATAGAAATTTTGTTTGATCTCAAATCATGAAACTAGAACTGTCGCCTGTAAGGGCTGACGAATACCACCCCCCCCCCTCTCTTAAATGAGGCCAAATTGTAACCATTGAAATGTTGGCCATTCATGATTTATCATGTGGACAATTTTTTAAAAAAAATTTAGGTCAATGAGGGGCAATGACTGTGTAAAAAAATAGGGATTTTGTTCAACATTGAAGATGGAAATTATGGATTTTTGTGCAACGTCAAACATGGCGTTTATGTTCTGGAATAAACATGTGAACCACTTTTATCTTTTTAATCTGTCAACCTGTTAAGGAGTTATGATTTATTCACTATATATTGTATATAAGAAAATAAATCAAAGGGGCATAACTCCTGAACCAGTTGATTAATCATAATGAAAATTGCAGGTGCACAAGTTGCCATTGCAAGGATGATTTTGGTAAAGTTTCAGCAAAATTGTTCTGGAAATGTGGGAGGAGATGAGGACACAAAATTTTGTCCACGGACAGACGGACAACCTGATTCCAATATACCCCCCATAACTTCGTTGTTGGGGGTATAACAATATGGCTTTAATGATTGTTCATAAAGTACATATGTGACCCAATTAAGATGAAGATCAGCCTGTGCATCCACCCAGTCTGATCAGTCTTCACTAATTGACCTACAGATAATACAGACTCAAAGCTTCTTTGTTGCGTTCAGGAAATATTCTTAACCCATTCTCACACAATAACGCTTTTGGACGCCCTTAAAGAAAAAACAATTGGGAGATATTGTGTAAAATGAAGAAATTGCTTGTGACAAGAAATTTCTTCATTTTACACAATGTTTTCTATCCAGAAATTTGAATAAATCTAAAAGTTTCTGAACTTTAAATTGTTGTCTGCATCTCCTTTCCATTTGGACTGGTCTAAAATTTTGTAGTCTGGTAATGGGTTTTTCAATGAAGTTTTATTACTACTATTGAGTAGCTCGACTAATTTATACATGCAAGGTTTATTTCTATAATATTTTTTAACCCTTGTCATGCTGTGCCCGGAATATTCCGGTTTTGGCAGGAGGTGTAGACTAAGATCAGACTGCACTTATGTGCAGGCTGATCTTAGTCTACACCTCCTGCTTGTACTTTTCCTGCCAGAGTTGTTTATGAAGTTGATTTCTTAAAGAAATATTGATTTTTGAACAACAAGTTCTATCAGTGCTTTCATCGCTTTGATTTTACAGCAGTTCAGTAAGGTAATTTATACAGCATGACAAGGGTTAATTTATTGGTTTAGTATGTCTGAATATGTTGTACAAAGAAGTATGAAATGGAACTCATCTTCAACTTCAATTGTGTCACTATAAGTGCAAATTATATTTGATTTGCTGTGCACTGTAACGACCCATCTCTAGTTTAAGATTATTAGAAGATAATCATAGTTTCTTAATATATTTTAGAAAGATTTCTTGGTAAGATAGTAATATAATCATGATGAATGTGTTTTTAATGTTTCTACAGATCTTTGTAGAATAGATGTCTTTTATTGCACATGTCCAATTTTGCATGACAATATAAACAAGAGGGCCGTTGGTCCTGGGGCGCTCACCTGAGATAAAGGCTCTTTTTCTTTCAACAGTCTAATTTCATGTCAAGGTTAGGATTATGAAACAAGTGGGCCACAATTACATATAAACACTATGAACTTGGGGATCCATGTCTAGATTACAAATTCAAAGGCTTAAGTGCTGATTTGAAAGAAGGAAAAAACTTTTTCCATGAATTTCAGAAATAAGAAAGAAGTCTGTGAACTGATGCTTCATGCCTATACCCCCCCCCCCCCCTGGGTCGGCCCCTGGAGACCCGAGGATCATAATTTAAGCTATTTTGTAAGAGATCAATATACTGATGCTTCATGCAAAATGTATAGGCTCTACGCCTTATGGGTCAGGAGTAAAAGATTCTTAAAGATTATTTTGAAATTTCACTTTTGTTGCCATGGCAACCAGAGTTTTTAACGGATTTCAATTCTTTTAGCTATTTTTGAAGGGAACCACCTAAGCAACATTTCTGCCAAATTTGGTTCAAATTTGGCCCAGTGGTTCGGAAGGATATGTCATTTAAAAAATCGTTCTTTATTTCTATATAAACCCCACCCCCCTGGGGCTCCGCCCCTGGGGACTCGAGGATCATGATTTTAGCTATTTTGAAAGAGGTCAATATACTGATGCTTCATGCAAAATATCAAGGCTCTATGCCTTCTGGGTCAGGAGAAGATTATTTTAAAATTTCACTTTTGTTGCCATGGCAACCAGAGTTTTTAACGGATTTCAATTCTTTTAGCTATTTTTGAAGAGGACCACCTAAAACATTTCTGCCAAATTTGGTTCAAATTGGCCCAGTGGTTTTGGAGGAGATGTCGTTTAAAGAAATTGTTGACGGACGACGCACGACGGGTGGACGCCGGACAAAAGGCGATCACAATAGCTCACTTGAGCACTACGTGCTCAGGTGAGCTAAAAACTCTCCTTTTGAAAGTCATTGGAAATGATTTACGATTGATACTTACATGGCAATTCCAAATAACAGAAAATCTGGTGTTATCAAGAATTGATTTTACATTTGTAGCCCGATTATTTAAACCCTTATTACAATCAAATATGAAAACTTCGGGAAGCATCATTGAAAATAAAGAAATTCCATGTAACCAACAATTTCTTCATTTTCCAAGATGTTTTCTACCCTAAAAGACAAAGATTTTTAAAGATTTCAGCAACTTAAAATTGTGGTCTGCAACTTCTCTGAGTCTAAAGTTTTGTGGTAATTGGTTAATTAAATTGTCACAAACACTCAATTCACAAAATTTTCAAAGTGCTTACTGTAAATTAGGTATTTTTGTGTCCATTAATTTTACAACCTTCAAAGCCATTAAAGCTATAAGAAATTCTTAAACTAGTGAAAGAAAGACATTATTAGTTTCTTTATTAAACAGAAACATTTCTTATTTAACCCATTCTCACACAACAACTTTTTAGACTAATCCAAATTGAAAGAAGCTGCAGACAACAATAGCAAGTTGATGATTTTTTTTCCATCTTCTTGGATAGAAAACATTGTGGATAATGAAGAAATTGCTTGATACATGCAATTTCTTCACTTTCCGCAATGTTTTCCAAAGCCTTTTCCTTAAGGGGTGTAAAAAGGAGAGAATGTGTTGGAACGCGGTAAAATTGTTCACAATTAATAGGGAACATAAGACACCTGCTAACAACAATGTTATTTACAGTTCTTCAAAGAACTTCCCTTTTACATGATGGTCCAATTTTGAATATTTTCTACAGTACCCAATTTCAAAGCAACTAGCACTTTAATAATACAATGCCAATTATAAGTGCCTTTTTAACCCTTTCCTGGATAAACCCGGAATTTTATGTCACTGTGATTTTATACTTGAGAAAACATTGTGGAAAAAGGAGAAATTGCTTATAATAAGCAATTTCTCCTTTTCCCACAATGTTTTCTACCACATCGGATGGTTTTATTAGGAATTGCATCCAATTTTCTTTGTCGTCTGCATCCTCTTCCAATTTTGACCAGTCTAAAATTTCAAAAACCAGGAAAGGGTTAATTTATTCAAACCAGTCAAACCAAAATCTCACCAGATCTATTAGCATTTGTTGTTTTGGAGGTGCATGTCTTCTTAGAACAGCCTTGTCTGGGAATTTCCGTTTAATAACTCTGGCAACAGACATATTGGCTAGTAACATAAACTCTTCTATCAATCTAGAAAAAGAAATCATGTGAATTTGAAATTTGTTACCGACCTGGATGCCCCAACTTAAGAGCTTGTCACATGACCTTCTGTGTGACCTTGAAGTTGGGAATATCAAACAGAACTTAACAAATGACACTGGTACTCATCATGGGAAACCACTAAGCCAAATTAAATCGATCGATCAAATGATGAAGAAGAAATGCTGTGAACGAGAATAGGACGCATAACCCTTCACATACAGACAGAGGTAACGCTATATTCTCGGTGCCATTACATGGCGGGCGGGGGCATAATAAATTTCTTACATTACACATTAAAGTTTAACGTGGGGGCATAATAAATTTCTTACATTACACATTAAAGTTTAACGTCAAAATTATACAACTGGCAAAATGGATAAAAACAATTGTCACTTCAAAACTGATTCCATGTCACAATGATGGTAATTCATCAAACAATTACCAGAAGACAAAAATTTAAACCGTTCGAAATTGTAAGATATTTCAGACAACATCTCAATTTGCACTAAAATTTGAAAAAAAAAGGGAGAGCGGAATAGGGTCGAAAAATTGTCAGAAAATGAGAAATTGCTTGTTTTTTTTATCCCACATAGTTGTCCACATCATATTTTTGAGGTCATCAAGAAGCGACATTATTTGCTAATGTATTAACCCATTCCTACACAGTGACTTTGGAAAACATTGTGTACATTGAAGAAAATGCTTGTAACAAGCAATTTCTTCAATATCCACAATGTTTTCTACCACAACAGACAAAGATTTTAAATATTTCATTAACTTAAAATTGTCGTCTACAGCTTCTTTGAATTTGGACTGGTCTAAAATTTTATCATGTGTATTAAAAGGGCACTACATAAAAGTTAAGGTAAAAATTACTTTCTGAGATATTTGGACTGGATTTTGTTAATCATCTTCAGCATGGTACTCAAAGATGTTTATCAATAATTATATAAAAATGTAACATAATGTTACAGGCAGAAGTGGATAACACTATTGAATCATAAGTTGGGCATATGTGCCCAAAAGTGATATGACAGAAATATATAATTGTCAATAAATAA
Organism: Fragum fragum; assembly: GCA_946902895.1. NCBI lineage: Eukaryota > Metazoa > Mollusca > Bivalvia > Cardiida > Cardiidae > Fragum > Fragum fragum. The sequence goes on from OX336378.1 coordinate 5,725,257, forward strand.
TGCTAAATTGTTCAAGGATGTTGAATGTTTTTTAGGAAAGGTAAAAAATCATAGTAGCATATACATGTATTAAATCACTGTAATTTTAAGTTATTTTGCTAAGTCAAGTGCAGACGATTCTGAAATCAGTTGATGGATCAAAATACTTTTTGTCTCATGCACCACTAGATTTCAAAGAGATTCATTGTCGCAAGTTTTATTCATTCCTATTCAAACTGTAGGCGGAGTTGTGCACACAAAATATTGTGCAGACGTGGAGTCGAACTGGCAGACATACCATAATATAAAAACACATTTCAAAATAGCGCTGTTGTATATATTAAATTCCCTTCTCTTATGGGGCAGTGATATAATTTTTTTTGCATAAAATATCATCATTTTAAGAGGTTGTGATTTAAAGAAATGATATCAAATTCATGTTATTTTTATTTCTTTTATCCAACTTGTCATTTCATAACTGATAAAAACTCATTCTACCAATTAAGAGATGAATAGAATAATTTTTGTTTTTTTTATGGAGGAATGGAACTTAAAAAACCTAATCACACTGTATGAATACGCGAAAAAAAAAGCTTATAATTTGTAAAATTGTAATAAGAATGCTGCCTCGAAAATATTTTTCCAAAGGCTTGTAAAAAAGCAGGGTCATGTGGAAATAGGTTAATCCACTTACTTATTGCTGTCTTTATGCTCATAGACGTAACATCCATTTGGGAATTGAGAGTCAGGATCTAACCTAAAATCTAGAACCATTTTATCTAGACGAAGAGTCCCTGATTCATTTCTTCGTTTCCTGAGTTGTACTGCTAACTGAAAATGAATTAATTTTTAACCCATTCCCACACAGCAAAATTTTAGACTGGTCCAAATTGAAAGAAGCTGTAGACGACAATTTCAAGTTGATGGAATTTTGAATTTTTTTGTCTTTTTGGATAGAAAACATTGTGGATAATGAAGAAATTGCTTGTAACAAGCAATTTCTTCATTTTCCACAATGTTTTCTAAAACTGTTTTATTGAGGGGCGTAAAAAGGAGGGATTGAGTTGGAATGGGTTAATTTTTAAAAGAAACAAGATATGTTTATGATATACATGGTAAAACCAATTTTTACAATCATGATGTTAACAAAAGTGTGCTTGATAAGGGGAAAATGTAAATTTACTAGGAATGTGTCACAGACACGGATGGTCCTGTGTAAGTGCTTGTCACATGACCTTCAATTGTGACCTTGAAACTTGAGAGTATCCAACAAGGGGCACAATTGTGTCAGTTATTTTGAAATTCATTTATAAATGCAGAAGATATGCTCCAGATAAACAAGTGGACCAATGACCCTGGCACACACCTGAGATAAAAGCTTTTTTTTCTTCAAGGTACAAATCAAACTGTTTCTGGAGAAGTCTTTCTTTATCAAATTTAACCTATGTTTCCATGGCAATCAATGTTTTGAACCAATTTCAAAACTTTTAGTAATTTTCAAAGGGGGCCACCTTAGGATTATTCCTACCAAATTTGGTAAAAATCTTTCTTAATCTGTTTAAAGCTCTATCCCTCAGGGTAATGATTTCAGCAACTCTGAAAAAAGGTCAAAGTGCTAATTCTTCATGCAAAATAATAATGCTCTTTCTCTAATGGACCAGGAGATGATTTCTAAAGTTTTTTTTTTTTATATTTCACTTTTGTTGCCATGGCAACCAGACTTTTCAACAGATTTATATATTTTTTAGCAATTTTTAAAGAGGGCCAGCTAAGGATTATTCCTGCCAAATATGCTTAATTGGCAAAGTACATGTAGTTTGGGAGAACTTGTCGTTTCAAAAATCCATCTTTACTTCTATAGGCCCTGCACCCTTAGGGCTCCCTCCCTTGGGGTCAAGGGAAATGAATTTTTGAAAGAGATCAATCTGCTGTAGATTTATGTCAAATATCAAGGCTCTATGCCTTTTGGGTCTGGAGGAGATGATTTTTTAAAAAAAAATCCAAATGATTTCAATTGTTTAATCAAATTTTAAGGGGTCAAACTAAGGAATATGCGCGCCAAATTAAAATCGGCCCACTGAAAATGCATGATGCATGCTGGATTGCTGGACAAAAGGTGATCAAAATACCTCACCTTGAGCACATTGTGTTCAAGCGTGCTAAAAATGGACACACCAACCACTCCTATATGGGGGTATAATAGAAAGGAAAGATAATTTTTACAAAGTTGCTTTGACAGTTTATCTCTTGATTTAAGTATGTTATGATCAAGTGATAGAGAACACATATGCAAAGTTTCAACATTAACATAAGATATGAAAATTGCTAAGCTTTGTAAAACAACTCAACTTTTAATTCTGACATAGAATAGCTATACTTCAACCGTATCTTAACAAGTGTTAACCAATTACCAGAAGACAAAAATCTAGACCGGTCCAAACTGAAAGAAGTTGCAGAAGACAGTGGTGGATGAAATAAAAAACACAAAAAAACTCTTTTGGGTAAAAAACAATATGGATAACGAAGAAATTGCTTGTAACAAGCAATTTTTTTTATTTCCACAATGTTTTCGTAATCTTTTTCTTGAAGGGTTGAAGGGCATCAAAAAGCAGGATTAAGTAGAGTATCTAGATCTACTAGACATACAAAATATATGCGGCAAAATGTTAGACTGGTCCAAATTGAAAGGAGTTGCAGACAACAATTCTCGGTTTATGAAATTTCTTTTTTTTTCAACTTTCTGGGTAGAAAATACTGTGAAAAATGAAGGTATTGCTTGTAACAAGCTTTTTTCTATGGGGCTTCTAAAAGTGTCATTCTGTGGGAATGGGTTAAAAGTGATATCACAAACATAGAATTTTTTTAAATATGACAAAGACCGGAACGCATAAAAAGAGGACCACCATGGTCCTAAATCACTCCCCTGAGTATGATAGTTAATGGCTTTATGATATAAACAAAATAGCAAAGCCCTCTGTCTAATTATTTTGGAGGAGATGTTTAAGGATATCTCTTTTAATACTAGGTATATTGATGATACCACCATATAGCACTAATTTCCTGCATATGGTAATGCTTTGAAGTATAAACATCAATACATACCAAGTATAAAAGCTGTAAGCCTATTGGTTAAGGAGAAGAAGGTTTTCAAAGATATCATTATTTATTCCTTACTAAAATTAGGGATTGCACAGAAAATGGCTAATTTTTTTAAGTAATTTGGTAGAGGGTCAATGGCTGATGATATGTACCAAATATCAAAGCTCTAGGCTTTATGGTTTTGGAGAAGAAGTCTTTCAAAGATTTCCTTCTTTATTCCTTTGTAAAATCAGGGATCGCACAGAAAAGGGCTAATTTTCAGAGTATGATAATTCTTTGAAGTAATTTGGTACAGGGTCAATAGATGATGATATGTGCCAAATATCAAAGCTCTAGGCCTTATGGTTTGGGAGAAGAAGATTTTTAAAGATTTCCCGTTTTATTTCTATGTTAAATCTGGGATCGCCCAGAAAAGGGCTAATTTTCATAATACGGTAAATCTTTGGAGTATTTTGGTAGAGGGTAAATAGATGATGTATACCAAATATCAAAGCTGGAGGCCTTATGGTTTGGGAGGAGAAGATTTTTAAAAAGATTTCCTTCTTTTTTTCTATGTAAAATCAGGGATTGCCCAGAAGAGGGCTTATTTTCAGAACAAGGTAATTCTTTGAGGTATTTTGGTAGAGGTTCAATAGATGATGATTTATACCAAATATCAAAGCTCTAGGCCTTATGGTTTGGGAGAAGAAGAATTTTAAAGATTTCCTTCTTTATTTCTATGTAAAATCAGGGATCACAAAGAAAAGGGTTAATTTTCAGAATACGGTAATTCTTTAAAGTATTTTGGTAGAGAGTCAATAGATGATGATGTTTACCAAATATCAAAGCTCTAGGTCTTTTGGTTTGGGAGAAGAAGATTTTAAAGATTTCCTTCTTTATTTCTATGTAAAATCAGGGATTGCCCAGAAAAGGGCTAATTTTCATAATACGGTAAATCTTTGAAGTATTTTGGTAGGGGGTCAATAGATGATGATTTGTACCAAATATCTAAGCTTTACCGCTTCGAAGGAAAAGATTTTGAAGTTTTTTCACTCCGTTGTCTTGGCAACCAGAGTTCTTCATGGATTTCAATTCTTTGAAGTATTTTGAAAAAGCATGACCTAAGGATCATTTCTGTGAAGTTTTGTTGAAATTCCATGGCTAGTTTACGAGGACAAGATTTTTTTCTAATTGTGAACGGACAGACGGACGGATGGAAGACGGACGGATGATGACCGATCACAATAGCTCTGCCAGAGCACTTCGTGCTCAGGTGAGCTAAAAAGTCAAAACTATAGCAAAGCCTTTGAATTTCACCAAAAAACACCAAAGAGTAAAAAAGACTTTTTTCTGGGGCTCTAAAATACCTTATGTAGATTGAGAACTCTAGTTGCAACATCACTTGGTCCAAAAGGTTCTGAAATTGTTGGTAAATCACTTGGACTCCACTCTTTGTCTGGCTCATTTATAAAACCCTGCAAACAATTAAACACTAGAAAAAGGAATTTCTTTCAAGATTCTTGAACCCTTTACCAGTAGACAAAATTTTGGACTGGTCTAAATTCAAAGAAGTTGCAGAAAAGATGTTATAGCCAGTGTTGCACAGAATAGAAAACATTTTCAGAAAAAAAAAAATCTTGAGTCAGGCAATTTCCCCTATTCCCACAATGCTTTCTTCAATATAGTTTTTTAAGGGCATAAAAATGCAGGTTTACCTATTACCACACAACAAAATTTTAGACTGGTTCAAATTCAAAGAGGCCGCCGTCATAGCGCAGTTGGTAGCGCGTCGGACTTTCATTCAAAGTGTCCCGGGTTCGATCCCCGACGGCTGCAATACTCTTTCCGACATTTGTCTACCACCAATGGGCAGATAATCGTAAGCCTATGTGGGATAGCAGCTGGAGGCTAGGAAAGGGTGTAGTGGTAGTACTGGTGCGAGAAATAACAGGAATCCATTGTTAGGTGCTCCAGCCGCCGCGATATAACTGAAAGATTGTTAAAAGTGGCGTTAAACCCCATTCAAACAAACAAAAAATCAAATTCAAAGAAGTTGCAGATGACAATTTCAAGTAGATGGAATTTTATTTTTTTCATAGATAGAAAACATTCTGGATAATGAAGAAATTGCTTGATACAAGCAATTTCTTCACTTTACACGTTTTCTCAAGCTTTTTTCTTGAGGGGCATTAAAGGAGGGATTGCGTGGAAAAGGATCAAGACCTAAAAATTTTAAACTAAAATTGTTTATGTGACAATGGGTCAAGACGTAATAAAACTAACAGCTGCAAATTCTTAGTTTAGATTTTTGCATCTAGTAAAGACATTCAAAGGCACACAGATGAATGGACAGATAGATAAATGAATGATTTATGCCCTGTAAAACGTATTTTACACTGTTATTGGATTCCAGGGGAGAGGAGGATTTTGTTTTCAGCAACCATTTTATTAACCCATTACAACATGGAAACATTTTAGACTGTTTCAAATTCAAAGAAGTTGCAGACAACAATTTCTAGTTCAGAGAATTTTAGAAATTTGAGTCTTTTTGGGTATTGAACAAGGTTTGAAAGTGAAGAAATTGCTTGTAACAAGCAATTTCTTCATTTTCAGCCTTGTTATCCTCATGTCATCTTGAGGGGCTTAAAAGAGCGGGATTATGTGGAAATAGGTTAAGTGAACATCTTCCTCTAGTCCATTGAGTTGTTCCACAGTACAAGATTCCCCGTATATGGCTAGAATTCATTAAATTATGAGAAATAAAAAGTTTTTTTTTTCATTGAAGTATGAAACTAAAAACTCTGTCACAATTCTGTATGAAGTGTGATAGTTTTTAGTTTATTCCCACACTACCCGCTTTTTTACACATCCCAAGAAAATGCTTAGGAAAACAGTGTGGAAAATGAAGAAATTGCTGAACGGCCTCAAATGCAGTCAGGACTGTACATTAACAATTTGTATGATAGTTGAAGTCATTCTCTGATTTGTCTGTTTAGTTTTCCTAATTATGAAATCACATTTGAAGACTTTTATCTTCCCTCCCCCCCCAAAAAAAAAACAGAATCCCAACCACGTTTTCCCCCCCATAACTGACTTGATCAACAGGGTTATTGTCGAATTCGGACAAAATATACGAAGGATAGTTTAAGGAGCATTACCCTCCGATATTTTGAAAGATAACAACTGTAGTTATGAGATTTTAGCAGAAACCAACGAAATTCAGCCCTTACCTTCCTGGTCTATCAGAATTTAATAATCTGAAAATTTCTACAGGTCTACAAATTGTGGTTCTCTTTAGGACCGCACCAATATTTAAAAGCTAGAATTTTCAATATTATTATTGATAGTTGTTGGAATTAATCCAATTGAATTATTCTTTACACCGACGTAAATATATCCCCCATAGTGACTTCTCCTTGGAGACTGACAAGTTGTTGAACACCTGGGGTAACTGACACGTTGAGATAATGTCACGTGGATCGACCTTGAACCTTTTTCGCGGTAATGGACTTGGTCTAATTTCATTACCATTATTAAAAATACAGTAACAATAAATCAACAAAGAACTCTATTTTATGAATCGGGAATTTACACCAAACAGATGCATTTTTAAAAAACTGGATAAAACTTTGTAGCTGGTATTCTTTAAAATTGTAAGAATGAAGGTTATAATAATCGAAAAAATCTGAGGCAGTAGAATGTCTAGTTTCACTTTCAACTACGTCTAAGATCGAAGAATTGTTGAACACCAAGGCCTACCATACCAATTTTTTTGTAAAATGAAATCTGTAATGATGGTAAGTTCAGGCAGTCGATTAAATGATGTAAGAGACTTAAATATACATTATTCTATGTCTCTGGGGATGTTAACTTTTGACGGCTTTTCACATTCATTCTTTATGCATGGGCTTACATTTTCAGATTATATACTACAAGAAATTATGAATCAATTCACGAACAAGGAAAAAATTTTTCAGGTCGTTGTCAGGTTCCTAGAAGCAAAGAGAGAATTCAGGCCTAGATTACAGTCAGTATAATGACTGCAATAAAAACACAAAGAATTTCAAAATTTCATCAACTTAAAACTGCCATCTGCAAATTCTTTGAATTTGAACCAGTCTAAAATTCTGTCACTTGGGAATGGGTTGATACCAATATGGAAGCAAAAAACCCCATCTTCACTTCTTTCTTTCATGAAATGATTGATTGATTGAATGGGGTTTAATGCCACTTTTAACAGAGTTACAGTGTTATTGCGGCAGCTGGAGCACCTAACAATGGATTCCTGGTATTTCTCATACCAGTACTACCACTACATCCTTTCCTAGCCTGCAGCTGCTATCCCACTTAGGTTTACGCCTATCCACCCATTGGTGAGAGACAAATGTCGGAAAGGATATGTGCTGCTGCAGGGGATCGAACATATGACATCCTATGATTGCAGATTGAGAGTCAGATGTGCTACCGACTGCACTATGACGGCGGCCAAGTGAGAAATGAAATAATAAAAGGGAATTAAATACCTGAGCTTGATCATAACTCAACTTCACACATGATTTTATCACAGATCTACCAAACCACTCGGATACCACCTATAATGATAAAATAAGTATGGGCAAATCAACCATTGGCATTTAACCGGTCAACCATTGGCATTTAAAATTGGCATTTAATATTTATCCCATGTCATGCTGAACCCAGAATATTTCTACTTTGGCGGTATAGACTAAGATCAGACTGCACAAATACGCCATTTGATCTTAGTCAACACCACCTGTTTGATGTTTTTAAGCAAGAGCAAGATTAATTAACAAAAGTAATATTGACATACTTTAAGTGCCTTTCAGTGCTTTCAGCACTTTGATTTTAACCCATTCCAACTCAGCAAAATTTTAGACTGGTCCAAATTGAAAGAAGCTGCAGACGACAGTTTCAAGTTGATGGAATTTTGAACTTTTTCGTCGTTATGGATAGAAAACATTGTGGATAATGAAGAAATTGCTTGATACAATGTTTTCAAAAGCTATTTTCTTGAGGGCGTAAAAAGGAGGGCTTGAGTTGGAATGGGTTAAAGCAATTCTGAACAAGGATTGTGTTCATTGAGACAGGTTTGACCCATTACCGGAAGACAAAATCTTTAGCCTTAGTAGAAAACATGGTGGATAATGAAGAAATTGCTTGATTGAGGGGTAAGAGGTTAGTAAAGACACTTTATTGCTCGATCAGGGAAAAATAATAATTTAATTGTTAGTTTTGTCTATCAAAAACGAGCAATCTGATTGGTCGAAAAATTTAATTCATACCTCCATGAACAAAATGTTGAGTACGCAGCCATTTTGAATGCTTCCGCACAAAATAGTTCACTACAAAAGGGTATCAAAATTTGTTAAGTTGTTGCATTTTTCACTCGATGCTATTAAATTATAAGAAATGAAGAGAATATTTTTTGTTTTCATAGAGGTATGAACCGAAAAAACCTAATCACACAATGTATGAATCCGCTTCGCGTATTCATACGGTGTGATTAGGTTTTTCGGTTCATACCTCCATGAAAACAAAAAAATATTCTCTTTATCTCTTAATTGAAAAGCTGATATATGTATTGGAATATAACTTGGTGTCCATAGCCAAGAGGTAGACTTTCGTCTTTGTCATTAACCCATTCCAACACAAAAGAATTTTAGACTAGCCCAAATTGAAAGAAGATGCAGACGACAATTATAGGTTGTTGAAATTCTAAAATTCTTTGTGCTTTGGTTAAGTTGTTGCATTTTTCACTCGATGCTATTAAATTATAAGAAATGAAGAGAATATTTTTTGTTTTCATAGAGGTATGAACCGAAAAAACCTAATCACACAATGTATGAATCCGCTTCGCGTATTCATACGGTGTGATTAGGTTTTTCGGTTCATACCTCCATGAAAACAAAAAAATATTCTCTTTATCTCTTAATTGAAAAGCTGATATATGTATTGGAATATAACTTGGTGTCCATAGCCAAGAGGTAGACTTTCGTCTTTGTCATTAACCCATTCCAACACAAAAGAATTTTAGACTAGCCCAAATTGAAAGAAGATGCAGACGACAATTATAGGTTGTTGAAATTCTAAAATTCTTTGTGCTTTGGGGTAGAAAACATTGTAGACATTGAAGAAATTGCTTGTTTCAAGCAATTTCTTCAATGTCCACAATGTTTTCTAAAGCTGTTTTCTAGAGGGGCGTAAAAAGGAGGGATTGTGTGGGAATGGGTTAAGAGATCCCAAGTTCAACAAGAGCCATGACGGACATGGCCATCCCCCGCCTAAAAGGCTTGATAGTAAACTTAAGCCAGTTAGATTTAGGCTTCTTGTGCACTGCATTTCTTCTCAATGAGTTTGATAATAGCTATTATACTTTCAGATATATGCTCTGGACAAAATCTAAGCCTTTAAAACAACAAAGGGCAATAACTCCAAAATTATGCAAGCAAGAGTTGTAGGTCTTTTGCACCGCACTTTTCCTCAACAAGATCTATCCACCTATGAAGTTTAAAAATCAATGGCCATCATACCTCAGAGATATGCTCCGGACAAAATCTTAGTCTTTAAAACAACAAAGGGCAATAACTCTAAAATCATGCAAGCAAGAGTTGTGGTTCTTGTGCACTGCACTTCTCCTAAATGAGATCTATCCACCTATGAAGTTTCAAGTTGATAGCATTTTTACCTTAGGAGATATGCTTTGGACAAGCTAAGTGACAGAATGATGGAAGGAGGGAAGGAGACCATTACTACACCACTTTGCCAAAACTGCTGGGGATAACAAGAGCAATGTCAGACATGGCCATCGCTCGCCTTTAAAGCTTGATAGTAAACTGAAGCCAGTTAGATTTAGACTTCATTCGCACTACATTTTTTGTCAATGAGTTCGAAAATAGCTATTATACTTTCAGAGATATGCTCTGGACAAAATCTAAGTCTGAAAAACAACAGAGGGCAATAAATCCAAAATTATGCAAGCAAGAGTTGTGAGTTTTGTGCATTGCATTTCTCCTCAACCAGATCTATCCACATATGAGGTTTCAAATTAATAGCTATTATACTTTAAGAGATATGCTCCATACAAAATCTTAGTCTTAAAAACAAACAAGAGGGCCGTTGGCCCTGGGGCGCTCACCTGAGATAAAGGCTCTTTTTCTTTCAACAGTCTAATTTCATGTTAAGGTTAGGATTATGAAACAAGTGGGCCACAATTACATATAAAGACTATGAACCTGGGGATCCAAAAGTCTGAATTACAAATTCCAAGGCTTTAGTGCTGATTTGAAAGAAGGAAAAACTTTTTCCATGGGTTATAATTTCAGAAATAAGAAAGAAGTCTATGAACTGATGCTTCCTGCCTATACCCCCCCCCCCCCCGGGTCTGCCCCTGGAAACCCTAGGATCATGATTTTAGCTATTTTGTAAAAGATCAATATACTGATGCTTCATGCAAAATATCAAGGCTCTACACCTTCTGGGTCAGGAGGAGAAGATTTTTAAAGATTATTTGAAATTTTTACTTTTTTGCCATGGCAATCAGAGTTTTTAACGGATTTCAATTCTTTTAGCTAATTTTAAGGGGGACCACCTAAGGAACATTTCTGCAAAATTTGGTTCAAATTGGCCCTGTGAATTGGAAGGAGAAGTCATTTAAAAAATCGTTCTTTATTTCTATATACCCCCCCCCCCCCTGGGGCTCCGCCCCTGGGGATCCGAGGATCATGATTTTAGCTATTTTGAAAGAGGTCAATATACTGATGCTTCATGCAAAATATCAAGGCTCTATGCCTTCTGGGTCAGGAGGAGAAGATTTTTAAAGATTTTTTTAAAATTTCACTTTTGTTGCCATGGCAACCAGAGTTTTTAATGGATTTCAATTCTTTTAGCTATTTTTGAAGGGGACCACCCAAGGAACATTTCTGCCAAATTTGGTTCAAATTGGCCCTGTGAATTGGAAGGAGAAGTCATTTAAAAAATCGTTCTTTATTTCTATATAACCCCCCCCCCCCCGGGGCTCCGCCCCTGGGGATCCGAGGATCATGATTTTAGCTATTTTGAAAGAGGTCAATATACTGATGCTTCATGCAAAATATCAAGGCTCTATGCCTTCTGGGTCAGGAGGAGAAGATTTTTAAAGATTTTTTTAAAATTTCACTTTTGTTGCCATGGCAACCAGAGATTTTAACGGATTTCAATTCTTTTAGCTATTTTTGAAGGGGACCACCCAAGGAACATTTCTGCCAAATTTGGTTCAAATCGGCCTTGTGGTTTGAGAGGAGAAGTCATTTAAAAAATCGTTCTTTATTTCTATATAACCCCCCCCCCCCGGGGCTCCGCCCCTGGGGATCCGAGGATCATGATTTTAGCTTTTTTGAAAGAGGTCAATATACTGATGCTTCATGCAAAATATCAAGGCTCTATGCCTTCTGGGTCAGGAGGAGAAGATTTTTAAAGATTTTTTTAAAATTTCACTTTTGTTGCCATGGCAACCAGAGTTTTTAACGGATTTCAATTCTTTTAGCTATTTTTGAAGGGGACCACCCAAGGAACATTTCTGCCAAATTTGGTTCAAATCGGCCCTGTGGTTTGGGAGGAGATGTCGTTTAAAGAAATTGTTGACGGACGACGCACGACGCACGACGCACGCCGGACGGACGCCGGACAAAAGACGATCACAATAGCTCACTTGAGCACTACGTGCTCAGGTGAGCTAAAAAAGGCAATAAATCCAAAATTATGCAAGCAAGAGTTGTGGGTCTTGTGCACTGCACTTCTCCTCAAAAAGATCTATCCGCCTATGAAGTTTCAAGTTTATAGCTTTTATACTTTCAGAGATATGCCCCAGACAAAATCTAAGTCTTTAAAATAACATAGGGCAATAATTCCAAAATTATGCAAGCAAGAATTGTGGTTCTTGAGCACTGTATTTCTCCTCAATGAGATCTATACACCTTTGAAGTTTCAAGTTGATAGCATTTATACTTTAGGAGATATGCTCCTGACAAGATTACAGACAGAATGACGGAAGGACAGAATGACGGATGGAGACCATTACTATATCCCCTTTGCCGAACGACGGGGGATAATAACCAGGAATGGCAACCAACCTTTGTTCTGTCATTGTCCCACATGTATTCTCCAGGAAGCAGAATCGGTTTAACCCATTACAACTCAATCCCTCCTTTTTACGCCCCTCAAGAAAAAAGCTTTTGAAAACATTGTGGAAAATGAAGAAATTGCTTTTATCAAGCAATTTCTTCATTATCCAAAATGTTTTCTACCCAAAATAAAAAAAAATTCAAAATTCTATCAACTTGAAATTGTCGTCTGCAGCTTCTTCCAATTTGGACCAGTCTAAAATTCCACTGTGTTGGAATAGGCTAAACCATTAGCCATCAACTAAAACAAAGACTGGTTCCAACTGAAAGAAGTTGCAGATGACAATTTCAAACTGCGAGGATTTTTTAATATCTTGGTCTTTTTGGGATGCAAACAAGATTGAAAATAATTTCTTCATTTAACACAATGTTTTCTACCAAGACAGTTGAAAAAATCTAAATTTTCAAAGACTTTAAATTGGTGTCTGCAACTCCTTTGAATTTTGACCAGTTATTTATCAAAATGTTATTCAAATAAGTATGAAATAAAGAATATCTTTGTCTGTTTCCCAATCAATATGAAATAAATAATTTCAACCAATTACCACAAAACAAAAACTTACACTGGAGTTGCAGTTGGGTGTGGGTTAAACCAGTCACCAAAATATACTTCAGCAAAGTATGAATTTCCTACCTCTCCATTTTCTGTGATTGTCCATTCCACAGAAAATGCTAGTCTCTCCACATTTGGATTCAAACTGCAAAGCTCTTCTGAAAGCAACTGTGGTAACATTGGAATAGCCTGAAATTATATATGTGGTAAATTTGATATGAATCACTGATCAAGTAAAATGTAAAATTTCGTAGAAGCACTGTAAGAAAAGGAAAAATTGCTTGTTTCATGTAGTTTCATCTTTTATGACAAAGTTTTCCTTTCTACATTTCACATTGTGTTAAAATTTGACAATAAGTGCCAAATAGGTTTAAAAATCATTGTGAGAAAAGGTGAAATTGCTTGTTACAAGCAATTTCTCCTTTTCAGAAAACTTTTCCATAATTGTATTTCCTTAGGGTGTCAGAAAGTATAATTGTGTCGTAACGGGTCAATGATGTTTATTGTAAAAAATAATGAATCAAATCTACTATAAAAGTTAACTTTATAAATATTGTTTCCCCCTCACCTTCTAGACTATGTAATGGCATGTTGACCTTTGACTTTACAGTGTATCTAGCAAAGCAGAACGAACCACATATACTGTATGTACACAAACTTTATAAAATTATATCATTCTCACCTTCTGCACTAAATAATGGCTTGTTGATCTCTGACTTGCCATTGTATCTAATGCTGTATCTGGCAAAACAAAGTGACTCACATCTGCTATATGTACACCTACTTTATAAAGACCTGAAGATAAAGAAGAAAATTCTTGATGACCTTTTATTACATGACAAGAAATTTATGAGTTTATACCCACTGTGTGTCCCTATATCCCTGAATCTACCCCTCTAAGCAGATATTGTATTAACCTATACCAGACAACAAAATTTTAGCCATTCCCAGACAGGCTTTAGACTGGTCCAAATTGAAAAGAGTTACAGATGAAAAAGTTTTTGAAATTTTAGTTTTTGTTCAACCTTATAGTTAAAAAACATTATTCAAAATGAAGAAATTGAATTATTTTTTGAGACTTGAATTAGTATAAAAATAAAAATATATATGCAAGGTTTCAAAAACAAAAGCTTTCACCCTTTACTAGACGACAAATCTTATACTTGTCCAAAGAAGATGGATTTGGATTATTTCCAAATATTCAGGGATATTTATCCCCTTCTTTTGCATTTAATATGTTTATAGTTTTAAATCTCACCTTCTTGTATAAATACTTTCGGGGTTCATGAAACAGATGCCATGTTAATGCTTTTTGAATAAGTTTAGGTGGACAGGAGATAACCAACTACACAATTTAACTCATTCCCAAACAAAAATTATGCATACTGGTCCAAATTGAAAGCAGTTGCAGTTTAAGATTGATGAAATTTTAGATTTTTTTCAACTTTCTTGGAAGAAAAATTGTGTTAAATGTAGAAATAACTTGTAGAAAGGAATTTCTTTATTTACACAATGTTTTCCTTATTGTTTTTGTAGCAGGGTAGTGTATAAGGGGTGCTTATACTGCCTTGCCGTAGAAGCTAGCTTTTATACCAACATGGTAGAGCACTTGCTACGGGACGGAGAATTCCCCGGTTTGAATCCCAACGGAGTTGAATATTTCTTTGCGGGTTACATTTGGCGCCCACCGTAAATAACACACCTGTGATGGTGGTTATGTGAATTAAGGATGATGATGAATATAGAAGATTCGTGGAAGAATCTTAATTGTCTAGGGGGTGTATGTAGCCGGGTAGTGTATAAGGAGTGCTTATACTGCCTTGCCGTAGAAGCTTGCTTTTATAGTGACGTGGTATAGCGCTTGCTACGGGACGGAGAGGTCCCGGTTTGAATATTTCTCTGCAGGTTACATTTTTATTGAGGGGCGTCAAAAAGCATCTTTGGTTGGGAATGGGTTAATCTACTAGCACACAACAAAATTTTAGACTGATCTGAATTTAACGAAGTTACAGGCAACAACTTTTAGTGGATACAGTATTAAAAATCTTTGTATTTTGATGGAGAAAGCATTATGGGCAACAAACAAATTGCCCTTTACAACTTATTACTATTTATCATCCTCTCATTGGCGAGGGACAAATGACTCTGTCAAATGTTGGAAAAACTTTGACAAGCCTGGATTTGAACTCACATCCCAATGACTAGGAGCACATAGCATTACTGATGAGCTCACTCAGCTCGGCTTAATCACGCTAAACTGAGTTTATGTGACCTTTAACCATACATACCATTTCCCAATTCTTCACATGACAAAGCATCATCGATATCCCTGGCTGTTGATGGATCTATTGTAAATATGCAAGATGATCTGAAGTCTTTTCTATTTTTTAACTCGCTATGTGGTATATGCCAGTATTTCTGTTTTGGAAGACAGTCCAAAACCTGGAAAGAAAGCATGTAAAACATTGTTACGGTCTGTATTCACAAACCAGCTTGTTAAAGAATTCCATCACAAGAGCTATGATCTATGAGATATATCCAATTGTCAGCCAATCTGAGCCCTTATCCAAACACAGTCCTTTTTGTGTAATTTATAAAAAAATTGATACAGAGTGGTTGGTGAACGTGGCAGACAAAATTTGAGGCTGGTCCAAATTGAAAGGAGCTGTAAATTAAGACTTGTTTTAACTTTCTGTGCAGAAAACATTGTGTAAAATGAAGAATTTTTTTGTTTTTACAAGCAATTTCTTCACTTAATGATTGGACAAATATTAAGTTCCATGCAACATTTGGACAAAAATTGAGTCCAATTGAGTCCAATTGATGATGTGACAAAAATTCTTATCCATAATATAATGGGACAAAAATTAAGTTCCACTCTATGATAGGACAAAAATTGAGATCCAAACTATGGTCGGACAAGTATTAAGTTCCAAACAACATTTGGACAAAAACTGAGTCAAATACATGATGTGAAAAAATTTCTGATCCATACTATAATGGGACAAAAATTAAGTTGATTGGACAAAGATTGAGATTCATACTATGATTGGACAAAATTCAAGTTCTATACTATAATTTGTATTTAACAAGTCTTAGTGTGACTTTTACTTATGTTAACATTCCTTCAATTTCAACTACATACCTAGAATGGCACCACTGTCAACTTTTTGCATAACTCTTTTTACTTATAAAGTACATTGTACATAATGTTCAATATAAGTGCATTTCAAAATGTCATCTGAAACTTCTTTTAATTTTCACCAGACTAAAATGTTGCTATCTGTTAATAGATTCAAACTGATTAAGTTGTAAAACAAGAAGAAGATATCCTGTGAATCTTATTGATGGGCATAAAAACTCGTGGTTGCAGATCATCGTAGATAATTCATATCTGAAGATTCATTAACTTTGGCCAAGGCAATTATGATATATATGATATTACTAAGGATACATACAGGTTGACAGATGGTGGACAATACTGATTCTATATTCCCCCAAAATAACCATTTACCATATTACAAAATTTAGGACTGGTCCAAATTCAAAGATGTTGCAGATGACAATTTTTAGTTGCTGAAATCATAGAATTCTTACATTTTGGGGGCAGAAAACATTGAGGATAATGAAAGAATTGCTTGTAACAAGCAATTTCTTCATTTTAATTTGTTTGAATGGGGTTTTACGTCGCTTTCAATGATGTTTTATACAGATTTTTTTCTAGTAGGGCATGTGAAACAAGGTGCCAAACTGTCACAAGATACGCCCGTCACACTGCTTAATATTAGCTGGGGGTTTGAATAGAACTGAGGTTATTTTGAATGAATATTTTTTGTCAAACAAAGTATGAAAAACAACAAAGGACAATAACTCAAAATATAAGCTAGGTAGAGTTATGGTTCTTGTGCACTGCACTCCAACTTGGTCAGCTCTATCCATCCATGAAATTTCATGATTCTAGCTATTATACTTTTAGAGATCTACTCCGGACAAGATTCAAGTATGAAAAACAACAAAGGGCAATAACTCAAAAAATAGGCAAGGTAGAGTTATGGTTCTTGTGCACTGCACTCCCCCTTGGTGGGATCTATACACCCATGAAGTTTCATGATCCTAGCTATTATACTTTTAGAGATGTACTCCGGACAAAATTCAAGTATGAAAAACAGCAAAGGGCAATAACTCAAAAAATAGGCAAGGTAGAGTTATGGTTCTTGTGCACTGCACTCCCCCTTGGTGGGATCTATACACCCATGAAGTTTCATGATCCTAGCTATTATACTTTTAGAGATGTACTCCGGACAAAATTCAAGTATGAAAAACAGCAAAGGGCAATAACTCAAAAAATAGGCTAGGTAGAGTTATGGTTCTTGTGCACTGCACTCCCCCTTGGTGAGATCTATACATCCATGAAATTTCATGATTCTAGCTATTATGCTTTTAGAGATATACTCCGGACAAGATTCAAGTATGAAAAACAACAAAGGGCAATAACTAAAAAAATAGGCTAGGTAGAGTTATGGTTCTTGTGCACTGCACTCCAACTTGGTGAGATCTATACACTCATGAAGTTTCATGATCC
Source organism: Fragum fragum (assembly GCA_946902895.1). Taxonomy (NCBI): domain Eukaryota; kingdom Metazoa; phylum Mollusca; class Bivalvia; order Cardiida; family Cardiidae; genus Fragum; species Fragum fragum. The sequence continues at coordinate 5,742,628 of OX336378.1, forward strand.
TAGCTATAATACTTTTAGAGATATACTCCGTACAAGATTCAAGTATGAAAAACAACAAAGGGCAATAACTCAAAAAAAAGGCCAGGTAGAGTTATGGTTATTGCGCACTGCACTCCGTATTGATATGAAGAATATAACTGCCAAGTTTAAAGTCAATCGGACTTAGGATGACAGAGTTATGCTCCGGACAAAGAAGTGGACACCGCCCGGACGACCGGACGCCCGGACGCCCGGACACCACGGGTGATCCCATAATACGTCCCGTCTTCGACGGGCGTATAAAAAGGTTTAAGTAGTCTACAAGGGATAGATGGACTTGTTGAATAATGCTCCCAGTCAGTCACTGCTCTGCTCACCTGCTGAGAAAATTCATTTGTGTCTACTTCATATTCAATGAGAATTCCAGTTGTCTCTGCCTCTATCTCTCCTCCATATCCTAAACACTTTAACAACTTTCTGAAAAAAGTTTAAATAAACTAGATAAGTTGTAAAATAAAGATTTGACATTTAATGGCAACCTTGACCTTGTCACTGAATAAATGATAGATAAGGCACTTCTTCTAGATATAGAAACTGCTCTTATGGATATTTTTAGAAAAAGTATGACCTTCACAGATGATCTTGTCAGATAACCTTGACTTGTTGTCAGCAGACATGTATATTTGAGAGGTACCATCCTGTCATTGAATCTTATATCATACTAGATGGTTGTCCCAGGACAACTGCTGTCGAGCCTGCAAACTTTTGTAGGTATTATGCTCAAGATAAGCACAATTTTAGTGTTTGACCTTGAGTTTTGACCATGAACTTGAAGCTATCCAAACAATTCTTTTAAATGGCACATCTACTCATAATGGAGAACAATTGTGCCAATTTATTTTGAAATCCAGCCATAATTGTAGGAGAAATGCTCCGAACAAACACAATTTTAGTGTTTGACCTTGAGCTGTGATCTTGAACTTAAGCTATCCACAAAATTCTTTCAAATGGCACATCTACTCATGATGGAGAACAATAGTGCCAAGTTATTTTGAAATCCAGCCATAATTGTAGGAGAAATGCTCCGGACAAGCACAATTTTACTGTTTGACCTTGAGCTGTGATCTTGAACTTAAGCTATCCAAACAATTCTTTCAAATGGCACATCTACTCATGATGGAGAACAATAGTGCCAAGCTATTTTGAAATCCATCCATGATTGTAGGAGAAATGCTCCGGACAAGCACAATTTTACTGTTTGACCTTGAGCTGTGACCTTGAACTTGAAGCTATCCAAAAAATTCTTTCAAATGGCACATGGAGAATAATTGTGCCAAGTTATTTTGAAATCCATCCATAAATGTAGGACTGACAGACTAATGGACTAACTGACTAACGGACTAACGCACATACACCAACTTGTCTTAGTAACAACTATGTCTTACACACCGCAAGTGGGCTCGACAAAAACCACATCGATTCCAACACAATACTGCTTTTTTATAAAGAATGAAATTAGAAAATATTGTGAAAATAAAAGAAATTGCTTATAACAAGCAATTTATTTATTCTCCACAGTGTTTTTCTACCTCAAAAGACAAAGATTTTTAAATCATGAAACTAATAATTGTTCTCTGCAATTTCTTTGAATTTGGACAGGTCTAAAATTTCAAAAAAGTTGGATTGTGGGTTCACCCTTGTCATGCTGTATAAATTACCTTACTGAATTGCTGTAAAATCACAGGGCTGAAAGCACTGAAAGAACTTGTGTTTCAAAAATCAATATTTCTTTTAGAAATCAATTTCATAAACAACTCTGGCAGGAAAAGTACAAGAACAAGGTGTAGACCGAGTTTAGACTGCAATTATGTTCCGGTTTCAGCATGACAAGGGTAAATAAGTTTACATAGGTCTCTTGGTTAATTTATATACAGACAGAATGATAAACAGACATCTGTAAAACATCATACAGCTACTATCAGATTTAGTGTTGTAGGGACATAAAGAAATAGTTTTGATCCAAATTAGGTCCAAATAAAACAAGGTTGCAGACAACAATTTCAAGTTGATGGAATTTTGAAAATCTTTGTCTGTTGGACATAAAACATTGTGGATAATGAAGAAATTGCCTTTTTAATTGAGGAGAGTCAAAAAGCGTTATTGTGCAGGAATGGTTTAACCCATTCGAACACAGTTGAATTTTAGACTGGTCCAAATTGAAAGAAGCTGCAGACAACAATTTCAAGTTTGAAATATTTTGAATTTTTTCGCCATTTTGGGTAGAAAACATTGTGGATAATGAAGAAATTGCTTGATACAAGCAATTTCTTCATTTTCCACAATGTTTTCATAAGCTTTTTCTTGAGGGGCATAAAAAGGAGGGATTGAGTTGTAATGGGTTAATAAATAGGAATGCAAGTATCCAAGCCATTAAAGCTCCTTACCCATCAGCTGCTGAATGTTCAGCTTTCCAGTCTATTAGCTTAGCAGCATATAATGTCTTTGAATAGGCCTCTGGGTTCGTAAATATGTCTGAAATTTAAGATTCTTAGATTCATTACCAGATGAAAAGATTTCAGACTTGTCTAAACTCAAAGAATGTGCTGACAACAACTAGAAATGGGTTCAAAATAAAACCAAGTGCAGTATCGGTCTGAAAAAATGTGGGAAAAGGAAAATAAGACACCACCTGAGATGATGACTGCAAAAGTAAATAAGAGCACCGCCCATGGGTGCCAACACACGGCTGCAGGTACTGAGTAATGCAAAAATTCTAAGTAGAAAAAGGGCAATAACTCTTACAAAAACGCTTTTAGAGTTATCCCCTTAATAGTCTAGATAGCTCTTGTGATGGTCAATGCACATGCCAAGTTTCATGAGTATATCTTCAATAACAACAGAGATATGACCATGGTTTAAGTTTGTCACGCCAACACCAACGCCAATGCGAACAACGCCAAGGTGATCACAATACCTCGGGTTTTCTCAGAAAACAGACGAGCTAAATATAACACATGACCTTATTTTTGCCCAATAGGACCTGTTTTCAAAACCTTGTCCAAGAAACACAAGAAGACATTACAAAGACTCAGGATATTTGTGATAAAAATGTACCTTTTACTTTGCAAGGACTAAGTCTGACTAAGCCAGCCCTGCAATTCCCACATTTTTTGCTTATCAAAATTTCATGAGCAAGCTTTGAAGAGGGCCACCCAAGGAACATTCCTGTCAACTTTTGTCCAAATTGGTTTCATGGTTTAGAAGGGGAGAAGATATTTAACCCTTTCCTTTTTTTTCGAATTTTAGACTGGTCCAAATAGAAGGAAGTTGCAGACGACAATGTAAATTGGATGCAATTTAAAATGAAACCATCCTATGTGGTAGAAAATATTGTGGAAAAAGGAGAAATTGCTTGCTACAAGCAATTTCTTCTTTTTCCACAATGTTTTCTTGAGTATAAAATCACAGGAACTTAAAATCCCGTATTTGAACGGGAAAGGGTTAAAGAGTTATTTCATGATTTCTCTAAGTTTGATAAGCCTGCCTTGCCATGCTTGATTTTTTCAAAATCAGAATTTTATCAACTACTTTGGTAAAAGGTCAGCTGAGGGAAATTCTTGCCAAGTTTTGTCTAAATTGACCCAATTGTTTAGGAGTAGAAGTTATTTAAAGAATTATTTCATAATTTCTGTAAGTCTAAAAAGCCCGGCCCTGCCACACACCCCTTTTTTTGCGAATCAAAATTTCCTGAAGAAGTTCTGAAAGGGCCACAAAAGAAACATCCCTGTAAAGTTTGGTTTAGATTGGCCTTGTGGTTTAGGAGAAGATTTTTAAAAATTTATTTCATTATTTCTCTGAAGTCTGATAAGCCCTATCTGCCAAGACCCAATTTTTTCATTTATCAAAAGTTTCATGAACAAGTTTTCAATAGGACCATCCAAGCAACATTCTTGACAAATTTGGTCCAAATTGACCGGGGGGTTTAGTTTTACAAGCCCCACCCTTTGCCAAATCAAAATTTTACATACAAGTTTCAAATAGGGTCACCCAAAGAATATTCCTGCCAAGTTTGGTTGAAATTTGCCCAATGGTTAATGTTTTCTAAAGCTTATTTCTTGGGGGCGTTGAGTGGGAATGGGTTAAACACCACGAGATTCCAAATTTGTTTCCCTCCAATTACTAACAATCTAGGGTACCGTTGAGGTTGCCTCTAGCTACATTCCACAGTTGGCGGCTGTGTACAGTAAACTTTAAGAGTGAAATTGAACAGGAGTTTTTGATCTGGCTGCTGTTCAGGGTTGGCTCCTCATAAAGGTTTTATTGTATTTTCAATGGCCCATTCATTCAGTCACAAGACAGAAGAGCCAGATTATGGCCCCTGATCTTGACAGTATGTCAGTAAGTAGACATGTTGAGTCCTAACCTAGAACAAGTGATATCAAACTAGGGCTATAATTGTGTGGGCTTTGACAATATATAACAGAATGACTTTTCAAATGAATATAAACTAGAGGCACTTGAGTGCCTGAATTTAAATAATTTTGAACTGAATACCATATTTGGAAATTTGCCCCACCTATAAAAGCCATGTTTTTCATCTGAACAAACCCTTAAAGGCAACAAGTGAAGGGTCATTCAAGTATCATTTTGCCATAACCCTTTCACATTCAATCCCTGTTTTTTACGTCCCTTAGTTTTTATACCTGAGAAAACATTGTGGAAAAAGAAGAAATTGCTTGTAACAAGCAATTTCTTCTTTTTCCACAATATTTTCTACCCTACTGAATGGTTATTTTTCAAATAAAATCAACTTTTAGTTTTCGTCTGAATAACCTTTGAATTCGGGTGAGTCTAAAATTTTGCAAAACAGGAAAGCGTTAAGGGGACAAACAAGAAGTGTAAACTATGATTTGACAGCAAACTGATCTTTGTCTTTATTCCTGCCAAAATTTTACACTAGGGTTAATTCACTACCACTCAGTGAAGCTTTTAGACACCCAAAGAAAAAAAGTTTTGGAAACGTTTTGCAAAATGAAGAATTTGCTTGTTACAATTTCTTCGTATTACACAATGTTTTTTACCAAGAAAGTTGAAAAAATCAAAATTTTCATAAACTTTAAATTGTCATCCGCAACCTATTTCAATTTGGGCCAGTCTAAAATTTTGCCATCTTGTAGTGGGTTAATATTGTTCTGCAGTCTAATTTACTTACCTTTTGGTAAATCAGATGCAGGTATTGTCAGATTAGGAAGCGCCTCATCAATGGTACTAAAAAATATTTTGCTGTCCGGGTATTTCATCACCGACTCTAGATCTATGTATCCCGTACAAAGTCTTGGATGCTTCTTTTTGATTATTGAAACTACCTGTAAAGCAAAAAAGTGCCAACTGATCAACTTAGACTGTCAGTCAACCCTTTGTTTAACCAATTATTAGATGAAAATTTTCAGACTAGTCCAAATTGAAAGAAGATGCAGATAACAATTTTAAGTTTTATGAAATTTTAAGTTTTTGGGGGTAGAAAACAATGTTGGTTATGAAGATATTGTTCATAATAAGCAATTTCTTCATTTCAACAATGTATTCCAAAGCTATTTTCTTATGGGTCCAAAAGCGGAATTGTGTGGTAAAGGGTTAATTATTTTAGATAAAATATATAGTACTTTGTAATTTGGAACCATAGAACCAGTCTCAAAGTTCCTCATTGGTGGTGTACAAGTTTTCTGAGATCAAACACAACATACTATAAACAAATTTTGCCAGGACAAAAATTCTTGTTTGAACAATTTATGTTTTCAAGAGTTCTCATGTTCGAGTTTTTCTGTTGTCTAAACTTTTGTTGCCTTTTTGAACTGGTTAACCAATCATGTGTTGAAGAAGTTTTAGACTTGTCCGAATGGGAAGAAATCGTACACGTCAATTCATGTACAGTCAGCACTAGTTATCTCTAAATTGGAAATCTTAAATTTCCGGATAAGTCAAAGTCATATTAAAGTTCAAACTTTATCCCTCCGTTAACCCTTAACTCATTACCAGACTGCAAAATTTTAGACTGGTCCAAAGTGAAAGGAATTGCTGACGAGAATTTAACATTTGTGAACTTTTACATTTTTTTCCACTTTCTTGATAGAAATCAGTGTGTAAAATGAAGAATTTACTTTTTACAAGCAATTTCTCCATTCCACACAATGTTTTCCTAATTGCTTTTGTTGGAGGGGCGTCCAAAAGCATCACTGTGTGGGAATGGGTTAATATATAACTGAATGTTTTTCTTGAACCAATAAAACCAGATATTCCTGTTGTGTTGAGTTGTTTTTTTGAGTCCAAATTTACCTATGAAGCAGACAATACAACTAACAAATACAGTTTGAGGAGGTACTTATAATCTTGACTAACAAGCTTTTGACACTTATCAAATTAAATTTATAATCAATATTGATCCTTGGCGTAAAGAACCTAAAATAACAGCATGTCACTATTCATTTTTTACCTCAAACTTCATTTTTCTCAAACCTTTCTTGAGCTTTTTTTTATTGCCTACTCAGGTTTATACCTTGCCTTGCCTAGACCTGTGAGGCGTCACAAGTTGTGGTTCTTCGTCCTCTTCTTCGACATTGTCGGTAGCATCATCATGTAAACGGTCGTTCTTACTACTGGTGGAAGGCTGTTGGATTTTTATATGAAATAATAAATAAAATCAAGTTAACACTTCTTATGCTGAATGAAATCCTCTACAGTATTGCAATAAAATCAAAGGGCAGAAGGTACTGGAAACACTTTTGTTGGATGATATCTGTTTTGAAAACAATACCCTATTAATAAATCTGGCTATATAAGGAAAAGCTAGTGTTGTGGACTAAGATCAGGTTGCACACATGTGCAGGCTGATCTTGGTTTATACCTGCTGCCAAAACATGAATATTCCGGGTTTAGCATGATAATGGTAATACTGCAGTGAAATTCACTTTATCCATTAAGTACGCAGCAAAATATATAGACTGTCGATAAAGAGGTTACAGACTACACTCCAGAGTATATTGACATTGATAGATATTTAACCAATTCCCACACAGTGAAATTTTAGACTGGCCAAAATTGAAAGAACTTGCAGACAATAATTTAAAGTTACTGAAATTTCTGATTTTTTCCACTTTTTGAGTAGAAAACATTGTGGAAAATGAAGAAATTGCTCCACATTGTTTTCCAAAGCTTTTTTCCTTAGGGCATTTAAAGGCGTCACTGAGTGGAAATGGGTTAATGCCATTTAGGGTAGAAACCAACAAGGGATTAGGAGAAATTACTTTTAGAGATCTCTTTTCCCTACAGTGTTCTCAAGATTATCTCTTAATAAGGGATTAGTTGAAATGGGCTGGTACATTTGTGACAAAAGCTTTAAGCTTACCAGTATATATTGCTGCTTAATAATAATTTCAGACATTCATGCAGAAAGGTATTAAATTTAATCTGTTTCTACAAAAAGATGTACTCCCAAGAAAAAAACCTTTGGAAAATATTGTTGAAAATGAAGAAATTACTTGTTTCAAGCAATTTCTTCATTATCCACAGTGATTTCTACCAAAAAAGGCAAAAAAAAAAAATTGTCGTCTGTAAAGTTTTTGTATTTGGACCAGTCAAAATTTTTCTTGTCTCGTAATTGGTTACACCCACAATTAAAAGCTGTGCAGACTGAGGGTGTCTTTTAACCTATACAATCCCCCCCCCCCCCCCAAAAAAAAAAACTTGGGAAAACAAGAAAGAATTCTGATAAAAAGCAATTTCTCACAATGTTTTCTACCCAGCAAAACACTTCTTTTAAAAAATCATCATTTTATTTAACTCCTTTCAATTTGAACCAGCCTAAAATTTTGTAGTCGAAGAATGGGTTAAAAGACTGGCTAAGTGATCTTTGAAGGCTCAAATTATTGAATAATATCATAAATCAGGGGGGGAGGGGGGATTTCCTGGGCTTTATCCACCAGGGTTAACCCATTCCCAAACAACACAATTTCAGACTGGTCCAAATTAAAAGAAATTAAAGAAGCCATTCTCTAGAAAGAAAATATTGTGGATATTGAAGAAACTGCTTGTAACATACTTTTTCTTGAAGAGTAAAAAAAGGGATATTGTGTGGTAATGTATTAACCCTTTACTGTATTTCAAAATTTTAGACCTGTCCAAATTCAAAGGTTTTGCAGACAACAGTTTAATGTCAATTTTTATTTGAAAACCATTCATTAAGTAGAGTAGAAAATCTTGCAGAAAAAGAAGAAATAGCTTGTTACAAACAATTTCTTCTTTACCACAATGTTTTCTAGAGTATAAAACCACATGGACGTAAAAACCATTGAACAGGAAAGTGTTAAGAAAGTCATGAGCACATAAAAACTTACTTGGATCCCAAAGATAAGAAGGTCAGAGGGTCAACAGGGAAAAGCAGACCACTAATTGTGTGGCAGGGCTTGACGTTTCCCCTTACAAAGTTTGGTAGGCAACCAATAGTAACTACAGCTATCTCAATCTTTTACAACACAATTCCCCCTTTTTAGTACCCCTCGAAGGAAAAAAAAAATTTGGAAAACATTGTGGATAATAAAGAAATTACTTGTTACAAGCAATTTCTTCATTTCTCACAAAGTTTACTACCCATATGGTTTTCTACTCCAAATTAGAAAGACTTTTTAAAATTTCATTGACTTTAAATTTTGAGCATTTTTAAACTTCCTTGTGTGGTAATGGGTTTCATTCTATCAATGTGTAGGTCATTCAACAACATTGTATTAGTCTTATCATTTGTGACATTGAATTTTTCTTCCCAACTTTCCTTGTCAAGTTAAAGTTGGTATATTTTAAAATTCTTTGTTTTTCTGGGTAGAAAAGATTGTTGGAAATTAAGAAATTGCTTGTAACAAGTAAAGACTTCATTTTCAATAATGATTTCCCAAGTTTTTCTCAAGGGCATAAAAAAGCAGGATTGTGTGGGGCATAAAAAAGCGGGATTGTGTGGAAATGGGTTAAATCAGCTTGAGGCCCTTCACCCATTCCCACACAGTGACGCTTTTGGATTCCCCTAAAGAAAAACAATTGGGAAAACATTGCGTAAAATGAAGAAATTGCTTGTAACAAGCAATTTCTGCATTTTATACAATGTTTTCTACCCAGAAAGTTGAAAAAAAAAATCTAAAATTTCATCAACTTTAAATTGTCGTCTGCAACTCCTTTCAATTTTGATCAGTCTAAAATTCTATCGTATGGTAGATGGGTTAACCTATTACAAGACGACAAAATTTTAGGCTAGTCAAAAATGAAAGAGGTTGAAGATGACATTTCATTGGAATTGGAAAAATGGTGCCATATAAGGTACAAAACATTGTGAGAAGAAAAAAAATGGTTGTAATCATAACTCACTTTTGCATCTGTGAACACTGTTTGTAGAAGTCCTTCCTCCTGTAATTTTGTCAATGCAAGACAAGCAGCTCCCTTCTTTGCTATTTTCAGGTTTGAACCATTGGCCGTCCCAAATTCTCTCTCACCTAGGTAAGCTTTCATGGAAAAACTGAAATAGTAGTATTGGATGGTCAAATCATTTACTATGTGACAACAATTTAACCCATTCCCACTCCATCCCTCCTTTTTACGCTGCTCAAGAAAAAAGCTTCAGAAAACATTGTGGAAAATGAAGAAATTGCTTGTATCAAGCAATTTCTTCATTATCTACAATGTTTTCTATCCAAAATGATGAAACAATTTAAAATTTCATCAACTTGAAAGTGTCGTCTGCAGCATCTTTCAATTTGGACCAGTCTAAAATTTTGCTGTGTTGGAATGGGTTAAGTTGGTCATAACTGAAAGAAGTCGCAGACAATGATTTCAAGTTGGTGGAATTTAGTAAATCTTTGCATTTTAGGGTCAAAAACATTGTGAACATTGATTAAATTGCTTGTTGCAAGCGATTTCTTCACTATCCAAACTGATTTTCAAAAGCTGGATTTTGGGGGAATGGGTTAATTAAGAAACAAAAAGACAAAATGGATGACCTAGAAGCTCGAGTAATGGATAAAAGAAGCTTCCAGGCCAACACTTTTTGCATATTTATTTCCTAATTGACCAATTGCGACTGTCAATCAAGGAATCAAGCAACCAATCAAATCATTTTTTAGCCTGGACCCAAGCTTTCAACCCTGACATTGGCCTCCATTTTGTTAACCTTTTTTGTTGGTTTAGCGACTTGAATGTCGTAATTTCTATGTTACGACACTTAGTTTAGCCAACCAACTGTTCTACTTTTTTGTTACATGCTGCTGGCCATAAATTTTTCAAAATTACGCCACTAAAAATCGAAGCGAGACTTCCAGTTGGAGTCGACGGGCGTGGCCCACACAATCCCGCTTTTTTACATCCTGCATTGAAAATTCTTGAGAAAAAGTCATGCAAAATGAAGATATTACTTCCTTCATTTCCTTCAATACCTTCAATGTTTTCTACCCTAAAAGAGCAAAAGGTTAAAAATTTCATCCTATTAAAATTTTGGTCTGCAACTTCTTTTAATTTGGAACAGTTTGATGAGTAAGAAGCAATTTCATAGTGTATAGCCTGTTACATGATTTATTTCAATTTACACACTACAAGCCATTATATTAAAGTCCCCCCTTGATTTAACCCGTTCCCACACAGTGAGCTTTCAAACGCCTCTCAATATAAAAGTTTTGGGAAAACATTGTGGAAAATGAAGAAATTGCTTGTCACATTTCCTACCACAAAATACAAAAATTTTGAAGATTTCATCAATTTTAAATTGTCGTCTGCAACTTCTTTGAAATTGGACTGGTCTAAAATTTTGTTGTGCGGGAATGGGTTAAATGCAATTCTGAACATTGATTTTATTCAGCTTGATAAGGGTTAATAAGTTTTACTTAACCCATTTCAACTCAATCCCTTATTTTTACACCCCCCAAGAAAAAAGCTTTGGAAAACATTGTGGAAAATGAAGAAATTGCTTGTATCAAGCAATTTCTTCATTATCCACAATGTTTTCTATCCAAAAAGACGAAAAAAATCAAAATTCCATCAACTTGAAATTGTCGTCTGCAGCTTCTTTCAAGTCCAGTCTAAAATTTTGCTGTGTTGGAATGGGTTAAATAAAAACAATTCATAAGAATAGCGGAGTTGTTTACAATCTTATTCATTTTTTATTTTTTCATGTCCATCAGTGTAGATTTAAATCAACACTTGTAACATAGAACACAATTATCCTCCATTTCTTTCATGCTTTCAGGTTGTGAAAAAAACTGTGAAATTATCAGAATAATAAACTCACTGTTTTGATGCACTTTTGAGAGATTTTGTCCAATACAAAAGTAATATTTTGTCTCTTTTCGCATTAAAGAACTTATTTTTCCTGTAAGTTTAATATATCTTTCAGTTCGTGAACAACAAAAGCTATATTTTCACTTGTGTCTTGGCCACCTATGAAAATATAGCTTTCATTTTTTGCTCAATAAAAAATGAATCTATTTTCCACTGAAACAAACAATTATCTTTCATCATTTTGCCTTACATGGGTTTATGGTTTAGACCAGCCCTTTTTGATGTATATCTAACTGTGTCTTTCTTGGCCTGGGCATATTCCAAAAGAACAGACACTGGGTCTTTGTTTGGTACTGGGTTTGTCCATTCCTCGTTCCCATTAGTGGATGTGTCTTCAGAACCCTGTGTATGAAATTGTGAATGTAGAAACTGAATATACAATATACAAGGGTAATTTCATATATAATCTATTCTCTGCATTAACCCATTACCAGACCACATAATTTTAGACTGGTCCAAAGTCAAAGGGATTGCAGACAACAATTTAAAGAAGCTGAAGAAATTTTAGATCTTTTCACCTTTCTGCATAGAAAATATTGTGTAAAATAAGGAAATTGCTTGTTACAAGCAATTTCTTCATTTTCCACAATGTTTTCCCAATTGTGTTTTTTTAGGGGCGTCAAAAAGCGTCATTGTGTGGGAATGAGTGAAACAATTGGAATGTTTTTCCATTTCACTTGATGAATCCTTCAAGCTGTATTCTCAGTAGTGACTGATTTGTTCCCACATAGTGAAAGGTAAGTAAATTGAAAGAATTTATTCTCTAAACATTGACATTTGCCAGTTGAAATCCTTAGAACAACATATTACAATAAAATAGATCACAAGACAAATCTGAAATGAACACAAAATAATACAGTACCAATGAAATTGATGAATCACTGGCCACAAGTTATTTCCCCTTTTCCAACAATGTTTTCTTCCTTATTTTTTTTCTTCATTTCAATTCAAATGGACAGTAAATTATCATCTGAAATTAGTTTCAATTTAGAAAAGTTGAAAATTCCTTGCTTTTCTGACCTACAAGTACTAATCCTTTGTAACCATGTATTTAACTCCTTCCCACATAATCTGCTTTTCTACCCCCTCTCTCCCCAAGGAATGGCTTAGAAAACATTGTGGAAAACATTATAACATGTAATTTCTTTGTTTCCCACTTGTTTTCCACACATTAAAATGAATATTCAATATCACCAACTTGAAATTGTCATCTGCAACTTCTGCCATTTTGGACCATTCTAAAATTTTGTCGTCTAGAAATAGGTTAAAATGCATTACTGCATAGATGGGAAATCTGCAATCTTGACTGCCTTAACCATTTATTATCCGTTTCCCAACACAACAAAATGCCTATGGCAGTATGGTCATGTGATGCAGTTAACTAACAAGGAATTACTCCATTTCTCACATTGTTTTCAAACATGTATGTACTTATTTCTAAAATTAGATGCATTCTGAATATCATTATTGTTGTCTGTAAACTTTTTTTCAATTTGGACCGGTCTAAAATTTTGTCATCTGGTAATAGGCTAATCCATCTCAAAAGACAGTCCACTAACCTTTGTGTTTTCCTCTTCCACTTCAACAGCCACTAAATCACCGTTCAGCGCCCGGTTCTTATTGATGTGAGAATTGTTTATATAGATATCTGGTGAACCATCCTGCAATTGACAGAGCATTGCTCCTTATCAAATAATCAATCAACCAATTAGATCATTTATTCAGACAGGAAGTGAACTTTGATCTCTGGCATTTATGTTGAGCATTTTTGTTCAATATGTAGTTATGATGTTTAGCTTACGAACCAAGAATTTTTCTTTTTTACCATGAATCATGTAATTTAACCATTGTCATGCTGAACCTGGAGTATTCCTGTTTTTTGCAGGAGGTATAGACAAAGATCAGCCTGCACATAAGTGCAGTCTGATCTTTGTCTACACCCCCTGCTTGTCCCTTTGAAGTCAGGGTTGCTTAAAATATTTAATTTCTAAAATAAATATAGAGCTAGAAATAGTACTTTCAGTGCTTTCAGCCCTTTGATTTTCATGCTGTTTTGAAAAATAAAAAATCAATAAGCATGACAAAGGTTAACCCTTGTCATGCTGTATAAATTACCTTACTAAAATGCTGTAAAATCAAAGGGTTGGAAGCACTGATAGAACTTGTTCAAAAATCAATATTTCTTTTAGAAATAAATTCAAGAAAAGTACAAGCAGGAGGTGTAGACCAAGATCAGACTGCACTTATGTGCAGGCTGATCTTTGTCTTCACGTCCTGCCAAAACCGGAATATTCTGGGTTCAGCATGACAAGGGTTAACATTGGTTGATATCTCTGTCAAACTAACATGTTTGAGGCAGGCTGATCTTTGTCTACACGTCCTGCCAAAACCGGAATATTCCGGGTTCAGCATGACAAGGGTTAACATTTGGTTGATATCTCTGTCAAACTAACATGTTCGAGGTCAGTGGCCAGCAATTCGACTGACTGACTGATACCTAGTCACATCACTCTACTCAAACAAGGCAATACGACACATGAAGGCACCAAACAAATCACACACACACACTGTAACGCATGTCAAGTCCGAACAAGAGGTTACTGGAGATAACAGAGATCACCCTATAAGCTGCCTGATACAAAAATTGCTTATACAATGGGCAAAGGTCAAGGTCACTCAGTTAAAACCAATGACCTGCCCTTGAGACTTTCCTCCCAGTTGAGCAAAGAATGGGGTCATCTCAGGCAGAGTCCAAAATAAGCTCCCATGGTCATCAGTTGAAAAAAAACATGGGATAGGCTATGTTACAATTGTTGCATACCAAGCTCTAAGCCTTTTGGTGCAGAGAAAGGTTTTAAAGGATTTTATTTATTTTCCAAATTTATATGTAAACCAAGGCTATGACTGCACTTTCATTCTATGAACTACTCTTGCAGATCTTCAAGGTTAGCCCAGAGATTTAACCCATTCTCATACAATTCCTCCTTTTCTATGTCCCTCAGTTAAAGAACTTTCAAAAACATTGCGGAAAATCAAGAACTTGTTTGTATCAAGCAAGTTATTCATTATGCACGATGTTTTCTATCCAAAAAAAACATTGTGGAAATTAAATTTCTTGTGACAAGCAATTTCTTCATTTTCCACAATGCTTTCTACCCAGAAGTTGAAAAAATCCAAATTTTCATAAACTTTAAATTGTCATCTGCAACTTCTTCAATTTGGGCCAGTCTCAAATTTAGCTGTTTGATAATGGGTAAAGGGAATAAAAGATGTATAAAGACACTTAGGACGTCACAAGGCAGATGACTCATTACTGTCATTGGGTGATCACAATAGCTTGAGCATTTTGTGCCAAGGCGAGCTTAAAAACAATTCAGAGAAGAAGAGGCTATTTTTTGTTTTCATTGAGGTATTGACCTAAAATGAGAGCTAAAGTAGCAGTGAATGGGTCATCTGAGAATTATTTCATGATTTCTCCAAGTCAGATAAACATGACCCTGCCACGTACCGAATTTTCAGGAATCAAAAATTCATAAACAAGTTTTGAAAAAGGTCATCCAAGGAACATTCCTGACAAAATTAGTCAAAATCCCCCCCAATGCTTTAGGAGGAGAAGATTTTAAAAGAATTATTTCATGAGTTATCAAAGTCTGATATGCCTAGCCATGATATGAAAAAAATCACAAACAAGTTTTGCAAAGGGCAACTAAAGGTTAAGAACTATTTCATGATCTCTCTTAGTCTAATAAGTTCATCCTGCCACGCCCCCATTTTTTCACAATTCAATGTTTCAAGAGTGAAATGGGTCATATAAGAAACGTTCTTTCCAAGGTCAAAATTGGCCAAAAAGTTCAGAAAGAAAATATATTTAAAAAATCATTTAAGTTCTTTAAGTCTGATTAGCTCTGCATCACCATGTCCCAATTTTTTGTGAATCAAAATTTCACAAACAATTTTTTAAAGAGGGATTCCAAAAGAATATTCCAGCCAAGTTTGATCCTAATTGGCCCTCTGCTTTAGGAGAAGAACATTTTTAAAGGAATATTTTATAATTATAATCTTATAATCTGATTAGCTCCACCCTGCTACGCCCCCAATTTTTTGCAAATCAAGATTCTGTGAACAAGTTTTGAAAGGATCACCAAAGAAATTTTCCAGTTAAGTTAAGTCTAAATCTGCATAGTGGTTTAGAAGGAGAAGATATTTAAAGAATTATATGATGATTTGTCTAAATCTGATAAGCACACCCTGCCAAGCCTCAAATTTTTTCAAAACTCAAATTTCATTTCATGGACAAGTTTAGAAAAAGCTTACACGAGAATCAATCCTGCCAAATTTGGTCCAAATACATTAGGTGGCTAAGGAGGAGAAAATTTTCACAGAAAATGTTGATGCTATAAAGCAGACACTGGGTGATCCTGAAAACTACCCTTGAACATGTAGTGAAAGGGTGAGCTAAAAACATAGTAACACTGTATGAATACATGAAGCTGATTCATACCCTATGTGGTTAAGTTTTTAGGTTCATACCTCATTGAGAAAAATAAAAAAAATATTCATTTCTTATTATTCAACATCATCAAGCAAAACAAACCAAATATTATAATAATTTTGAGTAACATTTTATGGATCTACTTTGTGCACAAGAATATAGAATAGTTCTGTGCTCAAAATTTTGTTCATTGAAATGTGAAAAAGATTCAGCCACTCAAAATTCTTGAATACTGAATCAGTAAAATTAAATCATTTAAGAGATGAAGAGAATATTTTTTGTTTTCATGGAGGTATGAACCGAAAAACCTAATCACTCTGTATGAATACGCGAAGCGGATTCATACATTGTGTGATTAGGTTTTTCAGTTCATACCTCCATGAAAACAAAAAATATTATCTTCATTTCTTATAATTTAATAGCATCGAGCGAAAAAACTAAGCAAAACTTTACAAATTCTGATACTTGTTTGTATGGAACTATTTTGTGCAGAAGCATACAAAATGGCTGTGTGCTCAAAATTTTGTTCATTGAGGTATGAATTAAATTTTTCGTCCAATCAGATCGCTCGTTTTTGATAGACGAAACTAACAATTAAATCATTGTGTTTTGAATAATGGTACCTCCTCCTCAGTTATGATGAATTACAGTCAATCTTAATCAAGCGACAGCCTCTTTTAAGTGACCACTTTCGTTAAACGACAACAATCAACATCCCCTTTAGAAATCAAAATCTCTCATAAAGAAGTGGTTGTTTTTGCTAAATCATGTCATTCCTATTCCCAATGTACTGTAAATCAGGTAATTTTCGCGTTGTCTCATTTTTGCGTAAGCAAGACCCAAAGACTTATTAGCGAGTTCATGAATTTGCCAGCGGCCGTATGGTACTTCGGTAATTTCCGACAAAGAAAAAAATCTATATACATTAACATTCCAATTTTGTACCGACCTATGAGTAGAATGATTACTAGTAATTCATTTTCAGAACATTTACCTTTTCTCTATTCTCATTGTATAAAGATTTCTCTTCTAAAATTGTTCTTAGATTGCAAATTATGTATTCAAAGTTCAATTTAATTTTGGAAAGAGATAGAAAAGATGTTTGATGTATAATGTTTATACCTTGAAGCATAGACCCATCGAAGAATACAATAATAGTCAAACCAAACTGTCAAAGGCGAAATAATTATATCACATGTTAAAACAGTTTTTAATCGATATATTTCGCATCGCCTGTTTTCATTTTGTTGAAAGGTTCTAATTAGGCTGTATGCAATAAAGAGTCAGTTACAACTTTTTAGCTCTTTGTTGTCTAATTATCGTCGCCTAGAATTTTATCACCTTGTTTACTTTCCATTGTTATGTTTGTATAGCTGTGTTCAATACACTAATTTGGCATGTTATAAAATTTTGTGGATTGCTAAATATTCGTCCTGTACTCAAACATATTTGTTATTTTTTTTTACGCTAGAATTCTGCAAATTAATGATTTATATATGCAATCGAATGAATCGATTTCAATCCTTCATATATTTTCACAAAAATATGTTTTTAAGCAACAATTCTCTTAACCCATTCCCAAAGGACAAAATTTTAGACAGGTCTAAATTGAAAGAAATATCAGACGACAATTTAAAGTTTATGTAATTTTGATTTTTTTATCTTTTGGATAGAAAACATTGTGGAAAATGAAGATTTTGCAATTGTTTCATTTTCAACAATGTTTTCTAAAGCTTTTTTAATGGGGGCGTCTAAAAGCATCACTGTGTGTGGGAACGGGTTAAGTGACTACTTTTTGGTCATTCCAGTAGTAATCACTTAATACAAGATTTACAGTACAGTGAAATTATGTGAATTTTTAAAAAAGGCCGAATCGAAACTATTTTTTTTCTCAAAGTAACTAGACACCTATAAATGTCCTAGAACTAAAATTAAACCTTCTTTAAAATCTAAAAGGGATTTCTTGACAACCCATGAATTTTCAACACAATAAAATATTTAACACATTTCCAGACAGCAACATTTTAGACTGGTCCTAATTGGCAGAAGTAACAGACAACAAAATAAAGCTGGTTTGAATTGCAAATTATGAGCCATATATGGTAGTAAGCATTGTGAGAAAAGAAGAAATTGCTTATTACAAGCAATTTCTTATTTTCTTACAATGTTTTCCAAAGCTAATATTTCTTCGGTGCGTAAAAATGCTGGATCATGTTGAAAAGGGTTAATTCTTACCGTAGGAACCACAAAGACTACAGCAGGATTCTTTTTGGAAACTTTAAGATGTCCCTGTAAATACAACAAACTAAAGTATAGTATGGAACATTGTTAATTTGACAATCATTTCAATCACATTCCGGGCAATAACATTCAATCAGCGTTCACCTTTCAATCTGGTAGCAATCATGGTTTTCCAATCTATGATCAATCAATCCTTAACAGAAAGCGTTCAATCAACATCGTTCAATCATTTTGATAATTAACATCGCCATATTAGTTCTGGCTATTAATATTTTTTTGTTAAAATTAAATTCAGTAATCAAATTTTAACAATAACAATAATATTTGTGTTTAAGATGATTTCCAATTTTGTGGGGATTAAATGAAATGTTTCAATGATTGAACCATCGCATCAAAACATGAAAGCTCAGAGTGAGAAATCAATCAATATTGAATCATATACATTCAATCATAATTGTGTACTGTTTTGAATTCAATCCGGTCGCAATCTCATTGTCAAATTAATGTGGTTCTGTACTGTACAAGCCTGAACAGTCCAGTATCTGATGGCTAACAGTCACCGTCATTGTGACGATAAATCATCACAAAGTAATTTTTTCGAATAAATGGATTTCAATCCCTGTCAAAATCCCTGATCACGTTGTTTTGATTCCAACGTGAAGCACATGAAAATCTCTTCAGCCGGAATCAAAATCATGCATCATTTCATTGCAAGATATGATATGGCTGAAACGATGACCCTCACTCCCTTATAAGGTGTTAAGAAAGGCTTTTATCTCCAAACATTCGCCGAAAAATGAAAGCTGTATGCATTGCATAGCTAGAATATTCCTGCCCATAATGCCGTAATGCACTTAGTCCTCATGGTTTTTCTAAAGCATATCACAATTTTACATATAATTATATACCTATAAATGATATGAATTAAAATCTGGCTGTCTAATACAACTCGACAGAAAAAAAATCAATATTCGGCATGTACCAAAAAAAAGTATTTGCCGAGTACCGTTAAAGATGGGCTACTTTTTTGTGTATTGTCGTTCAGGGTTTTTTTCTTTTTTTCTGGAAAGTTGATTATCTCTTAATCAATAAGAGAATTTTCTTAATGTCATGTCCTAAAGGTATATAATAAAAGGAATATTACAACAGTGTCTTTTTCTATTTGTTGTTATCGTGTTCTCGAAACCTGTGTAGATATTTTTTATTGGATTTGACCTTCTGTCTCATCCAATAAAAAATATCTACACACGATTCTCGAACACGATAACAACAAATAGAAAAAAACACTGTTGTAATATTCCTTATGTGTCTAAAACTTTCAGACTTTGTATACCAGTCATGATTAACCTTCTTTCTTAACCCTTTCCTGGATAAACCCGGGATTTTACGTCACTGTGATTTTACTTGAGAAAACATTGTGGAAAAAGGAGAAATTGCAGTCATTTTTCAGCGGCTGGAGCACCTAACCTTTAGATTTCTGTAATTTAACACCAGTACTACCACTACATTCTTTCAAAGCTTCCAGCTGCTCATCCCACTTAGGTTTACTATTATCCACAAATTGGTGGGAGACAAATGCCGGAGAGCATATTTGCCGTGACCAAGGATTGAACCTGGGACCTCTTGTTTGAGAGTTTGATGCCCTACCAACTTCGCCATGGCCTTGACAAAGGGTCTTTCATATTGAACCAGTCTTGAATGTTTTTGTGAGGTAAAGGTTCTTTTATACTGAACCAGTCTAAACTGTTGTTGTGAGGTTCATAGTCTTTTATATCTTCAACCGATTACCATACAACAAAATTATAGACTGGTCCATATTGAAAGGAGTATCAGATGACAATTTAAAGTTAATTCAATTTTAGTTTTTTTCAACTTTCTAAGCAGAAAACACTGTGTAAGATGAAGAAATTGCTTGTCACATGCAATTTCTTCATTTTACACAATGTTTTCCTCGCTGTTTTTCTAGAGGGGCATCCAAAAGCGTCATTGTGCGGGAATGGGTTAAAGTTCTCTTGTACGCTTATGGCTTCTTTATACTGAAGCAGTCTAAAATCATGGAATGAAACCAACAGGTAAAATATGAAAGCATACCTCCACAAGTTTCCCAGATCTGATTCCTCTGCTTGCTTCAAACTTTGACAAGTGCTCCTTAAACTACAAAATTTCAATATAATTAACCCTTTCCTGTACAATCCTTGGTTTTTACGTCCCTGCACTTTCATGCTTGAGAAAACATTATGGAAAAAGAAGAAATTGCTTGTTACAAGCAATTTCTTCCTTTTCCACAATATTTTCTATTGTAATGCCTGGTTATTTTTCAAATCAAATCCACTTTCAAATTTCGTCTGCAAAACCTTTGAATTTGGACAGGTCTAAAATTTTGAAAAACAGGAAAGGGTTAATGGATAGTAGATTTCACTCAAAAAGTCAATAGACAATTCATGTGTGTGTAATTCTTATGTCAAACTTGTCCAAAATGGTCTTTTCTACTTGTGGAAAAGTGCATTTTTTAAGTCAACTTGTACCTGACAAGTAAATACCAGGGCATATCTTAGAATGGCACAAAATAGATCTCAACTAAACTCATTCTAGATTTGAAAAATATCATCATGTAATTATTGCTGGGTTCCAACATTTTCTTCATTAACAATTTAACATTGCTCAAAATTTATCCCCTAACTTTTTGTCTGACAATTTCATTTCAGTTCTGGACAAGTAGAAATTCTTGTCTTTCTTATTCAAGCTGTATATAAAACAAAGAATTTGCTTTTAGTTCTTGACTATAAATAATGCAAACTACTCATTTATTCCATTCCCATCCAAACAATTTTTTTACGCCCAAAAGAGAAAGGGGTTTTGACAATGTTTTCTTCCCTAAAGACAATTTTTTTTAAAAAAATTTACCAACAGTAAATTGTCATTCAGCAATTTCTTTGAATTTGAGTTTGTCTTATATTTTGTTGTCTGATATTCCGTTAAATTGGCTTGCCAGATGTCAAGCAAAATGTGGTTGAAATCTACTTGACAGTGTCATAATAATTTGGTTTTTTTATGTTTTTACTAATTAACATTCATAGATATTATCCAAAAAAGTAATCCTATTTGTCAGTCAGAACTGTTTTAACGAAATCTTACAAAGGATATTTAAAAGAATTATTCCTGAGAAATTGTATTTTTTTTTTATTATTATTATTTACCCATTATCAAACACCGATAAGTAAGACTGGTCCAAAATGAAAGAAGTCAGACAGCAATTTCAAGTTGATGAAATTTTAAGTCCTTCTGAGTCATTTTCTACAATGTTTCCCAAACGTTTTCTTGCGGGGCCAAAAACAAGAGGCATTGTGTAAGTATGGTATAAATTCTAGCACAATCCTAGATAAGTGTACATGTATACAAAACAAAAATTAATTCAAAGTATGGTCTCAGAGAATCAAATCAAAGTACTGAAGGTACTGCATGCTAGCAAAGCATGGTTTTGTAAAGTAATCCTTTTGTCAAAGGTTATCATGATATATAATCGAGGTTAAAGTAACCGAAGAGTTATTCCATTCCCAAGTAATCCATCCTTTTAAACCCTTTAAGAAAATAGTTCTGGAAAACAATGTGGAAAATGAAGAGATTGCTTGATGAGCAATTTCTTTGTTTTCAACATTGTTTTCTACCCACAGAGATAAATTTTTAGAATTTTCAAATTGTAGTCTGCAATTTCTCTGAAGACTCTGATCACAGTCATTTTGAACACTATGTGCTCAAAGGAGGTAAAAATACCTAGGAGATGAACTTGCAGGCAGAGTTTGTAATATTCCTGAAATATATAAGAGCTACTTTGTTAAAATTTTTAGGAGAAGTTGCACAGACAAGAATTTTGACAATAAGTCTCCTATATGCATGAAACGACATGGGAAAACATTGTGTTAAATGAAGGTATTGCTTGTAACAAGCAATTTCTTCATTTTACACAGTGTTTTGAACCAAGAAAGATGAAAAATCTAGAATTTCAAATACTTTGAATTGAAACTCCTTTCAATTTGAACTAGTCTAAAATTTTACTGTCTGGTAATGGGTTAACAAGACTGACTCTGCTGGGTGGGGGGCTACATAGTAAATAAACAAGATGTGTTTGTGAAACACTATGCCCCGAAACGGGAATTCTTTAGAAACGGGTAAAGGGTTAAAATTTTGACCTTGGCCTTGTTGAGACCTATCTTCATACCAAATATTAGCATTGTAACTTAATCAGGGTTGAAGTGATAGGAAAATGTTTAGTTGGCAGGTTAAGTTTTGCAGACAGACAGACGGACAGACAGATGGACACCGGTAAAACAACATGCCCCTGATCTTATCAATGCGGGGGCATAAAAACATAAACGTCTAAGAAGGGGTATAGTTCATACAACATGAAGTAAAATAGACTGCTGTTACAATAGAGAATAAGATTTCAAAATCAAGTAAATATCTTGATCATCAAAGGACAGAATTTTACACTAGTCCAAATTGAAAGATGTTGCAGACAATAATTTTTAGTTTGTGGAATATTAAAATAAAAACTTTGTCTTTTGGGGAAGAAAACATTGTGGACATTGAAGAAATTACTTTTAACAAGCTAATTCTTTATTCTCTACAATATCTTCTAAAGCTTCTTTCTTAACCCATTGCTAGAAAGAAAAATTTTAGTCTGGTCATAGTTGAAAGGAGTTGCAGGCAACAATTTGTGGTTTATGAAATTTTAGATTTTTCAACTTACTAGGTTGAAAACATTGTGTAAAATGAAGAAATTGCTTGTTGCAAGCAATTTCTTCATTTTATACAATGTTTTCCCTATAGTTTTCTCTTGAGGGGCATCTAAAAAGCGTTACTGTGCGGGAATGGGTAAAGGAGTGTAAAAAGAGGAATTGTGAGGTAATTTGTAAAGTAATACATGTACCATAAGATTCATAATATGACATTTTTTGCCATATGACAACAAAATACAGCCAAAAATAGCATAGCAAAAATCAGGACTTACTTTAGGAGAGCTGTCTGTTTCAACACCATAGTACTTTAACAAATACTGTGATCTATCAGAGAGTCGATTGCTGTTTTTACTTTGTTTCGCAATATCTGGCTGTTGTCTCATGGGTAGTTTGCTTTGTCTTTTACCATGACGTCCAGTTTCCTACAAGTACGTTGATTGATTGAATGGGACTAAATGCCACTTTTAACAGTATTTCAGTCATATCATAACGACTGGAGTACCTAACCATGGTCTCCTGGTATTTCTTACACCAGTACTATCACTTCATCCTTTCTGAGCCTCCAGCTGCTCATCCCACTTTGGTTTATGATTCTCCACCCCTTTGTGAGAGATAAATGTCAGAGATTTGTCACGGCCTGTTACAAGTGATATCAAACCAGATATTATAAACTAAATCAAGAAGCCCACCAGGCTCTTACATGCTCTATGAGTTCTTTGACCATCTGATTAACCTCCTCTTTCTGCAAAATCTTTGGGAAACAAATATAAGATGGTATAAATATTCTATAAAAGTTTGAAAAGAGTCTTATGAAAATATTGTTAGAAAAAATAATTTCACTAAGGCCCCTTTTCCGATGTAATTTTACAGGTTTACCCCATTCCAAATGGTTTTATCTTTATAATAATAAAGACACTTTGTGAAAGTTTGAAAAAAGTCCTAAGAAAGCTGTAGACTTATCCTGTTAAAAATAAAAGATTTTATTGAAATTTCATCAGGCCCTTTTCCCCTGTTTTTTTTTTTTTGGGGGGGGGGGGGTATTTTTACAAATTTAACAAATTTCAAAAGAAACGATCCTAATAATAGTACCATCTGAAAGCCTAAATTTACTGAAAAAGAGAACTTTTTCCGAGATTAAATTTCATGTAGAGAGAATAGGTGCATGGACATAGGCAATCTTTTCAACCAATAAGAAGTTACTATTAAAAGGAGCTATTCGATAAGCCCTGTCAATTAAAGCCACATTTTTCTCATAAGCTGTTTTGACAAAATTCATTCAAGGTAAATCTTCTAAAAGTTGAATGGGATCTAACGCTACTTTTAACATTATTTAAGTCATATCCCGGGGCTTGAGCACCTCACAAAGGATTCCTGGTATATATTTTCTCACACCAGTACTTAACCACTACATCCTTTCCAAGCCTCCAGCTGCTATCCCACTTAGGTTTATGATTATCCACCCATTGGTGAAAGACAAATGCTGGAAAGGATATGTGCCCCGCCAGGGATTGAACCCATGACATCTCATGGTTGAAGATAGGAAGGCTGATGCGCTACCGACGTCTTCTTAAAGTACCAAGCATTAACCTCTGCCATGCTGAATAAGATCTTTTTTCAGAATTGCATTAAAATCAAAGCTCTGATAGTACTTGTTGTTCAATCCTCAATACTTCGTTTGAATTTAATTTCATAAACAACTTTTGTTTAACCAAATTCCCACACAGTGACGCTTTTGGACACCCCTCAAGAAAAACAATTAGGAAAACATTTTCTAAAATGAAGAAATTATTTGTGACAAGCCATTTCTTCATTTTAGACAATGTTTTCTACCCAGAAAGTTGAAAAAATCTAGAATTTCATTTACTTTGAAATGTCGTCTGCAACTCCTTTCAATTTGAACCAGTCTAAAAGTTAGTTGTGTGGGAATGGGTTAAAGAGAACTGACAGGAGATCTTTGCCTGCCTAAACCGGAATATTCCAGGTTCAAAAGATAAGGGTTAAGAGTCTTGTGTTGGCACAGACTGGCAATTTCCACCACTTGAACAAAATTTTAGACTGGCTCCTATGGAAATGTATTTAACCCATTCCCACAAAATACCATTTCTTACACCCCCCCCCCCCCAAAAAAAAGGGCTTTTGAAAACATTTTGGAAAATAAATTAATTGCGTATAGAACAATATAGAGGAGTCATTGACTGATTTTGAAGGGGTCAAAAATGAAACAAAGAGTAAATCATGAGTTTGAATTAGAAGGTTTAACCCATTACCTGACAACAAAATTTTTGACTGGTTCAAGTTGAAGGAGTTGCAGACGGCAATTTAAAGTTTATGAAAATTTAAAAATCTTTATCTTTTGAGGTAGAAAACATTGTGGATAATTTCAAGCAATTTTTCATTTTTACAATATGCTTTCCAAAGCTTTTTTTCTAGAGGGGCATCCAAAGGCATCATTGTGTCTGTGGAAATGGGTTAAGTGCAAACTGACCTTTTCTTGTTAACCCATTAAATGACGGCAAAATTTTAGACTGGTCCAAATTGAAAGGAGTTGCAGACGATATTTTAAGTTAATGACATTTTAGATTTTTTCAACTTTCTCAGTTGAAAACTTTGTGAAAAATGAAGAAATTGCTTGTTACTATGTTTTCCCCATTGTTTTTCTTGATGGGTGTGGGAATGGGTTAAAATAAAAACTAACTTGTAAAATTTTCAATAATTTCAAAGATACCATCATTAAAAGATTGGGGATTTAAATTCTTTTTTGACGCTTTGAAATTTATCACAAGGGGTTCAAAATGATCCAAAATCGGATAATTTAAGATTTTTGAGAGTCAAAATCTTTGTTTACGCTTCAATCACAAACCCTGATGACCTGATGAAGTTCTGCAGCAGATATCAAAAAGGAATATGTATTGTATAACAAAATAAAAGCTATTTCTTGTAAGTAATTGAATGTCAAGGTCAAGGTGACAGGGTTATGGTATGAAATGAAAACCTATCACTAAGATTTGATCATCATACATAAAAATTTGGTGGTGATAGGTGGAAATATTTGTACTTTATGAAGACCACAGAGTAGGTTAGATTGTCCTGCTGGTTTACACAATGTTGAGAATGGTAATTGAAAAGAAAGTAACAGGGGAAAAATTAACAGAAAAAAGAAACAGTTTCAGCTAGGAAAAAAAGTAACAGGAAAGAAGATAACATTTTCAATTAATATCAAATTCTGAATCAATGACATATTGATTTTTACAGAAATTATTTTATATATCTACAATGTCATTGGCACTTACCAAAGTAACCAAACAGACAATAACCTATGAAGTAATCCAACTAAAAAGTTAAAAAAATAATTCTTTAAGTTAATAAATACATACGTGTTCTATCAAAATAAGGTATAAACTGAATTCACTTTCAAATTTTTCTAACAGAATTTGTGGAAAAAAAGGGAAAAATTAACCCTTGTCATGCTGAACCCGGAATATTCCGGTTTTGGCAGGAGGTGTAGACTAAGATCAGACTGCACTTATGTGCAGGCTGATCTTAGTCTACACCTCCTGCTTGTACTTTTCCTGCCAGAGTTGTTTATGATGTTGATTTCTTAAAAAAATATTGATTTTTTAACCAAAAGTTCTATCCGTGCTTTCAGACCTTTGATTTGACAGAATTTCAGTAAGGTAATTTATACAGCATGACAAGCGTTAATATAGATTTCTCTTTCTTTTCATTGCATTAGATTATGGGAATTTTGTACCATAGGAAAAAATATTTTAGCTCGTGTATTTTATAATTTGAACCATGAACAACATCAGACACATTAACCCATTCCAAAATTTTAGACTGGTCCAAATTGAAAGTAGCTGCAAACGACAATTTCAAGTTGATGGAATTTTGAATTTTTTTGTCTTTTTGGATAGAAAACATTGTGGATAATGAAGAAATTGCTTGATACAAGCAATTTCTTCATTTCACACAATATTTTCCAAAGTTTTTTTTCTTGAGGGGCGTAAAAAGGAGGGATTGAGTTGGAATGGGTTTACTTATGGAGATGTTACTTTTTTCCATGTTCCTTTTTTTCCTGTTACTTTTTTTCAGTTACTTTTTTCCTGTTACTTTCTGTCCTACAATCATTGAGAATAGTCAATTTTACTTTAAGGGTTATCAGGTTAAAATCCAGACATCAGCTGATCACTCTTAACCCTTCAACCAGAGACACAAAAAACATACATAACTAGTGGATTATATATTCGTACTGAATTCCATCAATTCAATTTGGAAAAAACTAAATTTTCCCACATGTTGGAGTGTTTACTACCCAGGTGGCCACTAAATTACAGATTGCCATTATGTGAACAAAATAATCAATTGACCAATCAACTCATTCATATAGACCACAAGTTAACTTTGAACTCCAACACTGGCCGACATTAAGTTCAAGCATTATTGTCGGTTTGGTAAATTAATCATCAATAAGCTGTAGTTATAATGTTTAGATTGCAGACCGATGATTTGCCCTATATTCTATATACCTGGTCAATTACATTTTACAACATTATGTCTGTATCAAAGGCTTGGTCAATTCTGAACAGGCTAGCCAACTTTGAACATTTACATTAGTGTAACTTGTTTGTGTACGTGGCTAAATTCAAATGATGGATCACAATATTTGATTGAACCGAGTAGGTCCAAATGAGCAGGCAGAATCAGAATTTGGTTCACAGAAATAAGGTCTTACTATACCTACCCGAGGGCGTTTCAGGTGTCTAGCTTGTTGGCTTTGTAGAGTCAAGCATCTTCCTGGACTTGCAATGCGCAGTGCACATTCAGATAAGGATTTGAACATGGATCTAGCTATCAGCGAAAACTAATTTAAGAAAAAATATTTTGTATTCTTTAGATCGTGAAATTTTAACTTTGACGCGAAAACCAGTTAAAGAAGGTATTTAATGCAATATTCGATTACAAATAACTGTAAAAAATGGTGTGTGATTCTTAAGCGTTGCTACCTCGTCGTTGATTTTATTAAACTATTGCTAATGAACATTTTTGTTAGAATTCTGTTCAAAGTTTAACCTCAGCAGAGTGTCGATTGACGAACTAATTTTTACAACTCAGTAATTTTCACGTGTAACCGTTCCAATGTTATTTTTTTCAAAAAATACATTAAATGTTATAAAATATTGAAATATTTGAAATGGCAATGAAATGATAAAGGTAAATTAATACACAAGATGTATTGACAAAACTTCTTATCAATGATCATGCTCACAGTCCCGTTAAAAACAACTTTCCTTTGCAAACTTCATGATTTAGCCCAAGTTGCAGATGGGAGGGGTAAGATAAGCAACCCAAATTGATTTCAGGTTAATTGTCCTTAATTTAGAAATTGAACTAAAGTAAGTCCTTTAAGAAAATGTTGTAAGATGTTATGTAAAATACAAAATCTGAAAAATTAGTGGGAATTGTAGGTAAATATGCTGTATTTGTTTATTTTTAGATGAGCTATGGATCAAGCCCAAATAAGAGAGTTTCCTATGTCACTTAGTAGTCAGAGTGCTTCTCCTACTTACACACAAGGACCCAGGCAGCAGGCACAAGGACCTAGGCAGCATGTTAACACTTCACATAGCCAGGATAGCATGTATAGGCTATCACACAGTATTCCATCTGGAAGGCAGCATGATAACTCCCAAGACAGAGAGGATTTACATTCAAGCATTCAACAGAAATTAATGGAAAGAAGTGTGTCACCAAATTATTCACAATATCAGCAAGAGGGCTACCATTCAGTACAGCAGTCATCTCATCACAAAGTAGCGCAAAGTTTAGTGTCACATCCAGATCTAGGAGGGCAAAGTCAAAGATCTCAAGAGTATTCACATCGGAACAGTCCAGTAGAACATGCAAAACTTTCCTTATCTTCAACTCAAGGGCCTATGCCTACTTCATCCCAAATATCAGCACACAAACACACATTCAGTCACATAAATACTTCATCAGTAAAAAATCATCAGCAGCAGCAAGAACGAAAGAAACTTGAAAGTGAGACTGACAGAGAAATTACAATGAGCGATTATCAAACAGAATCTCAAAAAGAAGCAGAACTGTTTTTTGATCATAAGATTAAGAAAGACAGTGAAATAAAACTGACCAAAAGAGACATGGAGTTTCTGGCTGAGGTGGAAAAGGAAGCACAATTGTATCAGAAGAACGGTAAATCTGAACCTCAGAAGGGTACGACCCCATCATCATCAGATTCTTCAGATTCTCCTGAAAGTAAAGCCAAAATGGAGGCAACTGCTGTGAATCAGTTGTTAAATCTGCAATCAGACAGAGCGCATGTGTGCATGACATGTTTTAAAACGTTTAAGAACAAACCACAATTAACCCAGCATGAACTTGTCCACAATGGTGTGAGGAAACATGTTTGTATCTATTGTGATAAGGCATTTAAACAGGTGTGTCATCTGAACCAGCATACAAGAGTTCACACAGGTAGAGTATGTACAAAGAGTCTGATTTGTTGTTTGTTATCTAAAGAAGTGATGATATAATTAGTTGGGAAAACAGATGTTTCAATATACTTGTTCCAACAGTCACGCTTTTGTAAACCCACCCCCCCAAAAAAAAGAAAAAAAAAGGATGTGGGAAAGCAATATAGAAAATGAAAAAAAAATACTTCATTTAAGCAATTTTTAGCTCCCCTGAGCACGAAGTGCTCTGGGGAGCTAATGTGATCAGTCATCGTCCGTCCGTCCGTCCGTCCGTTCACAATTACAAAAAAATCTTCTCCTCCTAAACTAACCATGGAATTTCAACAAAACTTCACAGAAATGATCCTTAGGTCATGCTCTTTCAAAATACTTCAAAGAATTGAAATCCATGAAGAACTCTTGTTGCCATGGCAATGGAATAAAAAACCTTAAAAAATCTTCTCCTCCCAAACGGTAAGGCCTAGAGCTTTGATATTTGGTATATATCATCATCTATTGACCCTCTACCAAAATACTTCAAAGAATTACCGTATTCTGAAAATTAGCCCTTTTCTGGGCGATCCCTGATTTTACATAGAAATAAAGAATGAAATCTTTATAAATCTTCTTCTCCCAAACCATAAGGCCTAGAGCTTTGATATTTGGTATACATCATCATCTATTGACCGTCTACCAAAATACTTCAAAGAATTACCATATTCTGCAGGGCTCTCGGAAACGACAGTACTGTCGTCTGAGACGACAATTTTCCGCAAGGGACGACAAAAAATCCTATCAAAGGATTCCGCCGGACGATAATTTTTTCAATGACATGCGTACGACGTTAGTAGTCTTTACGTAAAAGTGACTCTGTAAAATAATCTGTCATGGTTCATGGGTCATTGAAATAGTAAGTAGATTATTGGAAAATGTTAATTGATTATCCTAACATACACCACAATCATTGATAACACCCAGCTTGATTGACAATTACCACTTGACGGTGACCGGTCATGCATCGACGATCGTAAGTGACAGGTGTTAGAAACCTGTGAAACTTGGGTAAAATTATTTTACAAGCTCTCTTATCTCACTGAAATCAAATTATTATTGAACAGTTTAGTGAAAAAGTAACTAAAACATAATAAAGAAGTCAACTTATATTGCAAAATTAAATTGTCATTGGTTTTCGTGGGTACAACAGGCAATTTAGTTGAAAATGAAAATTATTAGATAAACTTTTTTTAGCTCTTAGACTTCTAAAGCTGGACATGAATCATAAATTAACTGTCATTTTTTAGTTTAAAAAATTGTAAATTTGACTGTCATTATATGCCATTATTTTGTCTAAATTCAACAAAAAACTTAACCCTTATCAAGCTGATTAAAGTTGGTTGCAAAATTTCATCAAAATGAAAGTGGTAAAAGAAGGGATTGACCGATTATGAGTCAGTATTTATTATGAAAATACAATTTTTGAAATGGTTCAATTTAAGAAGGAAAATTAGGCAGTATAGACTAAGGTCACCTCTTTGTCTTTACCTCTTGCTAAAGAAGGAATATTACATTTTTAGTATTACAAGGATTAACTCAATTACAATGTGTGCTTAGAAAAAAAAAAAAGAAAAGAAAAATTACACATGTTGGGTAATTCTATCATTTGCTCTATTTTGACATTAATTCTTTACTTCTTAATTAGACTTACAAATAATCTTAATTCAGAGAATTTGCTGAAGATCAAATGAACATGATCAGACATGTAAACAACATAATATGGGCTAAAAAATATAATAATTCTTAAAAACAAAATGTATCTCCCTTTTCCACACTTTTTTCAACAAAGAAAGTGATGTAAAAAAAGGATTTTGTGGAAATCGCATTTAGTATGAAAATCCTCCCCGATCAGGCTTGAATCCAACTTTTCTGCTTGGAATCCAACTTTTTCATTAATTGGATTCCTGGAATCCTACTTTCAAAATCCTAGTGAGAGCCCTGTTCTGAAAATTAGCCCTTTTCTTTGTGATCCCTGATTTTACAAAGAAATAAAGAAGGAAATCTTTATAAATCTTCTTCTCCCAAATCATAAGGCCTAGAGCTTTGATATTTGGTACAAATCATCATCTATTGACCCTCATCCAAAATACTTCAAAGAAATACCATATTCTGAAAATTAGCCCTCTTCTTGGCAATCCCTGATTTTACATAGAAATAAAGAAGGTAATCTTTAAAAATCTTCTCGTCCCAAACCATAAGGCCTAGAGCTTTGATATTTGGTATACATCATCTATTGACCCTCTACCAAAATACTTCAAAGAATTACTGTATTCTGAAAATTAGCCATTTTCTTAATGATCCCTGATTTTACATAGAAATTAAGGAGGAAATCTTTTAAAAAATCTTCTTCTCCCAAACCATAAGGCCTAGAGCTTTGATTTTTAGTACAAATCATCATCTATTGACCCTCTACCAATATACTTCAAAGAATTACTGTATTCTGAAAATTAGCCATTGTCTGGGTGATCCCTGATTTTACATAGAAATAAAGGAGAAATCTTTAAAAATCTTCTTGACTGAAATGGTAAGGCCTAGAGCTTTGATATTTGGTACACATCTTCATCTATTGACCCTCTACCAAAATACTTCTACCGTATTCTGAAAATTAGCCCTTGTCTGGGTGATCCCTGATCTTACATAGAAATAAAGAAGGAAATCTTTAAAAATCTTCTTCTCCCAAACCATAAGGCCTAGAGCTTTGATATTTGGTATACATCAAAATATATATTGACCGTCTACCAAATACGTCAAAGAATTATCATACTCTGAAAATTAGCCCTTTTCTGTGCGATTCCTGATTTTACAAAGGAATAAAGGAGGAAATCTTTGAAAATCTTCTTCTCCCAAACCATAAAGCCTAGAGCTTTGATATTTGGTACATATCATCAGCCATTGACCCTCTACCAAATTACTTGAAAAATATGCCCTTTTCTGTGCAATCCCTAATTTTAGTAAGAAATAAATAATGATATCTTTGAAAACCTTCTTCTCCTAAACCATTAGGCTTACAGCTTTTATACTTGGTATGTATTGATGTCTATACTTCAAAGCATTACCATATTCAGGAAATAAGTGCTATATGGTGGATCATCAATATACCTAGGATTAAAAGAGAAATCTGTAAACATCCTCTCCAAAATAATTAGACAGAGGGCTTTGCCATTTTGTTTATATCATAAAGCCATGAACCATCATACTCAGGGGAGCGATTTAGGACCATCATGGTCCTCTTGTTTTTTTCATATTTTTCATTCTTTTATTATGCAGAAAGACAGAGAATTTCAAACAATTTGAAATTGTCTCCTGCAACTTCTTTGAATTGAGACAAGTCTGAATATTTTCAGTCTAATTTGGACGAGTCTGAATATTGGGTTTAGATGAGTATAAATAGTGCTAGATAGAAATAGTACAAAAGCTCAACAAGGTTCATGCTTAGTATATAGAGCTAATGAAATGCTCAAAAAATATTTAACAAGCTACCACGGAGCAATGTAAATGGGGATACCTTGATATGCTTTAGCTCCACTGGGTAGAAAACATTGTGGATAATGGAGAAATTGCTTTTAACAAGCAATATCTTCATTTTCCACAATGCTTTTTAAAGCCTTTTCTTTCGGGTGTCAAAAAGCATGTTTGTGTGGGATTAGGCTAAGGTCAGATTTCAGGAAAATAGCTGTTATGAGGGTCATAACAAACATGTCTTGATTTTTATTGCTCAAAGAAAGATCCTTACTACACATTGTAATATCTCATTGAAGTTTTACTCTTGGGATATTACTGAATATGAAATTATATTTATTTATCCAGGGGAACGGCCATACAAGTGTACAATGGAAGGATGTGAGAGAGCATTTGCCCAGCTTTCAAATTTAAACCATCACATGAAAAACCATGACGAGCATGTGAGAAGAGAAATATCAAAACAGTTTCGGTGTGATGTGTGCGACCGCAGCTACGCAAACCAGAATAGTTTACATACACATATACAAAAGGTACATATATAGGTTGTGATATGTTGTTTGTGATAAACATTTTTTTCCCGGTCTTGAATATTAGAAATTTCTCTAAAAGGGTGAAAATTATCCATTAGGAGAAATCTATATTTTGATATCTAAGTATTTGTCTCTTGCCAATTAGCAAAATTATAAGTAGTGCACCTAATTGAGATGAGCAAATAGTGTTTGAGAAATGACAGGAAGCAATGTTTTAGTGCACTAGCTGCTGCAATATAACTTAAATACAGTCAAAAGTTAATTTAAATCCAATATAATCTATTAACCTTTGATTGCATTTGTTTGTTACCAAATAGAGCATAGACATTTAAAATCCTGTCAACAGAGAATTGTTATCTGCATTATACATGTATTTGAGCGCATGCGTGACATTTCCAACCATTACACATGTGCACCAAGTAAAGACTCAGATCAGCCTGTGCATCCTCACAATCTGATCAGAGTCTTCACTCTGTCCTCTGTAGATAGATACTGACCCAAAGCTTCTTTAAGCAATCAGCGAATGTTCTAATTGCCCCGAATGGCTGTACAGAGTGCGCAATGTGTGCAAGTCGCGGACATGTATGCGAAATGGTTGGAAATGTCACACATAGGCTCATTTGATATTGTACTGTTCTAAGCTTTTGTCATGCAGCAATTGTCTAATTGACAGATTGCAGCTGTCAATCAAAGAAACCGATCAAAGATCTTTGAACTTTGATGTCAGATATTGGCAGACATTAATTTAATGTATTTTTGTATGTTTGGTTACTTTAATGCCTTTGCTGCAGCTTATTCAAGCTGTAGTTATGTCTTTAGATCGCCAACCAACCATTTTACCTTTTGCTTCTGTACTGAACATAAATTTTTCAAAACAATTCTGTTTAATATCTAAGTGGATCTTCCAGTCGGAACTCAGTGGGCATGGCCAGCGATTTGTTAATTGGGAAAATATCATCAATGATTATTTCATTTCACAGCTTCACATGAATCTGAAGGCGGTTGAAGGTACAACTTCAAACCCGATTGTGAGCCCTTCCCCGAAGAAGAGAAAACGGAAAAGTAAAGACACACCGCCTTTACCAGATATCGCTACCCTACAGAACATAGCACAACAGTATTCATTAGAGATCTCCGATTCTGAGGATGAAGGTCCTTCGTCTCAAAATACCAAAAAATCTGCATTAAATCTTGAAAATGAACCCACTGTTAAAGCAATTTTGTCACATGCAGCTGTTAAAAACCATTCTGAAAATGAGACTTCAATACACTCTGGAATCTCACAGAGCAGGGGTCCATTGTTGTCTGAAAGAGACGCTGATCAACAAAGATTCACGCAAATCAAGATGGAACACAGTGTACCGAAAGCATTAGAACAGCCAAATATGAGTCAAGAGAAAGGTGACTTACAACTCTCTCAAACCTACAGCCCTGATCAAACGAGTTTATCTAAACAGGGGAATATTCGTGTCGAATCACATGCTTCCTTTCACCGGGAGATGACGGCAAGTTCCAATGGCTCGCATGTTGATAATGGCAACCCACCTATGAATAATTCTTTATCGTTCGTCGGTCATTCATCTCAACACATGACAAGCCCACCACTACCATCAAACTTACCACTACCGCAAATGTCATTACCAAAATCAATCTCGGATACCCTTCCTTCGCATATTCGCCATCATTTTCCCGAAATTCTAGCAAGTTCTAACCTTGAGCGTGAATCTCATGCTGCAATGCAAAATTTGTTCAACCCAGCTTTTTCTCCAGACCAAGGCCATAAGTCTGAACCGAACAGATTTAGATAAAGCTGTTTGTATCACAAATTGACGTGAAGCTGAAAATGGAAGAGTTTCTGTATTTCACATTGTTTATATCAGTTTTAAACCTTGTCCTGTGCTACCGTAAATTTTCATGAACACTGAAAAATTGATTAACCCAATGCCAAAATTTGTTAAGACTGGTCCAAATGAAAAAAAAGTTGCAGATAATGATTTCTAGTTGTTTAGATTCTAAATTTTCAATCATGGGATGTCATGGGTTTGATCCCCATTTGTCTCTCACCAATTGGTTGATAATTGTAAACCTATGTGGGATAGCAGCTGGAGGCTAGGAAAGAATGTAGTGGTAGTACTGGTGTGAGAAATACCAGGAATCCATTGTTAGGCACTCCAGCTGCCGCGATATGACTGAAATACTGTGGAAAGCGGCGTTAAACCTCATTCAATCAATTAATCAAATAAGGCTCACTTATCGGACAACAATTTTTTTCCAATTCTATTTTTCAATGATATTTAAGTACCAATTAAGTTTGGAACAAACAATTTCTTCATTTTCCATATTGTTTTGTACCTAGAAAGCTGCAAAACCTTAAATTTCATAAACTTTAAATTGTCATCTGCAACTTTGACCAGTCTAAAATTTTGTCTTGTTGCAATGGGTTAAAAGTGATTCATTAGTGGGTGACCTCAAATCAGTCAATCAACGAAAATATTAATTAGGGTCCAAATGAATGATATGATAGGTCAGGGGTGGACACTAACAGTGTCCCGGGATCCTGAGGATCCCTAAAAATTGGAAGGAACCCCAGCAATCTCAGGTTAGGGATTCCGTCAGGATCCTTCAATATTTCTCCAATACAATAGATCTTAAAGTATCAACTAATGTTCCTGTTTTTTGGCTTGCTTGTTTTTGTAGAAAAACTTTGCGGATAATCAAGAAATTGCTTGTAACAAGCAATTTCTTCATTTTCCACAATGTTTTCCAAAGCTTTTTTCAAGTTGGGGTAAGAAGAGCAGGATTGCGTATGAATGAGCTAATGTTAATCAAGGAGAGATCCCTGATTATCTGGAGGAAACCCTGAAGTAATATGAAGGGATTCCTGTGGGATCCCATTGAAGCAAAGTTAGTGTCGACCCCTGTCGGTCAATTGACTTTTCGATTGACAGTGTTGATCTTTCATTTACAACCTTTATGCATTAACATTAATTTTATAGTGGAAATAGTTCCTTCAAATTGCAACTTCCTGTTTTTTTGTTTTTTTTGCAGCAAAATTTGAAAAATTTGCATTGTGTCTTATAGGAATTCCGTGTATTGGTTTTAATTGAACAATCTTAGCTGTCAATCAAATCATTCATTTAGACCAGATGCCACTTATGATATTTAGGTCAATAACCAATGGTTCACCTTTTAATTTAATGGCCTGGACAACACATTTTACAAAATAATGCCAAATGTCAAAAATTTGACTTGTCCAAATTGAAAGGAGCTGCAGATGAAAAAATTAATGATATTTTAGATTTTTTCAACTTTCTGGATAAAAACATTGTGTGAAATGAGGAAATTGCTTGTTACAAGCAATTTCTTCATTTCACACAATGGTTTCCTAATTGTTAGCTCACCTGAGCACAAAGTGCGAGGTGAGCTATTGTGATCGGTCGTTGTCCGTCCTTCCGTCTGTCGGTCTGTCCGTCCGTCAACAATTTCTTTAAAAATCTTCTCCTCCTAAACTAGTAGGCCAATCAAGCTGAATCTTTGCAGGGATGTTCCTTGGGTGAAGTTCTACAAAAGTTGTTAAAAGAATTTAATTCCGTCAAAAACTCTGGTTGCTGCGGCATGTGAAAATGGGAATCTTTAGTAAATCTGTAAAAATCTTTAAAAATCTTCTTCTCCTAAACCATTAGGCCAATCAAGCTGAAACTTTGCAGGAATGTTCCTTGGGTGAAGTTCTACAAAAGTTGTTAAAAGAATTTAATTCCGTCAAAAACTCTTGTTTGCCGCAGCATGTGAAAATGGGAATCTTAAGTAAATCTCTAAAAATCTTTAAAAATCTTCTCCTCCTAAACCAGTAGGCCAATCAAGCTGAAACTTTGCAGGGATGTTCCTTGGGTGAAGTTCTACAAAAGTTGTTAAAAGAATTTAAAACCATCAAAAACTCAGGTTGCTGCGGCATGTTAAAATGGGAATCTTTAGTAAATCTGTAAAAATCTTCAAAAATCTTCTCCTCCTAAACCAGTAGGCCAATCAAGCTGAAACTTTGCAGCGATGTTCCTTGGTTGAAGCTCTTCAAAAGTTGTCAAAAGAATTTAATTCCGTCAAAAGCTCTTGTTACAGTGGCATATGAAAATGGGAAATTTTAGAAAATCTATGTTGTCTTTTTTCTCACAGACTACAAGGCCAAAGGCATTTATATTTTATATAGAGCTTAATCATATGGTTCTCTACCAATTTTTTGAATATTTAAACTCTCAGATCTAAAATGGCCCCGCCCTTGAGGTCCGAAGTTTGGAAAAATGCTTACTTAGAGCAATTTCAAAAGACTTCTCCTCTTAAACTATAAGGTCTAGGATATTCATAATTAGTATGGAGCACAACTAGATGGTTTTGTACTATATCACTAAAAGTTGTCTTCCTCAGGTCAAAAACAGCCCTGCACTAGGGGTCAAAAATTGGGAAAAACGCAAAATTTGAGTATGTTAAAAAAAAAATCTTCATTTTAAGGAGGAGGGCATTTTTATTTTGAGTGTAGCATAGCCTGGCTGTTATCTATCAGTTTTGATCAAATTATGCCTGTAGGTTAATAAACACCCCTTCCCTGGGTGTCCAAAGTTTGTAAAAAAGCTCCATTAGACCATGTTCAATAGTCTTTTCCTCCCAATCTACAAAGTCTGAGGCATTCATATTTTGTATATAGCATATCCAGATGGTTATCTACCATGTTAGCTAAAATGTTAGCCCTGGGATAAAACATGGCACTGCCCCAGAGGTCAAAACTTTTTGAAAAC
Organism: Fragum fragum; assembly: GCA_946902895.1. Lineage (NCBI taxonomy): Eukaryota > Metazoa > Mollusca > Bivalvia > Cardiida > Cardiidae > Fragum > Fragum fragum. Next base: position 5,780,740 of record OX336378.1, read on the forward strand.
ACTCAATTAGAGCAACATCAAAAGTCTTCTCCTTCTTAAATATAAGGTGAAGGGTATACATATTTGGTATGTAGCATGACTAAATAATTTTGTACTATGTAACAGGAAAATATGCTCTTAGGATAAAAAATGTCTCTGCTCCTGGGGTCGAAAATTGCGTAAATTGCACTTGAAAGAATTCTTCTTAAATGTAGGCTCTAGAGCATTTACACTAAAACAAAGGATAAAATTATTGTTATCTACCATGTTTATATCCTTTTGACAAACATGGCCATTCCCAAGGCATCCAAAGATATGAAAAACGCTTAATAAGAGCATGTTCAAATATCTTCCACTCCTCATGTATAAGTTGTAATGCATTCATATTTTAATGTATAGTACGTCCAGATTGTTCTCTACCAAGGTTGCTAAAATTACATCCATTGAAGTTGCAGAAAGTAATTAGAGTTTGATTGAAATCTAAATACAAAGAATTTCAGGTAGAAACACCGTGAGAAATGGATAAATTGCTTGTCACTCCCTTTCTCACTATGTATTTTTCAAACCTATTTTCCCTGAGGGTGACAAATTCTGGGATAGTTTGGTAATGGATTAAACTATAAAGCCAAAGGCATTCATTATTATTGTAAAACATTACTGGATTGTTTTGTACAAAGCCCAAAATCTTACATATCTTATATAAGTTGTGTCTTTTTTATACTACAAAGTACTGTAATTTGGAGATGCCTCAGGTGAGCAATTTAGGACCATCATGGTCCTCTTGTTTTTCCTGAGAGGTGTCAATAAGAGTTACTGTGTAGGAATGGGGTAACCAATTCCCACACAGTGACACTTTAAACGCCCTCAATATAAAATCTTTGAAAAACATGGTGGACAATGAAGGAAATGCTTGCGACAAGCAATTTCCCCATTTTACACAATGTTTTTATCCAGAAAGTTGAAAAAATCCAGTTTCATTAATTCAAAATTGTTGTCTGCAATTTCTTTGAATTTCTTAAAATTTTGTCATGTGGTATTGGGTTAATAATCGCTGTCGAACACCAATGGCAAACATCGGGTGTTGCCAGCAATCCATCAGTTGAAAAGCTAGTTTCTGCAGCATATGTTGTACTCCTGACATCACTTTGAAGAGTTTGTTATATGTTATCTTGTGGTTTTAGAAAAAACTTTACATTTTGTTGAAAATGTAAATGATTTGTATAGTGCTTTTATCAGCTCATCTGTGTATAAAGTGCTCACCTGAGCTATTGGGATCACCCCTTGTCCTGTACTTATACATCATTTGTTTTCTGTCATATACATTCCCAGACAACAAGATTTTAGATTGGCCCTAGTTAAAAGAAGTTGCTGAAAAAATATTTTTAAATACTATTTTAGAAATCTCACTGTTTAGGGTAGAAAACATTGTGGATAATGAAGAAATTGCTTTCAACAAGCAATTTCTTCATTTTCCACAATGCGTTCCAAAGTTGTTTTTTTTTGAGGGGCATCCAAAAGCACCATTGAGTGGGAATTGGTTAAATGACTTTGCCTTTTAAACTGAATGGCTACTAAGTTATTTGCAGGTTGCAAGGATGTTTCCAAGGGTTTTCTGTATAGAAAACTGAAGCAAAATTCACCAAACCCTATGACTGTCATGGCAACCACTTTGAAAACTGAAGAAAAACTTTTCCTCCCTGTCTAGAAGGCCTTGACATATGGTATTAAGCCATTCCCACACTAAGACGCTTTTCGACCGACCTCAAGAAAAAAAGATTTGGAAAACATGGAAAATGAAAAAATTGCCTTTAACAAGCATTTCATCATTTTCCACACTGTTTTCAACTCCAAAAGATAAATATTTTTAAAATTTCATCAACTTGAACTTGTCGTCTGACACTTCTTTCAATTTGGACCACTCTAAAATTTTCTTGAGTGGTAATGGGTCAAGCTTCACTACACAATCCACAATGAAAGTTTATAGCATTGTGACCGTGGGGTCCATCTGGTAGGAACCTCAGTGAGTTGAGGCATATATTGAAGCAAAGTGATTTGGACCTTTGAAAAAAGAAGATAAGTGCATGTTGGACCTTTATCTCAGAAGAGCACAGCAGGGTTGACCCATTCCCACACAATGACGCTTTTGGACGCCCCTCAAGAAAAACAACAAGGAAACATTTTGTAAAATGAAGAAATTGCTTGTGACAAGCAATTTCTTCATTTAACACAATTTTTTCTACCCAGAAAGTTGAAAAAATCTAAAAATTCATAAACTTTATATTGCCGTCTGCAACTCCTTTCAATTTGTACTGGTCTAATATTTTGCTGTGTGGGGATGGGTTAAGGACCCTCTTATCAGAAATATTTCAAACTATTGATATATGTGCTAGTTTAAGGCAATAAACATTACATTTTATCTAGGCTGTGAAGTTTTGTAAATTCATGACAATGTTTTAGAAGCTTCTTTCGAGATATATAATTGATAGATCAAAACTGTCAATCCAAAAATTAATTGACCAAATAAAAAAAATCATTTAGACTGAAAGTGAACTTATAACTCCTAGACATTTATGTTATGTTATAATTTTGTTTTATTGACTGAAATGTCATATTCACTGCTTATTCAAGCTCATGTTTGGGTCATCAACCAAGTACTTGTCTTTTAATTGCAGAATGATGTTGCTTGGTACCTCGGTGGAACTGCAATGTCAAGGATCAGTGAGCATGGTCAGTGTTCAGTCAACTCACAACCATAGAAGAACATTTTAGACTTGTCCAAATTGAAATTGCAGACGTCAATTTCAAGTTGGTGAAATATAGAAATTCTTTGCCTTTTAGGATAGAAAACATTGTGGACATGGAAGAAATGGCTTGTTTCAAGCCATTTCTTCATTGTCCACAATGTTTTCCAAAGCTTTTTTCTTGAGGCCCTAAAAAATGGGGATTGTGTGGGAAAAGGATTAACAGACCACTGGCAATCTGCATGATCTTCAAAAATTAAGTTCATGTGAGATTTCACATGACATTGGTTTGCAAAATATATGATAAGAAATAGAATTATCAACAAATAATTGGTGGGCAGTGCCATATACAACATTGAACATCTGGCTTAGATGAAAAATTTGATTGGTAAATTTATTTTTTGGTTGACAGCTTTGATTGATTGTTTTGAAAATTTGCATTTGACAGTTCTTGTTACAGTTTGTAAAGTTAGGGATTTACTGTGTTGTATTAGAGCTTATATTGTTAGAGGTACAAATCAGTTTGGTTAAAGTATTTGTAGAGTTATGTTGTTAGAGTTGTAAATTCTTTAACCCATTACCAGACAACAAGATTTTAAACTGGTCCAAAATGAAAGAAGCTGCAGACAACAATTTCATGTTGATAGAATTTCAAGTACATGTATGTCTGTATTCATTGTAGAAAAGAATCTGGAAAATGCAGAAATTGCTTAAAACAAGAAATGACTTCACTTTCTACATTTTTGTTTTCCTGAACTGTTTTCTTGGGGGCGTAAAAAGGCAGGATTGTGTGGTAATGTGTTAACTTATTCTGCTTATTTGGTGCATTAATTTATACTTCTGCATATTTTCATACTTTCATTATGCGACTAAGATTTTTGCCAAAGATTTTAATATAAAACATATATTCATTATACCTCGAAAAACAAATATTTTTGGGGTATACTAGAATCAGCCTGTCTCTGTGTCCCTAGATCCATAGAATTATCTCTCCTTGAACGTAAACTGTTTTTTATAAAAAAGGCTTATTCAAGTAATTTTGTAACACGAACGGTCCCGGGTTTGATTCCCGACGGCGGCACTCGTCCTTTCCGACTTTTTGTCTCTCACCAATGGGTCGATAATTGTAGACCTATGTGGGATAGCAGCTGGAGGCTAAGAAAGGATGTAATGGTAGTACTGGTGTGAGAAATACCAGGATTCCATTGTTAGGTGTTCCAGCCGCTGCGATATAACTGAAAGATTGTTGAAAGCGGCGTAAAACCCCATTCAAACAATTATATCACGAACACCTCCCACAATTTTGCTCATAAAGTAAACTTCGACACATTTTCCTAAACAAGGTTCTTTCAAATAATTTTGTATTGTAAACTCTTACTACAGTTTTGCTTCAAAAGTAATAAAACATACATACTTTGATCGCATGGTGAAGTTTTGCAGCACAATTCTTTGAAGTCTCACCTCTCCTTGGTTGTAGAATTATTCCCCCTTTAACTTAAGACATTTTTCATAAACAAGGGTCATTTAATTAATTTTGCCTCAGGAGCACCTCCTTCAATTTTGCTTCAAATGTAACTAACACTTTCCTGTTCAACCCCTGGTTTTTATGTCCCTGTAATTTTATGATTGAGAAAACATTGTAGAAAAAGAAGAAATTGCTTGTAACAAGCAATTTCTTCTTTTTCTACAATATTTTCTACCCTCTTAAATGGTTATTTTTCTTTTAAATCTACTTTAAATTTCTAACTGCAAAACCTTTGAATTTGGACAGGTCTAAAAAAATTTAAAAAAGGAAAGGGTTAAGCTTTATTAATACTTTCATCATGTTTTGGAGTTGCAACACACGTTATTGAAGTCTCAGCTCCCAATTTCAGAAGATTTATCTCCTCTTGAACTTAGACTCTTCTTTATAAACAAGGCTCGGGGGGGGGGGGGGGAGGGGCAAGTCAGCTACTGTGACAGGGACAAGTTTTAGTATGAACCCTTTTCCAGATGACAAAATTTTAGACTGGTCCAAATGAAAGAAGTTACAGATGACAAATTCTATTTGATGAAGTTATAAAATTCTTTGTCTTTTTGGGTAGAAAACATTGTGAATCATAAAGAAATTGCTTGTAACAAGCATTTTTTAATTTTCCACAAGGTTTATTAAAGCTTTTTTTTCTAAAGAGGCATTAAAATGCATTATTATGGGTTAACCCATTCCAACACAATCCTACTTTTTTATGCCCCACAAGGAAAGATCTTGGAAAAACATGGTTGAAATTGCTTGTAACAAGCAATTTTTTAATTTCCCACAATGTTTTTCTATACAGACAGACAAGGACTTTAATATTTTCATCACTTTGAAATTGCCATCTGCAACTGCTTTCAATTTGATTCAGTCTAGAACTTTGTTGTTTGGTTATGGATTAATTCATACAATTCTACATTTTTAAATGCCATGAAAAAAATTGCAAGCAATTTCTCTTGTCTCCCTCTGTTTTCTTACCCTTTTTAGACACTTACTGTTCAATTTTAATTCATTTTAAATACATGTAGTTGTCTGCAACCTCCTTCCATTTGGACCAACAGGGGGGGGGGGGTTTATAGATACTTTCCAAATACATTTCTATTACATTTACACAAATACATTTCTATACTGTTCTATTACCAGTTAGCCTATTACCAGAGGACAAAATTTTAGACTGGTCCACTCTTGAAGAAAGATGCAGACGACGATTTTAATTACGTGAAATTTTGAAATTCTTTGTCTTTTGGAGAGGTTACAAACAATTTCTTCATTTTCCACAATGTTTTGCAAAACCATTTTCTTTAGGGGTGATAAAAAAGGAAGATTTCTTTGGGAATGGGTTAATTAGGTAATGGAAATATCAAAGGCTAATCGATTTGGAAATGGCAATATCTTTGCCCTTTCCCAAATAAACACAAGTTTCCAAACCTAGAAAAGTCATAGAGCAAAATACATGGAAAATGAGATATTTCTTGTGACAAGCAATTTCTGATTTTCCCACCATAATTTCTAGGTGTTTATTTACAATCATGTTGTTGGCAACTTCCTTTCAGAGGGGACTTTATTTTCTAATAAAGAGTTAAGGAAAATGAGATAGTTATGATGGAAAACTGATGAATCTGGCAAAGCTTGTTATTTTTATTTCTAAGATGGTTCTAAGTTGCATAATTGATAATATTTTATAGTACTTGAATCCAAATATTTAGGACTTTTGTTTTACAAATTGTGGATCTGTTGTCTTATCCGAGACTGTGTTTTTATTTATAGCTTACCTGAGCACAAAGTGCTCAAAGTGAACTATTGTGATCGGTCAATGTCTGCCATCAATTCCTAGGTCTGTTCACTTTTACAAAAGGCCTTTTCATCCTCAACTTATCATCAATTAGATTTTCGACCAAATTTTACAGATATTATCCTTAGAACAAAATACTTCAAAGAGTTTGATTCAGTGTAGAACTCTGGTTGCCACGGCAACCGGAAATATTTTTTTAAAGTCATCTCCTTCATGGTGGGATCTAGAACTTTCAAATTTTGAATGTAACATTAGTTTATGGTACACTACCAAAATTCCTTGAATTATTCCTCCTAGAGCTTTCCAATTTGTATAAAGCTATGCCCTAAATCTATTCTATAGAAATTCTGCTCTATAGGAAGTCTGCAACCTATCAGTGTAAAGCCTAAAGCCATGATCAGGTGAGCAATATAGGACCATCATGGTCCTCTTCATTTTCACTTGTTATACTTCACAGAGATTTAGCCTTTTCAGCCTTTTTATCCCTGGTTTTTACGTCCCTGTGATAGAGAAAACATTGTAGAAAAGAAAAAAATGCTTGTGACAAGCAATTTCTTCTTTTTGTACAATAATTTCTACCCTACTAAATGACTATTTTTCAAGTAAATCTACTTTAAATATTCCCTTGCAAAACCTTCGAATTTGGACAGATCCAAAAGTTTGAAAAAACAGGAAAGGGTTAAAGTCATACATACACTTGATTATCTGAAATATTGTTGTCTGGTAATAGGTTAACATATTCTTAGAGGATTATGGCCAATGTATCATGTAATTACCTTTCATGGGTTCATGACCTTTAGTAATCAACAAATAGCTGACCACGCCCACTGGGCTCTGATAGGAAGCTATTAACCCATTCCCAAATGACAAAATTTTAGACAGGTCCAAATTGATAGGAGTTGCAGACGACAATTTAAAGTTGATGACATTTTAGATTTTTTCAATTTTCTGAGTAGTAAATAGTGTGGAAATAAAAGAAATCGCTTGTTGCAAGCAATTTCTTCATTTTCAACAATGTTTTTCCAATTATTTTTCTTTAGAGCTGTCAAAAAGCGTCATTGTGTGGGAATGGTTTAAAAGGTGTTATTTTGCAAAATTTAAGGCCAGTTACATACAAAAACCAGTAAAATGGTTGGCTGGCAACTTAAACAGTGTAACTACAGCTTATTCAAACTATAATTATGACATTTAAGTAGGCTAACCAACAAAAATGAGTCACATGTATGTTGGCTAGTGTCCAAGTTCAAAGTTCACTCTTGGTCTAAATAATTGTTTTGAATGATCAATTGATTCTTCGATTGACAAGTACAATCCATCAAATTTTTTTGAAAAAGATTCGTTTGATCAGTCAGTTTCTTGATTGACATCTTCAATCCATCAATTATTGCTGGAAAACCGTATTGGGAGAAAACTGAATTGCTTATCACAGGGTTATTAGGTTTGACATCTAGGTGTTTTTGTTGACGAGGCATTCATATTTCACTAAACATTTCATTGTTGTAGATACCATCTTTAAGTAGTGCAATAGATTTGTTTTTATTTCCTTAAAAATAGCTGTACAAGCGCATAAATCTGCTAAATATACCATTTTATAGAAATAGTCACTTTTGTTTTTCTTCTCTTCCATGTTATGCCCCCACCTACAAAGTAGAGGAGGGAATATTTGTTTCACCATGTCTGTATCTGTCCATCTGTCAGTAGACTTTCATTTCTGTGCTCTAGATTCAATTGACTGGCAACCATGAAACATCATACAATTGTTGCTAATGATCCAAGGAAGTGCCCTATTAGGTCAGAGATCAAGGTCACAAATGATCTTTGAAAACTCTTTCTGTTCTCTAACTCATAAGCCATTTGAACAAGGACCTTGAAACTGAGCAAATGCTATCCATTCCCCATCAATTTGGGGTAATGTAGGTCAAAGGTCAACTGTGCTACTTTGAGTGACAAATTGCATGTGGGAGGTATAAGTCCACTTTGTGATGTTTTTCATCTGATCAAAATTCTTAAAAAATCTGATAAAGGGTCACCCAATGATCATTCCTGTAAAATTTGGTTGAAATCAATCAACAGGTTTCTAAGAAGAATAATTTTAACCCATTCCAACACAATGGAATTTTAGACCAGTCCAAATTGAAAGGAGCTGCAGCCGACAATTTCAAGTTGATGGAATTTTGATTTTTTTCATCTTTTGGGATAGAAAACATTGTGGATAATGAAGAAATTGCTTGATCCAAGCAATTTCTTCATTTTCCACAATGTTTTCCAAAGCTCTTTTGTTGAGGGGCGTAAAAAGGAGGGATTGAGTGGGAATGGGTTAAAGCTTTCACCATGTTTGGAAATTAGCCTTGCTCATTAAAGCCATTATTATCATCTGATCAAAATTCTTTGAAGGAATCTGATAAAGGGTTGCCCAATTATCATTACCATACAATTTGATCAAATTCCATCCTCTGGTTTCTGAGAAGCTTTTTAAAGCCTCCACCATATATGGAAATAAGCCCTGCCCATTAAAGCCATGTTTTTCATGTGATCAAATTCTTTAAAGGAATCTGATAGAGGGTTGCCCAAGGATCATTTCTGTAACATTTGGTTGAATTCTGTTCAGTACTTTCTGAGAAGACTTTTAAAGTAAAAGTTGATGGATGGAAAGACGCACAACGGACACAACACTATGACAATAGCTAGCTAGCTTTCAGGCAGTGGAGCCATACAGTATCTGATAAGTCCGTACAGTGTCAATAGGTAATTTGGTTAAAAGACTTTGAATTCAATCAACGTGCTTATCGATGATTCAGTGCAAAGTGCAGTAAAGGTAATTGATATAGAAGTAATTCTTTAACCCTTTCCTGGTTTTTGAAATTTTAGACTGGTCCAAATTGAAAGAGGATGTAGACGACAATGAAAATTGGATGCAATTCCAAATAAAACCATCCTATGTGGTAGAAAACACTGTGGGAAAAGGAGAAATTGCTTATTCTCAAGTATAAAATCACAGTGACGTAAAATCCCGAGTTTATCCAGGAAAGGATTAATTGAATGAGTTGCTTCCTGTACTTAATCCATTCCCATTCAGTTACTCTTTTTTACGCCCCTCAGGAAATGCAAATGGAAAACCTACCCAGAGAGTTGAAAAAATTGTCATCTACAACTCCTTTCAATACGGATCAGTCAAATTTTGCCATCTAGGAACGGGTTAAGAAATCACAACACTCATTGTTAGAATTAAAAGAAGTTGAAGACAACATTTTTGGCTGATGAAGTATTAAAAATCCTTGTCTTTTGGGGTAGAACATATTGTGAATGACACAAGCAATTTCTTCATTTTCAACAATGTTTTCCAAAGCTTTTTTAGCTCACCTGAGCACGAAGTGCTCAAGTGAGCTTTTGTGATCATCTTTTGTCCAGCGTCTGTCCGTTGTCTGTCAACAATTTCTTAACATCTCCTCCCAAACCAGAAATGTTCCTAAGGTGGTCCCCTTTAAAAATAGCTAAAAGAATTGAAATCAGTTAAAAACTTTGGTTGTCATGGCAACAAAAGTGAAATTTTAAAATAATATTTAAAAATCTACTCCCCTTGATATTTTGCATGAAGCATCAGTATATTGATCTCTTACAAAATAGCTAAAATCATGATCCTCTGGTCCCTAGGGGCAGAGCCCAAGGGGTGGGGGCTGTGGAGGTTATAAGCATGAAGTGTCAGTTCACCGACTTCTTTCAAATTTCTGAAATTATAACCCATGGATCCAGAAGGAAGAAAAGGTTTTTTCCTCCTTTCAAATTTACCCTAAAGCCTTGGAATTTGTAATTTGGACTTTTGGATCCCCAGGTACATAGTCTTTATATGTAAGTGTGGCCCACTTGTATCATAATCCTAACCTTAACATGCCGCCGTCATAGAAATGCTGCTATCCCACTTAGGTTTACAATTATCCACCCAATGGTGAGAGCCAAATGTCGGAAAGGATATGTGCCACCGCCGGGGATTGATCGACCACCGAGTCTCTTTTGACAACTGCTTCTGTGTTAGATTTTACCCATTACCAGAAGGTAAAATTTTAGACTGGCCCAAATTGAAAGAAGTTACAGACAACAAAAGTTCATGATTTTTTTTTCTTTGATTTTTTTTTAATTTTCTGGATATTAAAACATTGTGTAAAGCAACTTCTTCATTTTACACAATGTTCGCCCAATTATTTTTCTTGAGGGACATCAAAAAGCGTCACAGTGTGGGAATGGGTTAAATGATTTGATTTGAGATCAAGAAATGTGGTGTTTCTACTGAAAGAATTTGTTTTGTAGTCTTTGAGCTTGTGATTCCCCCATTTTTTACACACAAAAATTATATCTACACTGAAATATGAAAATGTTGGATGATTGTCAATATTCAAACTGTAATGGCAGTACAATAGCTCTAATTGGTCCCCTTTAACCCATACGCAGATGACAAGACTGGTCATAATTGAAAGAAGTTGCACACAAAAATTTAAAGTTTATGAAATTTTAGATCTTTTTTAACTTTCTGGTAAAAAAACATTGAGGGTAATGAAGAAATGGCTTGTGAGAAGCCATTTCTTCATTTTTAATGCTTTCAAAAGCTTTTTATTGATGTCTTGGCGCCAAGAAGTGTCATTGTATGCGAATGAGTTAAAAGTACAATGGCAGGGAAGTTGAAATACAAATTTTATCCCATTATCCCTGAAATGATAAGACACGATTTTCTACTTGTTCAGTTTGAATGAAGATGTCCACAAAAAAATGAAGGGATAAATTTTCTAGAAAATATTGTTAATGAAGAAAATGCTTATTTGCAGCATTTTCTTCATTAACCAAAATTTTCCCCTAAACTTCAATATAAACATTTATCGACTCTTACGGGATTCGAACCTACGCGGATACGACAACGCCGCCTAGCGCTGCAATGTCCGACGTCCTTAACCTCTGCGCTACCGAGACATCCCCCTACTACCAGTCATTAGGGGAGAACAATTAATTGTACATTTGAAGGTGCTAACAAGGTGTGTTTGTGAAACACCATGCCCCAGAAACAGGAATTCTTTAGAAACGGGTGATTTTTATTGATTTTTTTTTTCTTTGTTTTAGGGAAAAGGGTTAAAATTTTGACCTTGACCTTGATGAAATGACCTTCCTCAGTTGCACCTTGTTGAGACCTATCTACATACCAAATATGAGCATTGTAACTTAATAAAGGATGAAGTTATAGGAAAATGTGTAGTTGGCAGGTTAAGTTTTTGAAAAACATTTTAGAGAAAAAGGTTAAAATTTTGACCTTGACCTTGATGAAATGACTTTCCCCAGTTGCACCTTATTGAGACCTATCTACATACCAAATATTAGCATTGTAACTTAATTAGGGATGAAGTTATAGGAAAATGTTTAGTTGGCAGGTTAAGTTTTTGAAAAACGTTTTAGGGAAAAGGGTTAAAATTTCGACCTTGATGAAATGACCCTCCCCCAGTTGCACCTTGTTGAGACCTATCTACATACCAAATATTAGCATTGTAACTTAATTAGGGAAGATGTTATAAGAAAATGTTTAGTTGGCAAATTAAGTTTTTGAGTAACGTTTTAGGGAAAAGGGTTAAAATTTTGACCTTGACCTTGATGAAATGACCCTCCCCATTTGCGCCTTGTTGAGACCTATCTACATACCAAAAATTAGCATTGTAACTTAATCAGGGTTGAAGTTATAGGAAATGTTTAGTTAGCAGGTTAAGTTTTTGAGTAATGTTTTAGGGAAAAGGGTTAAAATTTTGACCTTGATCTTGTCGAAATGACCCTCCCCATTTGGGCCTTGTTGAGACCCATCTACACACCAAATATTAGCATTGTAACTTAATCAGGATTGAAGTTATAGGAAAATGTTTAGTTGGCAGGTTAAGTTTTGCAGACAGACAGACAGACCGACGGACACCGGTAAAACAATATGCCCCCAGTCTATCAATGCGGGGGCATAAAAATAGCCTCAGAGTATCTTACAAACAGAGAGGTGATGTATCAAAGAAGAAGAAAAAGGACTGCACATTTGTTCCCTAAAACATTGTGTCCATGAACGAGATCTTTAATGTGATGGATGAAAAATAGACTGTGTAAATTAGTCCGAAACAAATTAGTGTGGGTAAGTGAATAGTCATGTCAATGTATATAGAATGTCAATCAAACAAAGTTTAACTGTATCTTGATAATATTTCTCAGCAGAATTGTCAATGATAGTAAAAAAGTGGCCCCTACAGTGTTAACAAGACTTTTGTAAGAATTTGACATGCTGACCTAATTTTCCACCTTCACATTATCCAAAGCGAAAAAACTTTAACCCTATCCTGTTTTGGGAAATGTTAGACCTGTACAAATTCCGTTTTGCAGACGAAAGTTGATTGAATTTGAAAATAACCAATCAGTAGGGTAGAAAATATACAAGCCTTTTCTATTTTTTCAACAATATTTTCTGAATTATAAAATCACAGGCAGAGGGACATAAAAAACAGGGATTGAACAGGAAAGGGTTAATTGTGAACTAACTGTAACAGTAGCAAATATGTTCCAGACAAGTTCAATTTTGTCATCTGACCTTCAGATATGACCTTGACTTTTCAGGCTTTGGCATATCCAACCAAACTTATCACACTACCAAAACAATAGAATATTAGCCTTGCTGGTTTCAATGAAATTTTAAATAAGCCAGCTGTCTGTGACATCCATAAATTTGAGCGAAGAAGTTAAAGAAAGTTGAAGACAACAAATTTTTGGTTCATAAATTCTACAATTTCTTGTCTTTTGAAGTAGTAAATATTGTGGGAAATGAAGAAATTGCTTAATTCAAGCAAATTCTTCATTTTGCAAATAGTTTTCCTAACCTTCCTTTAACAAGGGGCATCTAAAAGCAGGCATGAGTGATAATGAGTTAAAGGGTGGCGAGATTGGGTGATAAACAATCTGAAGAATTTATTTTATTATCTTTTTCATTTAATTAATAGTCAACATTTAGAGTATATAATATGCTGTATAATAATTGCTGTTTTGACAGTGTTTATTACAAAATCTTTAACAATATAAAAATGCTGTACACTTTACAAAAAATTATATGAAAGGGAGCATTCATGCAGAGGCCTAGATAAAAGGGGGTAGCAGCGTTCAAAAATCCTTATTTCTTAACTAAACCCTATGTTGTGGGTACTCATTTGAATCGTCTCACCAAGACGATTCAAATGCATACCCTCAACATAGGGTTTATGGTAGTGTTGGTAAAATGTTTAAGTCCAAAATCTGAAATACACCCTCTATATGTAGTTCTGCATCAAAGGTAAAAACCCATTACCAAACATCAAAATTTTAGACTAGTCTGAAAATGAAAGAAGTTGTGGAAGACAGATCAAATTGAGCTGAAAATAAGTGCATAATTGGGTAAATAAACATTGTAAGAAAAGGAGAAGCAAGCAGTCTCTCTTTTACTCACAATATTATCCATAACTACACCTCGAGGCATAAAAAAGCAGGACTGTATGATAATGGGTTAAAACTCTTTCCCATACAAACATAGGTTTTCATTACAACTCAATTACTGGATGACAAAATTTTTGACTGGTCCAAATTAAAAGAAGTTGCAGAAGACAATTTATTGTTGATGGAATTTTAAATCCGTCTTTTGGGGTAGAAATCATTGTGGATAATTAAGAAATTGCTGGAAACAATTCACAACATGACAAAAGAACTGTACACAACTGTAAAAGGCATATCAGAATCTTTAATTGTAGAATTACTTGCAAGCCTGTTTAAATCAGAAATTTTAGCTCCTTTATTTGTAAAATTAATATTTTCATGGAGGTTTTATCTTTGGCTTTGCAACGTCTTTGAGTTATATCAAGACCAAGTCCACCTATTCATATTGTCAGTGTGGTTGCAAAATGTCATAACTACAGCTTTATTAAAGCTGTAGTTACGACATTTTGCTCACACACAGACAAATGCAGGCAGAGTATTTCAGTTTTGCAAGACCAATGCCAGGACTCTGCTTTGATTGACAGAGGCTAATTGTCGATTCCATGAATATTCTCAAAAATCAGACTGGCTATTTACAGGAAAATGGCATCTTAGATACATTATTTACAAAGTGATATTGACCCTAGACAATGATATGATTCCCATATACATGTATTTATGATGATGTCGTTTCTTAAGCTAATAAAGCTAAATGATAAGGTTTACTAATAAAGCAAAAGAGAATTTAAAGCTTAATCATAAGGTTTATTCAATTCCACTCAATTCAGTTCTCTGACACCCCTAAAGAAAAAAACCCCTTTGCAAACCCACCCCCCCTCGAATTTCAATCAACTGAAAATCATTGTCTGCAGCTTCTTTGAATTTGGACCAGTCCAAATTGTAGTCGTCTGGTAATGAGTCAAAAGATAAGTTATTTGCAGCTGTTTCTAAAAGATAATGCTACTTTATGCCTTCCTATATTGATACAATCTGCAAGGAAATTGGTTATAAAATATCCATAAATATGTGCCTGGGATTCACACCCAGAATCTTTACTATCCGTCAGATCATGAACCAACCATCGCAACCATACAAAGCCCTGTCTGAAAAGGTTCAATACTTTTCAAAATCTGAAAAATGGACCAGCACTTCTTTATTCCTAAGAGAAAGGGTTACAAAACTTGGATAGTCGCAAAGACTTGTACCTCCCACAAGCCTGTTTTGACCCAAGTAGCATTGCCCACCTTTGACTTTAGTTACCAAAAAATATTAGGGCACCTCCTTGGTTCATGGACAACATTTGTATTAAGTTTCAATGTCCTAGGTCAATTAGCTCATCAGTTTGACCATGAAAAAGACAATGGAAGTTGCATTTAGACCTTGACCTTTGACCTCTGTGTCCAAAAAACAGTAGGGCACTTCCTTGGGTCAAGCTTTACTTGTATGAAGTTTCATTGTTGTATGTCATATGGTTGTAGAATTAGAGCATGGAATAGAAAGTGTACAGACAGACAAACAGACAGACAGAAACCAATAGACCTCCCTCTACTTCATAGGTGGGGGTTACAAAAAGTTTAAAAGGACAAAATTCACTTAAAGATCAAAGTGAATTATCAAATGCAGAAAAGTTAATGATTAAAATCCCTGACTGCTAAAGTTAATAATTGCAACAACTAAGGTATATTAAAAGTTCTCAAGTTTTAAATTAGAACAAAGAAGAAACAAGAGGACCATGATGGTCCTAAATCGCTCACCTGAGGCATCTCCAAATTACAGTACTTTTTAGTATAAAAAAGACACAACTTGAGCAAAATTAATAAAAGATATATAAGATTTTGGGCTTTGTACAAAACAATCCAGTAATGCTTTACAATAATAATGAATGCCTTTGGCTTTATAGTTTAATCCATTACCAAACTATCCCAGAATTTGTCACCTTCAGGGAAAACAGGTTTGAAAAATACATAGTGAGAAAGGGAGTGACAAGCAATTTATCCATTTCTCACAGTGTTTTCTACCTGAAATTCTTTGTATTTAGATTTCAATCAAACTCTTATTACTGTCTGCAACTTCAATGGGTGTAATTTTAGCAACCTTGGTAGAGAACAATCTGGATGTACTATAAATCAAAATATGAATGCATTACAACTTATACATGAGGAGTGGAAAATATTTGTATGTTTTTCATATCCTTGGATGCCTTGGGAAGGGCCATGTTTAAATATTTAAAAAAACTTGGTTGAGAACAATATGATTGAGCTCTATATAAAATATAAATGCCTTTGGCCTTGTAGTCTGTTAAAAAAAAAAAGACAACAAAGATTTTCTAAAATTTCCATTTTCATATGCCGCAGTTACAAGAGTTCACGGAATTAAATTCTTTTAACAACTTTTGAAGAGCTTCACCTAAAAAACATCCCTGCAAAGTTTTAGATTGATTGGCCCAATGGTTGAGGAGGAGAAATTTTTTAAAGATTTTTACAGATTTACTAAAGATTCCCATTTTCACATGCCGCGGCAACCAGAGTTTTTGACGGAATTAAATTCTTTTAACAACTTTTGTAGAACTTCACCCGAGGAACATCCCTGCTAAGTTTCAGCTTGATTGGCCTACTTGTTTAAGAGGAGAAAATTTTTAAAGATTTTTACAGAATTACTTAAGATTCCCATTTTCACATGCCGCGGCAACCAAAGTTTATGACGGAATTAAATTCTTTTAACAACTTTTATAGAACTTCACCCAAGGAACTTCTCTGCAAAAGTTCAGCTTGATTGGCCTACTGGTTTAGGAGGAGAAGATTTTTAAAGATTTTTACAGATTTACTAAAGATTCCCATTTTCACATGCCGCGGCAACCAGAGTTTTTGACGGAATTAAATATTTTTAACAACTTTTGTAGAACTTCACCCAAGGAACATCCCTGCAAAGTTTCAGCTTGATTGGCCAACTGGTTTAGGAGGAGAAGATTTTTAAAGATTTTTACAGATTTATTCAAGATTCCCATTTTCACATGCCGCGGCAACCAAAGTTTTTGACGGAATTTAATTCTTTTAACAACTTTTGTAGAACTTCACCCAAAGAACATCTCTGCAAAGTTTCAGCTTGATTGGCCTACTGGTTTAGGAGGAGAAGATTTTTAAAGATTTTTACAGATTTACTAAAGATTCCCATTTTCACATGCCGCGGCAACCAGAGTTTTTGACGGAATTAAATTCTTTTAACAACTTTTGTAGAACTTCACTCAAAGAACATCCCTGCAAAGTTTCAGCATGATTGGCCTACTGGTTTAGGAGGACGGACAGACGGACAGACGGACGGACGGACGACGGACAACGACCGATCACAATAGCTCACCTCGCACTTTGTGCTCAGGTGAGCTAATAAAACTAAAAGAAAATTAAGGGAATAACAACAGAGCTAGTAAGACTAGAAAGAAATAACAAATTAACTGAATTAAGCAATATATATAAACTTTCTATAAAACTCAGTGGAAAATTTAACAGATACACATTAACCCATTATCACACAATCCCACATTTTGACACCCTAATGAAAGAAAACTAAGTGGTCGCTTAATAAAAGATTAACTGTTATTGAAAATGTAATAAGAAGGCTAAATTAAATCCATTCCCACTCAATGACGCTTTTAGACGCCCCCAAGAAAAAATGCTTTGGAAAACATTGTGGACAATGAAGAAATTGCAATTTCTTCATCTACACAATGTTTTCTACCAAAAAGTGAAAAAAAAAATCCAAAATTTCACAAGATTTTAATTTGCGTCTGCAATTCCTTTCAATTTGGACAAGTCTAAATTTTTGTTGTGTGGGAATGGGTTAATGGATGAAAACAGCTCCAACTATGATACAATGGTTCTGATGTTTTCTATCTATAAATGGCTATTACATAATGCAGTTTTAATGCTATTTTACATATAAATGCCATCTTTAACTTTGATCACATCATAAAGATATGGAATGTTTAGCAAAAAACATTATCAAAATAAGTTAAAAACAAGAAATAAACAATCTTACATTATAAATTACCAGGTAAAATATATTTAGACTTCTACTAAAGGCTGTAACAGAAACTTGAAATTCTTTGTGAAGGTGGTAAGCTTGCTTGAAGTTTTAATTCAATATAACAAAAAAATTTCTTGAGAACATCTCAAATATCTCATTTAGAGGGATTTTTCATCTTGATGAAGACAAAGAACCGACTCTAGTGTTGCGCTCAACACAGATGCAGGGCTCATGCTAGCACTTGAAATTGACAAGTCATTGATTCTTTGACCATGAAATTTGAGGGTTAAAACTGAATTAAAAGGGGGAAAATCAGGTTAAACCAATTACCAGATGACAACATTTTTTACTGGTCCAAATTGAAAGGAGCTACAGACTACAATTAAAACTTTATCAAAATTTAGATTTTCAACTTTTTTGGCAGAAAACATTGTGGAAAATGAAGAAATTGCTTTTAACAAGCAAGTTCTTCATTTTCCACAATATTTTCTGCTGTTTTCTTGAGGGGGGGGAGGGGGCGTCACAAATCACTGTGTGAGAATGGGTTTAGTACCAACTAACCCTTTTCTTGTGAAGATATGAAGTAAGCAAACATTTGTGCATTTTTCAGCAGTATATAAATTACATCACCAAAAAATTGACAAATAAAACCCTGTTTTGACCATTAGAAATTTCTCTCAAAGGGGTCAACATGACCCCCCTTAGGAGAAGTTTCGAGGAGTTAAAACAGGATATTTCATGTATTTTTGAGTGTCAAAACTTATGTTTACCAGTACAACACGAGCCCTGTAGATATAAAGCTAATTATTAAACATTCTTTGTTCTTAGCCTTCATCTTGTCATCAGCAGATATGTATGAAAAGTTAACCCATTACCACAAACCTTCACATTTTGACCCACTGAAGAAAAGTGATTCAGAAAGTAATTGTGACAAAAGAAGAAACTGCTTGTAACAAACAATTTCTTCTTTTGTCACATAGCTTTCTACTCTTCTTAAAGATTTTTAATTCTAATTCCTTCACACTTTCACTTGGTATCTGCATCATCTTTGAATTTGTCTAAAATTTTGTTTGTCTGGTAACGGATTAAGGCTCTTGAACTATAATGTATTAAACACTCTTTTTTTAACTGCTTTAAAAGTCAATAATGAATAATGGATAATGTGATGCTAGCTTCCGTATCCCTCTGTTGCAGCCATGATTCGATACTTCATTCGTAAATTTCTGGCACGCACATGAGAATTCACAATTTCTACAGTATGGTCCTGCGGGAACCAGCCCCGTTCACCATCCCGAATTCTTTCCCCTTCATACATACCTGTAAAACAAAACAGTAGAAGTTCAAATATAACAAAAATATAAACATTCTCATAAATTCTAATTTAGACACTATAATGGTAGTGGTTTAACCCATTACAACACAATTAAATTTTAGGCTTGTTCCAATTAACCCTTTCCTGTTTTAAATTTTTTTAGACCTGTCCAAATTAAAAGGGTTTGGCAGACAAAAATTTATAGTGGATTTAGTTTGAAAAATAACCATCCAATTGGGTAGAAAATATTGTGGGAAAAGAAGAAATGGCTTGTTACAAGCAATTTCTTCTTTTCCCACAATATTTTCTCAAGTATAAAACCATAGCAACGTAAAATCCCGGGTTTGAACAGGAAAGGGTTAAAAGAAGACAAACATTTCAAGATGATGGAATTTTACTTTTTTTACTTTTTTGGAGAAGTTGCTTGATACAAGCAATTTCTTCATTTTCCACAAAGTTTTCATATGCTTTTTTCTTGAGGGTTGTGAAAAGGAGGGATCGTGTGGGCAAGGGTTTACCCCACAATTTTGTATGAGGGTTTATGCTGCTTTGAGCAATCCCCCTTCCATATAAATCCTTTAGTTGTATCAAAATTCACCATAAGCATCCTTGGCATACCCAGTGCTAGCTCTAAAATGTCTTGCCAAATGAATGTTGATTGATTGATTGGGGTTAACGCCACTTTTAACAGTATTTCAGTCATATCGTGTCGGCTGGAGCACCAAACAATGGATTCCTGGTATTTCTCACACCAGTACTACCAATAAATACTTTCATAGCCTCCAGCTGCTATCCCACTTTGGGTTTACGATTATCCACCCATTGGTGAGAGACAAATGTAGGAACGGGTATGTGCCGCTGCCGGGGATCGAATCCATGATTGAAGATTAGGAGTCTGACGTGCTACCAACTGCGCTATGATGGCGGCTTGCCAAATGACATAATCCTGTGGAGCAGGAGTGGAACAATATCAACTACCTTTTTACAGTGCACTAAGGAAATGAGGGTTGGCATTACTCTTGACTTTAGTTACTCATCTGCATCAATACATACTATAACTAGAACTCTCTCAAATAGAACTTGTTTGTTTGAATGGGTTTTACGCTGCTTTCAACAATCTTTCAGTTATATCACGGCGGCTGGAGCAACTAACAATAGAATCCTGGTATTTCTCACACAAATACTACCATTACATCCTTTCCTAGCCTCCAGCTGCTATCCCACATAGGTCTACGATTATCGACCCATTGGTGAGAGACAAATTGTTTGGAAAGGATGAGTGCCGACGTTGGAAATCGAACCCTGGACCTCTAGATTGACAGTTGACATGCTACCAACTGCGCTATGACGGCCGCTGTGTTACTCATCTGCATCGATACATACTTTAACTAGAGCTCTCTCAAATAGAACTTATACAATTTTGTCACTCAAGTAGCTCTTCAAACCTTTGACTTACCAGAAAGCAAAATTTTAGACTGGTCCTAATTGAAATGTGTTGCAGACGACAATTTGAAGTGTATCAAATTTTGGATTGTTTTTACTTTTGGGGTAGAAAACATTGTGGATAATAAAGAAATTGCTTGTAACAAGCAATTTCTTCATTTATCACTATGTTTTCCAAAACTTTTTTTCTTAGGGGTGTCTTAAAGCATCAGTTGGAATTAGTTTTGAAAACCAAAAACAATTGAATAATTAGCAATACTTGTATAGAGTTTCATGGTTGTATGTCAATATTCTTCTTTTGACAGGAGATATAGACCAAGATCAGCCTGCACATAAGTGCAGTCTGATCTTAGTCAGATCTTAGTCTACACAACCTGTTTGTCCCTCTCAAGCCAGAGTTGTTTATGAAATTAATTCTTTAATAATAAAACAAATGACCTATGACTAGTGCTTCCATCCCTTATATTTAAACACAATTCTGACAAGGATTTTAAACAGATTTTAATAACCCATTACAACACAATGATGTTTTTTGATGCCCTCCCAAGACAAAAATGTAGGAAAGTAATGTTGAAATTTGAATAAATTACTTGTTACAAGCAATTTCTGCATTTTCAAGTTGTATTCTACCCAGAAAGACAACAATATTTAGAATTGAAACAAATTGAAACATTCATCTGCAACTTCTTTGAATTTGGACTAGTCTAAAATATCACTGTGTGGTAATGGTTAACGAGCCATCTAACTCTCCTAGAGGGAGCTCATTCAGTTCTATAACAAAGAATTTGTTTGTTTGAATGGGGTTTTACGCCGCTTTCAACAATCTCTCAGTTATATCGCGGTGGATGGAGCACCTAACAATGGAATCCTGGTATTTCTCACACCAGTACCACCATTACATCCTTTCCTAGCCTCCAGCTGCTATCCCACATAGGTCTACGATTATCGACCCACTAGTGAGAGACAAATAGTCGGAAAGGATGAGTGTCGCTGTCGGGAATCGAACCCGGGACCTCTAGATTGAAAGTCCGACGCGCTACCAACTGCGCTATGACGGCGGCTCTATAACCAAGAACACTAACTTTTTAACCAATTCCCACACAATGATGCTTTTTGACGCCCATCAAGAAAAACAATTGGGAAAAGATTGAAACAAGCCATTTATCCATTTTACACAATGTTTTCTACCCAGAAGGTTGAATAGATCTTAAATTTTATCAAGTTTAAATTGTTGCCTGCAACTCCTTTCAATTTGGATCTGTCTGAAATTTCATCGTCTGCTCATGGGTTAATACATTAATTTATATAACTAAACTACCATTAAAAGCATTGTTAAATCCAGACAACAAAACAACTTACCGTCATCTATTTTCTTGAACACATTAACAACATCTGACTCTTCTAGAGTGAGTTCATCTGGTTCTGTAGCCACGTATTTCTTAATACATTGCACTTGTGGACAGTCTGTTAACACAAGTAAATGAAAAAGTATAACCCATTATCCATAAGAAAAAGAAATTTTCGTTTTCGCATGATCTATTTAAGAGAAAAGGAGGGATATTTTCTTTGTTCTCATGGAGGTATAAAACTTAAATAATACATGTATCTTCATAGTTTGATTCTGAGCTTGAAACCAAAAAGTTAAATGAGTTTAACCCTTCCCTGATTTTACGCCCCCATAGTTTTACACTTAAGAAAACATTGTGGAAAAAGAATAAATTGCTTGTTACAGGTAATGTCTTCTTTTCCAACAATATTTTCTACCCAACAGGATAGTAAACATTTTGAATGAAGCTCACTTAAAATTGTTGTCTGCAACCTCTATCAAAATGGACAAGTCTAAGATTTCATAAAACAGGAAAATTTTAAACCCATCCTAACCCAATCTTTTTTATGCCCCTCAAGAAAAAAGCTTTGGAAAACATTGTGGAAAATGGGGAAATTGCCTTTTACAAGCAATTTCTTTTTTATCCACAATGTTATTGAATCAAAAACACAAAGATTTTAAAATTTTATTCATTTTAAAAATTGTCATCTACAACTTCTTTGCATTCAGTCTCAGTTTTTTCATCCGGTAATAGGTTAACCCATTCCCACCCAGTGACGCCTTTTGACACCCCTCAAGAAAAACAATTGGGAAAACATTGTGTAAAATGAAGAAATTGCTTGCAACAAGCAATTTCTTCATTTTCCACAATGTTTTCTACCCAGAAAGTTGCAAAAGTCTAAAATTTAATAAACTTTAAATTGTTGTCTGCAACTCCTTTTAATTTGGACTAGTCTTAAAAAAATTCATCTGGGTTTTTCTGGGTTAAATTTCTAATTTTTGAAAGTTGACAGTACAAGCATGGAAATAAAAGGAAAGACAGTTATGAAAGAAATAATTATGTGCTTTTGTTGATACAGAATTTATCATTATCAAAGCTGTAAAACACTATTCTTAGTCACTCATGTATATTATCTAACCCATACAATCTTTAAGTAACATAGTGGAAATGAAGAAACTACTTATTTCTTCATTTCCACAATATTTTCTACCCCAAAGACATTTTAAAAAACTTCATCAGTTGAAATCTGTTGTCTGCAACTTCTTTGAATTTGGACCAGTCAAAGACTTTTGTCTGGTAATTGGTAAATACTCAATGAAATCAGGTATGTGTATACTAGAAATATCACAGACATGGAAGTCCATGCTTTAGTCCAACCATGACCTTGAACTTAATAGTATTTATCAAAAGTTTACGCATGACAGTAGTACTCATCAAGGTGAAACACTGTTTCAAGTTATACAAGGAACCTTTATCCACCCATGAGCCATCTTTCTTCCACCAAGTAAGAATACAACAAAATGTTAGTTTTCATTAAGTTTGAAACTTGCAGACAGACTGACATTGGTATAAAAATACGCCCCAGATCTTATTGATGCATGGGATGCAACACATAAAGAAATAATTAATCTAAAATAATTCTTTAAAAGATACCTTAACCCTGTTTCATTCTTTTCCTACTTTCATTGTAGAAATGTGTCACAGGCACGGAGGCTCCTACATAATCGCTTGTCACATGACCTAAAGTTGTGACCTTGAACTTGGGAACATCTGACAAAACTTTACGCATGGTACTAGCCCTCTGCATAAGGAACAACTGGGCCAAGTTATTTAAAATCCATCCATCAATGTAGAAGATATGCTCTGGTCAAGAATTGGACACATACACACCAACACAGACACAAACACACACACATAAACACACTCAAACACTCAAAGGTAACTCTATATACATACCCGTTAGGGCACAAAAAGCTACTTACCCCATTCTTCATATATTCTTTGGTCATCTGTAACTTTAACAGGTGTAAAAGCATCCACCCATCTAGCCCTGTCACTCCTAAGAATACAATGAATAAATGAATAAATGTAGCAAATAAGTTACATTACACAAATGAAGCAAGCGGATGCCCTTTGCTGTTGGGTCGTTAGTAGTGATAAGGAGCAAACAAGAGACCTTTACCTTGGTTGGAGTAAAAATTTGATTCAAATGGTGCATCTGCTCATGATTGAGAATGAGTGTTCCAAATTATTTTGAAATCCATACATAAATGTAGGACATATAAAATTGATTTTTTGACCTCCAGTTGTGACCTCGACCGTGTAGCTATTTGGAAATTTGTTTCAAATTGTACTTCTACTTATGATAGAGAGCAAATTACTTTAAATCCATCCATAAAATTGTAGATTATATGCTCTTAACAAGCTCCAGCCTGAGCTGTGATCTTGGAGCTATCAGAATTTTCTTTAACCCATTACAACATGACAAAATCTTAGACAGGCTCAAATTGAAAGAAATAGTAGACAACAATTTCAAGTTGGTGAATTTCAAAAATCTTTGCCTTGTTGGGTAGAAAACATTGTGAACATTGAAGAAATTGCTTGTCACAAGCACTTTCTTCAATGTCCACAATGTTTTCCAAAGCTTTTTTCTGAGATGCGTAAAAAAGCGGGATTTGAGAGGGAAAAGTTTAAATGGATCAACTACTCATGCTTGAGAAAATTTAAATCCTTATAAATACAGGAGTTATGCCAAAGATCAAGTTAGACAGTTGATTGATTGATTGAATGGGGTTTAACGCCGCTTTTAACATTATTTCAGTCATATGGAGGCGGCTGGAGCACCACAAATTCAGACGGACTGGCTCTTTAACTCATATAATTATGCACTAACACATATTACATGGACTTGTCCAGGGGTTGACACTAGCAGCGTACTGGGATCCCGAGGATCCCTAAAAATTGGAAGCGACCCCAGCAACCTCAGGCTAGGGATTCCGTCAGGATCCTTCAATATTTCTCCAGTACAATAGATCTTAATGTATCAACTAATGCTTCTGATTTTTGTTTGCTTGTTTTTGTAAAAAACATTGTGGATAATGAAGAAATTGCTTGTAACAAGCAATTTCTTCATTTTCAGGATGTTTTCCAAAGCCTTTTTTATCAAGTTGGGCTTAGAAGGGTAGGACTGCGTGTGAATGAGTTAATGTATATCAAGGAGGGATCCCTGATTATCTGGAGGAAACCCTAAAGTAATAGGTAGGGATTCCTGTGGGATCCCACTGAAGCAAAGTTAGTGTCAACCCCTGGCGCTATATTTCTCCCTCATTGCAAGCCAGCTTGACAAAATCTATATTTTCACTCATGGCTCTGTCACTCATGAAAATACAGCTCTCCTTGTTTAATCTATAAAATTTCAACTGATCTGACACTGAAGCAAACAAATATCTTCTATTACCCTCAACCAATTACCAGATGGAAACATTTTAGATTAGTCCAAATTGAAAGGAGTTGACAATAAAATAAAGTTTATATAATTTCAGATTTTTTTTTCAAGCTGTTGCAAGCTATTTCTTCTTTTACACAATGTTTTTCTCAAATAGAGGCATCAAAAATTCACTGTGTGGTAATGGGTTTAGCAGACAACAAATGAATAAATTGGTTGATGTCCACTCGGAGATGGTACGTAACAAACAGGCTGTTTGTTTTTGGAGATGACCCCATAGATTTCCTTATTATCTGCTTTGTTAAATAAAGTGCATCTTGGCAGGGGCCCAAATATAACACAGGGATAAAACTGGTTAACCCATTACAAAACAACAAATATCTAGACTGGTCCAAATTGAAAGAAGTTGCAGACGACAATTTTAATTTGACAGTATCCTAGAACCTTTTGCCTTCATGGGTAGATAATGTGGATAATGAAGCAATTTCTTAATCATTCACAATGTTTTCCAAAGATTTTATCTTTGGGGGTATTGAGGGATTGTGTGGGAATGGGTTAATTCCACTATATGAAGCTTCAATATATCAATGTTCTTCTGTTCTTTTCAGTGAATATGTTTTCCATCCTTGTATTTTGTAAAATAGGACACCCTCAGGCAGGTCAAAATATGATTAAGGGGTATAATAGATCAAATATGGTAGGGGTCCTTAAACATTTTACCATGTCATGGTCTGCTAAATGATTTTTCTATTCTAGACCCCATTAAGATCAGCACTACACAAAGAAAATCTACTAATACAAATCCTTTCCGAGAAAACAAAATTTTAGACTTGTCAAAATTGAAAGATACTGTAGACCACAATTTCAAGCTGATGAAATTTTAATTTTTTCAATTTTGGGGGGGAATAAAACTTTATGGATAATGAAGAAATTGCTTGTATCAAGCAATTTCTTCATTTTCCATGCTGTTTTCCAAATCTTTTTTCTTTCCGGGCGTTAAAAAGCGTCAATGTGTGGGAATGGGTTAACACACCCATATCAGCTCTGAAACCCGAGTTTCAATAGTACTAAGCTGAGGGTCTAGAATGCTTTACAAAGGGCGTACCCGAATTAACAGGGGTATTGGTGTGATCTGAGCAAATGTTTCAAGGCAATGAAATTTACTTACGCAGAGGCACAAGAGAAGACCGACTCCACCTGTTTTTTCTCATAATTCTCTAGAATCACCAACAAAAACAAGTATTTACATCCACTAGGTACACCCATAGGTAACACCCGAGAGTGCTTTTCTGGGTCATCTATAATTTTAACATCTAAGGAATTTCTTTGGGCGTAGTCTGTTACTATATACTGGGCACTGTAAAATATTTGGTAAAGATAGTTCTTTAACCTTTTTCTGAACGACAAAATTTTAGACTGGTCTTTGAAAAAGTTACAAAAAACAATTTTCAATTGATGAAATAAAAAGATTCTTTATCCTTTGCATTTCTGAAAATGGTAGATAATGAATAAATTTTTCAGTAATTTCTATGTTTACCACTATGTTTTTCTAAATATTTTTCTTGAGGGGAATAAAAAAGCTAGATAGTGTGGCAATGAGATAAAATATTATCATATGTTTATCAGGTTTGTACTCTGGATAGAAAAAAAAAAAAGATTCACCCATGTACATAAAAATTGAGTGCATGCCTATTTCCTGTTCTTTTGCAAATAGTTCTGTAAATAAAATCTTTCTCAATCTGTTAACCCATTCCCATACAACAACACTTTTTGATGCCACTCTAGGATAACAATTGAGAAAACATTGTGTAAAATGAAGAAATTGCTTTTGATAAGCAATTTCTTCATTTTACTCAATGTTTTCTATCCAGACAGTTGAAAGTATCTAAAATTTCATTAACTCTAAATGGTTGTCTGCCACACCGGTCTTAAATTCTGTTGTCTGGTAATGGGTTATATTTTTTTTTTTTTTTTTGTTTGTTCATGGCTTTTACCTTGATGACATTAATCCAAAACATTTCTGTTTTAGCAGAAGGTATAAACTAAGATCAGCCTGCACATATGTGCAGTCAGATCTTATTCTACAGAACATGTTTGAAGTTTCTTAACAAGAATTTTATTCAGCATGACAACGGATAAATCCGAACAGGGACAGAAAATATATTCATGACTTCGCACTGCACAATTATGTCTTAACTTTCATACTCTAGTGGCAAAAAATCTAAATTTTACAAAAAAAAGGAAAAAGATGTCAGAGAAGTAGTTGTTTTCAAACAGTGGTCATCAAAGGAGCACATTATTCAGCATCTTTACCAGCCCCACTCCAACCTCATAAAATAAATTATACCACTGACTTGAATGTTCGTCTATATCTTGAAAACCTTTTTAATATCATGTAGAAAGACTTTTTCGGTGACTAAAGAAACTATCAAAATCTTCAGCTTATTAGGGAGATTTTGAATAAATAGCATAGGAATTTTTACAACAAAATGAAGATTATTACTTTATTACTTACCCTTTTTTCTTAGTAACCACCAAAATATCATTAAATAAGAACATCTGCACATTCTGTTTCCCAGGTTTGGCTTTACCAAAAGGTATGCGACTACTTGCTTCATTAGCTATTCTAATTACCTCCCCTTGTTTGACAAGGAAACGAGATGCTGAGATCAAGGGAATTGACGGAATTTCCTGGGAACACAAAAAAAAAAAGGTAAAAAAATTAAGTTTCTTTTTATTATCCAATTCATTTTTCAAATCTGACAATTTTCTTTCATTGATAATTTATCAAACAAATCCAATTTCACTAACTGAAATGATGATATGAATAAGACATATTGGAGATTTTCAAAATATCCCCAACAGGGTTTAAATTCTATGAAACCAATTATCATACAATCCTGTCCTTAGGTCATTGTCATGAACAGAATATCAAAATTGTATTTATAGCCTACCAAATTTAAAAAAAAAGGCATTTAAACCAGGTAAAACTAGGTTAAGCCTTGTTTTTTTTATTTGTTCATAGATAACTTGTTTAATAAATTCAGTATAGAATGAAATCAGTATTCTCTATTGATTTTGTTTTTTTGAATTGGGTTTTACCCCACTTTCAACAGTCTTTCAGTTATATTGCGGTGGCTGGAGCACCTAACAATGGAATCCTGGTATTTCTCACACCAGTACTACCATTACATCCTTTCCTAGCCTCCAGCTGCTATCCCACATAGGTCTACCATTATCGACCCATTGGTGAGAGACAAATAGTTGGAAAGGATGAGTGCCGTCGGGGATCCAACCCGGGACCTCTAGATTGACAGTCCGACGCGCTACCAACTGCGCTATGACAGCGGCTCATTCTCTATTGCACAAATGCTTACAATAATGATTTCTCTAATAAACATGTCTAATAAACATGGTCTCTAATATGAACCAGAAATGAAGTTTGACTCACTTTGGTGGAAGAGAAGGCTATCTCTTTGGCAATAAGGCACATTTGTTCTGTTTGTTGCATCTTTTTAGCACCATCATTACACTTCTTTACCACCTGAGGAAAAAAGAGTTTATCTTATAACAAGAATGATAGACATGATCAATAAGATTTGTTGAGATGAGCCTGTTAAAGGGACATTATCCATGTTATTCATATTTCCAAAAATCTGTTTAAAATGGTTTTACAAAATAAGATTAAAAACAATACATTGATTATACTTTGACCTTGATATCAAAAAATTCACATGACAATCCATGATTGAAGATTAGGAGTCTAACATGCTACCAACTGTGCTACGACGGCGGCTCACTCATGGGGGAGAACAACTGTACCAAATTATTTTGAAATACACTACATTTTTAATAGACCCCCTAAATAACAAAGTTATTTGGAGTTTAATTTTCAATGGATAGAGAGACATATTGACACATGAACTTACTCACAACAGTGCAATAAATCTGATTAACCCATACTCACACACATCTGCTTGTTTATACCCCTCAAGAGAAATGCTTTGAATAACAATGTGGATAATGAAGAAATTGCTTATTACAAGAAGTATTGCTTCATTTCCCACAATATTTTCTACCTAGAAACAAAGCTTTTAAAAATTTCACAAACTTGAAATTGTTGTCTGTAACTTCTTTCTAATTGGACCAGTCTATTATTCCTCTTCTGGAAATGGGCTAACCCATTCCCACATGGCATAATTTTAGACTGGTCTAAATTGAAAGAAGTTGCAGATGATAATTTTTATTTGATGAAATTTAAATTCTTCACCTTTTTTGGTTTGATAATACAATCAATTTCTTTATTTTCCACGACGATTTCCTAAGCTTTTTTTGTGAGGCATAAAAAGGCATCATTATGCGGGAATTGGTTAATGGAGGGGCATGAAAAAAGATCCTTGATAAAACATACCTTTGACAATGCATTAAATGCATTAATGGCTGATTTGTGTCTTGCTTTATCGTTGATGGGATCCAGTCTATGACATATGGCATCCACTAACAGCGGAAGTCTTGTTATACGCTGCATGGGTAACAAAAGGAAGGAAATCATGGGCAGACCTTGACAATCAGGATGATGTTCTAGGCGCCTTAGGGCTTCAGCAAAGTCCATCTTCTTTCTGTAAAATGATAAATCAAATGTAGATTAACTCTTTCGCTAGAAACATTTTATGTCCTTCAAACAACCTTGGAGTAACCATAAACCCATTCCAAGTCAACAAAATTGAAAACTCATACAAATTGAAAGAAGTTGCTGATGACAATTTTAAGTTGATTTTATTTCAAAATTCTTTGTTGGTAGAATCCAATAAACCCCAATCTACAAGGGCTGGGGTATAACAACCTTTTCCAAAAATCACTCGTCACAGTTCAATTTTCTAGCAATGTTTACTAAACTAAAGGTGCTTTATTCTTAAGTCAAACCAGCTTCAAATTGCAAAATTGCATCTGCAAGCATTTTAACCAATTACCATGTAATAAAATTTTAGACTAGTCTAATTGAAAGAAGTTGCATATGACATTATAAATTCTTGACTCTTTAACCCATTACCTGACAACAAAATTTTAGAATGGTCCAAATTGAAGGAAATTGCAGACAACAATTTTCAGTTGATGAAATCTTAGATTATTTTGTCTTTTGAAGTTGAAAACATTGTGGATAATGAAGACATTTCTTGTCATTTTGGGAAAAAAATGTGAATAATGAAGAAAATGACTAAGGCAAGCCCTTTCTTAGTTTTGCACAATGTTTTACTCTGCCATCATGTATCATTAGTCATAAATAATCATCTAGAAGACTTACTTTAATTCTGTCACATGTCTGTCTTGGAATGTTTGGTTACTACAATAGTGTACATAGCACTCAAAGCTTTTGGATGCGTGCTTAGCAATTATATCACAGATGTCATTTAGCATCACAGATTTCTGCCACTGGGCCTCCAAGTCAGCCAGAAACCTGAAACAAATGAAGGTACACTAGGTAGAATGTTATCAAAAAAAGTTGGTTTTATAATTATAAAAGTAAGCACAAAACTATTGCAAATGGCTATATTACAACGGTTTTCCACCAAACCTTTTTTTGTTTGAATGGGGTTTAACATCACTTTTGAGAGTATTTCAGTCATATTGCAGTGGTTTGAGCACCTAACTATGAATTCCTGGTATTTCTCCCATCAGTACTACCACTACATCTTTACCAAGCCTCCAGCTACTCTTACCACTTAGGTTTACAATTATCCATCCAGCAGTGGGAGACAAATTTCAAACAA
Source organism: Fragum fragum (assembly GCA_946902895.1). Taxonomy (NCBI): domain Eukaryota; kingdom Metazoa; phylum Mollusca; class Bivalvia; order Cardiida; family Cardiidae; genus Fragum; species Fragum fragum. The sequence goes on from OX336378.1 coordinate 5,811,578, forward strand.
GAGCCATGTCGTACATGGCCATCCCCTGCCTAAAAAGCTTGATTGTAAAGTTAAGCCAGTTAGATTTAGGCTTCTTGTGCACTGCAATTCTTCTCAATGAGTTCGATAATAGCTATTATACTTTCAGAGATATGCTCAGGACAAAATCTAATCTTTAAAACAACAAAGGGCAATAACTCCAAAATTATGCAAGCAAGAGTTGTGGTTCTTGTGCACTGCACTTCTCCTCAACGAGATCTATCCAGCTATGAAGTTTCAAGTTAATAGCTATTATACTTTCAGAGATATGCCCCGGACAAAATCTTAGTCTTTAAAACAACAAAGGTCAATAACTCCAAAATTATGCAAGCAAGAGTTGTGGTTCTTGTGCACTGCACTTCTCCTCAATGAGATCTATCCACCTATGAAGTTTCAAGTTGATAGCAATTATACTTTCAGAGATATGCTGCGGACAAGCTTAGTGACGGAAGGATGGAGTGACGGAAGGCCAGACAGAGACCATTACTATATCCCCTTCGCCAAAATGGCGGGAGATAAAAAGGATATTTGCAGTGACAGAGGGTTCAAATCCTGACCATGCCACAGGTCATGTTGGAATGTCTGTGGATAAGACATTTAAGAGCTTTGGCTAAGTACTGGTGATGGCAAAAGAGCATATTGATGGTTCAGTGCAAATAGTTGTAACTGCCTATAAACATATAGGCAGTTACAATTATTTTGCACTGAACCATCAATATGAATGAGTGAATATTGCTGTAACTGCAAGATTGTTAAATTGCCACTTTAACCCTTTCCTGTTTAATCCCTGGTTTTACGTCCATGTGAATTTATAATTGAGAAAGTATTGAAGAAAAGGAAGAAATTGCTTGAAACAAGCAATTACTTCCTTTTCCACAATATTTTCTACCCTTCTGAAAGGTTATTTTTAAATTAAATCAATTGTCAATTTTTGCCTGCAAAAACTTTGAATTTGGACAGATCGAAAAATTTCGCAAAACAGGAAAGGTTTAACTCATTACCAGATAGAAATTTAGACGAGTCCAAATTGAAATGAGTTTCAGATGACAATTGAAAGTTTATGAGATTTTAGATTGTTCAACTTTCAGGGTTGAAAATGAAGTGGTTCAAGTAATTTCTTCATTTTACACAATACTTTATTGAGGGGCATCAAAAAGCTTCATTGTATGGGAATAGGTAAAACCCCATTCATCAATGAAAAGAAATCCAAAAATATTTCGACCATCAACTTGAAATTGTCGTTTGCAGCTTCTTTCAAATTGGACCAGTCTTAATTTAGCGTTAGGTAATGGAAAAACCTACCTTTCACTAGTGTCTCGAATAGTTCCGATGTTGGAGAACACGACATGTCTCTCCTGTCTGGTGAGCACGCTTTTATTGGACATGTCCTGACCAAACTCCTCCGACATCAAAAATACATCGACCAGAACATTTAGACTCTTTAGATATGTAGCTTCTGATGTGATAATCTCAAACATGGCCTGAAATAAGAAATGAAATGTTATTATATACCTAACTAACCAATAACCTTATAAGATACATTCATTGCCTTTAACCCTGGTCCAAATTGAAAGAGGTTGCAGATTACAATGAAAATTGGATGCAATTTGAAATAAAACATCCGATAAGGTTGAAAATATTGTGGGGGAAAAAAATTGCTTGTTTTCTCAAATATAAAATCACAGGGACGTTAAATCTTGGGTTTGTACAGAAAAGGGTCAAGTCAAAATCAGACTCAAAAGAAAAAAATCTGCATCATACATGTACTGAACTGATGTGATACAGTTAGATAACAACAATTACCTGGTAAAATGATGTCATACCAAGATTAACCCTCGTCATGCTGAACCCGGAATATTCTGGTTTTGGAAGGAGGTGTAGACTAAGATCAGACTGCACGTTTGTGCAGGCTGATCTTAGTCTACACCTCCTGATCATACTTTTCCTTCCCGAGTTGTTTATGAGGTTGATTTCTAAAAGAAATATTGATTTTTGAACAACAAGTTCTATCAGTGCTTTCAGACCTTTGATTTGACAGCAATTCAGTAAGGTGATTTAAACAGCATGACAAGGGGTTAATATTCATTTTAGACAAATTTCCTTAGATTCTTTTAATCTTTTATATTTTAGTCAAACTTGTTGGCATAGGATAAATGGAATACTGAATAAGTATTGAATGAGATTGAATTCTCACCTTTGGTCTCATAAAATATCCAAATTTTCCTTTGCAGCTTGAATCCAATACAATGTTTGTATCACAGCTTATACATAATATTCTTTATTAATGCACTTTTCCAAAAAGGGGTCACCTTGATATATGACCTTGAACTTGGCACTAGAAATACCAATGTGTAAATAACAGAATTTTTTCTCTTACCATTCAAAAGTTATGATCAATATTATCCGATTACCTGATGTAAATTTTTTGGACTGATCCAAAAGTAATTATATAATACTCATACCTCTTGTAATTTCCTCTCATGTGGTGTTATTTTCTCAAGGACCCCACTTGATTTCACCTAAAATTTCAAAATAATACCTAGGGAATATTTCAAGAACATTACAGTTTTCTTTTAACTTATTCCCACATATTTTTTTTTTTAGACTGGTCAAAATTGAAAGAAGTTTAAAGTTACAGAAATTTTAGATTTTGGCAATTTTTGGGGCAGAAATCAATGTGTAAAATGGAGAAATTGCTTGTAACAAGCAATTTCTTCATTTTCCACAATGCCTTCTCATTTGTTTTTCTTGAGTACCTTCAAAAAGTGTTTGTGTGGGGATGGATTGAAAGAAAAACGTGTTTGTGAAATGCTTATGCTTGTGAAGAAGCAATTATTTCATGTAATTGGCCTCAGTAAGTGACCTTGACCTATTCATAACAGACACATTTTGATGAGAAAAACCATACTAAATATGAGGGTTTTTTTTACTTAAATCTTTCCTGTTTTATGAAATTTTAGACTGGTCCAAATTAAAAGAGGTTGCAGACGACAATGAAATTTGGATGCAATTTGAAATGATGGTAGAAAATATTGTGGGTAAAGGAGAAATTGCTTGTTAAAATTAATTCTTTTTCCACAATGTTTTCTCAAGCATAAAACCACACTGACATAAAATCCTGGTTTTTTAAAGGAAAGGGTTAAAATTACATCTGTTAAGCTTCCAGGCTAAGTTTAGGAAAGATAGACAGATGTTAGAAAAAGAAACAATTGCTTGTTACAAGCATTTTCTCCTTTTCAAACAATGATTTCTACAAGGTTTCTTAATTTTCATTTAATTTTTTTACATTTTTTACATTGATCCTAGAATATTCCTGTTCTAGCAGGAGGCATAGACCAAGTTCAGCCTGCACATGTGTGCAGTCTGATCTTAGTCTACACCACCTGTTTGTCCTTTTGAAGCCATATAAATTTTAAAATTGATTTTTCAAAACAATATCAAATAACAATCAAACCTTTAAATGCTTTCAGAGCTTTTATTTTAATGCAGTTTAAAAGAAATTATTATATTCAGCATGAAAAGGGTTAAATTGTTATCAGCAACAATTATTTTCAGTCCTATAACAAATAAGCGGCAAATGCACTGTGTAAACTTCAACCATGTAACCATCTACTGTGTAACCATCAACGCTGCTCCGAGATTGCCCTATACCAACAAGTAAATTTTTCGGAATCTTGAATAAGCTTTTCAGAAATACTTGAATATGCTTGTAGAAGAATATACCCACTAGGAACCATATATAATATAACAAGAGCATCACGTGCAGATGCCCCTACTCTGCTGTTCAAGTGTGTGATAGTTTGTAAAACTTCCAAGTACAAGAAGGGAGGATAACTCAAATTCAAAATGTATTTACAGTTCTCCCCCTTGTTGGTTTTGATTGCTCTTTTGATAGTGAACATATAATCCCACATAAGTTTTAACCCTTGTCATGCTGTATAAATTACCTTACTGAATTGCTGTCAAATCAAAGGGCAAAAAGCACTGATAGAACTTGTTGTTCAAAAATCAATATTTCTTTTAGAAATCAACTTCATAAACAACTCTGGCAGGAAAAGTACAAGCAGGAGGTATAGACTAAGATCAGCCTGCACATTAGTGCAGTCTGATCTTAGTCTACACCTCCTGCCAAAACCGGAATATTCCGGGTTCAGCATGACAAGGGTTAATTGAAAGTGTTTAGTTATACCAATGATATTACAAAATGTCTGTCTTGTAACAGTGAACATATATTCCAAGTTTCAAGTGAGTGTTTAGTTATACCAGAGATATTACAAAATGTCTGTCTTGTAACAGTGAACATATATTCCATGTTTCAAGTGAGTGTTTAGTTATACCAGAGATATTACAAAATGTCTGTCTTGTAACAGTTAACATATATTCCATGTTTCAAGTGAGTGTTTAGTTATACCAGAGATATTACAAAATGTCTGTCTTGTAACAGTGAACATATATTCCATGTTTCAAGTGAGTGTTTAGTTATACCAGAGATATTACAAAATGGCTGTCTTGTAACAGTGAACATATGTTCCATGTTTCAAGTGAGTGTTTAGTTATACCAATTATTACAAAATGTCTGTCTTGTAACAGTGAACATATGTTCCAAGTTTCAAGTGAGTGTTTAGTTATACCAGAGATATTACAAAATGGCTCTCTCGTAACAGATGACATTAGGGCTATAGGAAATACCTCACACAACCAAGCTTAAAATCACCACAATTTTGAGCACGGGTAATTAAACTGGTGCATTATAGAGAAAATCTAAAGCTAACCTCTGGCATTTCAGCCCAAAGTGTCCTTAAAACTGTTCCCTTCTTTCCAAACATTTCTAAAGTCGATATTTTATTTTTGGTATTGTCGCCCTCTACTTTTTTGTCTATTTCTAAACTGCCGCGTCCAGAACTGTATTCAGACAAATCCTCATAAACACGATCATCTTCATCACCATCATAACTCTCTTCATCTGTAATAAAGAAGCAATACCATGTTATGCAGTGATTAATCAAAAGGTTAAACATGTTGATTAACTCATTACCAGACAGTAAAATCCTAGATTGGTCCACACTGGCAGGAGTTGCAGACAACAATTCAAAGTTTATGACATTTTGAATTTTTTTCAAATTTCGTGGTAGAAAACATTGACAAAAATGAAGAAATTTATTGCAACAGTCTGAAATTGTTCTGCTTGAAGGGCGTCAAAAAGCATCTTTGTGTGGGATTAGGTTTAACAGATTCAGCCCTAGTTTCGTTCATTTTGAGAAACTGAATGCAATCTCAACTGAATGCAAGGGCCAAAGATGTAATCAAGTAACCATTTCATTCACATGCTAAAGATGTAAACTCCTATATCAGACAGGTCAACAAAAGTTTGGACTGTTCCAAATTGAAAGGAGTTGTACACAATAATTTAAAATTTATGAAATATTAGGTTTATTAATCTTTTTGAGGCTAAAAACTTTGGGTAACACTGATTCAAGCAATTTCTTCATTTTACACAATGTTTACTCAAGTGTGATAAAAATAAAAATCATTAATTAATCAAGTCCTTTAAAACTAGCTCCAATTGAAATTGATTGCAGATCACAGATTGTGGTGTGTTTAAATTGGGAAAAAATGGCCTTTAAAAGGTAGAAAATATTGTAAGAATAGGAGAAACAGGTTGTTAAAAGCAATTTCTTTCTAAAAATGTTTTCCTGTTATCTGATAAAGGGTCACCAAAGGATCATTTCTGTGAAACTTCATTTAAATCCATCCATTTGTTTATGAGATGAAGATTTTCAAAAGGTTCCAGCATATATGGAAATAGACCCGCAAGGATCATTATTGTGAAATTTGGTTGAAATCTGTTAGTACTTACTGAGGAGAAGAATTCTAAAGGAAAAGTTTACGCACACACCCATGACGAACACCACTCTATGACATTAGCTATCTGGCGTTCAGCCAGTGGAGCTAAAAGTGAAGGTATTGCATGTATCAAGTAATTTCTTCGTTATCCACATTGTTTTTAATCTATCCAAAAAGACAAGAAATAATGTAAAATCCAATCAACTGAAAATTGTCATCTGCGGGTTCTTTCAATTTGGATGGGTCTAAAATTTTGTTGTATGGAAATAGGTTAAACTAAATTAAAAACAGAGTCCACTATCAAAACAAACAATCTGACCCATTTTTATGTCAAATGAGCCAAAAATGCTTTAGTACCCATGAACGTTTTTTTTTTCTCAGATGTGACCTAATTTTTCTCCCGGTGATCGAATTTACAGCTTCAAAAAATTTGAAAATTACCGTGGTAATGGATAGCTCCTTAAAACACTTTCTTGTTCAATCCCTATAATTTTATAATCGAAAAAAAAAACATTGTAGGAAAAGAAGAAATTGCTTGTAACAAGCAATTTCTTCTTTTTCCACAATGTTTACTTTCCTACCCTACTGAATGATTATTTTTCAAATTAAATCTACTTTAAAATAAGTCTGCTAAACCTCTGAATTGGGACAGGTCTAAAAACTTTCAAAACAGAAAAAGGGTTTTATGCTGTTATTTTAAATAAGTCTTCCTTAAATAAATGAACAACTAACTCACCTGATTCATCAAAACTGGAGTAAATGGCTTTCCGTTTACTTGCCCGTGATATTTTTTCGATGTTGTAGAACTGATAGAGATCTTCTGACTGTAATTTGGACTTGTAGCGATTTTCACCGATTGTTCCATAAACTTGTTCATCACTCTGAAATTGAAAGATAATTGAATGGATATCTTTCTTTAACCCTTTCCCACACAACGACACTTTTGGACGCCATTGAAGAAAAACAATTGGGAAAACATTGTGTAAAATTAAGAAATTGCTTGTAACAAGCAATATCTTCATTTTACAAAAAGTTTTCTACCCAGAAAGTTGAAAAATTTAATATTTCATAAACTTTAAATCAGTGCCTGTAACTCTTTTCAATTTGGACCAGTCTAAAATTTTCCTGTTTGGTAATGAATTAAATTCCTTTTATTAAAGATTCCTTGATTAACCTCAATGATGGCCTGTATGAAAATCCATGAAATACAAAACAATAACTTATAACTTAGACCAGTTTTTTTTTTCTTTATCAATCCTGTTACATTCTTATATATACAGTGAGAAAAGGAAATTTTCAAAAATGTTTACATATCATTGCAAATGAATTTAATAAGAGCCACTCAACAACAGTATTATGTAGCACTTAGATCCTTTTATTGAATGTGTTAAAGTTGAGACATTTGACAAGGTAATTTATTCATTGTTCTCCAATCAATTTGAAATTACTGAGAAAATGCTACATATTTCAAAGGATTTTCTCTTAATTCCCAAACTTTGATCAATGCTTTTTTATTTTTTCCAAGAAAACAATGTATTGCTGATGGCAAATTTCTTTTTGCATATAAATCCCAACAACAAGATGCATCAACTGACAGTGGACAGCAACTTAGCCAAACTCTACTATTTCAAGGACATCTTTTTCAGGCTTTCCTTTATTTGTATCTTCCTTTCAAAATCAACAAATACGGATATTTTAGATGGAATCGATGCTTCCAAAGACTTAGCTAGAATTGATGGATTGCTATCAAGAAACCAATCCACCAAACAAATCATTCTTTTAACCCATTCCCACTCAATCCCTCCTTGTTACGCCCCTCAACGAAAAAGCTTTGGAAAATATTGTGGAAATTGAAGAAATTGCTTGGATCAATGTTTTCTATCCAAAAAGTCAAAGAAAATTTGAATTCCACCAACTTGAAAATATCGTCTGCAGCTCCTTTCAATTTGGACCGGTCCAAAATTTTGTTGAGTTGGAATGGGTTAAACAGGAAGTGAACCTTGAACTCCGACATTTGCCTCCGACACTTATGTGAAGTGTTTTTGATGGTTTGACGACATGTACGTCACAACTATAGCTTCTTCAACCACTTTCTTGTCATAATTATGTTACTGGTCATCAATTTCATTTTTTAAAAAAAGTTGTTTGATATTAAAGTGGAGCAACTTTCTACCCTACTGAAGGGTCATTTTTTAACCCTTTCCTGGACAAACCTGGGATTTTACGTCACTGTGTTTTTATACTTGAGAAAACATTGTGGAAAAAGTAGAAATTGCTTGTAACAAGCAATTTCTTCTTTTTCCAAAATATTTTCTACCCTACTGAATGATTATTTTTCAAACATAAATCCTCTTAATTTTCGTAGGAAAAGCTTTTGAATTTGGACAGGTCTAAAATTTTGCAAAACAGGAAAGGGTTAATAGATAGCACTTATGATATTTTCGTGAATTACATGATTTTTGGTTTCTTCAAAGGTCATGCAGAATGGCTATTACAAAGATGGGATATGGACAAAAACAGCATCATACAAAGTGTATAAAAACTGACTTATGCCAAGCAGACTACTGGTCTGCCCGATTAGCTCAATAGGTAGAGCACTTGACTTCAAACCTCAAGATCACGGGTGTGAGCCCTTGGCTGAACATATCAACAAACAAACTAAATCAAACTAATCTCTTTCGGATGAGATTTTAAACCGAGGCCATGTGTTACGGTGGTATCCATAGAAAAATACAAATAAAACTTATATCAAGCAATCATTCAAGGGATGGCCCAAAAGTGGTAGCTTCAGAGAATGGTTAGTCATATTTTTGTGACATGATTTTCTTGAAGCGATTTGCTCAATCCTGTGTTTTTGAATTCATTCGAATTTTCTCATTGAGACGATTCTAATGAATTCAAATACCACAGGATTTAGTAATGATATTCATTTAAGCAAATTCATCAAATTCCAAAAGATTTTGCTTTTTGGAACAGGAATTTTCGATTATGGTTGTTTAATAATAGTGGGCATTTAACCCATTACCAGACGGAAAGTTTTAGACTGGTCCAAATTGAAGGAGTTGCAGCAACAATTTAGAATTTATGATATTTTAGATTTTTTCATATTTCTGGGAAAACATTGTGGAAAATGAAGAAATTGCTTGGTTCAAGTAATTTCTTCATTTTACACAATGTTTTCCCAATATTTTTTCTTGATAGGCGTCAAAAGGCGTCACTGAGTGGGAATGGGTTAATAGAGATTGTTACTTAACCCATTCCAACTCAACAACGCTTTTAGACGCCCCCAATGAAAAAAGTTTTGGAAAACGTCACAAAAATGAAGAAATTGCTTGTTACAAGCACTTTCTTCATTTTCCACAATGTTTCTACCAAGAAAGTTGAAAAAATTAAAAATTTCATAAACTTTTACTTGTCGTCTGCAACATCTTTCAATTCAGGCCAGTCTGAAATTTTGCCGTCTGGTAATGGGTAAAGCAAAATTGACTGCATTCACAAAAGCATGTAAATTTCCATGTACCATGTTGCTCTTATACAATATTATTCTGCCCTGTAGCTTTTTCTATTATAAGCTGCTACAATAATAAAATAAAGCTTTGACCCATTACCACTTAACAAAATCTTAGATTGGTCAAATTTGAAAATATTGCTGATGACAATTTCAAGCTTGTGAAATTGAAAAACAATATGCCTTTTTGTAACAGGCGATTTCTTTATTAATCTTTATAGTTTTCTAAGTATTATTCATAAAAAGTGGAATTGAGTGGATAAAAGTTACTCTTACTATTCTTAGGGGAACCGAAATCCCTGATTTTTACCTTAACTATATTATGCAGATATATCTTAAATCGATATCATTTGATGCAAGAATAAATACTTTCAAACTTCATATAAACAATCTTTAAGGAACTAAAATCACTGACTTTTACCTTATTGTATATTTTTACTTGATGCAGGCATAAATATCATTAAATATTTATATAAACATTTTTTAAGGATTACTGAAATGGATCGTTTTTACTTGAATTGTATCATAGATATATTTCAAGTCAAGATTCAATGATGCAGGAATAAATATCATTAAAGCTAAATCTGAACATTTCTTAGCCAACAGCAATCACTGCATTTCACCTGATTTGTAGAGATTATTTTAACTCTTCTCCTGCTGAATAAAATCCTTATCTGAATTTGCATTAAAATCAAAGGCCTGAAAGCACTGGGAGCACTAGTTAATGGTCAGATTCAATTTTAGAAATTAATTTCATAAACAACTCTGGATTAAAGGAGACAAACAGGAGGTTTAGACTAAGATCAGATTGCACTTATGTGCAGGCTGATCTTGTTCTATACCTCCTGCCAAAACCGGAATATTCCGGGTTCAGCATGACAAGAGTTAAGTCTAAATTCAATTGATGCAGAATTAAAATATCATTAAATCCTTAATCTTAACATCCTTTAGGGATTTTTACCTGCTGGATTTTAATTGAATCATAGTATAAATGAATCTTATATAGACATAGACATATTTTATATTCGGAATTAAACATTCTAAGTTTCTCTTCCATACAATAATATGTAACATTTTGTCAAGATTAGAATATTAACAAGATTTAATTGAAATGTAAGTGGTATTAATGAGGAAAAAATACATACACACTAAGAAAAAAAACACAAGGTAATGAGAGTATAGTAGTAAGTTTTCGATGAGCTCCAGAAACATCGTATCTACAGCTACCTCAAGCTGTATATACGATCATTTGGTTTCTTTATGTTGTCTTAAGCATACAGACAATTTTTTCTCATTGCATGTGAGCACCAGGATAAAATTATGAACTTTGTTCAATGTACAATGTTCCGTCTGGGATAACATCTCACAGAGCCTTTGCATGTTTGGTCTTTTATAATATTTTTCTGGTAAATATCTCTTTCTAAAAATCTTATATTTGTCACATACAAATAAAAAATGGAAATCGTCCTCTATTTCCCCATTCAAACATATGTTGCAAACTCTCTGGTTCCTTTCAAGTTTATTTGTGGCATATTGTCCCATTTGTATATGTAGACTATGAGCTGAAAGACACATTTTTGTAACTTCTTTTCTTTTGAATTTCTCGATTGAGTCTAAATATTTCTCAATTTTAATGCCCCAGTATACTATTAAAATCTTGTCTTTCCTCAAATTGGCAGTCCATTTCTGAATGAAATTATCTATTAGTCTTTGTTTAAAAATAGAGATGAAATGCTTCTGGTTTACACTATATGGGTTATCCCATAATATATTGAAAGCCGTTCGAAGATAGCATGGATCGAACTTTAGTGGCCCTAGTGTTTTTTTCCTCTTTCATGTCCCTCAACCACTAAGTTGTACACGCTGTTTATAATACAATTTTTTGTCGTTTTTTACCCTAAACCAGTACTTTATTATGCTTGTTTGTTAATGAATATATAAAAGAAATCATCCAAGCTCTCCATAAACCCCGACATTACCGTAATTTGTCCATATATTCGGACACTCCAAGAATTCGGACACCATTAATTATTTCATGAAATAATTAATTTTGTGCCTCTTATTTCGGACAAATGGTGTCTGGAATTTATCTATAAATTTGGACACCGAATTTACGAACATAAAATATCAGGTTAACAAATACTACATCCATTATCGGCAATTTGGAATCTTGGCGATCAGTATCTCCAAACTGTCTGGGTTAAGTGTCAACAGGTGTATATTGTTTATAACAGTGACCGAGAATAGGCACGCACCTCAATAGGGTTAAGCTACGAACCGTGAAGGTAATGCAATCAAAATATCACGATTGGTTTCTCTGTCTGATTTCTTAATTTTCTTTTCCCGACAGGACCTGCTCTGAAAGGATGGCTACGATTAACATGTGCGATCCTATGAAATGAGTCAAATTGACCTGAACCTATTTTCGATTTTACTACACTTTCCCCGTATCCGGAGCTCATCGAGGGTATTGTCATCGGCCGTATCAAATCAAGAAAAAAAATATGCAATGATATGCTTTGAAAAGAATCAGTCGTAGCTACGACGTTTTCACTTCATACGGAAAATGCGAGAATTTTAATTGTTAATTTGTCACAAAATTATTAACTTCTCATCCGATATATAATACTGGTAGATTAGAATAAATTACCTCTTTTATCCCCGCTTCTTTTAATAATCCAAAAATTTAATCTCATAATGTTCCAACAAACACATGTAACAAGTCTCGTTCAACAAATATAAAGTAAAGGTTTTTCGGGTACAGTTTATTTTACTACGAGGGAGGAAAGGTGATCAAAGGCGCCGCCGCCAGATGTTCAGCTATATATGGGAGAGTTTCCGGAGTTGGCACGTGCCAGACGCGTACCCCGTGAGAATTCTTGGTGACCGAATTTTTACCCTTGTCATTATGCCGAAAGTTTACATGGTTTAATCGACTGTCTGAATACTCTTAAAACATTACGGATATAATTTAAAAAAAGGATTTTTTTCTCACAGGTAGGCCACCTCATTTACTTTAAATTTGCGGGCAATATTACGCGATGATTTAAGTGAAGCAGATGAGAGAAAAACTGTCGTAATTGACCGATGCCGTGATTTTATTCTAACTGACAAATTACTTCTTATCTCTTGGTGACTTTTAATACATGAACAATTAAAATGCGAAGATTTTGTTTAGCTCTCCATATTAATATCCTTTTTTTCAATTCAACCCACGATGATTGTACATAAATGACAGAAAAAGAATTTACCATCCTCTCAAAATCGGACTTTGACTACCGAAACGTCGTAACAATTTTGCCTGAACATGCTGCAGTTACGATCTTGTCGTATTCTTACGGTGCTATGTGGGATTCTATCAATCGTTAAAACGAAGAAAAACAACATTTTAGAAAAGTAGATCGTTTATTAAGGTTTTTAATCAGTGAATGATAATTAATTTCACGTCGTCTTCGCCGGTATCTTGAAACAATCTGAAAAAAATAAAATGATAATAAATAAATTTACGAACGTAATGCGTAGCACATATCAAGTTTATTTACTGTTGAAATTAATTCAGTGTCTGAGCAAAACAGTTAGTGACTCATGAAAATCGGCAATGGTTGTTCCCGGCCGCACCACGATTTATCTATATATTCGGACACTGGCTTGAGTAATTATCTATGTATTCGGACATAAAAAAAAATAATTATTTAATTGTGTCCGAATATATGGACAAATTACGGTACTTGTTGTATTCTTACACCAAGTATTCCTTTACAGAATTTCATATGGATCAATTCTATCTCATCCTTGGTTGAGAATCCACATACTTCCGAACCATAACCTAATATTGATCCTACATAAAAGCGTGGAACAACTGGCAAAGTTTTTTTGGTTTAAAGTCGTAATTGTTTGTACTTTGGAATAGCATACTCATAGCTTTAAGAGCTTTTTCACAAATTACATTTACGTGATTTTTGAATGACCCATTGAAAGAGAACTACTTAAATTCATCCACTATTTCTAGCATATTGCCTTCGTAGGTCCACTTTTCATTAGAATATAATTGACTCCTTCTTTTTCTAAAAATCAACATTTTAGTTTTCTCTGTATTTACCTGCAACCCCCATGATTTACAATAAATTTCAATAAATTGCAGGTCTTCTATAGATTCACTAGGAATTACCATATCATCTGCGTACAGAAATAGTATAAGGTTCAATTCATATATATATTCCCCCAACTTCCATTTTTCATAAGGTGAAGTTTCGAGACCCTTCAGGAATAGAGAGTACAAAATAGGTGAGCATAGCTCACCTTGCTTAAGTCCGACCGCTTTTTCGTAATTTCAGTCCAGTCTGTAACTCTTGTATTTAAGACACTTGTATATATCTTTGATAAACAACTGCACAGAGTGATACCACGACAACTGTTTGTGTCATTCACATCGCCCTTTTTATAAATTGGCACTTCTATACTGTCCATCCATTGAGTAGGGAAAACACCAGATTCAAAAATTAAGTTGAACAAATAAGTAGGAGTAAATGTCTTTTATGATAAATCTAAGCATTCTCAGGGAACTGCAATCACTGTTGTTGGTGGGGGGGAAGCATTCACTGGCTAAGCATTCACTGGCTTTTACCTAAATGGCATTATATAGGCTTTTCAAGTCAAGATTATTTGATGCTGGAATAAAAGCCATTAAAGCATTATCTAATCATTCTTTTGGGAACTGCATTCACTGGTTTTTACCCGAATTCTATTATATATGTTTTAATCAAATCAAGATCATTTGATGCAGGAATAAATACTACCAGAGCTTTGTCTAAACATTCTTTAGGGAATTATATTCACTGACTATACCTGAAGTGTGTAATAGAGGCTTTTCAAATTAAGATCACTTGATGCAGGAATAAATGCTATTACAGCTTTATCTAATCATTCTTGAGGAAATTTAAATAATTGACGTTTACCTGAACTGTATCATAGATGTATTTTAAATCAAGAATCTGTTGCCAAAATAAATGCAAAGAATCAATCATTGCATAAATACAACATCTCTGCCTTAGCACTGTATGAAACAAAATAAAGGTCTTTTAACCCATTAACACACAAGAAATTTTTAGACCAACAAAAATTGAAAGAAGTTGCAGATAACAATTTCAAGTTTATGAAATATTAAAAATGTTTGTCTTTTGAGGCAGAAAACATTGTGGATAATCAAGAAATTGTCCAAGGTCCAGCAATGGCTCAGTTAGTAAATCAATTATACCCTATAAATATCAGTCATTTTGGAGATAGTTTGGTAAACTACTTGTGGATTCAATTTCATCTGCAGATATTCTGTTGAATTTTAGCACAAGTATACATTTTTTTTCCCCAAACCCTTTATCTTCTGATTGCGGAAAACATTAGAGTGATGAATTAAGGAAGTTTCTTTCTACTCTAAGACATTACATTAGGTCCAGGTCTGATTTTCTAGGCGTTTTTTGTATGTTTTTTTTTTATTTTCTGGATGTAATATACATTGACATCTGCATATTGAAAGTACTGCATAGAATCTAAAATCACAAAGCAAACACATTACAGTATACTAGCAACACACACCAAACCCAGCTGAATGTAATTATATTAGCAGGTAAACTGTCTTCACATATGGAAATCAGCAACTAACTATATACTTTTGATCAGCACTTTTGTATTAACCTATTCCCACACAGTGACGCTTTTGGACACCCCTCATGAAAAATCATTTAGAAAATATTGTGTAGAAAGAAGAAATTGCTTGTAACAAGCAATAATTTCATTTTACATAGTATTTTCTACCCAGAAATATGAAAAAGTCTAATATTTCATTAGCTTTAAATTGTTGTCTGCAACTCCTTTCAATTTAGACAAATGTCTTAATTTTGCCATCTGGTAAGCATTTCCTGTATCTTGAAATTTTAGACTGGCACATTTTGAAAGATGTTGCAGATGACAATGAAAAGTGAGTGCAATTTGAAACAAAAAAACATTCTATGTGGTAGAAAATATTGTGATAAAAGAAGAAATTGCTTGATACTCTCAATTCCTTCCTTTTCTCACATTATTTTCTTAAGTATAAAATTGCATGGATGTAAAAGCAGGGATTGTACAGAAAAGGGTTTATAGCATTTTGATTGCTGACCTAAGGGTTTAAGTCTAAAATTTTGGAATATCAAGGAATTCAACTATCTGTTAAGTTCTTCACATGATTTAAAGCTTTTGCAATCGTTTTCTTGAAAAGTTGCTGATTTTCATATGGCAAAAGCTCTTATAATTTTTGAAGAATTTCTCACTTGTACAGGTTTGTAATAAGTTTGATCAAGTTTAACTCCACGCTCAGATAAGTCAGACTGACGAACAAAATCACCTGAAAACTTGAACAAAAAATTTTATTTTCAGATACTGTGTGACTGGTTTTAATTGCACGTACAAAACTGATACTGAAATGTTGTAACTATATCTTTTCCAAGCTGTATCTATAATGTTGAGGTTGCAGACCAACACTCTGAACATTATTCTATGTCCAAGAATACACATTTTACAAAATAGTGTCTTAACCCTTGTCATGCTGAACCCGAAATATTCCAGTTTGGCAGGAGGTGTAGACCAAGATCAGCCTGAACATAAGTGCAGTCTGATCTTGGTCTACATCTCCTGCTTGTTCTTTTCCTGCCAGAGTTGTTTATGATATTGATTTCTAAAAGAAATATTGATTTTTGAACAACAAGTTCTGTCAGTGCTTTCAGCTCTTTGATTTACAGCAATTCAGTAAGGTAATTTATACAGCATGTCAAGGGTTAACCCATTCCCACACTGTGATGCTTTGTGATGCCCCCAAGAAAACAATTGGAAAAACATTATGAAAATTAAGAAATTGCTTGTAACAAGTATAGTGGGCTAAACTCCCAAGCTAAAAAAGGGCAAAATTTGTTAAAAAATACAGTCAAAGTTATCCCCCTTGTTGGTACAGATTGCTCTTTTGATGATAAAAATATACTCTAAGTTTCAAGAGGATGTAGTCAGTAATACCAGAGACACTACAAAATGTAAAAGTCTTGGATGATAACGCTGTTGCACACAATCACCTGGCCATGGCAATACCTCGGATTATTTTCCGAAAACAGCCATGCTAAAAATTGTAAAAGATGAAATGACCTGTAAAAAGTAATTTCTTCTTTTAACTATAATATATTTCATTAATTTCGTTTCTTAGAAAATAAAAGGGAATTTAAAGGTATCAGTTTACTGATGTGTTATATTTTGTTCACAATGGTGCAAGCAATTGCCTAGACTAAAACCTATTGTTTGTGAGATTAATTTTCAAATGAATTATAATGACCCACAACTTGTCCAACCAGTGCTTTCAGCACTTTGATCGTAATGCAGTTTTAAAATGGTTTTATTCAGCAGGACAAGGGCTAAAACGGAAGTAACATGTCCTTACCAAGTCTATGTACAGGCCATCCTCGTCGTACTCATTACGGATTCGGAGAACATCTTGGAACGGAGCTGCTAAATGTTTTGGCTGTGGCACAGTGGACAGATCATATGGCTTGATGTATGCTGATGACACTGGTCTCTTCTCCAGCTCTTTCCTGAGAGAGATCCATATAATTGTTAAAATAGATCAATGTAAGTGTTAAAATATCTAAAGATAAGTCATTTCCTCTAACCCATTACCACACATTTTGACACTTTTTGACACCCTCTAGCAATATGAACATAGAAAACTCTCTAGGAAAAGGAGAAATTGCTTTTAACAAAAAAATTCTCCCTAATTCTCACAATATTTTCTACCCTATTTGTCATCATTTCCAAATTTTAGCGTTATTTCTGCAACTTCTTTCAATTTGGACCAGTTTAAAATGTTGTCATCTGGTAATGGTTTGATGTGTATAATTATGAATCGCTCATTATTTTCTTACCCTAGTACCAATACTTGAACTACATTTAAAACTCTCAAAAAGACAATTGATGATTGATTGATTGTTTGAATGGGGTTTAACAACACTTTAAATAGAATTTCAGTCAGATCCTGGCAGCTGGAGCACCTAACCGTAGATTCCTGGTATTTCTCACACCAGTACTACAACTACATCCTTTCCGAGCCTCCAGCTGCTCATCCCACTCAGGTTTATGATTATCCACCCATTGGTCGGAAAGGATATTTGTTGCGGCTAGGGATCGAACCCTTGACCCCTTGACTAGGAGTCCTACGCACTACCACTGCGTTATGGGAACAGGACAATTGATGAATATCTGTTTTCAATAGAATAATCGATAGACCAATCAAATCATACTTTTAGACTGGAAGTGAACTTTGAACTCCAACTTTGGTTGACATTTATGTGAATCATTTTTGTTGGTAAGGCGCCTTATGCTGTAACTTTAGCTTTCAAGCTATAGTTAATACTTTAGGTCTTCAACCAACCGTTATATTTTTTCTTATATATTAACTCTTGTCATGCTGAATCCTAAATGTGCAGTCTGACCTTAGTCTACACCTCCTTCGTCTCCTTTTCAAACAAGAGTTGTTTATGAAGATAATTTTCAAAAGAAGAATTGACGATCAAAATCAAAACAAACTATCAGTGCTTTCAGTCCTTTGGTTTTAATACAATTCTGAAAAGATTTTATTAAGCATGACAAGGGTTAACGACCATATAATGTCTCAAAATGACTGTATTTGATATCCAAATTAAACCTCCTGTTGGAAGCTAAGGGCATGTCCAGCCATATATCAACTTTAAACCATTACCAGATGGCAAAATTTTAGACTGGCCCAAATTGAAAGAAGTTGCAGACGACTATATAAAGTTTATCATATTTTGGATATTTTCAACTTTCTGGGTGGAAAACATTGTGGATAATGAAGAAATTGCTTGTTACAAGCAATTTCTTCATTTTCCACAATATTTTCAAAAGATTTTTTTCGTAAGGGCGTCTAAAAACGTCACTGAGTGGGAATGGATAAAACTTATTACTTTATTATGGTTTGAAGTCATAAGTTCAAAGGAACAGGGTACTTGAAAATGTGACAGCAAAAAAGATGGTGGCAAAAATTAATCCTTTGTAGGAGCAAAAAAGATGGCAAAAAATAATCATTTATAGGAGCAAAAAAGATGGCAAAAATTAAACATTTTAGGAGCAAAAAGGATGGTGGCAAAAATTACTCATTTAAAGGCATAGGAGAAGTGAATAAAAGTACTCAATCTATTTGTGTATTTCTAGCACATCAATTTTTGTTAATTTAAGCACCATATATCCTTTTTTTTCCCTGAAAATTACATCATGTTCTAACTTTTCATCTTTTACAAATATCAAGTTAAGTATAGCCCATTCAGGTATATGCAAAACCAAGAAATGTTCAACACAAACAAAATATAAGTAATATGAGAGAGAGTAGAAGAACAATGGAATATCTATAAGGAACTAACAAAATGCATATGGATATAGATAAAGCACAAAGACGTTTTTTCCAAACAGTAATATACAGTCAGGTAGATAAAATAAACCCTCCTCATGTTGGTTCTGAAAATTTCAGTTTTGGCAGGAGGTAAAGATTAAGTTCAGCTTGCACATACATGCAGTCTGATCTTAGCCTATATCACTTGTTGATTTTTAAAGCCAGCTGTGTTACTAAACTTAACTAAAAAAAAAAAGACAATCATCTACCATGAAACCGGTTTTCTCGGTACTTTCAGCTCTTTGATTTAAATGCAGTCGTGAACAAGGATTTTATTCAGCATTAAGAGGGTTAAACATGTGCATGAAACTTGCAAAGCTTTTATCTACTTCTACACAACCCTTCTATTCCAAAAGGCAATTAACCCATTCCCACACAACAACATTTCAGACTGGTCCAAATTGAAAAGAGTTGCAGACAACAATTCAAATTTATGGATTTTTTTATTTTTCCAACTTTCACGATAGAAAACATTGTGGAAAATGAAGAAATTGCTTGTTACAAGCAATTTCTTCAGTTTACACAGTGTTTTCCCAATTGCTTTTCTTGAGGGGCATCAAAAAGTGTCATTGTGTGGGAATGGGTTAAGAAAAAGGCTTTGGAAAACATTATGGACAATTTCCCACAGCGTTTTCTTCTCTGGAAGACATTTCCTTTCAAGTATTGTATTCATGATCTTGAAATTGTCATCAGTAACTGCTGTCTACTTGGGACCGTCCATTATTTTATTTGGTAACAGGTTCACAAGAAGAATTGACCATTCAATCTTTCAACCAGTAAAATCATTCATTTTGACTGGACATTAACTTTCAAATCTGACATTGGCCACCATTTATGAAGCATTTTTGTTGGTTTGGTGACATAAACATCATAACCACATCTTATTCAAGCTGTAGTTACTAGTCGCCAATAAACCCTTTTACTTTTTTGTTACATAAAAATTTCACTAAATAATGCTTTTTAAAATCAAAATGGAGCTTCCTGGCCCAATGGCCCAGCAGTTGGGTAGGGCCAATAATTGGTCAATTAGGGAGCTAATTGGACTGTTACAAACATGGATTATTCTAAATCACTAAAGCCAGGGTATTTATAGTTAGAGCAAATCTACAGAGCAAGGTTGAAGCTAAATTCTATAGTAAGTTTGGTGTTTGCGAGCTACTACACAAAAGAAACCATCCGAGATTTCTTTAACACAAATATTTGTTTGATTGTATCGGGTTAAACACCAATTTCAACAGTATTAAAAGCAATTTCTTCTTTCCTCACAGTATTTTCTAACCAGTCTGGCACTTCTCTTGAACAGAACAGGCTTTGAATTGTTGTCTGCAATGGCTTTCAATTTAGACCAGTCTTAAATTTTGTCGTCTGGGAATGTATTCCACCAGCTTTGATACGTCACATACTTTGGAGATGGTTACTTTTTGCTTAAACCATTCCCACACAAAGACGCTTTAAACACCCTCAATATGAAAACTTTGGAAAACATTGTGGAAAATGAAGAAATTGCTTGTTACAAGCAATTTCTTCATTATCCACAATGTTTTTTACCCCAAAAGAGAAAGATTTTAAAAGATTTCATCAACTTCAAGTTGTCGTCTGCAACTTCTTTGAATTTGGACCAGTCCAAAATTTTGTCATGTGGTAATGGCTTAATATCTATCACAAATACACAGTAAGAATAGAAGACTTCTGGGCAGTAGTGAAACACATAATTTGTTATTTGCTATTCTATTTTGTGTTGTGGAAACTTGTAAAAATACATTTATTAACCCTTTCCTGTATAAATATGGGATATTACGACACTGTGGTTTTATACTTGAGAAAATATTGTGGAAAAAGAAGTAATTGCTTGTGACAAGCAATTTCTTCTTTTTCCACAACATTTTCTACCCTACTGAATGGTTGTTTTTCATATCTAATCCACATTAAATTTTTGTCTGCAAAACCTTTGAATTTGGACTGGTCTAAAATTTTGCAAAACAGGAAAGGGTCAAGGCATAATAATTGACAAATCGAAGAAGCAATTGACAAATAAAATCATTCATTTAGACCAGAAGTGAACTTTGATCTCCGACATTGGTCAATATTTCTGAGAGGCAGTTTTGTTGGTTTACTGCAAATTTTACATGCACTAATATTTCATAAATCTATTGTCAAAATGTGTATTTATTGAAAAGTATATTGAAGGATCAGCAGAGAACAGTTGTAACTGCCTATTAACATATAGGCAATTACAACTGTTTTGCACTGATCCATCAATATGTTTTATTGGAATCAGACAGCATGGTAAAAGCAGAGATTGCTTGTTACAAGAACCTTTTTCTTTACCAGGAGTCACAGAATAATCACAGAGTATTTAATGGGAGAGATTTGCATCAAGAACACTCTATCTCTTTTAATGCGTTCTATGAATAAGCTGTAGTTTTAGTCACCAATCAACAAAAATATAATTAATGTCAGCGGTGAAAATTTTCTTCCAGTTTAAACAATTTGATTGGTCTTTCATTTTTTGTTTTATTGATAGCTGTAATCAGTCAATGCGTTGACAAGACAATTGCAATTATTCAACATTATTAGGATTTGTTAGACAAGCATCAAGATTTTACATTTTGAAAATGTAAGTTCTCCCTTAATCTAGTGCACTGACTAATCTAATGATTAATTGACTGAATGGGGTTTAACACCACTTTTTAACAATATTTCAAGTCATATTGCTGGAGCACCTAACATTTCTCACACCAGTACTACCACATTATCCTTTCCAAGTCTCCAGCTTCTCATCCCACTTAGGTATATGATTATCCACCCATTGGTGCAAGACAAATGTCAAAAAGGATATTCACCATGGCCCCAGATCAAACTCCAGACTCCAAGATTATGAGTCAAACATGCTTTGGCCACAGCAAACTAACCAGATGAAAGACAGACTTTTTTGCTTAACCCTTTCCCGTTTTTGGAAATTTTAGACTAGTCCAAATTGAAAGAGGTTGCAGACGACAATAAAATCTGGATGCAATTTGAAAAGAAACCATCCTATGTGGTAGAAAATATTGCGGAAAAAGGAGAAATTGCTTGTTACAAGCAATTTCTTCTTTTCCCACAATGTTTTCTCAATTATAAAATTGCAGCAACGTAAAATCTCGTGTTTGAACAGGAAAGGGTTAAATTGCATTGTGTTCCCAGGATGACCAACATAGAATATGATACAGAACAGTGTTAAGAGGCATATGAGTTAAAGAAAGCAAATTCTTTTGTGGGTATGATGACAATTTACCTGTTCCCACCTGGACCTTTCCTGAAATTGTTAATAATTATTTTTCACAAGAGAATGCAAGGTAAATAGATCCAGAAAACAGGGAGAGATGATCTTAATCTGTTATTTCCCTGTCAAATCCTATAGGGTCAAATGGACAAATAACATATATTTTTACCCATTCCAACACAGCAAAGTTGTAGTTTAGTCTAAATTGAAAGGAGTTGCAGACGACAATTGAAAATTCATGAAATTTTAGAAATTTTCAACTTTAAGGATAGGAAACATTGTGGAAAAAGGTGAAGTTGCTTTGTTCAAGCAATTTCCTCATTTTCCTCAATGATATCTTAGTTGTTTTTTTCTTGATTGGTGTCAACAAGTGTCATAGCGTGGGAATGGGTTATTTCAAAATTAAAATAGCCATACTCCCATTACCTCAAGCTCTATATGCAAATTTGTCTTCAAAGAGAATTTAGGCTACCTAAATATAGTCGGATATTCTACTCTTTATTTACAAAATATTGATGTGTTCATTTTGTTTTGCCAAACACTGCCATGGGATTTTAACCTTTGTCATGCTGAGCCCAGAATATTCCGGTTTTAGCAGTAAGTAGAGATAAAGATCAGACTGCACATAAGTGCAAACTGATCTCAGTCTTCACCTCCTTTCTGTCCTTTTAAAACCAGAGTTGTTTATGAAATTGATTTTCAAAAGAAGTATTAAAAACAGAACAACAAGTAACACAAGTGCTTTCAGCCCTTTGAATGTTATACAATTTTGAGAAGGATTTTATTCAGCATAACAAGGGTTAAAGGATCTAAAGCTAAATTTCATGCGGGTTTCTTTTATAAAGCCCGGCACTACTAAATTTGTTCAGGTTCTAAACCTACAAATAATGCATTCAGATTTTGAAATTTAAACCCATTCCCACTAAGTGACAGTTTTAGATACCCTTAAGGCTTAGGAAAACATTTTGGGAAATGAAGAAACTGCTTGTTACAAGCTATTTCTTCATTTTCAACAATGATTTCTACCCAGAAAGTTGAAAAAATCCAAAATTTCATTAACTTTCAATTGTCGTCTGCATCTTCTTTCAATTTGGGCCATCTTTCAATTTTGGCCAACCTAAAATTTAACCGTCTGGTAATGGGTTAACTAATAGAATATTCATATAAAAGAAACTTAACCCATTACCAAACAACAAAATTTTACACTGGTCCAAATTGGAAGAAATTGCAAATGACAATTTCAAATTGATGGAACTCTCTGTCATTTAGGGTAGAAAACACTATTAAAACCAATTTCTTCATTGTCCACAATGATCTTCAAAGATTTTTCCTTGAAGAGTGAAAACAAGCAGGATTGTGAGGAAATGGGCTAAAGGAACCAAAAAGTATGTTTGACAACTCAGCTGGTTGTATTTGCATGGGCTTTAACTCATTCCCACAAAATCCAACTTTTAGGCACATCTCAAGAAAAAAGTTTTGAAAAACATTGTGGATAATGAAGCAATGTGTTCATTGTCCACAATGTTTTTTCTACCCTAAAGGACACAGAATTTTAAAATTTGATCAACTATGATTTGTCCTTCGTATCTTCTTGCAATTTCTAAAAGTTTGTTATTTAGTAATTGGTTAAGCTTTACCCCTTTAATTCCTGGTTTTTATCTCCCTGTGCTTTTATAATTATGAAAACATTGTAGAAAAAGACGAAATTGTTTGTAATAAGCAATTTCTTCTTTTTCCACAATATTTTCATACTCTATTGATTGGTTATTTCTCAAATTTAATTCACTTTAAATCTTCATCTGCAAAACCTTTGAATTTGGACAGGCGTAAAATTTTGCAAAACAGGAAAGGCTTAATACAACTTTTAGTAATCTTTCACAGCAAAGATCACCTATTCATGTGCTTCCTGTGTATTACTAGTCCTTGATTTTGGCTCAGCGTGTCTTGCCCAACCTGGTCTGGGGCAAAGTCAGCATTTTGACCTTTGACATCAGTCTGCTGTTCTTACCACTGGCCCATACATGCCAAAAGTTTCACTTTAGGAAGAATTTCAGTTGACAAGATGTGCTTGTGAATCAGCATTCCACTGTAACAATCTTTTACAGAAATGTGACCTTGATACATGACTTCAATGTTGGTACCTGCAGATGCTTATCCATGAAATCTGTCATCATATCAAATATGAGCATTATATCTTGGATAGGCTTGAAGAAATTGTAAATGTAATGTAAAGTTTTTTGGTTAGTTTTGCAGAAGTTTGACCTTCACAATTGATCTTGACTTTGTCAGATGACCTTGAGCTTGGTTACTACAGATGCATACCAATGAGGCCTATCATCATGCCAAATAAGAGCATTTAATCTTGGATAGGCTTGAAGAAAGTGTGAATAGTTAAATCCAATAGACAGACAACTGTACTGTAAAACAATATGCTACAAATCTTTTGATGCAGGGTGTATAAAATGCTTAGAACCATTTTCTTTCCCTGGCCTAAATTGTAACTGCAATTGTTTTCCACCAAGAACTAGAATTGTGGCAAAGCTGACTAATACCTCCGACCAGCCTTTTGTAACTCAAGTGGCAAAGTTAACCTTTGACCCATGTGACCAAAATAATAGGGCACTTTCTCAGATCTATGAATGGATTGACAAACAGACAGATATGGTAAAACCAATATACCCCCTCTCCTTACGGTAGAATGACATAGGTATTCTTAATGCTATCAACTTGAAATTTTTGTCTGCAACTTCTTTGAATTTGGAGCAGTCTAAGATTTTGTTGTCTGGTGATTGGTTAATAGAGTTTATACAGCACAAAACCACCACATCGACACAGACCAAAATTTATAAACTTTAATTGAAGGATAATTGCAGAAAGACTGCTTTAAATGCCCATACAAAGTATAGGCATATAGTACAGTAATGCACTCAACCCTCGGTATTAATAAGAAACCAAAACCAACAAACAAGATAGATGTTTTCCAAACAAATTAATACAATACTTAACACCAAAAGGAAACCAACTGCTGGCATAATGAAACACAATAAGACAATAAAAAAGCAGATGAGTTGGTACAAACCTAATGTAAGTGTCTCTTCATTGTACAGGAACATACAGTAGATTTTTGCACATAGCCCACTAAAAACTAGACATTTTTCCAAGGACAAGTTGAGCCCGACAAATATTTGACCTTGACATCGGTGCCATCTGAAAATGTGTTCCAAATTGCACTTCTACTCATGATGGAGAACAATTGTTCCAAATCATTTTGAAATCCATACAAGTGTATGAAATATGATCTATACAAGCTCAAATCCAATGATTGACCTTGAGCTGTGACCCCGTCCTTGAAGTTATCTGCATCCTTTTTAAATGGCACATCTACTCAAGGCGGAAAAAATTTATGCCGAGTCATTTTGAAACCCATCCATAAATATAGGAATTATGGCCTAGTCAAATTCTGACAAACCAACACACTGACGCATTATACATCAACTTGTCTAGCGACAACTATGTCTTATTCACAACAAACAGGCTCAGCAAAAACTCTCCATACAGTAAACTGTCTTACCTAATCTCCTCAGCCAATGAGTATCCGGATTCAATTTGAGGCTCATCACCTACATCAACATAACTGTCTGCTGAAAAAGGAAACAAAACTTTATCCATCACCAGACAGCAAAATTTCAGACTGGTCCAAATTGAAAGGAGTTGCAGACAACAATTTTTAGTTCATGAAATTTTAAAAATCTTTGTCTTCTGAGGTAGAAAACATTGTGGATAATGAAAAATTTGCTTTCAAAAAACAGTTTCTGCATTTTTCACAATCTTTTCCAAAGCTTTATTCTGTGGGTGCGACCAAAAGTGACATTGTGTAGGAATGGGTTAAGCTTAAGTAAATGATGTTGAATAGACCAAGTTTTATGCCACTTTCAATATAACTTTAGTCAAATCACAGCAGCAAGAGCACTCAACCATGAGTTCCTAGTATTCCCCAATTATCAGTAGAAACAAGATGTGTTTGTGAAACACCATGCCCCTGAAACAGGGTGATTTTTATTGTTTTTTTCTTTGTTTTAGGGAAAAGGGTTGAAAATTTTACCTTGACCTTGATAAAATGACCTTCCCCAGTTGCGCCTTGTTGAGATCTATCTACATACCAAATATTAGCATTGTATCTTAATTAGGGATGAAGTTATAGGAAAATGTTTAGTTGGAAGTTTTGCAGACAGACAGACATACAGACAGACGGACACCGGTGAAACAATATGCCCCCGATCTATCGATGCGGGGGCATAAAAACATCTATTCCTAACTGTTCATCTAACATAGGCAATTACTTCCATTTAGCACCCAACTATAGGTTTGTGGTACTACAACATCCTATGCAAGCCTCCTGTAACTCATCCCCCAAATAGCTGATTTTTGGTTCAATTTGTAAGAGAAACAAGATGTGTTTGTGAAACACTATGCCCCCGAAACAGGAATTGTTTAGAAACGGGTGATTTTTATTGTTTTTTTCTTTGTTTTAGGGAAAGGTTTAAAATTTTGACCTTGATGAAATGACCTTCCCAAGTTGCGCCTTCTTGAGAGCTATCTACATACCAAATAATAGCATTGTAACTTAATCAGGGTTGAAGTTATAGGAAAATGTTTAGTTGGCAGGTTAAGTTTTGCAGACAGACAGACAGACAGACAGACAGACAGACACCAGTAAAACAATATGCCCCGATCTTATCGATGCAGGGGCATAAAAAGACTGAGTCAATTAAGAGATGAAGACAATATTCATTTTGGTCTTCAAGGAGGTATGAAACCAAATATCTAATCACACTGCATAAACACATGAGGTAGATTCATACAGCAAGATTACTTTTTGCTTTCATACCTCCATGAACACAAAAAACATTCTCTTCATTTCCTATTATTTATTGACATCAACTGAAACAAAAGCAAATATTTTTCTACCAGTTTTGAGACATAATTATTGATTTACTTTGCGCGCAAGCACATACTCAAAATTGTTTTTATTGGGGTATGAAACCAATTTTTCAGGCAATGATAATGTGCATTTTTGACAGACTAAACTAAAAATTGAATTATATCTTTATGAAAGATGCGGGTCAAAACCACAGTCAATGATTCACAGCCAACAACAGTACTAACTACCTTTCAGTAATGACCTTTAACATATTACAACACAGTCAATTGAAACAAACAATTTCTCCTGTTCTCGGTTTTCTACCCAATTTGACACTTATTGTTAAACTACCAGCTTCTTTAATCCACTCACTCCCACACAATGACACTTTTTGATGACCCTAAAGAAAAACATTTGATAAATCATTGTAGAAAATGAAGAAATTGAAGAAATTATATCAGTTTTTATGTAACAGTCTACCAAGGACACATCTGGCGCTATGGATTTTACTTACATACATGTTAAATTACATGTTTGAATTTGTCATGTTTGCCAGTTTTTAAAATCTTCACAGAATGTTTCTCAAGTTTTTCATGCACACAAATAAAGACGTACTTTTAAAGCCATTCCCATACAATCCCACATTTTTCATTTTCCACAATGTTTCCCAAAAAGACAAAAAATTATAAGTTTTCATCAACTGTCCTCTGCAACTTCTTTCAATTTGGACCAGTCTACAATTTCATTGTGTGGGAATGGGTTAAATACCAAAGGTAGTTTCATGCAGAAGAACTTACTTGTATTGAGAGACTTTTTCTGTCCAGGTCTGTTTGGTATAGGGGGCGGGGGTTTACCATCTACATCAACATAACTGTCAGCTGGAAATACATTACATATCCCATCTTTTTGGTCTAAAATATTCAAATTTCATTTTTTTTCACTTATTCAGAAATTTTGATAAAGTCTATGTCTATTTCAGAGTGGTTCAAAAACAAATCTGAACTAAACTAAGTCTTTAAACCCATTCCCACACTATGCCGTTTTTTGATGCCCCTCAATAAATCAATTGGGAAAACATTGTGTAAAATGAAGAAAATACTTGCAAAATACAGTTTCTTCATTTTACACAATATTTTCTACCCAGAAAGTTGAAGAAAATCTAAGATTTTATCAACTTTTAATTGTTGTTTGTAATTCCTTTCAATTTAGACCAGTCTAAAGTTTTGCCATCTTGTAATATGATGCTTTCTGTTGCCACTATTAATTCTTTACACCAAAGTGCATGCCTCTTTTATATGCAAATATCATATTGTTCAAAGAAAAGCATTGTGGAATAGAAAAAGTTTACTAATCAAAACATTTTTTTCTTTTCAACCAAAACTGTTTATCATTTAACCCATAACCAAGCAAAAACCTTACGCTTATTCAAATTCAAAGAAGTTGAAGACAGTAATTTTTATTTGATGAAATTTTAATATTCTTTAAATATTGTGGATGATTAGGATGAAATCTTAATATTCTTTATATATTGTGGATAATTAGGAAATTGTTAGGAAACACAAGCAATTCTTCATTATATTTCTTTTCCTAAGTTTTTTTTTTCTTTTGGGGCATTAAAAGGTGTCATTGTGTGAGAACCAGTTAACCCTTTACTGTATTGCAGTTTTAGACCTGTTCAAATTCAAAGGTTTTGCAGACAACAATTTAATGTAGATTTTATTTGAAAAATAATCATTCAGTAGGGTAGAAAATATTGTGGCAAAAGAAGAAATGGCCTGTCAATTGATGTAGTGCTGGTCTTACTAATTGACATTGAATATGTTAGTTCAACTGAGGTAATAGATGGCATATTTTTGCAAATTATTCCACCAGGGACATAAAATAATAAGCAAACTGGGTTGGCAACCTAATTGTCATATCTACATCATGAATACACTGTGTTCAAGATGCATAAGTTGCAAAACCAACAAGATTTGTTTGTGAAACACAATGCTCTCGCAACAGGACTAAACGTTTGACCTTGGTATGTGACCCTGACCTTATCACATGACCTTGACATGAGGAGATGCGTATTATGGAGATGTATCATCATGCCAAATATGAGCATTGTATCTTGAATAGGCTGGTAGTAATTGGCAATGTCAAGATTTGCAGACAGACCGACAGATGGAAAGACTGAATGACACACAGATGGACAACTGTGAAACAATATGCCCCTAATCTTTCGATGCGGGTCTTAAAAATAAGCTTCAAAATTCACTTCCAGGCTAACTTGATGATTTGATTGGTCAATAGACTTTTTGATTGGCAGCTGTGATCCATCAATTCCAACAAGTACCTACAACATCGGTTTTGACTGACAAATGACAAAATTTATCATTTTGAAATCAAAATCCCTCCTTCAATCTGAAGCACATATTTGATTAACCCACAAGCAATTTCTTCATTTTACACAATGTTTCTACTCAAAAAGTTGGAAAAATCTAAATTTTCAAAGTTTAAAATGTCATCTGCAACTCTTTTCAATTTGGGCCAGTCTAAAACTTTGCCGTCAGGCTTTGGATTAATAGAAACATACTACTACTTCTAGCAGACAAAGGCCGTTTTGGAAGAGGCGGGACGTCTGGTGAAAGAGCCGGAGAAGTTTGTGGACTGTCGTCTATGTATGGAATTTCTGGTGACGTTTGAGGTTTGTTCATCTTCTGTCCATGTAGATAACTGTCTCGCACTGCTGGTCCACTTTTTCTGCAAAAGTACCAATATAGGAGAATATATAGGGAATATTACAACAGTGTATTTTTCTATTTGTTGTTATCGTGTTCGAGATTTGTGTGTAGGTATTTTTTATTGGATGAGACCGAAGGTCGAATCCAATAAAAAAATACATACACACGATTCAATAAATCCAATAAAAAATACCTACACACGATCCGAATATGGATTAATTTTCTGTCGAGTTGTATTAGATAGCCAGATTTTAATCCATATCTTTTATAGGTATATAATAAAATTTTATACAAGTCTTAACCCATTCCCACATAATCCCATCTCTTTATACCCCCCAAGAAAAGAGCTTTGGAAAACATTGTTGATAATGAAGAAATTGCTTGTATCAAGCGAAAATTTTCAATCCAAAAATAAGATTTAAGATTTCATCAACTTGAAATGCTTCTTTCAATTTGGACCAGTCTAAAATTGTGTTGGTTTGGGGGTAAAAATCATCCTGAAGGGCTCACACACAACAGTGCTGTACATGTCTATATTCATATGGCACTTACAGCAGTATTGTGCTTAACCATTGAAAATTATATTCAATTCAGAGTGGTCTGCCAATGACTTGTTTTTGCACCATTGTCTCCAAACAATGATGAATGTCCCCAGTTTGTTAACCCATTCCCAAACGATAAAATGTTGGTCCAGTCCGAATTTGCAGAAGTTGCAGACGACAATTTTAAGTTGATGAAATCTTCAATATCTTTGTCTTTTAGCAGGGATGTTGAAATACGAATTTTCTCTACTTGTCCATGGACAAGTAAAATGTGATTTTCTACTTGTCCAGGATCAAAATGGACTTGCCCGCGAAAAGATGAAGAACAGATAAATTTTGAGAAAACATTATTTTTAAAGAAGAAAATGCTGGAACTCAGCATTTTCTTCACTAAAAAAAATATTTTCTAGTCTTAGATACAACCATTACGCTCATAAATCTCTTCTATCTATTTAGTACCATTCAAAGATTTGCCCTGATATTTACTTGTCCAGGAACAAGTAGCCTCAAAAAATGTACTTGCCCGCAGGTAGAAAAGCCTGTGTCGGACAAGATGGGCATGGGTATCCCACATCCCTGCTTTTAGGAAAGAAAACATTGTGGATAATGAAGAAATTGCTTGAAGCAAACAATTTCTTCATTCTTCACAATGTTTTCCAAAGCTTTCAATTTTAAGGGCATTTAAATACTTCATTGTGTTGGAATGGGTTCAGACCATGAGGTTCCAAAGCTTATTTATGTAATCCATCAATTTTGTGCATTGTCCCCTTTCCTTTTTAGACCAAGGGACCAATGTCCCCTTGCTTCAAAATCTACTGCAGATCCCTGAATTCATCATTGAAATATCAGTTGAATATTTAGTAATCCATACTTTTTCCAAAACATATTCCTTATTGACCAACACATGCAGTTTCAAAAGAGAAGGAAACTGTAATACATGTAATTCATTGTTCTACTTTCTTTTTCATGTCATGCATTGTCAAGGGTCTTTTTTAATTGTTTAGCAGTGATCTTGACCTTTCAACCCACATTCACACATTGATACACAATTACACTTTTAAAAGCCTCTCAATATAAAAGCTTTGGAAATCATAGTAGAAAATGAAGAAATTGCTTGTAACAAGCAATGTCTTCATTATCCACAATGTTTTCTACCCCAAAATACTAAGTTTCAAAATTTCATCAACTAAAAAATGTTTTCTGCAACTTCTTTTAATATGGACTAGTATAAAATTTTGTTGTGTGGGAATGGGTTAAAACAATACATTTCAAGAGACTTAGTCATGCTATAGCACACTTCGATCTACAGAGAGCTTAACCCAGTACCAGACGACAAAATTGTAGACCAGTCTAAATTCAAGGATGTAACAGACAACAAAAATTTTTAGTAAATGATATTTAATTTTATTTTGTAATTTGAAATAGAAAACATTGTGGATAATGAAGCATTTGCTTGTAACAAGCAACTTCTTCGTTTTCCACAATGTTTTTCAAAGCTATTTTTCTTGGTGGCATCAAAAAACATTATTGTTTGGGAATGGGTCAAGTCCCTTGTGTGGGAATGGGTCAAGTCCAAAGGATTTTCTTACTTTATTTTCTACATTCAATATTGTGTGAGTGCCATGGACAACCCTTTATAGGTTTTACAATGTTGTATCAGTTAAATTTTCTTAGCTATATATATGATGAAAATTCAGTATGTTGGTTCACCGCCAAACATTTTTAACTGCCTATAAACATAGTTATTTGAAATCCATCCATAAATGTAGGAGTAATTGTCCTGGCGAATTCAGACGGACAGACCAACTAACAAACTAACGCACATACACCGACTTGTCATAGTGACAACTAGGTCTTGCTCACCTCAAGCGGGCTTGACAAAAAGTAACAAACAGTGCTTAACACTTTCCTATTTTGAATAATTTAAGACCTGTCCAATCTCAAAGGTTTTTCAGACGAAAAATTTGAAGTGGATTCGATTTGAAAAATAACCATTTACTAGGATAGAAAATATTGTGGAAAAAGAAGAAATTGCTTATTACAAGCAATTTCTTCTTTTTTCACAATATTTTCTCATTTATAAAATCACGAGGACGCACAAACCAGGGATTAACCAGGAAAGGGTTAAAAGAGGTAGGAAATGGTTGCGTCATTAACATTAAAGTTTGGTTACAAAATGGTCCTGATACAAATGACAATCCACTGTCAAGCTAAAAATTGAATGAAATAAATTGCATTATCCGTTTTATTACCTGAATCTGAAAAACTTTACGTCTGCAAAATAAACCACTCATAAAGCATATTCCTACCTAATGTCCGTATTTGAATAATTACTGCCTCCACCTGGGGTTACAGGTATCACCATACTCAGGTCAATGTTTGCAGAAATTCGACTTCGAGGAGGTGGAACTTTGGGAGGAGCATCCTCAGATCCTTCATTACTTTGTGCTGAGGAGCGCGGAGATCTTGGTGATCTTGATTTCTCTTCTGAATTACTCGGCCGCCTTTGATAATTGTTTGAATCTGAGCCTACACTTAACCGGGACATTTCTCCACCGCTGGGAACTTTATGTAAGGCACTGTGTCTAGGAGGAAGGGGCGGGGCATCTTGACCTTGGTTTTCCATGCTATTAAC
Organism: Fragum fragum; assembly: GCA_946902895.1. Classification (NCBI taxonomy): domain Eukaryota; kingdom Metazoa; phylum Mollusca; class Bivalvia; order Cardiida; family Cardiidae; genus Fragum; species Fragum fragum. The sequence goes on from OX336378.1 coordinate 5,844,509, forward strand.
TTCCCCACGTTCTAAACTTGATCGCTTGGAACTGATTTCCTTGTCCTGGCTCAAATCCGAGTCTGAACCACTATCACATACTGGGTCGTTTTCATTTGAAACTAGCACTTGTAAATTAGGTTGAGAATTAGCCTTTGGTTTGTTAAGATTTTTTAGTTTATTGCCTAAACCACTAAGAACACTACTTGATTGAGTATTTGCATAAGTCTGATTTCCTGCTGAACCTTTATTTGGGTCTGTCTCTTTATTTTTACCTTTACTATAAAATTGTTTGAACTTTTCTGTTAATCCTTTTGTATTTTTTTCTTCCTTTTTCTTCTTTTTCTTCTGTTGGGGATGATTTCGTAAGGGAGGTAACTCTGGTGGAAGATCTACACTATCTGATTCACTGTTTAAAAAGTCTCGCTCGTCATGATCAATTGGCTCATAGATACCAGAATTACTGCTGTCTGTGTCACTGTCTATATCGCCTTCTGTACTTGCCTAAATAAAATATATGAAACACTCACCCATTATCACACAGGCTGGTCAAAATTGAAAGAAACTGTAGACAACTATTTTTAGAAGATCAAATTTTGAAAATCTTTATTTTTTGGGTTACAAAACATTGTGGATAATGAATAAATTGCTTGTAACCTTTTCACAATATTTTCCGAAGCCCTTTTCTTGAGGGATGTCAAAGACAGGGTTGTGTTGGAAAAGGTTAAATGAAGTTCTGATAAATGAGAATCCAGACACAAGACATCAATTGAAGTAAAAATAATGGAATGCCATTCATGAAAACAGCTAAATATAGCTAATGTAATTTTAATTTTAGATTTAAATATTTCACAAATACTGCCATAAACCATGTGTTGCAGGTACTCATTTGAATCGTCTTGACAAGACAATTTAAATGAATACCCACAATATGGGGTTTCATTGAGAAATAAGGATTGTAGAATGCTGTTACCCCCTCTTATCTAGACCTCTGTGAAAATTCTTTTATAAAAGTTCTTGAGCAAATACATTTATACCAAATCACATTTTTTACTTCTTTTTTTAAACATCAGTTAGTATAAATCCGTCAATTTCACTTCCATATCATGCTGCATTATTTTGTAAAACTTATAGCCAGTATCTTGTAATAAAATATAAAATGTTTGATTGGCAACGTTTCCACACAGTGACACTTTTTGATGCTCGAGGTTGGTGATTTGAGCAATTCTGAAAGAGGTCAATGTACTGATGCTTCATGCAAAATATCAAGACTCTAGGCCCTCTGGGTTAGGAGGAGATAATCTTTTAAGTTTTCATCAAAATTTCAGTTTTGTTGCCATGGAAACAAGAGTTTTTAATGGATTTCAATTTTTTTAGCAATTTTTCAAGGGCAACCCCAAGGAGCATTCCTGCCAAATTTGGTTGAAATCTGCCCAGCCATTTTGGAGGAGATGTCACTCTAAAAATCCTTCTTTATTTCTACACAAGTCCATTTCCCTGCCCCCCCCCCTCCCCCCTGCAAGGGGATCTGCCCCTGGGGACCTGATGGTGATGATTTTAGCAATTTTGAGAGATGGTCATTGAACTGCTGCTTCATGCTAAATATCAAGGCTCTATGCTTTCTTGGTCAGGAGGAAATAATTCTTAAAGTTTTCATTAAAATTTCAGTTTTGTTGCCACGGCAACCAGAGTTTTTAACAGATTTCAATTCTTAAAGAAAATCTTTAAGAAATTTTTTAAGGGCACCATCCATTCCTGCCAAATTTCCTGCCAAATTTCCCAAATCAACCCAGCAGTTGGGGAGGAGATGTTGTTTTAAAAATCCTTCTTTTTTTTCTATATAAGCCCCACCCCTGGGTACCCGAGGGTGATGATTTTATCAATTCTGAAAGAGGTCATAATACTGATGATTCACGCAAAATATCAAGACTCTACCCCTTCTAGGTCAGGAGGAAATAATTCTTAAAGTTTTCATTAAAATTTCAGATTTGTTGCCATGGCAACCAGAGTTTTTAACGGATTTAAATTTTTTTAGCAATTTTTAAAGGGCACCCCATAGGAACAATTCTGCCAAATTTGGTTGAAATCCGCCCAGCAGTTTGGGGGGAGATGTGGTTTTAAAATCCTTCTTTATTTCTATATAAGCCCCACCCACCCTGGGGCTCCACCCCTGGGTATCCGAGGGTGATGATTTTAGCAATTCTGAAAGAGGTCATTGTACTGATGCTTCATGCCACATATTGAGGCTCTACGCCTTCTGGGTTAGGAGGAGATGATTTTTAAAATTTTATTTAAATTTCAGTTTTGTTGCCATGGCAACAGAGTTTATAATGGATTTCAATTCTTTTAACAATTTTTAAAGGGTACAACCGAAGGAACATTTCTTCCAAATTTGGTTGAAATCCGCCCAGAGGTTTTGGAGGAGATGACATTTTAAGATTGTTGACACATGACGGATGCCGGACAGAGGACAATCAAAATACCTCACTATGAGCACTTCGTGTTCAGGTGAGCTAAAAATAAAGAGTAAATAAAGGCTATTTAGATGAAGTTCTCATTTCTATTTTTTGCCCACAGTCATACAAAACTCAATTTTCATGTTATATATTGTTTGAATTATGCAATATAATACATACCTCATCTATATGTATACCTATTTTCTGTTTAATTACAAATAAAAGAAGGGAAAATGAAGAACAGATTCCATTACTTGCTTAAAGCTAGCACAGCAACCAGTCAGGTTTTGTGTAAAGGCTATTTTGGTGTTTTAAAGGTTTTCTGGGGGAAATGTAAAGGTTTTAAAGGTTTGCTCTGAAATAAAAGGTTTCTAAAGTTTTTAAAGGTCTGACTAGGAGATCTGAATTTCTTGGACCAGTCTAAAATGTTAGAAAAGGAGAAATTGGGTTTACTGATGCATCTACAGCTTGAATAAACTGTGGTTACCAAGTTTAAGTTGCTAAACCAGCAAAATATTCCATATGAATATCAGCATATGTCAGAGTTCAAAGTTCACTTCCTGTCTAAATGAATGTTTTGATTGGTCAACTGATTCTTTGATTGACCCATTTATTTAACCCATGTCATGTAAGACAAAAACCTATCTGGAAATGCATGCTGGTTATGGGTCGATATTTTTTCTTTAGAATTGTTATAATCAACACAGACTTGAATGGGTCTAACAGGTGGTGTAGACTATCAGACTGCACATAGCACATATGTGCAGTCTGATCATTGTCTTATCCTTGTTAAATCAGAAATACTCTAGGTTCATCATGACAAGGGTTATTCACAGCTGGTGGTGTACAGAACATTTCTCACTCTTATATCACAGCGGCTGGAGCACCTAACAATGGATTCCTGGTATTTCTCACACCAGTAATACCACTATATCCTTTCCTAGCCTCCAGCTGCTATCCCACTTAGGTTTACGATTATCCACCCATTGGTGAGAGACAAATGTCTGAAAGGATATGTCCTGCCGCCGGGGATCTCTATCACCCGAATCAAGCAAATGGCCTATCATCCTCCAACTGGTGCAAGAGACACGCCATATCTCAGTGACTTCCGTTAAAACCTACCGTCTGAGAAAAATTTAGCCGAGCCAAAGGTTTAACCCATTACCACACAATACTAATTTTGACATCCTAGTGAAAAATACTAAAAACATGATGAGAAAAGAGGAAATTGATTACAAGCAATTTTCTCCCTTCTCACAATGTTTTCCGTCCCTATTCAATTCAAAGGCAATTTGTTATCTGTAGCTTCTTACGATTTGGACCAGTCTGATTTTTTTTTATTGGTAATGGGTTTAACTCCAACATCACAATGAATTTCCTCTTGATGCCAACTCACCATATAATGCCTAAAAACTACAAATATTGACCAAAAATTCAAATTGGGTTAACCTATTACCAGATGGCAAAAATTTAGACTGGTCCAAATTGAAAGGAGTTGCAGACGAAAATTTAAAGTGTATGAAATTTTAGATTTTTAAACAGTCTGGTTAGAAAACATTGTGGAAAATTAAGAAATTGCTTGCTACAAGCAATTTCTTTATTTTACACAATGTTTTCCCAATCATTTTTCTTGAGAGGCGTCCAAAGGCATCATTGTGTAGAAATGGATTAAATATTGTGTTAAAAAATTTAAGTTAACACATTTACAGACCACAAGATTTTAGACTGGTCCAAATTGAAAGGAGTTGCAGACAACAATTTAAAGTTTATATCTCTGGTATCTCTCACCACAATTTCCTTTCCTAGCATCCAGCTGCTCATCCCACATAGGTTTACGATTAAATAATCCACCTATTGGTGAGAGACAAATGTCGGAAAGGACATTCACTGCAGCCCGGGATTGAACCCTGGACCTCCTGACTAGGATTCCTACATGGTACCAATGCGCTATGGTCATGGCCTAATTTTTTCAATTTTCTTGAAAGAAAACATTGTGAAAAAGGAAGAAATTTTGAATAAGGAAGAATTTGCTTGTTGCAAGCAATTTCTTCAGTTTCCAAAATGTTTTCCCCCTAGTTTTTTCTTGAGGGGCGTCAAAAAGAGTCATTATATTGAGGGTCATCAGAAGTCCCATTGTGCTGGAATTGTTTAACCCATTACTAGACAACCAAATTTTAGACTGCTCAAAAATGAATGTAGTTGCAGAAAACAGTTTTAGGGATGAAATCTCCTTTCCATTATGTTTTCCCAAGCCTTTTTCTTAACCCATTCCCACTCAATGACACTTTTTAATGCCCCTAAAGAAAAAAACTTGGGAAAACATTGTGTCAAATGAAGAAATTGCTTGTAACAAGCAATTTCCTCATTTAACTCAATGTCTTTTACTGAGAAAGTTGACAAAATCTAAATTTTCATAAACTTTGAATTGTAATCTGCAACTCCTTTCAATTTGGACCAGTCTAAAATGTTGCCATGTGGTAATGGATTAAGGCAGGTAAAAACGTGGGATTGAGCTGGAAAAGATTGATGCAATGTTAGATATATTAAGACAGTATTACCTGGTCAATCTGTTCTTCATTTGCCTTTTTTCTGAAATATATAACCAAATATATAGAGAATAATTGTTTAGATCAGTGCAAGATTGATTTATCTTTCATTTAGTCAACAACAATAGCTATATTTTCATGAGTGTTAGTTGTTCGCAAAATGAAAGATAAATTAATCTCACACGAAAAACAAACAATTATTCTATGTTATTCTATGTACACAGTGTTTCCACAATTGTTGTTCTTGAGGGACGTTAAAAAGCGTCATTGTGTGGGAATGGGTTAATCTAATTGGATATCTCGGTCAAAACTGCAATATAAGAATTTTGGGTGGCAAAGTCAGCAATCCCTAGTAATAACTTGAAAGCTCTGAATCCAGAAGAAGACAAGGTCAATTTCTAACATGCAATTTCTCCTTTTCTTACAATTATTTCTACAGTTACTATCCTTGTTTGAATTAAAACATGGGGTTAAGGGTTAATCAATTATGGCAATCACTTGCATTCTTTTAACAGAGAGGACCATTAACGAAACAGTATAAATTTTGGTAGTAGAAGTTAGTAGAGCCTAACTCAGAACAAATTTCTGTCCCAGGAATGAGAAGCAATTTTTGGACTGGTTGCATTGAAATATGATATTGACAAATATCTAAGATTAAGACTAATCCCATACTCGTAAGAATTGGAGAACATTGCATCATTGTAAAGTAAAATTCAACTAACATTATGTGACATTCTACCAGTTGACATCTAAACTAGGTCAACCAAAAATTCAATTATCCCTATCCCACTGATAAAGCCAGGTGGAATTTGTATATCAATAACCAATATCCACTATGAATGGTCCAGCAAGCCCTTGACCTCTGCTGAACTCTAGGTATTCATGTAAATGTCCATATTTGTCAACATGCATGAAATAGTCATAAACATACCTTTTATACACCTTGATTTAATACATCCGCCATATTTGTATCAAAATGAAAATCGTGTAAATATAATGTCCACACAAACAATTTATAAATAGATAAAAGGTATGATAGGTAAACACTCCACTGTGTATATTGCCCCAACACGTTAAAGATCCAATGTAATCAAATTTCAAATCATCATTTAAAATCATGAAAAGGTATGACACAGGTAAATATTGCAACCTGCTGAAAAAGATATCTATCAACTATCAAATAGGTCAAAACCCATAAATTCCCCTTTAGGCTTTTAAAGCTTTTGACAAGTGAAGAACTAAATTGCATTTAGCAGTCTTTTGAAATGTGTTAGTCACTTGGTAACACCTATAATGAATATCATTTTGCATACTAATTTTTTTTTTTTTCAATTAGAAATTTTGACAAATACCAATATCATTTTTCCCTTAATATTTTCATTTTTTCCAATTGAGGAGAAAGGTAAACCATCCAAAACAATTAGTGATTCGATCCCATTTCCAATACATTCCTAGATATCTTGACAATACAGTAACCTTTACTGCTTTACCACAACATTCTTGCTTTTGTTATCTAGAAATATTGGCAAAAGGACCAAATATTAGTCACCAGAATTTTGCAGCAGCTGCTGCACCTAGTAACCCCTTCCAACACAATTACCCTTTTTAACACACCTCAAGCAAAAAGCTTGTAAAAAACATTGTGGAAAATGAAGAAATTGCTTGTTACTTCATTTTCTACACTGTTTCGAAATCTTTTTACTTAAGGGGCATAAAAAAGAATGCGTTAAAGAGGGAGAAGCATTTCAGGGTTCCCACAAACTTCATTAAGTAAAATTCCCTGACTTTTCCCTGAATAAATTTCAAAATTCAAAATTCCCTTACCAAAATTGTCGGCATTTACCGTGCCTTAAACAGCTCAGAAGGCAAGGGGTGCTTAAAACCCTTTTAGTTTCTTCTAATGTGTGTTTGCACTTTGCAAACAAAACTGACTCATGGGCATTTTTTCTCTCAATACAATATGCTTTCTAATGAAATACAATGAAAAACACATCCGTGCCTGTTTTAGAAGAAACTGCCATAGCCACTTGTCGCTTTTCCTTTTTTTATTAAAAATTTCTACATCTGATTCTGATATTCTCTGACTATTTCCTGACTTTGGCCATATTTTTAAAAATCCCTGAATAATTTCAAAATTCCCTGACTTTTCCCTGACCTTGAATTTTTCTCATTTTCCCCTGACTTTTCCCTGACAGTTGGATATTTCATGTGCAGCATGACAAGGGTTAAATTTAAACGAGAGTTTCCAAAATATTTCTGGACCTAAAATGGTGTAATATGGTATGTCATTAATTTCATAAATGTGTCAAATTTGACAGAAATGGCTACCTTGGACAGCATGTTATTTATGATTGACCATACTGCCCTACACTTAGTACATAATGACCAGTTATAGAGGGGGGAATGTCTGGCCTAAAAACTTTAGACTGGTCAAAATTAAAAGAAGTTTTAGGCGCAATTTGAAAATGATTACATTTGAAAATATCTTTTGTCATTTGGTGATGAAAACATTGTGGATAATGAAGAAATTGCCCACAGGGAAGACTAGGTTCACCAAACTGTGTAGTATCATTAACCCTATCCCATATTTGGAAATTTTAGACAGGTCCAAATTGAAAGAAATTGCAGACGACAATGAAAATTGTATGCAATTCAAATCAAACCATCCTTTGTAGTAGAAAATATTGTGGAAAAAGAAGAAATTGCTTCTTGCAAGCAAATTCTTCTTTTTCCACAATGTTTTCCCTAGTATAAAATTGCAGTGATGTAAAATCCTGGGTTAGTCGTGAAAGGGTTAAATATAGGCATAATCATTATAATTATTCGTAAATTATTTGTTTCAAGTATTTAATTCACTTTCCACAACTTTTTTCTGAGGTCGTAAAAAGCAGGATTGTAATGAAATGGGTTAAATCTTTAGCTTCAATCTTTAATATTTTTAAGATTATCTTTTGCCCTTCATTCATATTTGCTACTAGTAGCAAATACTCAAGAATAAATCATTAACTTAGTAAGGTATAACACTTACGCACTGCAATCCATATTAACACAATTAACACAACAGTTAAGTTTCAAGTCAATCAGATTTTTTACTAAAAAGTTTCGCTACAAAAAAGAACAGATGCTGCCTACTACAAAGGACACCGATAATATGTCCTGTCTTCCATTGGCATATTAACCCTTGTCAGGCTGAATCCGGAATATTCCGGTTTTGGCAGGAGGTGTAGACTAAGATCAGGCTGCACTTATGTGCAGGCTGATCTAAGTCTATACATCCTGCTTGTATTTATCCTGCCAAAGTTGTTTATGAAGTTGATTTCTTTTAAAAAAATATTGATTTTTGAACATCAAGTTCTATCAGTCCTTTCAGCCCTTTGATTTGACATTTTTTGATTATTTCCGTTTATTTATCGTCGCTACCGAAGCACATGCCCATATGAGGGACGCCCCCAGAAGACGGTTAGTTATTACGGGGGATAGTGCAAGGATACAGGACGAAACTGCTGAGAGCTCCGCCTGGTTCTTTAACGTGCTCGATGGATGGCATCGTCACACGGGGCCTCGGTTTAACGTCTCGTCGAAAGACAATTAGTTTTGTTAGTTGATATGGTCAGCCCAGGGTTCGAACCCGTGATCTTGAGGTTTGAAGTCAAGTGCTCTACCAACTGAGCTAATCCGGCTGACTGATTTGACATCAATTCAGTAAGGTAATTTATACAGCATGACAAGGGTTAAGGCTAACTTTTGCCCTGAGATGTTTTGATACTACATTGAGGGAATTGCATGACTTTTTCTTTCTAACTGTAAAATATTTTCATTCAGTCACCCATACATTTGCATTCTAATACACTAGATGAATCAAAGTTTTCATTTAAAATATTGTGTTCTCAGGATTTGAAAATAAGTCAGAATCTAATGAATCAGAAAAAATGGCCCTAATCAAGAATGAACCCAAGTTGTTCCAAATCTTTGGAAAAGGTTTTGGAAACAACCCATTCCCACACAAAGACACTTTTCGACGCCCCCCCCCCCCCCACACACACACAAAAAAAACACAATTGAGAAAACATTGTGTAAAATGAAGAAATTGCTTGTAACAATTTCTTCATTTTACACAATGTTTTCTATACAGAAAATTGAAAATATTAAAAAAAAAATGTACATTAAGTTGTCGTCTGCAATGCCTTTCAATTTCGATCAGTCTAAAATTTTGCCGTCTGGTAATGCGTTAACAGTAAAAGGAGAGAGAATAAATCATCTACCAGCTTTCAGAGGTTCACAGTCAATAAGTAAACTTTCTCACCTCCTTTTGAATGCTGTTGCCCTTCGGCTCTGGAAATCTTTCTTCCCAGCCATTTCTGCAGAAAATATAAGAATCCCACAATTAAAGAGCATACATTTCCTTCGATATTCAACTTAGGGTAAACACGCAGCAACTTGTACAGCACTAACATTTAATTGTTTAAAACTTCTAACCACTTGACAAAAGAACTCTAAGTGGATTTTACTTGTGGCATGCACAAGACCCTACTTGGATTTAGGAATTTGAAATAATATCAGAGGATTATGGACTACTTGCACAAAACAACCATAATACTCTAAATTTAAAGACAAGACGACCATGATGGTCCTAAATTGCTCACCTGAGGTATCTGTTAATTACAGTACCTTTGTATAAAAGGGACACAGCTTGAGCCGAATAAATAAAACAAATATAAGATTCTTGGCATAGTAGAATACTATCGAGTAATGCCATACAATATATATGAATGCCTATGGCTTTATAGTCTAATCCATTACCTAACACTCCCACATTTAGATGCCTTCAAGGAATATAGTTCTAAAATATATTGTGAGAAAAAGAGACCTTGGTAGTTACAAGCAATTTCTTCATATCTAATAATGTTTTCTACCCTAAAAGCTCCTTGTATTCAAATTTCAATCAAACTTCAACCAATTCCCTCACAATGATGCTATTTGATGCCTCTCGAGAAAAAAAAATGTGAAAACATTGTGTAAAATGAAGAAAATGATTACAAGATTAGTAAGTTGAAGAAAATCTAAAATTTCAGAATTCAAATTGTCATCATGACAAAATTGCTTGGTGAAGGCAATTTCTGCATTTTTCCACACTGAGGCCTAAGCTTTTTCTTAACCCATAACAAGACAGCAAAATTTTAGACTGGTCCAAATTCAAATGAGTTGCAGACTACAATTTGAAGCTTTTCGAATTTTGTAAAAAAATTTACATTTCGGGTAGAAAAGAGTGTGGATAATGAAGAAATGGCTTGTCACAAGCAATTTCTTCATTTTCCACAACGTTTTCCAAAGCTTTTCTTTTCTTGGAGGTGTCTAAAAGTGTCATTTGAATGGGAATGGGTTAAATGGAGAAAAAAAAGCAGAATTGTGTGGGAATGGGTTATCCAATTCCTTCTTAAGCTAGCTTACATGAGCTCCTCAAAAGAAAATCTTTGGAAAATATTGTGGAAAATAAAGAGATTGCTAATAAAAAGCAATTTCTTAATTCTCGCCAAGTTTTCTACCATAAATTGTCTGCAACTTATTCGAATTTGGACAAGTCTAAAAAAAAATTTCTTATGCTAAAAGGTTAAACTTTAGCTTGACAATATATTACAAAATTCAAAACAAATGATGCAGTCACATGAATTTTAAACTATTTAAATCCTTTACAATCAGAATGTACTATGTAAAACATTCAATTTCTATAAGACAGACACCTATGGGACAATAGAATCGATAGGGTTCAAGTTCAATGAGATAGGTAATTTTGGGAAATGGCCAATTATTTAAAACCCTCCCTAAATTGGTATTTTTATGGGTTAGATGTTTACCAACATGTCGTCTGTTTGCTTTAGGATTTTAAAAATATTACCAGTATTATGATGTTTGAAACAAAATAAAAACTGAGAGAAAAAAATTGATCTCACTTCTTCATTCTAACAGATTCCCACACAACACCATTTTTTACAACTCTCAAGGTAAAGGCAATTTCTTCATTTCTAACATGTTTTCTACTCTACTTGGTAATGGGTTAAGGACCAGTGAAATATGGCAGGAAGCTATTGTTAGGTACTCCAGCTGCGACAATATAACTGTAATACTGTTGAAAGTGGCACTGCACCCCACACAATTAAATATCAATCACAGTAGAAAACTTGTGTCCTTCAACAAACTAGATTGTTGTCCCAGGACAACTGCTGTTAAGCCCACAAAGTTTTGACCATCAATTTCAGTGTTTGACCTTGGGCTTTGACCTTGAAGCTATCCAAATAATTCTTTCAAATAGCACATCTACTCATGATGGAGAATAATTGTGCCAATTTATTTTGAAATCCATCCATAATGGTAGGAGAAAGCTCTTGACAATAACAATTTTAGTGTTTGACCTAGAGCTGTGACCTTGACATTAGAACTATCCCAAAAATTCTTTGTAATGGCATATCTACTCATGATGGAGAATGATTGTGCCAATTTATTTGGAAATTCACCCATAAATGTAGGAGTAATTGTCCAGACAAATTCAGATGGACGGATGGACTTACGCACTAATGCACATACATCGACTTGTCATAGTGACAACTATGTCTCGCTCACCGCAAGCAGGCTCGTCAAAAATGATGAGGGGAGTGAGATAAAGACATTACAGACTAGAAGTGTGTCACAGAAATAGATACCATCACTTTAGTGCTTGTCAGATGACCTTAAGTCGTGACCTTGAATGTGGACATATCCAACAAAACAAGGCAAATTGAAGAATATGCTTGGTTTAAGCAATTTCTGAATTTTCCACAATATTTTCCTAAATGTTTTTTTTAAAGGGGTGTCAAAAAGTGTCATTGAGTGGGAATGGGTTAAGAGGGAGAGATAATCAGATAATATGCATATCCAGCTAGGCCAATAAAATTACCATAAAAGGACATCATTAAACCAGTACAGGTGCATGACTGTAGTATAGACAGGCCTTTTAACCCATTCCCACACAGCAAAATTTAAGACTGGTCCAAATTGAAAGAAGTTGAAGAAGTTTATGAAATTTTAGATTTCTTAATAGAAAACAAGCAATTTTTTCAATTTACACAATGTTTTCTTAATTGGTTTCTTGAGGGGCTTTCAAAAGCATCACTGTGTGGGAATGCATTAATTCATTCCAGACAAAAAACATCTTGGACTAGTAAAAATTGAAAGAAGTTACAGATGATAATTTTTCAGTTGATGGAATTCAAAAATTCTTTATCTTTTGAGGTAGAAAACAACATGGATAATGAAGAAATTGCACGTTACAAGCAATTTCTTCATTATCCTTAATGTTTTTCAAAGCTTTTCATCTTTGGAGCTTCAAAAAGTGTCAATGTGTGGGAATGGGTTCATGCAGTGTCCTGTTTGCTGACTGTTAGGTGATACAAATTGATACCAACCATGGTTCATAAAATTGTTAAATTTTGGTCCAAAGAAGAACTTGCAACTGAATGTGATCTCATTCAAATCCATTACAATCCTGTTTTTAAGCTCACTAAAAAGGGCAATAACTCCAAAAATTATGCAAGCAAGAGTTGTGGTTCTTCAGCACTGCACTTCTCCTCAATGAGGTCTATCCATCTGTGAAGTTTCAAATTGATAGCTATTATACTTTCAGAGATATGCCCCAGACAAAATGTAAGTCTTTAAAATAACAAAGGGCAATAACTCCAAATTATGCAAGCAAGAGTTGTGGTTCTAGTGCACTGCACTTCTCCTCAATGAGGTCTATCCATCTATGAAGTTTCAAGTTGATAGCTATTATACTTTCAGAGATATGCCCCAGACAAAATGTAAGTCTTTAAAATAACAAAGGGCAATTACTCCAAAATTATGCAAGCAAGAGTTGTGGATCTTGAGCACTGCACTTCTCCTCAATGAGGTCTATCCACCTGTGAAGTTTCAAATTGATAGCTTTTTTACTTTCAGAGATATGCCACGGACAAAATGTAAGTCTTTGAAATAACAAACGGCAATTACTCAAAAATTATGCAAGCAGTCCTACACTTAAGTGACTTCCAGCCAGAAATTTCTTGGAGAAAGTAACTGTAAATGAATTTTCTGCGGTCAGTTAAATATGCAAACTGACCCCCAAATCACCCCAGGATACCAGATTTGTATGTTTACTGATAAGCCCAGGATGTAATTTGAGTAACTGGAGTATAACCTTTGACATGGTGATAAATCCGATTCTCGACCATGAGAGGCTTTTATCAGCCAAACTACTTTTTAAGTGAAATGTTTTTTCACTCTGTACATCTCAACAATCTTAAAATTTATGTACATGTATTATGGTATCGCCTTATGGTATTTCTTTTATAAAATACTACAAACTGCTTCGAATTATACAGACAGCATTACCTCATGGTAAAAAAATCTATTAATGGTTACCGTTGGACTATTGTAAGCCCTATGTTATGGGAACCCAGAATTTAACACGGAGATAATGAAAAAAAATTATAAGACCTTAAATCTTCTCCCAAACCATTTGCATAGAGCATTCAAATCTTTCACTTGACATCAGATTAATGATCTCTTTCCAGAATAAATGTATTATCACTATAAATCAAAATTAGCCTTTTATCAAGGGATCCAGGTTTAATCACAATAGAAATCATTATACACAAATTTTCACCTTCCAAACAATTATATGATCTATAAGTAACAATATCATATGATCCCCTTCCAAATTACTTCAAGCTGTCATTCTACCATTGCACATTAACGTTTTGTTAATTATTTTGGGATTCAGTACTTAAAAATAAAGAAGGTTGTTTAAAAAAAATATTCTCTTCCCAATATGATATGCACTGAGCTTTCTAATTTTACACGAAACATTTCCCTTTAGTCTACTACCAAACTAAGTCAAATTATCACATGCAGTAAATATTGTTGGACAGTAGATTCTTTTAAAGATAGCCTAAACAAATTTTGTATGATGCCCGTATATTGCGTGCTCCTTCAAAAAATTACTAAAGTTAAAACTGTAGACTCGATTTGGTTCATTTAAAAACTAAGTTGAGCGACACAGGGCCATCTTCAGACTCTTGCTTCATATTATTTTCGTCACAGTTAAAAGCATCGCTAGTAGTGAATATAATTGTGTTTTTTAAATCATGACTGTGCGGGCAAAGGAGAAGTAAATTGGATGCTTATGTTTGCATTTCACCTTGTCATTCAATAAGATCAATCTTCTTTTAGATTTTTCTATACATTATAAATGTCAACGATGCCTTCTTCAAATCAATATTGCCATGATACTTCAGAGAACCCAAGAGGCTGCACTAGAATATGGGCTATTTTCATCTAATACACAAAGTTTGAAGTAGTTTAGTTAAGGATTATAATGCCAATGCTGCAAGCTACACTTCAATGCTCTTGGCTTACTAGTTTAGGAAGAAAAGATTTCTAAAGATTTCTGTCTTTATTCCTATGTAACATCCAGAATCATGATACATAGGGCTTACTGTCAGAGAAGAGCAATTCTTTGGCATGTTTTGGTATTGTGATGAAATATACTAAACATCAAAGGTGTAGGCATTATGGCTTTGGAGATTTTTTTTATTAGATAATTTATTTTACCGTCACTTCTGTGTGTAGTGGTCTACCGTTGTCCGTACGTTCTGTAACTAATACTTTCTGTCCCGTTTTCTCAGCAGCCATTCATAGCAAAGACTAGATGTGATTTGGTGTGAAGGTTCATCTAGAGGCCTTACATGGCACCTAACGAATTTAGGTCCGCAAATTAACTACACATATACTTCGTGTTTTATGACTTGGTTTATTTTTGGCATTGCCTGGAAAGTGGTATATTTTCATCGCATTTATTCTAAGCAACTGTTTTTACATTTTGCTTACGGAATTTAGGTCTGCTAGTCATCTACTCACTGTTCATGGACTTAGTTTATTTTCGGACATTGTCTGGGATAGTGGTAAATTTTCTCAGCAACTAATAATAGCATCGACTTGAAACTTGATGCGGAGGTTCATCTACCCGTCCTACAAGGTGCTTATGGATATAAGTCCGCAGGTTAACTACCCCCTGTTTTACAAATTATTTTATTTTCAACTATTGACTGGTATAGTGGTTTATTTTTGTCGCATATTTTTTAAGCAACTGATGATAGCATCAACTTGATACTTGATGTAGTGGTTCATTTAGGGGTTCTCAATTGCGTTTACCGAATATAGGTCCGCAAGTTATTTGCTTCCTGTTTTAGGATTTGTCATTAAGTTTAAGGCCTATATACACAATCCCGATATTTAGCTACGGTGCCGCTACCATTCACAACGATTTGTAAAATTGTCGGGTACCGTGATGATTCGCAGTAGAACCGTGATGAATCGTGATGATTCAGGAAACACCATGGTAGCGCTACGGAAGTTTTAAACTGTTTAAAACATTCTTGGCGAATCTAGGCAAATCGTGGTGGTAATTGGGGATGGCCTAATTCGTAGCGCAACCGTAGTGAAATCGGAATTCGCCACTGTTCGTGAGACATCGTAGCCAGTCGTGGAATCTTTCACACCACGAATTAGCATGATTCACCACGAACTGTGTACGGTTGTCCCCTGAATCATTCATGGTTTAGCTACAGAGCTCCAGGATTGGTTCGTGTCACTAGCGCCGTGAATCGTACTAATACTGTATTAAACCGTACAAGCATCGCAAGCTTTCGTTGTGCCACCGTGGTAAGTCCTCATTAACCGTAGCGTTGCCGTCATGAGTCATCATTGATTCGTAGCGATACCTATCAGATACTGTACTTATACCGTGGTTATTCTTACTGGAATCGTAGTGACACTGAACATTTGTACTATTCACTACGATTCATCCTGATTCATCCTGATCTTTCTGACCATGAGAGAAATCACAGAATGATTGTACCATCATTAGGATTTATCTGTTAGAAATTGGGTCAAGAATCATGGGAAAGCGGACTTCATGGAAATATGACCACAAAATACTGGTTTTACACCATAAAGTCCATAGTTTACATCGAATTCTCTTCAAACTTTCACAGAATAATTGTTTAACACTAAGAGTTTTTTTTTTAAATGGATAAGGTCAATAAAGTATCACGGGAAAAGGGGCTTTATGAGAACTTGATTGAAAAAATCCTCGTTAATACTATAAAGTTCACAGATTTTATCGGATTCTGTTTAAAGATGCAAGGAATAATTGTGGTACTGGAAACACCAGAAAAGGGACCTTATAGAGTATCATTCAAAACATTCTTGTTTATGCAATGAAGTCCACAATTACCACAAGATTGTCTTTAAAATTTCACGATTGTGGGGTCGTAATGAAAGTTCCTTTTGGAAATCAAATAGTTTTGTTTGTTTGAATGGGGTTTTACGCCGCTTTCAACAATCTTTCAGTTATATTGCGGCAGCTGGAGCACCTCACAATGGAATCCTGGTATTTCTCACACAAGTACTACCATTACATCCTTCCCTAGCCTCAAGCTGCAACCCCACAATAGGTCTACGATTATCGACCCATTGGTGAGAGACAAATAGTCGGAAAGGATGAGTGCCGCTGGGGATCGAACCCAGGTCCTCTAGATTGACATTCCGACTCGCTACCAACTTCGCTATGACGGCGGCTGGAAATGAAATAGGTCTATAAGAAAACACAGGAAATGGGGCCTTATCGATTGTTGCTCAAAATAAGTAAGGGAATAAAGCCCAATTTGTTATTTCAACTTTATGCATTCTTCTTTAAGCTATTGCTTCCTTAGATATTAGATTACTTTATGGAAAAACCTGATAGCCAGTGGAGCGTCTCAGTCCCTCGTGGGTCACTAGTTAGGAGAAAGGCCTTAAGATTTCTGAAGAGAAGGGTTTATTAAAACCATGTTTTACCAAAAGATGTTGCATAATGAGATTTTCTCAATTTTGAAGGACATTGAGATCTACAATAGATATAATTGTTCGACCTATTCCAACACAATGACACTTTTTGACCCCCATGAAGAGGAGCAATTTGGAAAACATTGTGTAAACGTTGCTTGTTTCAAGCACTCTCTCCATTTCATACCCATAAAGATAATAAACACACACTAAAATTTCATAAATCTTAAATTGTCGTTAAATTGCAACTCGTTTTAATTTAGACCAGTCTAAGATTTTATGGTCAGGTAACAAGCTAACAAGAGCTTCGCAGAGCGGCGCATATACGTCCGAAGAGGCTTGTCAGTAACCTTGCTTTTTCAGTTATGTTAGATTGAATGATAGCTCATGCATTTTATCAATAGAAAGATCTTGTTACCTGAATAATATTGTATGCACTTTAGAAACATGACAGCTTTCAAGACCATTGTTAAATTCTATGATTTGAATAAAATTGACATTAAAAAATTGACCTTGACTGACGACTTTGAAACAAGTTTCAACAGAAAGGACTCCAAACCAGCAAAAGGAATATGATCTTGAAAACATAATGACAAAGCGGTACAACCTTTTTTCCAATTATACCCCGCTTTGCACATGTACTTGCGTGCAAAGCAGGGTATGATTGGCTGAGGGATATAATTTTCAAACTGTTTACACGTTTTGTCATCCTGAATGCAGGGCCGATCTTGACAAATAAACTATTACAACGGTTCAGTTTATGTTTTTATGGCTAAAATGACCTTGACATATGACATTAAATTGAATGTTTATTTTTGGTAAAATGAAGTATGGCTTGCTAGGTATAAAGACATCAGTTTCTATACTTAACTAAACCTTAAATTTGAATTAATGGTCAACAGGAAGAAAATTCAGCAATAAATGATCTGCTGCAACTTGACATTTCAAACAAATTCTAGTCCTAAGGACAAGTAGGCATCAAACAGTCATTGTAGCAAGTTTCAGTTCATTCCCATTCAGAATGTAGGAGAAGTTGTGCTCAAAAGAAATACAGTGATTTTCATTCAATACAAGGGCAGATAATTCAAGAGGACTCAAGAACAACTGGGGCGATTAGAATTTCAAAGGTCTTATGCACAACTGCACATCATAGAGACAAATTGTGGAGAATTTCAGCTCATTGCCATGTAAAATGTAGGTTAAGATGTGCAAACTAGACATTAAGTGGTTTTCGTTCAATTCAAGGGCAGATAATTCAAGATATCTCAAAAATGACTGGAAAGATCTTTTTGACCTGTCATAAGATGAGTAAAGATGAAAAGTATTTTAGTAAAAATTATGGGCTGACTATTTGGGCTTAAAATCATGTACCTCTGTATTTTAAATGATGTGTCATTAAATCAGGGTGTAACTTTTTAACAAATATACATTCAATAGTCAAAAATCACTTGATACAGTATAAGTGTGGTTGAAATGGAAAATCTGTCTGCTTCGAGAAGCATAAAATCAACAGAATAAAGTTGAATGTAACATTGATAAGCCCAAATGTGTGACTTCCTGTTATCAGGATTGTTGATCTAATGGTCGGTCAGAATAGTTTTATTGCCCCCATGCTGATAAACTCTCTAAGAATGCCTAAATGACCGTTACAGTGATATGGAGATCTGATTTTATCTCGATTCACTAGTGAATATTTTCAGGCACTAAAGTAACTGACTGCAAGCAAGAGTTGTGGTTCTTGTGCACTGCACTTCTCCTCAATGAGGTCTATCCATCTATGAAGTTTCAAGTTGATAGCTATTATACTTTCAGAGATATGCCCCGGACAATTTCAGGACGGACAGAAGGACGGAAGTACGGAGGGACGGACAAAGGCAAATCTATAAACCCCCCCCCCCCATATTAAGTGGTGGGGGCATCAAAAAGCTAATCAATTGTAGACTGGTATTTATCCATAAATGCAGGAGTTATCATCAAGACACTACTTTAACCTTCAGCTGTGACCTTGACCATAATCCAATCCGAATAAAGGCATCAAAAGACTTATCCTCTCATGATGGAAAAAATAGTACCAATTCATTTTGAAGTCCATCTTGTAGAAGTTCTAGGTAGGGGTATAAATACCAACCTCTAATGTCTTATCATGCCAGGAGAAGATTCTTAAAGATTTCCATCTCTATAGGGTGTGCCTGGATGGAGCTAATAAAGTGGACCTCAACGCATTCTTCTAACAACATTTGTAGAGGGCCGCAAAATGATGCCACAGGCAAAAGGAGATTTATTAAAGATTTCCTTCTTTGTTCCTTTTTTTATAGTTTCAAATTTCTGTTGCCATGGCAAACAAAGTTTATGACAAAATCAAATTATTTCAACTGCTTTAGTAGAGATTCACTGAAGTATTATCTCCATATAGTTTCCATTTAATTGGCCTTATGGCAGAAGATTTTTAAAAAAATTGTGGACAAACAGATGATGGAAAGTGAGTGATCACAATAGTTAACCATGAGCATGTTATGCTCAGGTGAGCTTATAAAAGGCAAGTAAATGGTTGGCGACCTTAATGTCAAACAACAGCTTGAATAAGCTGTAGTTACAGAGTCTAAGTTGCCAAACCATTTATGTCAGAGTTCAAAGTCCACTTATGGTTTAATCCATTCCCAAATGATAAAATATTATACCAGTCGAAATTCAAAGAAGTTGCAGATGACAATTCTAAACCTTTCCTGTTCAATCCCTGGTTTTTTAGTCCTTGTGATTTTATGATTGAGAAAACATTGTAGAAAAAGATGAAATTGCTTGTAACAAGCAATTTCTTCTTTTTCTACAATATTTTCTACCCTACTGAATCGTTATTTTTCAAATTAAATCTATTTAAATTTTCGTCTGAAAATCTTTTGAATTTGGACAGGTCTATAATTTAGAAAACAGGAAAGGGTCAAGTTGGTGAAATTTTTAAAAGGTTTGTCTTTTGGGGTAGAAAACATTGTGGATAATGAACAAATTGCTAAAAACAATCATCCTTCATTTTCCACGATATTTTCCAATGCTTTCATATTTAGGGATGTTAAAAAGCATAATTGTGTGGGAATGGGTTAAATGAACTATTAGATGGCTCAATCGTTGTTTTTTTATTGATAGAGAAGTCTGTTAATTGATAAATAAGTCACAGAATTTAACCCATTACCAGACAACAACATTTAAGACTGGTCCAAACTGAGAGGAATTAAAGACAGCAATTTAAAGCTTATGAAAATTTAGTTTTTTTCAACTTTCTGGATAGAAAACATTGTGTAAAATGAAGAAATTGCTTTTTGAAGAAATTGCTTGCAACAAGCAATTTCTTCATTTTACACAATGTTTTCCCTATTGCTTTTCTTTTGTTTGTTTGTTTGAATGGGGTTTTACGCCGCTTTTAACAATCTTTCAGTCATATTGCGGCGGCTGGATCACCTAACAATGGATTCCTGATATTTCTCACACCAGTACTACCATTACATCCTTTCCTAGCCTCCAGCTGCAATCCCACATAGGTCTATGATTATCGACCCATTGGTGAGAGACAAACAGTCGGAAAGGATAAGTGCCGCCGTCGGGAATCAAACCCGGGACCTCTAGATTGACAGTCCGACGCGCTACCAACTGCGCTATGACGGCGGCTTGCTTTTCTTGATGGGGCGTCAAAAAGCATCACTGTGTGGGAATGGGTTTAACAAACCTTTGTTTTGGAGAGACAAATTGGCTGGAATTTCTTCATATAATAGGTCAGCTTCACTGCTGATGTCCCCTTCATTCGAAGCATCATCCCCCATTTGTATCCCTAATACATCTTGGTAATAGGGACCTTGTAGCCCTTCGATATCCTCATAGTAATCAACAGAGGAATCATTTTCATCTTCAAGGCTATCAGATGGAAGAGACCTTGTCCTTCGAATAATGGCTGGTTGAGCTTTTGCTTTTGCGTCAAGTTCATTTAAAGATTTGATTGTTGCTAGCACATTTCCCCGATCTCTTGGTGAAATAACTTCTGATTTTTCGTATTTCTTTTTAAACACCTCACCCCCTTCAAATGATTGTTTTCTTTCTAGGATCTTTTTATTTGGTTTGATTTCAAGCTTTTTGCGATGTTCAGTTGACTGGGAGTCACTTTTTGTTTTTACCACTTTTCCTTTAGTTTCAAAGTTCTGTTTAATATCCAAAAATTTTTCGTTACTCATTCTCCGTGACACATTAAACTCGGACCTCTTTACAGCTAGATCTTTGCTACTTTGTGAACTATCTGATTGAGGCTCAGGAGAGTCGAACCTCATAGCTCTTCCTCTGACATCCGGAACATCTTTTCTAGATACGGAGGAATTAGATCCGGAACTGGAAGCTCTGCTCAGTGGTCTATGTCCAGCTGCTTTGTCAGCTTGAATTTGCTTAAATTCTTCCAAAGATATTCTGCCTTTATCTATCCATTTAAAATCGCCCCTACCCCTACCTTTGGGTGAGTTTTTACTTTTTTCGGCTAATCTTATTTTATTAGTATCACTTTTTGTTTCAAACATTTTCTTCATATCATTTACACCTTCCTTCTCATTTGCTGTCCTACCCTTGATTGCATGTTTGTCTTTAATCATGTTATTGATACCTGGTTTTGTCTTGTCGACTTTTTGTAAATTCTTATTTTCATCAGTTTTAATGGCACTTACTGTATCACTGGTTTTGTTATTTGTTGGTTTATATCCTCTCGGACTTAGATTGCTGGTACTACTAGCTGTTGATGAATCATCACTAGAATTCTTTCTTTGTAAAACAGGACTCACAGATCTAAAACCAGGTATTTTGTTACTAGGCGAATCTATGTCATTATCTTTACGTATCTTGCCAACAGAACTACCACTAAAGTTCGGTGTTGGCTTTACATTTGAGCTAGGGTCAGAAGCTTTACTTTTCCAGCCTTTTGGAGCACCAGGAATGAATTTAGCGTCTTTGTTTATTGGTGAATTTGACCTTGGAGACATTGACCTTGGTGAAGATGGTGTCTTGTCTCCAGAATTATTATCTTCGTCTATTGAGTTACCACGGGAATGAACACCTTCTTGTTTTTGTATACCTGGCCTAGTCCTTAATTTTGTTAACCCAAAGGAGAGAATAGAGGCAGCAGCATTCTTGTTTAGCTCTGAATTATCCTCTTTATCAGAGACTTTCTTCAACTTTGATCCTACTGTTGCTTGATATGTCTTGCCTCCACTGTAAGTCTTTGCAACAGCAACATTAGTTTCTGTGGTTTCAGACCTAGTTTTGTTCTCTAAAGCATCCAAATCTACACCAGTTTTCTTCAGCTTAATTGCAAGAGCTTCAAAGTCTTTCTTATCATCTACAGACAAGTCATTTGATTTAGATTTATTCACTTTAAGATGGACATTCTCAGTCTTTGTTGCGGGTTTTCCAAATTTTTGTTGATCTTTGTTTTTAGGGTCTATTGTAGAAGATGTTTTAGCTACATTTGTGTCAACTTCAGCAAATGCTTTGCTGCTGTTTTCACCGTCTGATTTGTCAAACATGGCTTTCAGGTCAGAAACCGGCTTGGTTTTGAACTCTGTTCTCTTACAGCCTGGTCTTGTCAGTACCCCTTCTTTAGGGGCATCTTTACTTTTCAACTTAACCCCAAATGTGTCAGCCATGATTCTTGATCCAAACTTTCGGCTGATTTTAAATAAAAGTCGAAATTCAATAACAGTACTTAACCCATTAACAATTAACTCATGACTTATGATTAAAATATGTTTTCATTATAACCACATCTTTTCATCTTTTGTTGTTGTATGGTTTTCTAACATTTTTCTATTCTCCACCATTTTACTGTAGACTTGGATGGAGGTATCATGTTGAATATCAGTGTGAGACGGCCCACTTCTTTGACTGGAAAAAAAGAAAGACTTTCATTAATCCATTACCAAATGGCAAATTTCTAGCCCATCAGAATTGAAAGAAGTTGGTGACAACAATTTATGGTTGATGGAATTTTAGAAATATCTGTTTTTTGAGGGGGAGAAAACATTGTGGATAATGAAGAAATTGCTTGTTTCTTCATTCTCCCCATTTTTTGGGTCTTTTTCGTGAGGGTGTAAAAAGGTAGTATTTTGTGGGAATTGGTTAAATCTCACAGATATATGTTCACTGGAGTCAATATACTCATTACTAGATAACAAAATTTAAGACTGGTCCAAAATGGGAGAAGCTGCATATGACAATTTAAAGTTGTTTTTTTTTTAAAAAGTCTGTCTTTCTTTGAAATATCAAAACAATGGTCAGAAAGTTTTTATGTCCCAGGAGATCCCAGGTGATGCTCGTATCAGTATTACCTTGGTTTCACAGGTACTAGAAAGGACAGTCAAGTTATGCAAGGGGAAAATTTGAAATTCTTAGTCTTACAAGATTTTAGGTGCATCATTTCAGGATAAAAGTCTAATCATAAAGATTTTGATAATGAATAGATCTTGTTATTTACTTCCTTGTCATCAAAATTAAACTGGTCATGCTGAACCCGGAATACCCGGTATTCCTGTTTTGGCAGAAGGTATAGACTAAGGTTAGCTTGCACATATGTGTAGTCTGATCTTAGTCAACACATCCTGTTTGTCTCCATCAACAAAGAGTTGTTCATAAAATTAAACTTCAAATTAATTTTTTACCTTTAACTAGTGCTCCCAGGCCTTTGATTTTAATGCTAATTCAGATAAAGATTTTATTCAGCATGGCAAGGGCTTGTACTCTATAAAGCAATAAATTAAAACTACAAAATTTGACAAAATCATTGGATTAGAATTACAAGTTAACCCTTCTCATGCTAAATTAAAATCTAATACATTATTGCTTTAAAATCAAAGGACTGACAGCACTGGAAAGCCTAAATGAGGGTCGATATTCCTTTTGAAAATTGATTATTCTAACAATTCTGGCTGAAACAGGACAAGCAGGAGGTGTTGACCAGGATCAGACTGCACTTATGTGCAGGCTGATCTTGGTCTACACCTCCTGCCAAAACTGGAATATTCCGGGTTCAGCATGACAAGGGTTAAGAACTGTAACAAACCTCACAAGTATGCAAATATTTAATACATGTCCTACCTATTTTTTAATCCTTCAACAAATCTAACAAACTTTGTTTGATCAAAAAGTATGGTGCCAAAGAAAGTCCTTGAAGAAAATGTAAATACAAGAGCTTCATAGAGTGGCACATATTTCATACACCCGAAGGGGCTTGTCAGCGAAAAAATCTTGTATGTCAAGGGCAGATAATAAAAAAGTGAATAAAAGGTTAAAAAGTTGTAGACGTCATGCAGATTCTATGTGGCAAGTTTTAGATCAGTCTGAAAATGTTGGAGTCATCACACATAAAAGACACCGCAATATTCAGTTATTCTGCTATGTCGAGGGCAGATAATTTTGAAACAACGTCAATGATCAAAATATCTTACATTATAGAGATTTGCTGTGGTAAGTCAAGGGCAGATAATTCCAAATAACTTGTTGGATCAAATAAATTGTGTGACATGCTTAACTAGACATCACAGAGATTCATTGTGGCAAGTTTCATGTCATTCCTATTGAAATTGTAGGAGTTGGCCACATAAAAAATTAGTAACATACAGACAGGCAGATGAATGGACAGACGGACGGGAGAGCAACCATGACCAATTTGGCATATAAAAAAAGTCATTTATTTAATAGTTAACAAATACTGAGATGCCAACCTTCTTGATAGTCTACCTTCCATAGATAAGGGACTGATATTACAAGATATAATGAAATAGCAAGATTTATTCCCCTTTATTCCTTTCCCAAAAATATCAATTTGAAGGCTGTTTAAAAACTAGAACTTGTCACAGTATGTGACTTAATACCCCCACAAGTGCTTTCATTGTAATGAGAGCTTGAACAATACAAGGACATAGGTACTGACTTTTGCTTGTAACAAGCAATTTCATCTTATCCCACAATATTTTCTAACCTGTAGGTTGGTTACTTTTCAAATTGCACTCGCTTTTAATTTTTGTCTACAACTTCTTTTAAATTGGGCAAGTCTAAAATTTTGAGAAACAGGAAAGGGTTAAGAGAAAACTTCAATACAATTCATCTCATTAACCCATACCTAAATGATAATTTTAGAGTAGTCAAAATTCAAAGAAGCTGCGGACAACAAGTCCTATTAAATGACATTTCAAAAATCTCTGTCAGTTGCAGGGGTAAAAATATTGGAAAAAAAATGTGGGAAAAATACTTGTTACAAGCATATTCTTCACTTTCCACATTGTTTTTCAATGTTTTATTGATTGATTGATTGAAAGGGGTTCATGCCATGATTAACAGTATTTCAGTCATATCACGGTGGCTGGAGCACCTAACAATGGATTCCTGGTATTTCTCACAACAGCACTACCACTACATCCTTTACTAGCCTCTAGCTGCTATCCAACTTAGGTCAACGATTATAGATCCATTGGTGAGAGACAATGTCGGAAAGGATAATTATGTGCAACTGCCAGGGATTGAACCCATGACATCCCATGATTGAAGATTAGGAGTCTGATGCGCTACCGACTGCGCTATGACGGTGTTCCAAGTTTTTATACCTGAGGTCAGGAAAAAGCAGGATTGAGTTAGTATGGGTTAACTGGATCATGATCAACAGTAAAAACTCAAACCTTTCAAATATTTCCCTAAAAATCACCCAAAATAATAATAATATAACATTTGTTATTCATCCCACATAAATTCCTTCCTCCCAACACAAAGAGGATGTCATTTAACCAATGAATACAGGTATTTTCTTTCTTAGTCAATGTTATCTTCTTAAATCTGAAGTTTCTTTGCCTATAATAATACATAACTTATTTTTTGCATCATATTGTGAAAAGATCCTTAATCCATTCCCACACAATGACACCTCTTGATGCGCCTCTAAAAAAAAATTAGAAAACATTTTGGAAAATGAAGAAATTGCTTGCAACAAGCAATATCTTCATTTCCCACAGTGATTTCTACCCAGAAAGCTGAAAAAAATCTAAAATTTCATAATTTTCAAATTGTTTTCTGCAACACCTTTCAATTCTGACAAGTCTTGAATTTTGCCGTCTGGTAATGGGTAAACCCATTCCTACACATTCCTGCTATATCAACAAACCTAGAAAAATTGATTGACTGGGGTTTGATACCACTTTCAAGAGTATTTAAGCCATACTGCTGCAGCTGGAGAACCCAACCATGAAACAAGTCATTTCTTCATGAACCTCTATGTTTTCCTAAGCTGTTGGCTGTAGGAGTGTAAAAAAGCTGAAATGGGTTAAAGGTGCCTTACATCAAATTTTCATAAAAATTCAATGAAACAATATTGCTTTTTAACTCATTACCAGACAGCAAAATTTTAGACTGGCCCAAATAGAAAGGAGTTGCAGACAACAATTAAAGCTTATGAAATTTAGGATTTCTTTTGCTTTTCAGGTAGAAAACATTGTGGATAATGAAGAAATTGCTTTTAACAAGCAATTTCTTCATTTTCCACAATGATTTCCAAAGATTTTTATCTTGGGGGTGTCTTAAAGCGTCACTGAGTGGGAATGGGTTGAAGCACTGAATGATTGCCATTTCACTAGAAAAGCTAACCTTTTGCTTTTTTAACCCTTTCCTGGATAAACCCTGGATTTTACGTCACTGTGATTTCATACTTGAAAAACATTGTGGAAAAAGGAGAAATTGCTTATAATAAGCAATTTCTCCTTTTCCCACAGTGTTTTCTACCACATAGGATGGTTTTATTTGGAATTGCATCCAATTTTCATTGTCGCCTGCATCCTTTTTCAGTTTGGTCCAGTCTAAAATTTCAAAAACCAGAAAAGGATTAACCCATTCCAACTCAATCCCTCCTTTTTACGCCCCTCAAGAAAAAAGCTTTGGAAAACATTGTGGAAAATGAAGAAATTGCTTGTATCAAGCAATTTCTTCATTATCCACAATGTTTTCTATCTAAATAGACGAAAAAATTCAAAATTCCATCAACTTGAAATTGTCGTCTGCAGCTTCTTTCAATTTGGACCAGTCTAAAGTTTTGCTGTGTTGGAATGGGTTAAACTAAAAGTGTCACATGGTGACCAATTTTAACGCCCCTCAATATGAAATTTTAGCAAAACATTGTGTAAAATGAAAAAATAGCAAATTTCTTTATTCCCAAATAGACAAAAATTTTAGAAATTTCATCAACTTTAAACTGTCGTCTGCAACTTCTTTGAATTTGGACTGGTCTAAAATTCTATTGTTTGGGAAAGGGTTAAACTTATACTAACTATAAAATTAAGGATTTACTTTTTAAGGTATCTGGATACTATATGATTTTTATCACTTTATTTGGCATTATTTAGAGAAATGTAACTTGCATAATATTCAAACCAGTGTATCGATATCCATTATGACTATATTTTTAGTCAAACAACTTGAAAATTAAAGTATTAAACAACAAAAGCTTTTGGCAAACATTTGACGAAAGGTATGGCTGACCCATTTCCACACAATCACAACATTTTACACCCTTGTAGAAAAAGGTTTTGAAAAACATTGTGGAAAATGAAGAAACTGCTTGTCAAACATAATTCCTTGATTGTCTATACATCTCATTGTTCACATTTTTTTTCCATCGAAAATTGTGAAGATATTTCATTTTTTTTTTATTTCACCAAGACACCCAATTTGAAATTGTGGTCTTGAACAAAATTGGTCCTAAATTTTGCCTCATGGTTATGGGTACAACAGATTAATAGGCAACAATATTTAAGACTGGTCTAAATTCAAAGATGTTGTAGACGACAAATAGATTGATGAAATTTGGGGATTTTTTCTGTTTTGGAGTAGAAAGCATAGTGGATAATGAAGAATATGCTTGTTACAAGCAATTTCTTAATTTTCCACAATATTTTCCGAAGCAGCGTCATTGTTTGGAAATGGGTTAACTCTTGTCATGCTGAATAAAATCTGTTTCAGGTTTTGGCAGGTCTAGACAAAGATCAGGCTGCACATAATTATGTGCAGTCTGATCTTTGTCTAGACCTCCTGCTTGACCCTTCAAAGCCAGCATTGTTTATACAATTCATGTTCTAACTAATTTACATCCCAAATTGTTTGTTAGCAGTGCTTTCAGTCCTTTGATTTCATCCCATTTTTGTAGAAGATTTTACCCCACATGACAAGGGTTAAATCAAGGGACTGAAAGGCTCTAGGGAATTTATTGACTCCTTTTATTAAAATTAATTTCGTGAACAATGAAGACGCTCAAGAGAAAAATAGGTGATGTAGACCGAGATCAGACTGCACTTATGTTCAAGCTGATCTTTGTTTATACCCCAAGCTTAACCGGAAATATTCTTGGTTAACCCATTCCCACAAAATGACACTTTTAAACGCCCTTTTAGAATAAAAGCTTTGGAAAACATAGTGTGAAATGAAGAAATTGCTTGCCACAAGCAATTTCTTCATTATCCACAACGTTTTCAACCCTTAAAAAAATAGAATTTGAAGATTTTATCAACTTAAAACTGTCGTCTGCAACTTCTTTGAATTTGGACTGGTCTAAAAAAATTTCTATTTGGAATGGGTTAAACATGACAAGGGTTAACTTGCAACATTTGATATAAACTACAGTGTTAACCTTGGGTCATGCTGAACCCGGAATATTCCGGTTTTGGCATGAGGTGTAGACCAAGATCACTGCACATAAGTGCAGTCTGATCTTGGTCTACACCTCCTGTTTGTACTTTCCCTGCCAGAGTTGTTTATGCAATTGATTTCTAAAAGAAATATTGATTTTTGAACACCAAGTTCTATCAGTGCTTTCAGCCCTTTGATTTTACAACAATTCGGTGAGATTGTTTATACAGCATGACAAGGGTTAAAATATTCCACACAATCCTTCATAGTCAGTGGCCAAAGAAAATAACTGGCAAAAGACCCATTAAAACAAAAGAAGAAATTTTTTTGCATGTAACAAGCAATTTCTCTTCTTCTCGCAATCTTTTCTAACCTATTTGGCACTAAATATATCTAAATCTAAACATGTTTTGAATTATTTCCTACTAAATTTGTTCAATTTGGACCAGTGTTAAAGAACCATTTACCACAATGTGTTTAGTGTTTACTGAATATTTTCTATATGTTTCCAAATAATTTTTTTTCTTTCTTGGAACAACAAAGCCCTTTTGAAGCTTTGCACTTAACCCATTCCCATACAATGACGCTTTCGGACCCCTCTCGATAAAAACACTTTAAAAAACATTGTGTAAAATGAAGAAATTGCTTGTGACAGGCAATTTCTTCATTTTATACAATGTTTTCTACACAGAAAGTTGAAAAAATCTAAAATTTCATAAACTTTAGAATGTCGTCTGCAATTCCTTTCGATTTGGACCAGTCTAAAATTTTGTTGTCTAGGAATAGGTTAAACCAGTCAAAATTCAATACTTATCAAAAATTATTCAATTGGAAAAAAATTATTTAACCTCTTATGTAAAACTCAAGCCTCATTTAACAAAGTAAAAGTTACTTACATAGTCACATATAATTTTCACTCAAATTTAATTTCCTTTAAAGAATCTTGAAGTTTTCATTCAAACATATTTCTTTTCATTTAAATTTTACAAGTCATATATAAACCTGTTCCTCCTATTTTTTCACATATGAATTACTTTCACAAACTATACACCAAGAAAAGTAAACAAATAAATTCCTTTCCACCTGAATTGATACAATTCTTACATCGCCAGACCACTATCATATGCAATAAAATGTTTTCGGGTCAATTTGATGTGGTGTGTATTGAACAGTAAAAAGGATTATTAATTCAATCATTCACTTATATTTACACTGTGACTCCCTTCTCCAACTTTTAACACAACCCATTTCCACACAATGATGCTTTTTGATGCCCCCAATAAAAAAAAAGCTTCAGAAAACATTTTGGAAAATAAAGAAATACGATTATTGTAATATATATGGAAACTCAAGTCCAAAACTTATTTAACCCATTCCCACACTTTGAAATTTTAGACAGGTCCAAATTGAAAGAAGTTGCAGACTGCAATTTAAAATTGTTGACATTTTTAAAATATTTGACTTTTTGGGTAGAAAACATTGTGGATAATGAAGAAATTGCTTGTAACAAGCAATTTCTTCATTGTCCACAATGTTTTCCAAAGCTTTTACATTGAGGGTGATTAAAAGTGTCACTGTGTGGGAATGGGTTAAAACAAAATCGAAAAAGGGAATATCAATTCACTTCTTTTGATTATGTTCAAGCCAGTTATTTCCAAGACGAGATACGCTAAATTGTTTGTCCTACCATTTGAGATTTGTGTAATGCGTTTTACACAATTCATAATTATATTGCCTATATCATAGACAATCACAGCAATATCAGAGATATTACAAAATTTCAAGGATTTTGCATGCAGACACAGATGGCAAAAAGTATGTGCACTCAAGACTCTAGCAAAACCTCAGCGTTCTATAAAAAGCAACTGGTCAAAAATGGCCTTTAACTATCTTTGGCCTTAAAAGTTCACAAATATTCAGGATATACTAAACTAAATACTTGATAAGAAAAACAGCAAATATTTAGATAGCTTGAATATTTCTATAGCTGATAATTATATCAAGGACTATAATTTAACCCATTACCTCACAAGAAAATTTTAGACTGGTCCAAATTGAAAGAAGTTAATTGTAGTCAATAATTTAAAAAATATTTGTCTTTGGGGCAGAAATCATTGCGGATGATGAAGAAATTACTTGTCACAAGTAATTTCTTTCTTTTCCACAATGTTTTCAAAAGCCTTTTTCTTGAGGGGCATCAGAGTGATGAATGAAGAAATTGCTTGTAAAAAGCCAGAATGTTTTTACCCAAATGATCCTTTAAAATCCATAAACTAAAAATTGTCACCTGCAGCTTCTTTGAGAAATTAATCTCAAAATATGAAACATTCAGAATACAAACAAGATAATGTTTGTGAAACACAATGCCCAAAGGTACATGAGGAGTTTTTCTAGGGGAGGGGGGGGGGGGGGGGTTTACCATGATCTATGACCTTGACCTTATCACTTGACCTTAACCTTGACATGAGGAGATGTGAATTATGGAGATGTATCATCATGCCAAATATGAGCATTGTGAACGAGCTGGTAGTAATTGGCAATGTTATTTTTTTTTGGAGGGGGGGGTAGGTTTTGCAGACAGACAGACGGACAGACTCAATGACGAACGGACAGACAGACAGATGGACAACGGTAAAACAATATGCCCCGATCTTTTGATGCGGGGGGCATAAAAATAAGAAAAGAAGTTTTGCTTGTAACTAGCAACGTGTCCTTTTCTCATGTTTTTCCATGGCATGTTTTGTTACCCATTGTATTCATTCTCCCTGATAAATATATTACTGCCTCTTCCATAACAGAGGCATAAAGTGAGTGAATAAAATACCTGTTACAACTGCAAGAGGATAGACACAGTTAACCTATTCCCACAAAGCCCTCCTTTTTACACGCCTAAGGAAAAAAGCTTTGGAAAACATAGTGGAAAATGAAGAAAATGCTTGTATCAAGCAATTTCTTCATTTTCCACAATGTTTTCTATCCAAAAAGACAACAAAAAAAAATATCCATGAACTAGAAATTGTCGTCTGCAGTTTCTTTCAATTTTGGATCAGACTAAAATTTTGTTTTGTGGGAATGGATTAAAGCTACTGTAGGAAAACTCAATAACTCCCACACAATTTTGTTTTAGACTGATTCTAATTGAAAAAGTTGCAGATGACAATTTCAAGTTGATGCAATTTTAAACATTGTTGACTTTTGATAGAAAACATTGTGGATAATGAAGAAATTGCTTGATACAATCTCTTCATTTTCCACAATATTTTCCAAGGCTTTTTTCTTGCGGGGATTGTGTTGGAATGGGTTAAAGAACAAGATTACCCCCCCCCTTTGTAACATCCTACTCAAGGTGTTGTAATAGAGACAAGTTAATCAATTCCCACACAATCAATTACTGTTACCAGCAATTTCTTCTTTACCCACAATGTTTTCCGTAGCTAAATTTCTTAATTGCGTAAATACACCCAATTATGTGGTTATGTTTTAAAATTCTTTAAATTTGACATTGTTGTCAGATCTTCTTTCAATTTGGACCAGTCTAAATTTTTGTCCTGGGGTAATGCCCTGAATAAGATATCATTATGAGTAATTATACTCCATGAACTTGGCTTCAATGTCGGTTACATCTGCCACAGAACAATAGTAGAATTCCTGGAATTCATGGTTTTATAAAGGTAATTAAATCTGAAGGTGGAATAAAATATCCAATTAATGAACCTAGTCATCCCTACCTTTCCTTGAGCATTTCTTTTTTATATTTTCATACCATTCTCAAACAAATATTTCCATGTAATTTGCAAAAAAAATTCTCTCAGTAAAGGAAACATAGGAAATTGCTTGTAGCCAAAGCTTTTTTCCTTGGGATTGCAGAAAAGTAATGTCAAGATGTTTTAGAATTATTGACTAAATGCGGAGAAATTGCTTGTAGCCAAAGCTTTTTTCCTTGGGATTGCAGAAAAGTAATGTCAAGATGTTTTAGAATTTTGACTAAATGCATCTGTAAATCAAGGAATTAATCAACCATTGTCATTTATTTAGACCAAAAGTGAACTGTGAACTCCAACATTAGCCAACATTTATGATAAACATTTTTTGGCTTTTTTTACTTATATGTTGACTTGAATAAGCTGTAGTTGTGATGTTTAGGTAGTCAATCATTAACCCTTGTCATGCTGAACCCGGAATATTCTGGTTTTTGCAGGAGATGTAGACCAAGATCAGCCTGCACATAAGTGCAGTCTGATCTTGGTCTACAGCCCCTGCTGGTACTTTTCCAGTAATAGTTGTTTATGAAATTGATTTCTAAAAGAATTATTGATTTTTGAACAGCAACTTCTCTCAGTGCTTTCAGCCCCTTTGATTTTAAAGCAATTCAGTAAGGTAATATATACAGCACTACGAGGGTTAATATCACTTTTTTGTTACAGTTTACCGGCCATAAATTTTGCCAAATAATGCTGATTTATATCAAAGTGGAACTTCCTTTCAATGTCAGTGGGTGTGGCCAGCAATCCATCAATTAGTTTTTTTGACTGAATCTTGGTAAAATCTAAACACAATCAAACTATCAATGCATATTCTGTTCAAACTATCAATGCATATCTATTCAAAGTGTCAATGGATATTCTTTTCAGAATATCAATGCATATGGGATTCAAACTATAAATATATATTCTATTCAAACTATCAGTCCATTTTCTCTACAAACTCTCAATACATATTCTGTTCAAACTATCAATCAATATTCTGTTCAAACTATGAATCCATATTCATGAGTGTTCAAACTATCAATCTGTATTCTGTTCAAACTCTCAATACATATTCTGTTCAAACTATGAATGCATATTCTGTTCAAACTTTCACTCCATATTCTGTTCAAAACTTATAATCTATTCATATTCTGTTCAAACAGTCAATGCAAATTCTGTTCCATTTTACTATCAATCCATATTCTGTTCATTATCAATCCATATTCTGTTCAAACTATCAATCCGCCGCAGTAATAGCGCAGTTGGTAGCGCGTCGGACCGTCAATCTCGAGGTCCCGGGTTCGATTCCCGATGGCGGCACTCATCCTTTCCGACTATTTGTCACTCACCAATGGGTTGATAATAGTAGACCTATGTGGGATAGCAGCTGGAGGCTAGGAAAGGATGTATTGGTAGTACTGGTGTGAGAAATACCAGGATTCCATTGTTAGGTGCTCCAGCCGCCGCAATATAACTGAAGGATTGTTGAAAGCGGCATAAAACCCCATTCAAACAAACAAAACAAAATCAAACAATCAATCCATATTCTGTTCAAACTATCAATGCATATTCTGTTCCAACTATCAATACATATTCCAGGGCTTTTTTCTTTCTTTTACACAGGCCTATAAAAGGCTACTTGCCCATTCAAAAAAGGCTCTTTTTTCCAACTTAGGGTAGAGAAATTTCCCAAAATTACAGCTTATTTTTGCATTATATTGATTTACTTTCTTAAAAATTTGTTTTGTTTAATATTTTTATTCATTTTATTACTGATAAGACCCTTACCTATAGTTATTTATCTTTAAATCTGAAAATGATGCATGAATCTTACTTTTATTACTTTCTTTTATTAAACTTATGTTTCCCAATTCTTCTGAAAACTGCGCAAAATTTTCCCAAAACCAACAGGCTGAGGCCCCTTCCCAATTTCTAGAAAAAAAGCCCTGTAATCTGTTCAAAACATCAATCTGTAGTCTCACTATTTTTCGATGCAAAAGTTGACACAAACTAACAGTAATAGCATCCAATGCCAAAACAGTACCTTAAAACTTCTCATTTTCGATCCATTCACAATTGTGTTGTCCCTGTTATAAATTGAGCAATCAAATTGTTACACTCACACTGGAAAACAACAATAATCCAATTATCTCTAAAAGGTCCATTTGCTGAATCTGTTTCAAATTATTTCATTACAACTATAATCAAGAGCTGATACCATGGTTACCTTTTCAATATGTTTAACAACAAAAGACATGATTTTGACACAATGGCTGTAAAGATTTTGCGTATAACTTACAATTGTTTGAATAATAATTTTTAAAAATTTGTAACATTAATGGGTTCAGAATAAACCTTTTAATCTTATGCTGACTCCAGAATATTCCAGTTTGAAAAGGAATTATAGACAGTTGATTGATAGATTGAATGGGGTTTAACACAACTTTTAACAGTATTTCAGTTATTTGCGGTGGCTGGAGCACCTAAAAATGGATTCCTGGTGTTTCTCACACCAGTTCTATCACTACATCCTTTCCTAACCTCCAGCTGCTATTCCACTTAGGTTTACGATTATCCACCCATTGGTGAAAGACAAATGTCGGAAAAGATATGTGCCACCACCGGGGATCGAACCCATAACATCCCATGGTTGAATTATAGACAAATATCAGCCTTTAACCAAGTGCAGTCTGATCTTATTCTACCCCTCCTGTATGTCCTTTTGAAGCCAGAGTAATTTAATTCATTCCAACATGCCACTCCCCCCTAGACAAAAAGTTTTGGAAAACATTCTAGAAATGAAGAAATTGCTCATTACAAGCAATTTCTTCATTTTCCACCATGTTTTCTATCAAAAAAGCTGAATAAATGCGAATTGCATCAACTTTAAATTGTTGTCTGCAACTACTTTTAATTTAGATTAGTGCCAGTTTCTTTGTCTGGTAATGGAATGAGAATCTAATTCTAAAAAGAAGTGTTGCCGATCAAACAAGTACTTTCAAACCATTTGATGGGGGGGGGAGATTTTTATTCAGCATGACAAGGATAACATAATCTATTTCTGAAACAGAAAAATCTGTTAACCCATTCCCACACAATGAGGCTTTTAAATGTCCCTCAAGAAAAACAATTATGAAAACATTTTGTCAAATGAAGAAATTGCTTGGGTTTTCGAAACGTCTAAAATTTCATTAACTTTAAATTGTTGTCTGCAACTCCATTCAGTCTAAAATTTTGTCGTCTGGTAATGCGCTAACCCATATCCACACAATCCTTCCTTTTTACTCCTACCAAGATATAAAAACTTTGAAAATATTGTATACAAATGAAGAAATTGCTTCCAGCAAGCAATTTCTTCACTATCAACAATGTTTTCTACCCAAATATTTTTTTTTTAAATTTCACTAACTTGAAATTGTCTTCAGTAAGATCTTTCAATATAGACTAGTCTAGAATTATGGTGGTAACCTATTTTCACACTTTATAATTCTAGACTGATCCAAATATCTTTATTTTCCACATTTTCCAATGCTATTTTCTTGAAGGGCGTAAAAGTAGTAGTGAGTTAGGGTGGGTTAAACAACAAAAACTATTGGATTAACTGGTCCAAATTGAAAATTTCAAGGTAATGAAAATTTAAATTTTTACAACTTTCTGGATAGAAAACTTTGTGTAAAATGAAGAAATTGCTTGTTACACAATGTTCTCCCAGTCATTTTTTGAGGGGGCGTCAAAAATCGTCATCATGTGGGAATGGGTTAAACAACAAAAGCTTATAAAGCTAATAAAGAGCAGGCAGTGTTATATTTCTATATAAACATTCTCTGTGAATTAGGCGTAATTATTCATTTTTCAAATCTTCCCTGATAACGCATTTCTTTCTTTGATAGTATTATCATGCTTTTGTACATGCTTTCAATACATTTGCATTACATTTAGAAATATCATTACATAGATCAAGGTCAACTCACACAGAAGAAACTTGTTATCCCGCATAAAATTTCTGCTTATTAATGAAATATTACCTGTACCCATTTTATGTACAGATAATGACTTAATCACTGTTGTATGATCACAGGTAGAGGTCAAAGGTTATGTTCACAATTAGAGGCCAAAGGTGTGTGTTCACAGAGGCCAAAGGTTGTGTGTGCATAATAAGAGGGCAATCTGAATCAGGAATTTGGATAAAATCTTGGAACAAGAGTGCCTTTGTCAAAATATACACTGAGAACCCTTCCTCTGTGATGCAGCTGAAAAAAGTAACAAGAGGACAATGATGGTCCAAAATCGCTCACCTGAATAATCTACTGCAACTGGAGCCCAATAATTAAAATCAATTTCATGAAGATTGAGCCAAAATTGTGGCATCTAGAGTGTAAACAAAGGACTTGTCATTCAGGCCCCTTTTCCTGTGTTTTCGTATAATTTCCCATTTCAATAGGGTTCATCCTATTATGACCTAACAATTATTCTGACCAAGTCTCATGAAGTTTAAACAAGGAAATTGTTAACTATGTTTATGATACATAAATTATTGTGGATAAGTTTCATGAACATTGAGTGACAAATGATTGATTGAATTGGGTTTAACGCCACTTTTAACAGTATTTCAGAGTTTTGACATCTGGAAATGTGTTAAAGAGATCACACTGAAGATACAGCAAATACATCTATTAAGCATCCACTTCCATTCAGCGATCATCTCAAAAATCACAGAATTTGCTTGAAAGTTGCATGTTGCACATCTGCAACTCCGAATGAGCACTTCAGCCAAGTTTGAATTGAATCAGACAGAAAAGGTAGGAGAAGTTTTGCAGTTAAAGCATTTTCAAGTCCAATCAGGAGCAATAACACAGCAGTAATATTTTATATTACTTTCACAAAATGTCTGTCGTGCACATCTACAAAAACGAATGAATACTTCTGCCATAAATAAAGCAAATCAGATTAAAATTCTAGGAGGAGATATCAAGAAATTTCTACGTCAAATCAAGGCTATAACTCAGTATTCTAGAAAGAAGTATCACAAAAAGTTGCTTCTTCCATATTTAAGACTCCTAAAGACTTCTGCTAAATTTAAAGCAAATCAGACAGAAAAGGTAGGAGGAGTTTTCTGGACAAGTGTTTTTTAAGTAAAGTCAGGGGTAATAACTATTGAGTTTTCATGAAAGTTGTGTCTTACACATCTTCATCTCCTGCAAAGTATGAAGCGAATAAGACTGAAACTGTTAACCCTTTCCCCACAAGCCCTCCTTTTTATGTCCCTCAAGAACAGAGCTATGGAAAACAAGCAATTTCTTCATTCTACACAATGTTTTACACCAAAAAAGACCAATACTTTTTAAAATCCACAGGCAAAAAAGTGTGATCTGCAACATCTTTCAACTTGGGCTAGTCCAAGTTTTTCTAGTCTGGGAATTGGTTAAAGGACTTATCCAAACAAGATTTTTACATCAAATCAGGGACAACAATAACTCAATCATTCACAATTGACATGACATAATTTTCACCTCTTAAATATCTAAAGCTCCTAATGAGCACTTCTGCATAAAGCAAATCTACTTGAAACTGTAGGATGAGTTGTCCGGACAAGATTTTGCAGACAGACAAACTGACAAACCAACTAACACACTGATTCCAGTCTAACCCTTCCAAACTTTGTTGGCAGGGGTTATAAATGTAAGCTTTGGAGTGAAATACACCAACAAGTTAACCCATTTCTAGAAGGCTAAATTTTAGACTGGTCCAAATTGAAAGGTGTTGCAGATGACAAATTGAAGTTTATGAATTTTTTTATTTTTTCAACTTTCTGGGTAAAAGACATTGTTGAGAATGAAGAAATTGCTTGTTGCAAGCAATTTCTTCGTTTTCGACAATGTTTTCCAAAGCTGTATTCCTTCAGGGAGTCTAAAAGCGTCACTGAGTGGGAATGGGTTAAGTTATCAGGAAAGAAGTAATTCGTCTCTGATTCAGTTGTCCCCCTACGCCACAGAGGAAGACTAGTACTATTCGTGACAAGAGCCATAAC
Organism: Fragum fragum; assembly: GCA_946902895.1. Classification (NCBI taxonomy): domain Eukaryota; kingdom Metazoa; phylum Mollusca; class Bivalvia; order Cardiida; family Cardiidae; genus Fragum; species Fragum fragum. Next base: position 5,882,835 of record OX336378.1, read on the forward strand.
AGACATGGCCATCCTCCGCTGTAAAAGCTTGATAGTAAACTGAAGCCAGTTAGATTTAGGCTTCTTGTGCACTGCATTTCTTCTCAATGAGTTCAATAATAGCTATTATACTTTCAGAGATATGCTCAGGACAAAATCTAAGTCACTATTATACTTTCAGAGATATGCTCAGGACAAAATCTAAGTCTTTAAAACAACAAAGGGCAATAACTCCAAAATTATTCAAGCAAGAGTTGTGGTTCTTGTGCAATGCACTTCTCCTCAACAAGATTTATCTGCACTTCTCCTCAACAAGATCTATCAACCTATGAAGTTTCAAGTTGATAGCAATTATACTTTCAGAGATATGCGGACAAGTTTAGTGACGGAAGGACGGAATGACTGACGGAGACCATTACTATATCCCCTTTGCCGAAACGACGGGGGATAAAAAGGCTAGGCATCCAATAGTGCACACAAAAGCAATAGATGAGTAATAACTTTCATGATCTGTAAGTTAGGAAATCACCTCTGATGAGTAACAAACCATGAAACTATTTTATATTAAGCTTCTAGTCATGAATTTAGTATAAACTGCCAAACTGAATATAATTACATACACATTATATGCATGAGTGATCATTGTCGTCTGGCCATAGCTCATAGGTCTTAACCCATTCCCACACAGTGATGCTTTTGGACACCCCTTAAGAAAAAAAAAATTGAAACACAGTTTAAAATGAAACAAGAGGACCATGATGGTCCTAAATCGCTCACCTGAGGCATCTGCAAATTACAGTACTTTTTAGTATAAAAAGACACAACTTGAGCAAAATAAATAAAACAAATATAAGATTTCAGGCTTTGTACAAAACAATCCAGTAATGCTTTACAATAAGAATGAATTCCTTTGGCTTTATAGTTTAATCCATTACCAAACTATTCAAGAATTTGTCACCCTCAGGGAAAATAGGTTTGAAAAAACATAGTGAGAAAGGGAGTGACAAGCAATTTATCCATTTCTCGCAGTGTTTTCTACCTGAAATTCTTTGTATTTAGATTTCAAACAAACTCTAATTACTGTCTGATACTTCAATGTGTGTAATTTTAGCAACCTTGGTAGAGAACAATCTGGATGTACCATAAATCAAAATATGAATGCATTACAACTTATACATGAGGAGTGGAAGATATTTGAACATGCTCTTATTGAGCGTTTTTCATATCTTTGGATGCCTTGGGAAGGACCATCAGTGTTTCCATTTACATAAAAAAATATTGAGTCCCTTGGACCCAGTGCCGTAGAAAAAGTTGAGTCCCAACCACTTTCAGTTGAGTCCAATTTTGACTTCCACAAATCATCTTCAAATTAATTGTTGTACTTGAACGGGCTTAATAACCCTATCCCAAACAGGACCTAGTTTTGATATTCCCAGAAAAAGTGGCATGGGGGAAACATTGAAGCGAAAGAAGAAACTGATAATAATAAGCATTTTCTCAATTTGCCTCAATGTTTTCTGAGATATTCTGAAGTTTTATACCCAAGTAGATCTAAACACAAATTTTGAGATCTGCAGCAGCTTTCATATTGGACCAACCTAAAATTTAGCCTTCTGGTAATGGATAAACAAACAAACAAACAAACAACAAATATTTACTTTGAAGTCAATATGACAAAAAGAAATGCTTCCTAACATTATTTTCAAAAGTAATATTTACAGCAGCTCTTACAAGCAAAGGAAAACCTTTCGACGCTATACTAACGCTGTGATACGTCAAATGAAAATTGTCTTCTGCTTCATACCTGAAAGTCAGTGCAGCCCGTAGTAAAAATGTTCTTCTGCTTAGTTTCACAACAAATACTGCACTTCATTTCGAACAGCAGACGAATCTGACTCGTCTTTTATAAGCCAGTCTTTGAACGCCGGATCGGCAAGCCACTGGTCTTGAAAAAGACCACGAGTGTTTCTTTTTCTTGGCTGGAGAAGCCATTATTATTTACAAAATGAAAGTAACAGTTGGTTTTTGGCTATTAAATTGCCCACAAAATAGTATTTAAGACAGTTCAGGTACCAGACGAAAAAGCGGGAATACCAACAATCGCAACTTTTCGGTGGGATGTTGGCAAAGTCTATTTATAGTAACTTTGGAAAACCGGTGACCTTCCTTCAAATCTGTCGTACTTTGAAACATTTTGGATTGTTTTCGCTAGTTATCTGACGTTTCTACGTAAGATTTATGAAAATAAATTGTTTTTGCCATTCATTTTATTTTACGTACTCCAAATTTGCGTCCGAGCTGATTTTCATGCGTATACAGATACTTTTACGTCGTAAATGGAAACTCTGACCATGTTTGTCCAAAGAATATAAACATGGTAGATAACAATAATGCTATACTATGTTTTTAATGTAAATACTCCAGAACCTATATTTAAGAAGAAGAATTCTTTCAATGCGATTTACGCAATTTTCGACTGCAGGAGTAGAGACATTTTTTTATCTAAGAGCATATTTTCTCGTTACATAGTACAAAATTATTTAGTCATGATACATACCAATTATATATGCCTATCACCTTATAGTTCAGAAGGAGAAGACTTTAGATGTTGCTCTAATTGGGTGTTTTCCAAATTTTTGACCTCTGGGGCAGTGCCATGTTTCATCCAAGGGCTAAGATTTTAGCTAACATGGTAGAGAACCATCTAGTTATGCTATATACAAAATATGAGTTCCTTAGACTTTGTAAATTGGGAGGAAAAGACTATTGAACATGGTCTAAATGAGCATTTTTACAAATTTTGGACACCCAGGTAAGGTGGTTTATTAACCTACAGGCATAATTTAATCAAAACTGATAGATAACAGCCAGGCTATGCTACACTCAAAATATAAATGCCCTCCTCCTTAAAATGAAGAATTTTTTTTTTAGCATACTCAAATTTTGGGTTTTTCCCAATTTTGGACCCCTAGTGCAGGGCAGTTTTTGACCCGAGGAAGACAACTTTTAGTGATATAGTACAAAACCATCTAGTTATGCTTCATACCAAATAAGAATATCCTAGACCTAATAGTTTAAGAGGAGAAGTCTTTAGAAATTGCTCATGGGCGGGGCCATTTTTGACCCAAGAGATTAAATATTTAAAAACTCGGTAGAGAACCATATAAAATATAAATGCCTTTGGCCTTGTAGTCTGTGGAAAAAAAGACAACAAAGATTTTCTAAAATTTCCCATTTTCATATGCCGCGGTTACAAGAGTTTTTAACAGAATTAAATTCTTTTGAAGAGCTTCACCCTAGGAACACTCCTGCAAAGTTTCAGCTTGATTGGCCTACTGGTTGAGAAGGAGAAGATTTTTAAAGATTTTTAAAGATTTACTAAAGATTCCCATTTTCAAATGCCGCGGCAACAAGAGTTTTTGACGGAATTAAATTCTTTTAACAACTTTCGTAGAACTTCCCCCAAGGAACATCCCTGCAAAGTTTCAGCTTGATTGGCCTACTGGTTTAGGAGGAGAAGATTTTTAAAGATTCTCAAAGATTTCCTTCATATTCCCATTTTCAAATGCCGCGGCAACCAGAGTTTTTGACAGAATAAAATTCTTTTAACAACTTTTGTAGAACTTCACCCAAGGAACATCCCTGCAAAGTTTCAGCTTGATTAGCCTACTGGTTTAGGAGGAGAAGATTTTTAAAGAAATTGTGGACGGACGGACAGACGGACGGACGGACAACGACCGATCACAATAGCTCACCTCGCACTTTGTGCTCAGGTGAGCTAAAAATTGCCAGAAAGTTGAAAAAATCTAAAACATCATCAACTTTAAATTGTTGTCTGCAACTCCTTCCAATTTTCGCCAGTCTAAAATGTTGCCGTCTGGCTTAATCCATTACCAGATGGCAAAATTTTAGACTGGTCCAAAATAAAAGGAGGTTCAGACGATAATTATAAGTTTAGGATATTTCAGATTCTTTCAACTTTCTGGATAGAAAACATTGTGGAAAATGAAGAAATTACTGGTTTTAAACTATTTCTTTCTTTTACACAATGTTTTCCAAATTGTTTTCAAAGAGCGTCACTGTGTGGGAATGGGTAATCCATGCCCACAAAATCCGCTTTTTTGCGTCTCTCAGGAAAAATGCCTAGGAAAAAATTGTAAAAATGAAGAAATTGCTTGTTAATTACATTTTCAATTTAGACTAGTCTAAAAATTTGACCAATAAACATGACCCATCATATCAACCCTTGTCATGCTGAACCCAGAATATTCCTATTTTCAGCAGGAGGTAAAGACAAAGATCAGTCTGTACATATGTGAAGTCTGATCTTTGTCTGAACCCCCTGCTAGTCCAGTTCAAATGAAAAATTGTTTTTATAAAATCAAATGAAATATTGACCTTCAGCTTAAGTGCCTCCAGTCCTTTCATTTCAATGCAACTCTTAACTCATTCCCAAACAGTGACGCTTTTTGACGCCCCTCAAGAAAAATATCCGAGAAAGCTTAGTTTAAAAGGAAGAAAATGCACAAAACAATTTCTTGATTTTCACAATGCTTTCTGCTCAGAAAGTTGAACAAATCTAAAATGTCATGGACTTCAAATTGTCGTCTGCAATTTCTTTCAATTTGAACCAGTCTAAAATTTTGCCATCTGGTAATGGGTTAACAGGATTTTATTAGCATGACAAGATTTAATGGAACCAACTTGAAAGTGGAAAAGTATCAACACTGAACTCGTGTCAACCAGTTTAATATGATCCAATGAAAAATAAAGATATCAGATATAATATTCCCATTATGTGTAATTATTTTCCCATCTTCAAACACCCATAAAATATTACATGTTGAATGTAAAAGTGTATGAACAATCTTTCAGTAAAGTGAAAAAATCTATTATGGATCTTTGAAATGCCACTCCATTTCCTTAGTTTGAATGGGGTTTAACATTGCTTTTAACGATTTTTCAATCATATTGTAGCAGCTGAAACACCTAACAATGGTGTTCCTGATATATTTCACACCAGTACTACCATTACATCCTTTCCTAGCCTCCAGCTGCTATCCTACTTAGGTTTGCAATTATCCATCCATTGGTGGGAGACAAATCTTGGAAAGGATATATGCCACCGCCGGGGATCAAACCCATGACACCCCATGATTGAAGACTGGGAGTTTGATGTGTTACCAACTACCCTATGAAGACCACTCAAACTGCACACCCACAGAGCCAGCACCAATATATATTAGTAGTTTCTCCTTTTCCCACAATTCTAAGTAGTGGTTTTTTTTCTTCAGAATGTCAAATGTCAAAAATGCAATGTTTCATTGTAGTATTAGATAAATTCAGATCTTTCTTCATTCTCCACGATATTTTCCAAAGATACCATATTTAGCGGCGTTTATAAGTGTCATTGAGTGGGAAGGGGTTAAGTTGCAACTGAAGTAGGTCAACTGAAATCTAAAAATAGAATATGACAAAATAATTAAGCCCTAATTAAGATGATACTAATATGTCAAATCTGACACTCAACTATGATTGGTAAGGTGACTCAATAAACATCAATATTAACACTTTACCGTCACACGTCGATCTCACTGTCAAAATTGAGAAACCGACATGACTCATAAGCTTTTTAATCTATAACCAAACAAAATTTTAGACTGCAGCTTGAAATGAAAAAAAGATGTATACAGTCATCATAACCCTTGTCATGCCGAATAAAATCCTGTTTAAAATTGCACTTAAATCAAAGGACTGAAATCAATGAAATTGCTTATTGCAGTTCAAAATTTCATTTGAAAACTGATTTCATAAACAATTCTGGTTTGAACTGGACAAGTGGCGGTGTAGACTAAGATCAGACTGCACAAATTTGCAGGCTAATCTTTGTCCTTACCTCCTGCCCAAACAAGAATATTCTGGGCTCAGTATGACAAGTGTTAAGTTGTTGAAATTTTAAAATAATTTGTCTTTTGGTTTACCAAAGCTTTTATCTTGAGGGGGGGGGGGGGGGGGTAATTTTATCTTGGGGGGGGGGGGGTAAACAAGTCTAATTGTGTGGGGATGCTTCAAAAGAACAAATTTCAAGTAGCTCTAGACAGAATACTTTATCTAAAATATTTTTGAAAAAGACACCTAGTTATTGGCAATTAATGAAATTAATCAGCACTTAATTCCAGTTTTTAACAAGTTTTCAGATATATTCAATTTCTTGAGTTCCTTCATCATCCAACAAAGTCCATTGCATCTCTTAAACCCCTTACAATATTACAACATTTATACCTGTCCGAATTCAAAGTTTTGTCAGATGAAAAATCTAAAGATGTTTTCATTTTGAAAAAAAAATTACAATATTACAGAAAATATTTTGGAAAAAAAAACATTGCTTGTTTTATTGAGTATAAAACACAGGGACATAAAACCAGTTGATTGATTGAATGAGGTTTAAAGCCATTTTTAAGAGTATTTCAGTCATCGTTGCGGCACATAAAAACCAGGGATTGAACAGGAAGGAGTTAACTGTAGAAAGACACTATACATGCTTAACACCCTGTGAGTTTGATTTGTCTGCCTGAGCATTAACCCATTACCAGGTGGCAATATTGTAGTCTAGTCCAAATTGAAAGGAGTTGCAGAGTTGAGATTCCAGATTTTTTAAACTTTCTTGGCATAAAACATTGTGTAAAATGAATAAATTGCTTGTTATGAACAATTTCTCCATTTTACACAATGATTTCCTTATTGTTTTTCTTGGGGCGGGCATCAAAAAGCATCATTGTGTGGGAACGGGTTAAAAACTTCAACCATTTTTGGTGACTTCCAGTAAAGATGTGAAAGGACTTAACCCTAGAAAGACACAAGGCATGCTAACCACCCTGTGAGTTTGATTGGTCTGCATCTTTCAATTTGGACTGGTCTAAAATTTTGCCATCTGGTAATGGGTTTAAAGCTTCAAACATATTTTAGGGGCTTTCCGTACAGATGTGAAAGGTCTTAAAAATATGATGGAAGCACTCAAGCTCCTACATTCAGTATAAAAAATTCATTTGTTTGACCCAACAAAGTCCAATCCGATGACAAATTAGTAATAGGTTTCTCCTTAACAGCAAATGGAAATCAATTAGGGATTTCTCACTACTTATAGCCATACCCTTACAGAAGAGATCACCTTAATAAATCTGATAATAGCAAGTAAAGCAAAGCCTAAAGTGTATGACCAACATGATTAGGGCTAAAGTGACGAAGGCTGTGTTTATGCACCAATTGCCTCAAAAAATCGTAGAGTCCTCAGTTTTTTTAAGACCATGGGGACACTGTTCCCTTGATTCAAAATCCCTGGTAGCTCAATTAATTGTTCATTTGATCCCTAAATTTTGTAAAATATCACCTTTTTTTTTTTAAGAAAATAGGGATATTGTCCCCTAGCTTCCAAAACCTCAGCAGATCACTGGGGCCTATGTTAGCCTTTTTACTCTTTCCTGTACACTCCCATGTTTTCACGTCCCTGTGAATTTATACTTGAGAAAACAATGTGGGAAAAGAAGAAATTGCTTGTCACAAGCATTTCCTTCTTTTCCCACAATGTTTTTTAACCTGTAGGTTTGTTACTTTTGAAATTGCACACACTTTTGATTGTTGTCTGCAACTTCTTTCAAATTGGACTGGTCAAAAATTTTGAAGAACAGAAAAGGGTTAACATGGGGTCAACACAACAAAAAAGCAAATCCAGATATTTAATTTGGAGGTTTAAGTTTGACAGGCCAACATGCTTGTCATGCTGAACCCGGTATATTCTTTTATTGGCAGAAGGTGCAGGCAAAGATCTGTGCAGTCTGATCTTCATCTACAACACCTTTTAAATCAAGTTTGTCTATGGTATATTAAATTCAAAAGAAATTGACCGTAAATCAATTCTTTCAGTGCTTTCAGTCCTTTTATTTTAATGCAATCCGAATATAACGCATTTAACCCATTCCCACACAATTATGCTTTTGGGCTCTCCTTGTAACAAGCTATTTCTTCATTTTACACAATTTTTTCTACCAAGAAAAGTGACAAAATCTAAAATGTCATAAACTTAAAACTGTCATCTGCAACTCCTTTCAATTTGGACCAGTCTAAAATTCTGCTGTCTGGTAGCTTGTTTATCAGCTTGCCAAGCCTTTCTTACAAATAAAAAAACATTTTCCTTAGCTCATAAGATGCATCATATTACATTGAAAATTTGGGTGATCAAAATATCCTACTTTGGCATTTTAACCCTTTCCTACTCAGTCCCTGGTTTTTACGTCCCTGTGATTTTGCACATGAACAAATATTGTGAGAAAAGAAGAAATTGCTTGTTACAAGCAATTTCTGCTTTTCCAACAATGTTTTCTACCCTGTAGGTTGGTACCTTTTCAAATTACACTCACTTTTAGTTGTATAGCCTGCAACTTCTCTCAAACTTTAATAGTCTAAAATTTCACAAAACGGGAAATGATTAAAATTTCTCTCAAATTTATACAAACAAAAAAATTTGAGAGAAATTTCAAAGGTCAAAATAGGATATTTTCATATTTTGAGGGACCAAACCTTTGCTTATGAGACAAACAAGAGCCTAGATGATGATAAAGCCTGGTATTATTGATTCAATGGGATGCCACTTTCAACAGTATACCATTAACCCTTACCAGACAACAAAATTTTAGACTGGTTAAAATCGAAGGGAGCTGCAGACGACAATTTAAAGTTTATGATTTTTTTTATTTTTTCAACTCTATATGAGGAAAACAATGTGTAAAATGAAGAAATTGCTTGCAACAAACAATTTCTTCATTTTACACAATGTTTACCCAAATGCTTTTCTTGAGGGGCATAAAAAGGTGTCATTGTAATGGAATGGGTTATATGATTGATTGGGGTTTAACACCACTTTATGCTCAATCACACATAATCCTACTTTTTGATGAACCTCAAGAAAAGAGCCTTTGAAAATATTGTGGAAAATTAAGAAATGACTTGTTACAAGCAATGTTTTAATTATCCACAATGTTCTCTTTTTCATTATCCACAATGTTCTCTACGCAAATAGACAAAGATTCTGTTTTCTGTCTAATTCCATCACTAGAAATTTCCAATGTATGTTACCCAGTGCACTAGTTTGGCTCAATATCAAGGATCCTAAGCCATAAGAACTGTAACAATTATTAAAAATATGGTGAAAATCTTGAGTAAAGAAATTGCAATTAAAATAATGTCAACATTCTTGAGGACTCCTAAACAATGGAAATTGGACAATGATTAATCCAATTATTTCTAGTGTCTTCTTAAGAACATGAGTCAATCTGATTCTTAAAACAAGAATAGCATAAGACTACTTAACCCTATACCAGATGACTAAATTTTAGACTGGTCCAAATTGAAAGGAGTTGCAGACGACATAATAAAGTTTATGAATTCTTTGTATTTTTTCAAGATTCTTGTTAGAAAAAAAAATGTGTAAAATGAAGAAATTGCTTGTCAAAAGCAATTTCTTCATTTTACACAATTTTTTTCCCAATTCTTTTTCTTGAGGGGGTCCAAAAGTGTCAATGTGTGGAGATAGGTTAAAGTGTACTTAACGAATGTGTGGTGCTAAACCCATTTTTAGATGACAAAATTTCAGACTGGTCCAAATGGAAAGAAATTGCAGACGGCATTTTGATTTACATTTGAATTTATAAATAATTGTAAAAAAATGAAAGAAAGAGTTGGAAAAAAAAAAAACACAATAAATTGTTTGTCACAAGAAAATTCTCCACAATCATTTCTACAACTTATTTCTGAAATGCATCAAAACTAAAATAATTATATTAAAGGAAAATAAGATGCAATCATGAAAAAAGAAATGTGTTAGACACATATGCCCCCATATCATTGTCACATGACCTTCACATGTGATCTTGAACTTATTTGGCTGAAAAATTAGGGTTATCCACAAGGATAACTAAATATAATGTCTTCTATGTTTTCATTGCTAAATTTTCATTCTAAATTGTGCAATTACTGTCTTGGATTAAACACCAGTAGCTGAAAGCTCATTAAAGACAGTCATTATAGATTGTATCATCGATCAATAACAGTGAAAAAATGCAGTCGACCTGATAATCACGTGACGATATTGGAAATTCCAGACCAGAGCTAGGGGATGCCCCCATCATTATCTGAGGCAGAGTGAATCATAGATAATAATAATTCCAGACAGTTATATCCACCAACCTTTCTTGAGAAACCATAACCCATTCCTATGCAATGACGCTTTTAAACGGCTCTCAATATAAAAGCTTTGAAAAACACTGCCGATAATGAAGAAATTGCTTGTGACAAGCAATTCTTCATTATCCACAATGTTTTCTACCTCGAAATTGAAAGATCTAAATAATTTCATCAACTTGAATTGTCATCTGGAGCTTCTTTCAATTTGGACCAATCTAAAATTTTGTCGTTTGGAAATGGGTTACATTGGAAAAGATTGTTGTTAAATCCTTGTCATGCTTAATAAAATCCTGCAAAATTGATTTAAAATTTATCTAATGAATATATCTCTGGCTTTTAAAGAGAAAGCAGGTGGTGAAGAGTAACATCTTTCATTGAGAGACCAACAAAACAGTGCTCCAACTAGGATTGAAAAGGGGCAGGGAGCTAGTGCCCTGAAAGGGCACTTTGAGTTGCGAAGCGACAAGATGGGGGAGGGGGTGTCCCCTCCCTCTTGGGGGGTAGTGAGGGCCTCCCTAAAGAACATTTTGAATTTATAGAGCTTAAAGAAGGGCTCTGGTGGTTTTTTAAAATATGAAAATAATCATGATATTGTAGCTGTAAACAAATATTGTAACTAAAACTAGAAATCATGGTAACTTGAGTTAATTACAATATTTTGTTAGGCCAACAACTGTTTGAACAATGACACTCACAGATTATTATATTCTTTCTTTGTTCTTTAACATTTTTTTTCTGTTATAATCAATTTTTTTTTATTAACCTATTCCCACATGTTGACGCTTTTGGATGCCCCTCAAGAAAAAAAAAACAATTGGGAATTGTCACAAGCAATTTCTCCATTTTCCACATAAATGTTTTCTAGTCAGAAAGTTAAAAAAATCTAAAATTAAAAAAACTTGAAGTTGTCGTCTGCAGCTTCTTTCATTTTGTACAGGTCTGAAATTTTGTTGTTTGGGAATGGGTAAAGACAAAACCTATGCCAAGAAATCAGTAACTTAGTTTCCTCTTGCTAGCATTGCCAATCTTGCTAAGATTATGTAGTGTACGCTCTCTTAACCCTTTCCTGTTTTATGAAATGTTAGACTGATCCAATTTCAAAGAGGTTGCAGACGACAATGAAAAATGCATGCAATTTGAAATCTGACCATCCTATGTGGTAGAAAATATTGTGGGAAAAGGAGAAATTGCTTGTTACAAGCAATTTCTCCTTTTTCCACAATGTTTTCTCAAGTATGAAATCACAGTGACGTAAAATCCCGGGTTTGTCCAGGAAAGGGTTAAAGAGGATTATGAAAATCTAAATGTTCGTAAATGTATGTATTCGCTTATTGAAATAAAACAAATAAGTGAATTCTTTCATTAAAACATCTGACTGGAATTTGTATTAGGGTACAGAGGAAATCACTTTAAAGAATGACAAACCGTGATATAAAAACTTGCCTCTTCATGTTTCCATTTCTCATCCACTGTTTAAAGATGAGACAAAAAACCAACAAAGAGGTTCGACTTTAATAATCAATGTATCTGCTACTTTTCGTACATTAATTTTCAATACTAATTTTTCTAACGATTGTAAAAAGAAGAATCTATGGGTCCCGAATTGACCCAATTTTCGAAGATACAGCAAGGGAAGAATAAAACGTGGTGGAAGGACGAAAACTTTATTTATTCGAGACCTACAATAAATCTAAGATTTCCTATTGGAGGGTGTCAAAATCAATCATCGTCCACGCTAACTTGCTTACAGCCATACACAAGCATTTAATCGGTAATTGGTGTTTGTTTACAACTTACGGGAATGTGCTAATAGCCATGTAAGGATTATCAGTATCTGGTCCTATGATAACGAATCGCACTTTGTGATTGGTTGACTTGCGGATATAAGCCGCGCCCTCCACTATACAGTCGTAATGCGTATGTTAGGTTCACGCGTCCGTAATTATGTCGAACTTAAGCTATCAATCGAATTAATGCGACATTTAAAGGGTAGTTGCTAATTTCAAGAGTATTGGTAGAGTTTATAGTCTATTATTTGGGCAGGACGAATGAAAAAAGGGCAGGGCGCCGCATTTTGAGGGCAGGGCGGGGCGCCCTTACAAAAGGGCCTAGCTGGAGCACTGCAAAAGTTACATTTTTATGAGCAGAGGTACCAGGAATTAAAATATAGCTTTTGTTGTTCACTCAATCATAAAATAAACCAATCATACACTGAAACAGACTAATTAGCCTCTATCTATTTGCAAGAATTTACAATCTGAAAGGAGATAATGACAAATGTGAGAATAAACTGACCTATACCTACTGAAACAGACTCTAAATGAAGAATTCGGCATGATTCCCCCCATTTATGCCATTTAGAACCCCACAATCGTGACAATCTTGAGAAGCACTTATGAAAAACAGTCTCATATAAGAACTGTTTTTGCTCATTAAACTTGATGACATGATTTATTGCAGTGGGTCAAACATTCTGCATCACTTTGTTTTGAAACACTTTATTCAAGCTTTTTTCTTTGGGGCGTATAAAAAGGATTGTGTGGTAAGGGGTTAGACATTTAACCCATTCCCACTTGACAAAATATTAGTTTGTTTGTTTGTTTGAATGGGATTTTACGCCCCTTTCAACAATCTTTCAGTTATATCGCGGCGGCTGGAGAACCTAACAATGGAATCCTGGTATTTCTCACACCAGTACTACCATTACATCCTTTCCTAGCCTCCAGCTGCTATCCCACATAGGTCTACGATTATCGACCCATTGGTGAGAGACAAATAGTTGGAAAGAATGAGTGCCGCCCTAGGGGATCAAACCCGGGACCTCTATATTGACAGTCCGAAGTGCTACCAACTGCGCTATGACGGCGGCTGACAAAATTTTAGACTGGTCCAAATTGAAAGAAGATGCAGACAACAATTTCAAGTTAATGGAATTTTAAAGTTTTTCACCTTTTTGGATAGAAAACATTGTTGATAATGAAGAAATTGCTTGATACAAGCAATTTCTTCATTTTCCACAATGTTTTCCAAAGCTTTTTTCTTGAAGGGCGTAAAAAGGAGGGTTTGAGTTGGAATGGGTTAATATAACAGCCCCATTACACTTCATATAACTTGAACAAGAACTTTGCAGACCAGTGCACATACACCCAAAGAAGCTCTAATTGTCAGTGACAAAACACTGTTGTTTTAACCCATTCCCACACAAAGACACCTTCAGACGCCCCTATAGAAAAAAGCTTTGAAACCATTGTGGAAAATGAAGAAATTTCTTGTTACAAGCAATTTTTTCATTATCCCCAAAGTTTTCTACACCTAAAGATGAAGATTTTAAAAAATTCATGAACTTTTAATTGTCCTCTGCAACTCCTTTCAATTTGGACCAGTTTAAAATTTTGCCATCTGGTAATGGGTAAAGCTATTATGTTAAGTCAAGGGCAAATGATTCCAAAACCATCTCATACACAACTGGACATCATAGAGATTCATTGTGACAAGTTTCAGTTCATACTTATTGAAAATGTAGAAGTTGCACATTCCCGAAGTACTGCAACTTTAAACAATCTTGTTATGGTAGTCTTAAGGCAGATAATTCCAAAACAACTTGAGAATTCAAATTAACTTCAGTTTCATGAGCAACTTAAGTCTGAACTAGACATCATTGAGCTTCATTGTGGCAAGTTTTCATTCATTCTAATAGGGCAGTTGGTAGAGCGTCGGACTGTCAATCTAAAGGTCCCGGGTTCGATCCCCAACGGCGGAACTCATCCTTTCCGACTATTTGTCTCTCACCAATGGGTAGATAATCATAGAAATATGTGGGATAGCAGCTGGAGGCTAGGAAAGGATGTAATGGTAGTACTGGTGTGAGAAATACCAGGATTCTATTGTTAGGTGCTCCAGCCACCGTGATATAACTGAAAGATTGTTGAAAGCGGCGTAAAACCCCATTCAAACAAAGCAAATCATTCATTCTAATTGAAAAATGTAGGATGATGTGCACACATAAAAAAAGAACCAAGCAATTTTAAACTATTTTGCTCAGTCATTTCAGCTTCTGCAAGGAAACTCTGTAAATAAGAACAAAAGCAATGTTCAGAAACAACTCTCCTTGTTATGTAGTGAGCCATGATTACCAGACAACACAATTCAAAACGGTAGCAAACTGAAAATTATTGATTGAATGGGGTTTAACACCACTTTTAACAGTATTTCAGTCATATCCCGGCGGCTGGAGCATCTAACAATAGATTCCTAGTATTTCTCACACCAGTACTACAGTACTACCACTACATCCTTTCTGCTATCTATGTTTAAGATAGATTAGGTGTCTTGTGCGCTACGGACTGTGATATGCAAACTAGAAGAAGTTGTAGACAAGTATTTAACTCTTGTCATGCTGAACCCTGGAATATTCCTGTTTTGGCAGAAGGTATAGACAAACATCAGCATCTGTTTCAAATGTGAAGTTTGATCTTAGTCTACACCTTCCTTTTTGTCCCATTTTAAGCCAGAATTGTTTATTAAATGAATTTTCAAAAGAATTATTAACCCACAATGTTTGCATCTGGTAGTGTCAGTCCTTTGATTTAAATGCATTTCTGAGGAGGATCTTATTCAGCATGACAAGGGTAAAAGTTGATGAAAATTTATATTTTTTTGTCTTTTGAGGTAGAAAAAGATATGGGAAATGTAAAATTGCTTGTTACAAGCAATTCGGAGGGTTAATAATTATCCAGACAAACACAATTTTAGTGTTTGACCTTGAGCTGTGACCTTGACAATGGAACTATCCAAAAACTTCTTTCAAAGAGCACATCTACTCATGATGAAGAATAATTGTGCCAATTTATTTTGAAATTTATCCATAAATGTGGGAGTTATTGTCCAGACAAATTCGGACAGACAGATGTACTAACTAACACACTAACGCATATACACCGACTTGTCATGGTACAACTATGTCTTGCTCACCGCAAGTGGGCTCCACAAAAATTAAGGCAATATCTTCATTCCCCAAAATGTTTGATACTACTGGAATTTCTTTAAAATTCTATCAACTTTAATTTGGTATGCAGTCTCTATTAACATCTTTGAATTTGTACCCGTGTAAAACTTTGTCGTCTGGTAACAGGTTACAGAAAACTTCATCAACCTTCAAGTTACAAACATACTTAAATTCAAAAACAAATTTGATCTTATATTTCCGTGATTGGTTGTATAAGAAATTGATCAATTTACATCAATTTCAAATGTTAGATGCTAAAATATCATAACTACAGCCACTTCAAGCTGAAGTTGTGATGGTTGTGAAATCTATCAACATATTTCCGTATCCGGCTTTAGGATAGTCAAGAGGCAGCCCGCACACTTGTAAATTTGATAGGATGTAAGTAAATACTTCCGTAATTTTCATAAATACATAGTCCAAATACTAAACCCATTACCAGATAGAAAAATTTTGGAATGAGTTGCAGACAACATTTGAAACTTACGGGATTCGAACCTACGCGGATACGACAAAGCCGCCTAGCGCTGCAATGTCCGACGTCCTTAACCTCAATATAAATAGAACATTTGAAAGTTTGTGAAATTTTAGGTTTTTTCATCTGTGTAAATAGAAAACATTGTGGAAAATGAAGAAATTACTTGTTACAAGCAATTTCTTCATTTTTACACAATGTTTTCCCACTTAATTTTCTTGAGGGGCAACAAAAAGCATCACCGAGTTGGAATGGGTTAACTCTAAACCAGACTATCTAAATTGAAAGAATAAACAAAATGAATATAGCAGGATATAGTGATCAGTATACAAAAATGGAGGTTGTTTTGAAATCCATTCAAATCCATTCTATGCTCTGGACATGTTGAGGCTTAACCCTTGTGATGCTGAACCCAGAATATTCCAGTTTTGGCAGGAGGTGTAGACTAAGATCAGACTGCACTTATGTGCAGGCTGATCTTAGTCTACACCTCCTGCTTGTACTTTTCCTGCCAGAGTTGTTTATGAAGTTGATTTCTAAAAGAAATATTGATTTTTGAACAACAAGTTCTATCAGTGCTCTCAGCCCTTTGATTTGACAGTATTTCAGTAAGGTAATTTATTCAGCATGACAAGGGTTAATTGCAATACTGTTCTAAAGGTCTATACAATGTATAGACACAAATAGTCCAATGACGCATCAAATGATTTCATCCCTTTGATTAAAATGCAAGTTTGAAAAGGTTTTTATTCAGCATGACAAGGGTTAAAGCCCTTGTTAGTAGCATTACTTTATTGCTTCCTTGCATGTCTAATAGATCTGTTGTTGTTTCTTTTGGTAGGTTGATCGTGTCATTTGTTTGAATTAATGATAGGTGTGACAAAACAACTTCTTCAGACAAGTGTAGTCTACTATCAGAGTGTAGTCTACTATCAGAGTGCAGTCTACTATCAGAGTGTAGTCTACTATCAGAGCGCAGTCTGAGAGTAGACTACACAATTAGGTTGGCATTCTGAGCAAGAAATGTCTATACAAATTAATCAAACAAATGAAATACATACCCTATAAATAGGGCCTATTGATGCTTTCAGCACCTTTGAATTTATAACACAATTTAAAATAAGATTTTTATTCAGCATGACAAGGGTTGATCCATAAAATATAACGAATACTTGTAGTACTTTCATCATGCTTTGAGAAAGCTTATGATTTTTTTATGAATCACAAAAAAAAAGTAGTTTTTAGTAGATCCATAATTTGAACATCCCTTCATAAGCCCCCTCAGCCATATGATAATAATAAGTTAGGGGGTATTTTTGGGATGAAAAAATAACCTAGCTGCGATATTGTAGCCCTCTTTCTGATAACCTGCTGGCGAGCAGATCATCAGAAAGAGGGCTACAATATATCGCAGCTAACCATAACCCTACCAAAAACAGCTTACACAGTCCTAGGAAAAATACAACAGTTATCATTCTTGTAAAGGGATAAATTGATTCTCAACAGTAGTTTCTGCTTCTGGCATGTTTTCCAAGTTAACTTTGCATAATGACCCCTTTACAATCTAGTTTTATTGTCTCTCACCAATGATACTCGTAGACCTATGTGGGATAGCAGCTGGAGGCTAGGAAAGGATGTAATGGTAGTACTGGTGTGAGAGATACCAGGATTCCACTGTTAGGTGCTCAAGCCAATGTGATATAACTGAAAGATTGTTGAAAGCAGCGTAAAACCCCATTCAAACAAATTTAAATTGTCATCTGCAACATCTAAGATTATGACCAGTCCAAAATTCTGTCATCAAGCAGTTCAACGATTAACTTACCAATTTAGATCTACCATCCAATAGCTTAACACATCTATTACATTATTCATTAGCAAGATTACTGCAGTGTGATACACATAATACTGTAAGTAACACATTAATTGTCTGTTGACCACTTAAAATGACAGTTAACACTAAACAGCGCTCTGTGTAAGAGGAAGTGGTGTATTTTAAATCTGTTGTTTCTCATCAAAACCAATGGTGTGGGTACTTATTTCAGGAGACAATAAAGAAAAGGGTCAACGAAATAGCGTACGGTGGTCAGATTACAAAATATGCGTTTTGACATCTAATTTACCCCTATTTACTCCCATTATCTAGAGCTTAGGCTAAAAATATACCGGGTCGCTGTCACTCGAGAGACAATGGACTCGGTGACAATTTAAAATGTTTGCAACAATGCGAAAATGATCTTACCCAATTTACTGAATAAACGTCCATTTTTACCGAGAATTACACGATCAAATTGCACGTGGTCCGTTAGGTGCAGTCAATTTTCTCGCGATATATACTCGTAACAACAGATGCAAAGTTGACTCATTTCAATAAAGTGTCATTTTATTTTTCCAACAGATGGCGCGATTTGACTCTCCGTTAACGATCGATCGATTCCGTCGGGTCAAAACGAATACTCACGTGGTTCCGATTGGAACTTACACCCTTTGTCATCACAACCAGTTCGAGCTACTTGAATTAATGTTAAAATATACAGGGCCAAATATACACCAGGTAGTACAATGTATGAATGGAAAAAGTGTCGTCTGCATAACAGAGCGTAACAGGTTACAACGCCCTCTACATGCACGTGCAATAGACTTCCGGGTTGCCAAGGACGCATCTGCCCGCACATAATCAACGCGTTTAATTAAAATGCGCAATACCTGTAACACGCCCGGTAATCTCGGGCTCCATCTCTTTTTGGAGAACAGTGCAAAATGGAGACAATGATACTTCCGATATGGAGCCAAGGACCGGAACTGAACAGAAAAGGTAAATAAAACTGTGCACCTCGCGTACAATTTGATCTCCTTTTAACCTATTATACATTTTCCCAAAACGTCCAGAGTTTCATACCACATAGAAATGATTATATTATTCGTTGGCGGTGATAGATTTCAAAAATAATTCCGTTTGTGAATAGAAACTTGAATCAAAGTTTTGACATCGGACCCGATCAAACACGAAAATGCGTGTTGAAATCGTTCAAATCCATGTAATCAACAGTTCTGAAAGATTTAAACGGCAATGTCTGTGAAATGAATGATAACGTGTTGATATACAATAATGTTACCACAAAGAACTGCGTTTTTCCTACCCCCTTTGCGGATTTTCTTAGATGAGAAGGAGACCAGGATGCGGTGCGGGAGACAAGATTCAGAGGGAGAGGCGATGCATATAAAAGAATACAGTGAATGATTTTCTAGGATCGTAATTTTGTGCATATTACAGGACACTTTTTCTTTCCCTTTTACACAGTAAATGTGTCTCTCAGACTCTTTAGAACAGCCATATTTATATCTGGCTATATTTTTCTCCTTTCTCCAAACTGACTTACCGGGCCACAATGGTGAATATAAAGTGAACGCGTAATAATTTTTGTAAATCTATTCTAACGAAACATTTTCAAAGAAAAACAAATAGCTAATTTGAGAATTCAGGTCATCCTAAAATTTGAAAAATACGCTAGGTTCGTAGAAATATGTATAGCGGAAGGAGTTCAGATCTGCAATAAACGGACGTTCTGTGCCTTATACGTTGTAAAAGCTCTAAAACAACACCGGTGGTTTATTAGAATTTTCACACTTCTTTAAAAAGGGGTGGGTGTTAATTACAGGCTACAGATGTTAAGACGGAAAAAAAAGGGGGGGCGAAGACTTACATTGACTGCAAAGAGCAGGTGGTTCATGACTAGAATGAATTTACAGTATACATACTATAAAGTTAGTAACATCGTAAAATTGACATTTACATCGAGCAAAACCATTCAAAATCACTCACATAGCGCTCCAATCATTTATTCCAAACACTCACTCAAACCATCAAAAAACGCTCAAAATAGTTCAAAAACATTTCAGAACCGTCCAAAATGCGCAGCATTTCATTCAAATCGATAACATTTTTCCACAATTTTTACTGGCAGCTGTGGGTTTTAAAGCGTCTGATTGGTCCGTGAAGACACACGAACACAAAATCACGTATATTTTTATAAAAGGGGGTAAAAATATCGCAAATTGGACGAAATTAGCGATCTTGGATTACATACTTTTAATTTCATTCAAAACTCGCTCCTCTCACTCATTCACTTTCATTCCGAAATCATTCCCAAATCATCCAAACATTGTCACGGTGTTTTAACTTAAGCAGTGAAGTTTTTTACCTTTTGACATAATCTAGGATACAGCGCCCTCTAAATATAGAGAAAAAAAACTTTAAGCAAACCAATTATCTAAGCATTGAACCATCACAAAAGGGGACATTTGGTTGAGAACAGTTACATTCGCCCTCTATTGAATTCATTGTGGCATTGATTTGTTTGGGATTGGGGTTTATTACAAGTTATAAGTTTTCCGAAAATCATACAAAAAGGGTCGGATTTGACGTCCGAAGAGGGGCTGAGGTTACATAAGAGTATGGGGTTCTATTTGAAGTTTTACAGTACAATTATATATGCATCGCCTCTCCCTCTGAATCTTGTCTCCCGCACCGCATCCTGGTCTCCTTCTCATCTGAGAAAATCCGCAAAAGGGGAAGGAAAACGCAGTTCTTTGTGGTAACATTATTCTATATCAACACGTTATCATTCATTTCACAGTCATTGCCACTTAAATCTTTTCAGACCTGTTGATTACATGGATTTGAACGATTTCAACACGCATTTTCGTGTTTGATCGGGTCCGATGTCAAAACTTTGATTCAAGTTTCTATTCACAAACGGAATTATTTTTGAAATTTATCACCTCCAACGGATAATATAATCATTTTTATGTGGTATGAAACTCTGGACGTTTTGGGAAAATGTATAATAGGTTAATAGGAGATCAAATTGTACGCGAGGTGCACAGTTTTATTTACCTTTTCTGTTCAGTTCCGGTCCTTGGCTCCATATCGGAAGTATCATTGTCTCCATTTTGCATTGTTCTCCAAAAAGAGATGGAGCCCGAGATTACCGGGCGTGTGTAAACACGATATAAATTGTACAATACTGATCAACAGAGATGAAATGGGTATCGGATGTCAAATCATTACCCGTTACCCGATAATTATACAGTTTCTTATTAGGTTAACCCATTACTAGACGACACAATTTAGACTGGTCCAAATTCAAAGAAGCTGCAGACGACAATTTCAAATCGGTGGAATTTTAAATATTTTCGTCTTTTTGTATTGAAAACATTTTGGCTGATGAAGAAATTGCTTGATACAAGCAACTTCTTTATTTTCCACAATGTTTTTCAAAGCTTTTCCATTGAGGGGCGTAAAAAGGAGGGATTGTGTGGAAATTTTTTAAATTGTTTTTAGAACTTATATTGATTAAATATAGACATTACTTGAACAGTGTTTCAATGGCATAATCCGGTGTTTAACCTATTACCAGACGATAAATTTTTAGACTGGTCCAAATTGAAAGAAGGTGCACTCAACAATTTCAAGTTGACATAATTTCACAATCTTTTTTCTTTTTATGTAGAAAGTATTGTGGAAAACAAAGAAACATAATGTTTTCAAAACTTTATTCTTGGGGGCTTAAAAAAACAGATTGAGAGGGAATGGGTTCAACTGGCCAGTTACCACAGAACTCTTTTAACTTTGCTTGTGAGCTATAATTCTTTCCAACAAATGACAATAGTCAAAGGGACCTATCTCTTGTAGGAGATGCGCATTGGACAGCCTCAATTTAACCCTTGTCATGCTGAACCCGGAATATTCCGGTTTTGGCAGGAGGTGTAGACTAAGATCAGACTGCACTTATGTGCAGGCTGATCTTAGTCTACACCTCCTGCCCATACTCTTCCTTCCCGAGTTGTTTATGAGGTTGATTTCTAAAAGAAATATTGATTTTTGAACAACAAGTTCTATCAGTGCTTTCAGTCCTTTGATTTGACAGCAATTCAGTAAGTTAATTTATACAGCATGACAAGGGTTAAGAGGTATGAGCTTGAACCATGACCTTTATAAAATAAGGTCCATGGCCCTAAAGCGCTCACCTGAATTGATGACTATAGAAGTAAAATAGCACAAGTGACCTTATCTTGTCCTAATCAGATTTGTTACTGAAGTCTTGTCTCTGAAATTAAACTAGAAAGACATTCTTGTCATGTTTCAAGATATTTATGCCAGAAGTATAGTGACTTCATAAAAAGGAAGGTTATCATAAGATCTGACCTAGTGACCTACTTTATTAACCATGCGACCCAATATGGAATATGAAAGAGATCATGGAGACAAACATTCTGAACAAATATGAATTCTTTGATACAAACATATGGCCTTAGAGTGCACACAAGTTTTATCTAAGGTTTGAACTCATGACCTAGATTTCAGCCCCATGTGAATCAATATATTGAATTTGACTGAGATATGATAGAGAAAAACATTCTGACCAAATTTCAAAACATTTGAGCCAAAACTATAGCCTGTGAAGTGCACACAAAGGTTTTCTATAATTTGATCTTGTGACCTAGTTTTTGACCCCATATTAACTTATGTCCCACTTGATTGAAATATCTTGCAGACAAACATTTTGACTAAGTACATGTACCAAAATATTTTAAACAAAAATCTCGCCTCTAGATTGCACACAAGGTGTTTCTCAAGTTTGATCTACTGACGTAGTTTTTGATCCCATGTTAGGTTGAACTTGTCCAAGATATCATGCAGACAAACAATTTGACTAAAAATCATGACATTTGAGCCAAAAAAAGTGCCTCTACAGTGCACAAAAAGTTGTTCGAATATTCGACGAAGTGACTTGGTTTTGACCCAACATGACCCATTTTCAATCTTGTCCGAGATCTTCAGCAGACAAATATTTTGACCACATATCAAGACATTTTAGCAAAAGTTGTGAACTCTAGAGAGCACAAATGGCTTCTCTAAGATTTGAACAATTGACCTAGATTTGGACACCTTTTTTACCAATTTTCAACTGGACAAAGATCTTACGTAGACAAATATTCTCACCAAGTTTCAAGGCATCTGAGCCAAAAAAGAGACCTCTAGAGTGCACAAGAGGCTTTTCTAAGATTTGACCAAATGACCTAGATTTTGGCTCCACTTGATCCATTTCAAACATGTCCAATATCTTACGTAGACAAATATTCTGACCAAGTTTCAAGAAAAATTAGTAAGAATGTGACCTCTTGAGTGTAAAAAAGATTTTTCTAAAATTTGTCCTTGTGAACTAGTTTTTTACCCCAGACGACCAATTTTCAGGCTCATCCAAGTAATCATGTAGACAAACATTCTAGTCAGCCCGATTAGCTCAGTTGGTAGAGCACTTGACTTCAAACCTCAAGATCAAGGGTTTGAGCCCTGGGCTGACCATATCAACTAAAACTAATTGTCTTTCGGATGAGACGTTAAACCAAGGCCCCATGTGACGTTGCTATCCACAGAGCACGTTAAAGAACCAGGCGGGCTCTCAGCAGTTCGTCCTGTATCCTTGCACTATCCCCCGTAACAACTAACCATCTTCTGGGGGCGTTGCTCATATGAGCATGTGCTACGGTAGCGACAATAAATTAACGGAAATACAAACAAACATTCTGACAAAGTTTCAAGACATTTGAGCCAAAAATGTGACCTAAAGAGGACACACATGTTTTTTTCTAAATTTGAAATTGTGACCTAGTTTTTAGCCCACATGACCCATTTTCATACTTGTCCAATATCTTACAGAAAACAGAAGTATTGGGATAAAAAGAGTATGTTGAATTTTTTTTCAAAATCTGGGAGATCTATTTTTTCAATAAACAAAGCTACTATAAGTTTGTTTGTATCCTCTGTGGTTTTGAGATTTTTTTTCTGGAAAGGATTGAATGTTTAATAAGATTTCAAAGTTAATATAATCCTTCCACAAACCTTTGTTGTAATTCAACTAATTGAAATACTTCTAATCAGCATCTTTGATTGAGCAATAGTACACAGACAGTATTTTAGATTTACCCCAGACTTATCTCATAATGATCAGCTATTTGCTTTGACTTTCACCCTTCTGTCCATATGCCCCCTTTTAGCTCACCTGAGCATGAAGTGCTCATGGTGAGGTATTTTGATCGTCCTCTGTCCAGTGTCCATTGTGTGTCAACAATTTCAAAATTACATTTTCTCCCAAACCTCTGGGCTGATTTCAACCAAATTTGGAAGAAATGTTCTTTAGGTGGTCCCCCTTTAAAATTGCTAAAAGATTTTAAATCTATTAAAACTTTGGTTACCATGGAAACAAAACTGAAATTTTAATGACATCTTTCAAATTCATCTCCACCTGACCCAGAAGGTTTAGAGCCTTGACATTTTGCATGAAGCATCAGTGCATTGACCACTTTCAGAAATTGCTAAAATCATCACCTCAGGGGCAAAGCCAAAGCTTTGGTAGAAATTAGCCCTGCTCATTAAAGCCATATTTTTCATCTGATCAGAATTCTTTGTAGGAATCTGATAAAGGGTTGCGCAAGGATTATTTCTGTGAAGTTGGTTGAATTTTGTTCAGTACTTTTTGAGAAGATTTGAGTGAGTTTACTAATGAACGAACAGACGGATGACGATGGATGCATGAAGGACACATTGCCATGACAGTAGCTCGCTGGCTTTCTGCCAGTGACGCTAATAAAAGGATTATAAAAGGTAAGGAAAATGCAACCTTTTCTCTCTAGACAACCTGACAAAACCTTTTTTTAGATACTTGAAAAAACGATTTTTACACTACGGATATATCAAAATTTTAATATATAAATTGTAACATATATATCTAAGCATTTTAATACACTTTTAACCCATTCCCACACGATAAAATTTTGGACCAGTCCAAATTCAAAGAAGTTGCAGACGACAAATTCAAGTTGATGGAATCTTCAAAAAACTTTCTCTTTTAGGGTAGAAAATATTGTGGATAATGAAAAAAATACTTGTAACCATGTTTTCAAAAGCTTTCATATCAAGGAGTGTTTAACCCATTACCAGACGTCAAAATTTTAGACTTGCCCAAATTGAAAGAAGTTGCAGACGACAATTTAAAGCTAATGAAATATTCTAAAGGTGTCACTGAGTGGTAATGGGTTAAATGTGTAGTTGTGTGGGAATGGGCTAATATGCTTTATCCATTTGTATTAACAAATTCGAAATGATTGTTACAGTTCGATCCATAACTCTCTAACAGTTCATCTTTATTCCAATAACTGATTTATATTTTCAATTTTTTTTGGTTGTCATGTTTTCTCGAACAAAACCTACAAACAAATAAATACTGATATTGAAAATGATTCGAAAGCCTGAAGAAGCATTTTGTCGGTGGGTGATATGTGTATAGATAGTGTTCAAATTTAGACTGGAACTGCCTAGATTACAAGGGAAATAATTGGTCAAGTGGAGTAACTCTATATATCGGTACTGGCCAATTTTCATCCAGTTTATCCTTTCCTGTAAAAATCTCTTCTTTTCCCACAATATTTTCTACCACATAGGATGGTTTCATTTCAAATTTCATCCGATTTTCATTATCGTCTGCAACCTCTCTCAAATTGTGACGGCTTTATCTTCTAGTATGTTATAAATCTAGGTGAGGCTCTGGTCAGTTTTGTTGCCTATCCTTGCACTATCCCTGTAACAACTAATCACCTTCTGAGGGCTTGCTCATATGGGTATGTGCTACGGTAACAACAAGGAATAAACAGAAATACACACACATCAGAATACATGGAATGTTTAATGTACATAAAATCAAGAAAACAAAACGTAGTAACAAAATCCCACTAACATCTACCAAACCACACAATTTGTTCCCATTTAACCCATTTAACCCATTACCACACAACAAAACTTTAGACAAGTCCAAGTTCAAAGGAGTTGCAGACAACTATTTTAAATTATTTTTTTTTTCAAAATATCTGTCTTTAGGGCTAGACAACATTCATTTTTTTTATTATCCAAAGGTTTTCCAAAGCTTTCATATTGGGGTGTGTTTCAAAATTTAGAGAAATTTATCTTAGGCTACTGATTATAATTCATAATGATCCTTTAACCAGATTAGAAAATTTAGATTGGTCCAAATTGAAAGAAATTTAACCCATTCCCACACAGTGACACTTTTAAATGTCCCTACAGAAAAACAATTGGGAAAACATTGTGTAAAATGAAGGTATTGCTTGTCACAAGCAATTTCTTCATTTCACACAATGTTTTCTACTCCAAAAATTGAAAAAAAACCCTAAAAATTCTTAAACTTTAAATCACTGTCTGCAACTCCTGTCAATTTGGACCAGTCTAATGTTTTGCTGTCTGGTAATGAGTTAAAAAAGTCTATAAATCGAATAAAATATACCGCATTTTGTAGAAAACTTTGTGATAAAAGAACAAACTATTGTTATTACTTCTAATTTCATCAAGTTTCTAACAAGTTTCTTCACAGTAACAACATGCCATGTAATGAGCTTGAGTTTTCAGTTCATACCTCCATGAAAATAAAAAATATTCTCTTCATTTCTTATAATTTAATAGCATCAAGTGAAAACTTTAAAAAATTTGATACCTTTTTTTCTTTTGTTCATGGAGTTATGAATATTTTTTTTCAAATGTAGGAGAATACCCTTTTGACACATTCAGATGGACTGATCCACTAACACACAAAAATCTAATTGACCAATCGCAGCTGTCAATCAAATAATCAGTCAACCAATAAAAACAGTCATTTATACCAGTAATGAGTATTAAACTCTGACATTGGTCACCATTTTTGTAGAGCTTTTTTGTTGGTTTGGCGACTTAAAAGTCATAACTACAGCTTATTCAAGCTGTAGTTACACTGTTTAGGTCCCTAAACAACGACTTCAAATTTTTGTTACATTGTTCTGGCTATAAATTTTGCAAAATAACACCATTAAAAGTTGAAGCGAAACTTCCTGTCAGAGTCAATGGGCAGGGCCAACAGAGCCAGTGGGTGGGGCCAGTGATTGGTCAGTTGCAATTGTAACGTCCATGTCTGGCTCCCCGCAAGCAGGCTTGAGAAAATGTATTAACCCATTACCACACAATAAAATTTTAGACCAGTCCAAATTCAAAGAAGTTGCAGACGACAATTTAAGTTGATGAAATTTTTAAAATCTTTGTCTTTTTGGGTAGAAAACATAGTGGATAAAGAAGAAATTGCTTGTAACAAGCATTTTCTTCATTTTCCACAATGTTTTCCAATGTTTTCATATTGTGGGAATGGGTTAAATACAGGTAGTTACAATATTGTAGTAAATGTATGACTAAACACCAGTACTTGACAACATAACTTTGGTGGACTGGTCCAAATTGAAAGATGTTGCAGACGACAATTCTTAATTATATAGAAAGTTTTAAAAAGTGCCAAAATAAGGTAGAAAATATTGAGAAAAGCAAAAATTGCTTCTCAAATAATTATGATAGAAAATATTGTGAGAAAAGGAAAAATGCCTTCTAAGAAGCATTTTCTCTTTTTCTGTCAATGTTTTCAAAAACTTATTTTCTTCAGTATTTCAAAATGTGATTGAGTGGAAGTGGTGTATCACCATTTCTAGATGACCAAACTCTAGACTAAGCCAAATTGATGAATATTGCAGTCAACAATTCATGTTGCTTTTTAACTGAAAAATAAGTGCAAAATCAGGTAGAAAGCATCTGGCAAAGAATTGGTTGTTACAAGCAATTTCTCCTTCAAAACTTCTCCCTGATGTTTTTCAAGATACTGTACATCAGTGCTTTGAAATGTAAAAAGCAGTACCAGCACCTATGATAATTGCTGCAATTTTACCACAATTTCCATAGATTTTCAGGTATAATTTACATCTGATGGACAACTAAAGAAAATTTACAATTTGAAATCCTAACACTACCTTAATTTTGAGTTCTGTCTCAAACATTAATTGAATTAATTGGATATTTTTCTTTCATAAAAAAAACCCATGACACAAACTTGTGAAAAAATGTGTTTGTGAAACAATTTGCCCCCATAACAGCCTTTTTTCAGCAAATGAGACCTTGACCAGTAACTTTGACCTTCATGGATGACTTCGATCTTGCAACGATACATATCAATGCAAGAGGCTATGTCCCATATATGGGTCATTTATCTTCAACAGCATTTGAATAATGTTTAGTTTTTGTGCTTTGACCTTCATGGATGACTTCGATCTTGCAACCAACCATCTTGATACCTTTCAATGCAAGAGGCTATGTCCCATATATGAGTCATTTATCTTCAACAGCATTTGAATAATGTTTAGTTTTTGTTTTAAGTTGACCTTGATAAGTGAACTTGATGGATGACCTTGATCTTATAACAAACCAATGCCTATCAATGCAGGGAACCTTTGTCTCAAACATGAGCCATGTGCCTCGAACAGTGTTTGATTTACTGTAAAATTTAAGTTTTTGCATGAGTAAAACAATATGACCCTTAACTTGTTGACATGGGGGACATAAAAATCAATGGCACATTATCCATAAAGCCTTTCACAAAAAGTAAAATATCAACTAAACATTTAGTTTGTGAAACAAAAATGCCCGTCTATAATTTGATAATGCAGCCAAACATTTCAATTCATTTGTATTCCCAACACGGGTCATTTTAATCGACTTCAACCTTGTCAAATGACCTTGACCTTGTCTCCAGTGGATGAGTTTAAACAAAAGTTAAAAACATACTAAGAAAGACCAATATAAATTTCAAATTTTTGAGGTATCCAAGATTTGTGTATGGGTGTTACTTTAAACAGGCTAACAACAGCATGATATGCCCGCCATCTTAGAGATACATGGGGATGTAAGTATGAAAGGAATTATGACAATTGTAGAATTCTGAAACAAAACAAAATATGATATATATTACATAAGTTAATTAGGATAGTGCAAAATTATTCTAATTTCATACAAATTGTGCATAAAGATAAAATCATCTTGCACTAGCTTTATAAGGATGATATATAAACATGATTTGTCAAAACTGATATTTTCTGAGTATCAATGTACACCAGCATGTAACTAAATATTGAGCCACGCTTTTACAAAACAAATTTATCAACCCACTAGAAAAAATATGCCACAGACATGGATGTCCCGTCTTAAGTGCTTGTCCCATGACTTTCAGCTATGACCTTGAACTTGGAAGTATCGAAAAGAACTTTACATATGGCACTTGTACTCATCGAAGGGAACATCTGTGCCAAGTTATCATGAAGTCCATTATATTTATGTAGAAGATATGCTTTGGAAAAGAAATGGACACACATACACATCTACCTGACACCCCCACCCACACCCACGCACCCACGTATTCACTCACACACGGACAGAGGTAATTCTACATGCCTGAGTCAATGACTATAGAAGTAAAATAGCACAAGTGACCTACTTTATTAACCCATGTGACCGAATATCGGATTTGAACCTTCTGAACAAATCTAAAGACAAAAGGTTTTTCTAAGGTTTGAAATGTTATCTAACCCCATGTGAAGCAACTTGACTCGGAGAAAAACATTTTGACCAATTTTAAAAGCATTAACCCCCCCCTGGTTAATCCCTTGTTTTTATGTCCCTGTAATTTTGTAATTGAGAAAACATTGTGGAAAAAGAAGAAATTGCTTGTATCAAGCAATTTCTTCTTTTTCCACAATATTTTCTGCCCTACTAAATGGTTATTTTTCAAATAAAATCAACTTTAAATTTTCGTCTGCAAGTCTTTGAATTTGGACAGGTCTAGAATTCTGCAAAACAGGAAAGGATTAAAGACAAAAATGTAGACTCTTAGAGTGCACACTAGGGTTTTCTATGACTTGACTCAATGACCTAGTCTTTTTATTACTCCTTATGAACCAATGGTAACTTGACCGAGATGTTTTGCAGACAAACATTCCAACTTAATATCAAGATATTTGAGCCAAAAATCTTGCCTCTAGATTGCACAAAAGGTACTTCTTAAGTTTGACAAAGTGACCTAGTTTTTTACCCTATGTGACATAATGTTGAGCTTGACCAAAAAAGGGCAGGCACAGGTTTGACCAAGTGACCTAGTTTTTGACCCTATGTGACATAATGTTGAACTTGACCAAGAAAAGGCATTCACACAGGTTTGAGCAAGTGACCTAGTTTTTAACCAAATGTGACATAACGTTGAACTTGACCAAGAAAGGGCAGGCACAGGTTTGACCAAGTGACCTAGTTTTTGACCCTATGTGACATAATGTTGAACTTGACCAAGAAAGGGCAGGCACAGGTTTGACCAAGTGACCTAGTTTTTGAAGCTATGTGACATAATGTTGAACTTGACCACGAAAGGGCAGGCACATATTCTGACAAACAAATCAAGACATCTGTGTTAAAAATAGATGTCAAAAATAGGGCCTTTAGATGGCAAACAAGGTTTTTTCCAAGATTTGACCTTGTGCCCTTATTTTGAGCATAATGTAAACCAATTGTAAACTTCTCCAAGATTACATGTATACAAAGACTCTGACCAATTGTCAAGACTTTTAAGTCAAAATGTGACCTTGAGAGTGCACACAAGTTGAGTTTTTTTTCCCAAAATCTGACACAATGACCTAGTTTTTGACTCCAAGTGACACAATTTTTAACTTGTCTATGATATCTTGCATACAAACATTTTAACCAAATATCATGACATTCGAGCTAAAAAAACAGACTCTAAAGTGCATACAAGGTTTTTCAAAGATTTGACCTTTGCGACCTAGATTTTGATCCCATGTGACCAAATTTCAACTGCGCCTAAGATCTGATGCAGACAAACATTTTGACCAAATATCAAGACAATTGAGCCAAAAATGTGACCTCTAGAGTGCACACAAGGTTTTTTTTAAGATTTGACCTAGTGACATAGTTTTCTACCCTACATGACCCATTTTTTAATTTGTCTGAGATATCACGTACACAAACATTCTGACTAAGTTTCAAGACATTTGAGCCTAAACTGTGACCTCTAGAGTGCACACAAGGTAAAAGTTGACGACGGACAACTGAAGATGGATGACAGATAACGGACACGGCTGGATCATAATAGCTCACCATGACCACTTTGTGGTCAGGTGAGCTAAATATAAAACTGAATTAGGCCAGAAAGCCAGATGCAAACGGAAAAGAAAACAAATGATGAAAGGTACAAAGCATTACGTGAAAACAAGAAAAAGCTTATTACGAGTGATATTTTCCAAAGTTGCCTAATTTCAAAAGGGTGTAACAAGAATGAATGATTCCATTAAGTTATGGTAATTATTTCTTTCTGTTTTTGAGATCAGAGAGAATTTGCTAATGTTGGAAAGTAAGTTCTGTCTCTGCTTTAATCTATCAATATTTCATTGCATAAAAGAGATCTTTTGAGTAGTACATATTCCTTATCAAACGATATAAAAAACAGGTCATTTTAAAAAAGAAATGAGGAATACTTTCTTTGGTACTGATAAATAATGTGACAAAAACTTTTGACATCATTATTTTTTACCCATTACCAGATGACCAAATTTAAGATTGGTCCAAAGATGTTGCGGACAATAATTTTTGGTTGAAGAAATATGATTTTTTTTTTCATCTTTTGAGGTTGAAAACATTGTGGATAATGAAGTAATTGCTTGTAACAAGCAAAACTTTCATTTTCCACAATGTTTTTCAAAGCTATTCTTCTTGGAGGTGTCCAAAGGGTGAATGTATGGGAATAATTTAAGCCAACATTTTTTTAAATAAGTAACTTAATGTTTAACCCATTATGAAATAGCAAGATTGTAGACTAGTTGAAATTGAAAGAGGATGCAGAAAACAATTTTAAGTTTATAAAATTCTACATTTTTTCAATTTTCTGGGTAGAAAACATTGTTGTAATCAAATTTTCCAAATCATTTTTCTTGAGGGGCATAAAAAAGAATCATTGTGTGGGAATATGTTACAGCAAAAATCTGGATACCTTTTATGCCCCCTATATGGATTGATTTGAGCATTAAAATTTTCCCCCCCTGATCAGACTGTCTATTTGTCTTAACCAATTACCAGACATCAAATTTCAGAATGGTCAAAATTGAAAGGAGTTGCAGACAAAATAATAAAGAAAAATTGAAAAAAAAAACTTTTTACAAGCAATATCTTCATTTTCCACTATGTTTTCACTATTATTTTCCTGGAGTTGCATCAAAAAGAGTAATTGTGGGGAAATGGGTTAATTTATCAAAAAAAAGAAAATTGAATTAATTAATTAATTAATATTCTAGTTGTTGGATTGCTAGCAACACCAATTTACCAATTTCCCAGCAGCAAAATTTTGGACTGGTCAAAACTGAAAGTAGTTGCATACAATATTATAAAGTTTATGAAATTTTAGATTTTTTCAACTTTCAACTTTGCTTTTTGTTACAAGCAATATATTCATTTTCCACAATGTTCTCCCAATTATTTGCCTTGAGGGGGTTCAAAAAGCATCATTGTTACAAGCAATTTCTTCAATTTACACAATGTTTCCCCTTTTGTTTTTCTTTAGGGGCATGCAAAAACGTCATCGTGTGGGAACAGGCTAACGGATTGATGGTCACATCCACTGACCTCCGACATAGCAGTTTGACTTGGGTGTTTAACCCTTTCCTGTTTTGCAAAATTTTAGACCTGTCAAAATTCAAAGGTTTTGCAGACTAATATATAAATCTCAATTATAAAATCACAGGGGCGTAAAAACAAAGGATTGAACAGGAAAGGGTTGACTGCTTTATTTGGCAATATCTCTGGTTGGTAATATGAAACAAATGATTGTTAACCTAAATGCCTAACTATAGCTTGAATATAGGACTTTTGATCAAGAAAACTGCCTAAAAGTGCCGTTACTTTGCCACAGATGCTTAAAAGTGAAGCAAGCTGGACGGTGATCAATTTTAATTCCATGAAGAGGGCCAGTGACCCAGAAGGGTTCACCCGTGTCAATGACTGCAAAAGTGAAAAGCCCAAGTGATCTGATTTAGGCTTAATGTGACTTGTTTTCAAATCTTATTAGAACTCAAGAGCTAATATTCTATCAAAGTATCAATATATTTGTGCCAGAAAAGTAAAATGTAAATTATAAAAGAAGGTTTAAGATTAGACTGAGTGACCTAGTTTTTGATCCAACATGACAACAAGAGGCCCAGTGGGCCTTAACGGTCACCTGAGTAAAAGAGCACCAAGACAAGTGATTTTGTTTGAAAGAATTAGAAAAAGGTTTGGTTGAAATCCCCTCAGTAGTTGAAAATGTTTAAAAGTTACCAAAAATGACCCCCTTTTGGTCCCCATTTTAGGCACCCCTGACCTCCAGCCTTTTAATTTTCACAAATCTGTATAATCAGTACCCAATGATGCTTTTCACCAAGTTAGTTTGAAATTGGCTTTGTACTTCATCAGAAGAAGGTGAAAATGTGAATTTTTTAACATGATGAACTTTGACCTCTGGGTGTGGCCCCATACATGACCCCAGGGACAAATATTTCACAATTTATAATATACCTGTCCTAGTTGTCATGCACACAGAATATTTAAGCTCTGGCATTAACGGTTTATTAGAAGAAGATTTTTAAAGAAGTACCAAAAATTACCCCTTTTTGCCCCCTATTTGGGCCCCTTTGACCCCCAGAACCCCTATTTTCACAAACTTGAATTGGCATCCCCCAATGATGCTTTCTACCAAGTTTGGTTGAAATCCCCCCAGTAGTTCTTGAGAAGAAGATGAAATATTTAAAAGTTACCAAAAATTACCCCCTTTTGGTCCCCATTTCAGGGCCCCCTGACCCCCCAGCCTTTTTATTTTCACAAATCCAAATAACCATTACCAAATGATGCTTTTCACCAAGTTTGTTTGAAATTGGCTTTGTACTTCATCAGAAGAAGATGAAAATGTGAATTTTTTAACATGATGAACTTTGACCTCTGGGTGTGGCCCCATACATGACCCCAGGGACATGAATTTCACAATTTATAATATACCTGTCCCAGTTGTCATGCACACAAAATATTTAAGCTCTGGCATTAACGGTTTATTAGAAGAAGATTTTTAAAGAAGTACCAAAAATTACCACTTTTTGGCCCCTATTTGGGCCCCTATGACCCCCAGAACCTCTATTCTCACAAACTTGAATTGGCATCCCCCAATGATGCTTTCTACCAAGTTTGGTTGAAATCCCCCCAGTAGTTCTTGAGAAGAAGATGAAAATGTTTAAAAGTTAACGGACGACGACGGACAAACGATGATTGCAATAGGTCACCATGACCATTCGGTCAGGTGACCTAAAAATCCAAACGAGGTTTTTATCGAGACATTCTGAACCAATATCAAGTTACATGAGTAAAAAAAAGTAGCCTTTAGATTCCAAGGGCATAAAAAGTTTTTCTATCATTGACCAAATGACCTAGTTTTTTACCCTATGTGACCCAAATTAATTTTTGGCCAACATATTATGTGGATAAATGTTTTTACCATCTATCAAATTATTTGAGCCTAAAATGTGCCCTCTCAAGTGCACACACAGTTATTACATGTACTAAGATTTAACCTTGTGACCAATTTTTTGACCCCATGAGACCAAAATTCGAACTTTGCCCAGATATTATGGAAGACAACATTCTCACCAAATATCAAATTATTTGAGCCTAAAATATGCCCTCTATAGGCACACAAGTTATTTCTAAAATTTAATACAGTGACCTAGTTTTTGATCTCATGTGATCCAATATCAAACTTGTCCAAGGTTTCGTGGAGAAACATTCTGACCAAGTTTCAAGACAATGGAGCTACAATTGTGGCCTCTAGAGTGCACAAAAGATGTTGACACACAACAGACACCTGACAATGGATGCTGTTCAACTGACATATCTAGATCACAAAAGCAAATCTTGAGCACCTCGTGCTCAGGTGAGCTAAAAAGGGCTATAGTTCAATTAGAGCTATGGTTTAATTTCAAGAAATAGCAGAAGACATTTCAAATTGTGTTAAGAGAGAAGATTGAGTACAAACTATGGTAGAAACATTTGAAAAGGGGAATTTGCTCATAACAATCAGTTTCTCCTTTTCCATCAATTATTCTGCAACTTTATTTCTTAATTGTATCAAAACAGATTTTGTGATAACAGGTCAAGCTGTAGTTACCAAGTTTAACCCATCCTACCACAATCCCTCCTTTTCTAGAAAGTAATGTGGAAAAATGAAGAAATTGTTTGTTACAAACAATTTGAAATTGTCATCTGCAACTTCTTCTAATTTGGACCAGCTGTCTTGTAATGGTTTAAGTTGCCCACCTTATGATTTTGCTTTTTATTTCACCTCCCTGACCATAAACAAAGCTAATTAATACCATTTTTATATCTCAGACAAACAGCCTTGTCGGAGTGTTGTGGGCGTGGCTAGCAATCTGTCAATTTAAGATACAAATACCAAATCATGTACAATGTTCACATGGCTATCAATGCTACGGGACCCATATTGCACAGTGAGCTGTTTACATCGGTAATAAATTTTCATCCGTAATCGTTTGATCGTCCGTGTCTTGCAGCTGATCGTCACCAATACCTTTATACATTCTGGGTTGTTTGTGTTTACCGGTTCTGCATACTAAATCACAGCCATCCTGCAAGATAAAATCATGTGAAATGGAATGAGCTCAAACTATTGATTGATTGATTGAATTGTGTTTAACACCACTTAACAGTGTTTCAGTCATATCGCTGCAGCTTGAGCACCTAAATATGAATTTCTAGTATTTCTCACACCAGTGATACCTCTACATCCTTTCTGAACCAACATCTGCTCACCTCACTTATATTTATGATTATTGGTGAGAGACAAATGCCAGAAATATATGCCGCAACCAGGATCAAACCCAGGACCCCAGGACTAGGAGTTACATGCAATACCACTGTGCTATGAACGAATCCAAGTTCAAACAAAACATCTTAACCCATTACTAGAGAGCAAACTTTTAGACTGATCCAAATTCAAAGTTTTTGCAGAAGACAATTTCAAGTTGATATAATTTCAAAATCAGAGGAAGTCAGGTTGACTAAATCAGGGGCCTGGTTTTCTAGATATATTGAGTCTGTCTGTATAGTTATAAAACAGAATAGAATGTCACAAAATTGTAAAATGGTTGGTTGGCAACATAAACATCATAACTACAGCTTGAATAAGCTGTAGTTATGACATTTAAGTCACATAACCATTAATAATGCCTCAAATTAATGTCACCCAATGTCAGAATTCGAAGTTCACTTTCAGTCTGAATGAATGCTTTGATTTATCAATTTATCCTTTGATAGAATCAATGCATCAAATAAACATCAAGCTACTGGCTAGCATTTTGAAAACAAATAATCAAATCAGCTAGCAAACGTTGCCTTATAAGTGTAATAATGGAGAAATTTCTAATCACATTATTTTCTACTTTTCCCACTTTGCTTATCCTGGATATATTTTTCAGGGTAGATGGGAGAAAATTAAGAATGATTCACTTACAGCTTGTAAATTCCCAAAGTCCTGCCAAAACTCCCTATTAGGGATTTGGTCTAACCCCTTGGCCCCTAAAACAAATCTATTGTACATACAACCTCCAATCAAATAGACCGCTACAAGGCAGAAGAATCTGTAAAAAAGAAGAATAAATGTTTTTCT
The DNA here is from genome assembly GCA_946902895.1 of Fragum fragum. Classification (NCBI taxonomy): domain Eukaryota; kingdom Metazoa; phylum Mollusca; class Bivalvia; order Cardiida; family Cardiidae; genus Fragum; species Fragum fragum. Next base: position 5,919,208 of record OX336378.1, read on the forward strand.
TAGATGATTGAACCCATTCCTACATGATCCCTCCTTTTTGCGTCCCTCAAGAAAAAAGCTTTGGAAAACATTTTAGAAAATAAAGGATAATGTTTTCTTTCAAAAAAAAAAAAAAAAAAAAAAAAATAACAAGAGGGCCGTTGGCCCTGGGGCGCTCACCTGAGATAAAGGCTCTTTTTCTTTCAACAGTCTAATTTCATGTTAAGGTTAGGATTATGAAACAAGTGGGCCACAATTACATATAAAGACTATGAACCTGGGGATACAAAAGTCTAAATTACAAATTCCAAGGCTTTAGTGCTGATTTGAAAGAAGGAAAAAACTTTTTCCATGGGTTATAATTTCAGAAATAAGAAAGAAGACTGTGAACTGATGCTTCACGCCTATACCCCCCTGGGTCTGCCCCTGGGGACCCGAGGATCATGATTTTAGCTATTTTGTAAGAGATCAATATACTGATGCTTCATGCAAAATATCAAAGCTCTATGCCTTCTGGGTCAGGAGGAGAAGATTCTTAAAGATTATTTTGAAATTTCACTTTCAGGGTGTCCAATCACGTAGAAATGTACGTGAATCACGTAAGATGAACAAAAATCACGTTCTATTTTTTCTCCCAAAACGTACAAGAACGTACACAAAATGAACCCCATATCATGCCTGAAAATCTCGTGATGACGATCCTCGTTGTTTACAAAAGGAAAAACAAGTCCGGTAGCCGAGTAATAAAATCGAAACTGCATTATCTTCCGATAGCGGCATTTTTCAAATACTGACCTATCTAATTTGAGCATTCTGGGTAGCGTCATTCGTGACAACTCGGCAGATTCCGTCAAACTACATTCAAAATGTCAGCGCCCATGAAACGCACACTCCACATTCTTGATGCCTGTTCTTGGAGCACGGGTAGGACATAAATGCTTTCGCAATTTAAAAAGAAATATTTCTCTAATTAATTTTCGGCGACAATTAAGTTTGATTTCTCAACAATTATAGTTTTTATTGCAACTATCCACTTGCTACTTTTTGGCGATATATTATGGAGTTATGCGTACGACGTACTAATATTTATCCCAATCCGAATAAGTGATACGGTCCCGAAGACAGGTCAATCTTCGGAGAATATGACATGCGCAGACAACGATCTAAACTGCCAAATTCGGTGATTCGGATCCCTCTATTTTTTCCGATGATATTGTAATTGACCAAATGCTGTGTTTGTACAATTTATTCAACCAAAACGCTACGTCATCGCGATCGACTGCTTGTCATAATGGCATCCAAACAACAAACATTGGACTTCTTTAATTTCAAACGTAAGCAGTCGGAAAATTCTACATGTAGTCAATAAACTAGTCATATAATAATTATATTGAGCATCTCTCAAAATGATATTCATTTTATGATGTAGTTTAAAGTGTTTCCACTGTTTAAAACACAGTGGGCTAGCAGGACATAATATGCCTTTTTGTCACCTTAAATGCAGAAAATAACAAAAAGATGTAAGAAGAGAGTAAATATTAGTAAAGCCCTTTACTAATACTTACTCTCTTCTTACATTTTTCTGTTATCTTCTCCATCTAAGGTCATAAATAGGCATATTATGTCCTGCTAGCCCCCCTGTGGTTTTTGACAGGTTTAACACTTCTCCATCACGGAGTCAATAAATGGAAGAACTGTTTATATTTGGTGTAATTTTTTTGTACCCCCAATTTTTTTTTCTGTACGCCCAACTTTAACCACCAAGAGGTACAAAAAACCCCTGTCAAAATTTTCAGTGGACACACTGACTTTTGTTGCCATGGAAACCAGAGTTTTAAACGGATTTGAATTCTTTTAGCTAATTTTTTAAGGAGGACCACCTAAGAAACATTTCTGCAAAATTTGGTTCAAATTGGCCCAGTGGTTTGGGAGGTGATGTCATTTAAAAAATCGTTCTTTATTTCTATATAACCCCCCCCCCCCTGGCTCCGCCCCTGGGGACCCGCTGATCATGATCTTAGCTATTTTGGAAGAGGTCAATATACCGATACTTCATGCAAAATATCAAGGCACTACGCCTTCTGGGTCAGGAGGAGAAGCTTTTTAAAGATTATTTTACAATTTCACTTTTGTTGCCATGGCAACCAGAGTTTTTAACGGAATTCAATTCTTTTAGCTATTTTTGAAGGGGACCATCTCAGCAACATTTCTGCCAATTTTGGTTCAAATCGGCCCAGTGGTTTGGGAGGAGATGTCATTTAAAAAAATCGCTCTTTATTTCTTTATAAACCCCACCTCCCTGGGGCTCAACCCCGGGGACCCGAGGATCATGTTTTAGCTATTTTTGAAAGAGGTCAATATACTGATGCTTCATGTAAAATATCAAGGCTCTACACCTTCTGGGTCAGGAGGAGAAGATTCTTCAAGATTATTTTGAAATTTCACTTTTGTTGCCATGGAAACCAGAGTTTTTAGCAGATTTCAATTCTTTTAGCTATTTTTGAAGGGGACCACCTAAGGAACATTTCTGCCAAATTTGGTTCAAATCGGCCCAGTGGTTTGAGAGGAGATGTCATTTAAAAAATCGTTCTTTATTTCTATATAAACCCCACCCCCCTGGGGCTCTGCCCCTGGGGACCCGAGGATCATGATTTTAGCTATTTTGAAAGAGGTCAATATACTGATGCTTCATGCAAAATATCAAGGCTCTACGCCTTCTGGGTCAGGAGGAGACTATTTTTAAAGATTATTTTTAAATTTCACTTTTGTTGCCATGGCAACCAGAGTTTTTAACAGATTTCAATTCTTTTAGCCATTTTTGAAGGGGGACCACCTAAGGAACATTTCTGCCAAATTTGGTTCAAATTGGCCCAGTGGTTTAGGAGGAGATGTCGTTTAAAGAAATTGTTGACGGACGATGCACAACTCACGATGTAGATGGACAACGGATGGACGCCGGACAAAAGGGGATCACAATAGCTCACTTGAGCACTACGTGCTCAGGAGAGCTAAAAAAATTCCATCAACTAGAAATTGTTGTCTGTAGCATCTTTCAATTTGGACCAGTCAAAAATTTTATTGTATTGGAATGAGTAAACCCATTCCCACATAACAAAATTCAAGACTGGTCGAAATTGAAAGAAGCTGCAAAAGACATTTTAAAGTTGATGAAATTCTACATTATTCAACTTTCTAGAAAGAAAACACTGTGTAAAATGAAGAAATTGCTTATTACAAGCAATTTATTCATTTACACAATGTTTTCCCAAATTTTTCTCTTGAGAGGTGTCCAAAAGCACCACTGTGTTGGAATGGGTTAAGCTTTTCAGTGAATTGACTAATCGCTGGCCACGCCCACTGGCTCTAACAGGAAGCCTGTTATTTTGAAACATTTATTGTCAGTAGCATGTAAGAACAAGAGACAACATTGTAACAAAAGCGATTCTCATGGCTTCATCAAAACCCATACAGAATTGTAGAAGTACCAGTAGTTGGTTTCATAATCTATTGACCAAATTTTTCCTAAACCCATTCCCCCACAGCAAAATTTTGGACTGGGTCCAAATTGAAAGGAGTTGCAGACTACAATTTAAAGTTTAGAAAATTTTAGATTTTTTCAACTTTCTGGGTAGAAAACATTGTGAAGTAAAATGGTCACTTAATGGGCTTATTTAAGCTGCAATTATGAAATTGAAGTCTTATTTATGATTTCATTTGGTCTATTTCTCATTATCCAAAATGATAACTTTCAAAAAAGACAAATATTCTGGAAACGTCATCACTTAAAAGTTGCTGTCTGCAACTTCTTGAATTTGGACCTATCTGAAATTGTGTCAAAAAAAGGTTAAATAAAAGTCATACCAGAGTCAATAATTTTTTAACCTGTCAAAAGTTCCCTTTAAAATCCATTCCCACACAATGACACTTTTTGATGCCCCTCAAGAAAAACAATTGAGAAACTATTGTGTAAATTGAAGAAACTGCAACAAGCAATTTGTTGCAAGCAATTTCTTCATTTTCCACAATGTTTTATACTAAGACAGTCGGAGAAATCTAAAATTTCAAAAACTTTAAATTGTCATCTGCAACTCCTTTCAATTTGGACCAGTCTTGTGGAAAAGAAGAAATTGCAATTTTTTCTACCCTATTGAATGGTTATTTTTTACATTAAATCCACGTAAAATATTTGTCTGCAAAACCTTTGAATTTCGACAGGTCTAAAATTCTGCAAAACAAGAAAGGGTTAAACCCTTAGGTCACGAATTTTTACGGTAACATCCCATTTGGTCTACTCCCATTTCGTCTACTGTATTTTTTTTGCCAGGAGTCCCATTTCGTCTACTGTCCCATTTCGTCTACTGTCCCATTACGTCTACTGTTTTAATTTGTCTACAATGGTTTCTTATATTAAGGATAATTACAAAATATTTTCAGCTTTTTGTATAATAATCTTTTAAATGTAATATTGATATTATAGAGTAAAATCTGTGTTAATGAAAAATATAAATAATTTAATCTGACAAAAAGACTTATTTTCGTTTTAACAAGTACATGTAGTTAATATTTAATATTGAAGTATTATAAAAAGAAAAGAAATTTACTGTATTGCCAAATTTCTTTACATTTTCATAATAACTTTAAATGTAAATATTATTCTAGTGATTGTAGACCTCCATTTGTCATTATATTTCTATCTTAATGAATAATGCCATTATAAATAAGATTTAAATCCAATAGATACAGGTGTGAAAAGGCAAATTAACAAATGCCATACAGGTAATCCATCTTCTCAACACCTAGTCTGAAATGTGTGAAATATATCGGCAACAAATACCAATATTTGATACAAATATTGGTAAAAATGTAGAATTCAAATTTTTAGGTAAGAAAAAAGCATAATAATAATTCAAAACCATAAAAAAGAATAAAATCTAAAATGTAGACGAAATGGGACTCCTTTGCAAACCAGGGGTAGACGAAATGGGACTAGTGCGCAAATTTGTAGACGAAATGGGAGGAGACGAAATGGGAGTAGACCAAATGGGACTAAACCATTTTTACAAGAACACTTACACTATCAGCAGTACAGACCCAACACTAAGTCCTATAGTGATTAAAGGCTGTTTTGGGCAAACTGTTGTAGTTGATATTTCGAACAAGTAGTAACAACTGTCTACCTTGTTGTTGGATTCTTCTAGGATTTGAACTACAGGCTGAAAGTAAATAATTTCATGTATTATAGTTTACCAAATCACCAGATGACATTTTAGCTAATATTACTCTGGGGCAACTGACGAAGGGTGATTACAACAGCTCTCATGAGCACTTTGTACTCAGGTGAGCTAAAAAGTATTGGAAAACATTGCGGAGAATAAGGAAATTGTTTGTCACAAGTAATTTCTTCATTATCCACAATGTTTTCTTCCTCAAAGACAAAGACTTTTAAAATTCCATCAACTAAAAATTGTCGTCTGCAACTTCATTGAATTTGGGTCAGTCTAAGATTTTGTTGTTTGGTAATGGTTAAATCTCATCAAAATTCCGAAGTAATCTTGTCACCTAAGGACCAATCTTGTGAATTTTGGGTAGAAATCAGTCCGGCAGTTTCTCAGTGAAATTAAAGTTTATGGAAAGACAGGAACACAAACAGGCCGGCAATGGACACAATGTCATATGACAACATGGCAATATGATGTCTTCAATGTCATGGGTCCACGCAGTGACACTTTTTAATGGCCCTAAAGAAAAGCAATTGGGAAAACATTGTGTAAAATGAAGAAATTGCTTGTTAAAAGCAATTTCTTCATTTTACACAATGTTGTCTATCCAGAAAGTTGAATAGATATAATTTCATTAAAATTAAATTGTTGTCTCCAACTCCTTTCTGCCGCCGTCATAGCGCAGTCGGTAGCATGTCAGACTCCTAATCTTAAATCATGGGATGTCATGGGTTCGATCCCTGGCGGCAGCACATATTCTTTCATACATTTGTCTCTCACTAATGGTTGGATAATCGTAAACCTAAGTGGGATAGCACCTGGAGGCTAGGAAAGGATGTAGTGGTAGTACTGGTGTAAGAAATACCAGGAATTCATTGTTAGTTACTCCAGCCACCACGATATGACTGAAATACTGTTAAAAGCAGCGTTAAACCCCATTCAATCAATCAATTAAACCAACTCCTTTCCATTCAGACAGTCTAATATTTTGCCATCTAGTTAAGGGATTAGATGACTTCCAGATACGTAAGCAGGTCTAGATCTTTCAAAACCATGAGTTTATCATAATAACTTCACTTTTTTTTCTGTGAAATTATCAAGTGATAATCCACGAGAAATCCTGTTCACCCTTTCCTGTTTTTCAAAATTTTAAGCTTGTGCAAATTAAAAGATATTGCAATGGAAAGTGAGTGCAATTTGAAAAGTAACCAACCTACAGAGGAGAAAGTATTGTGGGAAAAGAAGAAATTGCTTGGTATTTGACCCAGTTTGTACCTCTGAATACAAAAACAGCTCAAGCAATGCTCTGATGAGCATTGATTAGAGTTAAACTTATATTTAAGAAATAAAGACACTGTTTTTAATTTTCTTTGTTTTCATTGAGGTATGAATTTAAAAACTTAATTGCACTGTATGAATACACTAAGCTGGACTTAACCCTTTCCCGGACAAACCCGGGATTTTATGTCACTGTGATTTTATACTTGAGAAAACATTGTGGAAAAAGGAGAAATTGCTTGTAACAAGCAATTTCTCCTTTTCCCACAATATTTTCTACCACATAGGATAGTGAGATTTCAAATTGCATGCATTTTCATTGTCGTCTGCAACCTCTTTCAAATTGGACCAGTCTAAAATTTCATAAAACAGGAAAGGGTTAATTACTGTGTTCATACCTCAATGGAAAACAAAAATTGTTTTAATTTATTATAATTTAATGCCATCAAGCTAAACAAAGCATATATTTCAATAGTTTTGAGTAAAGAATTTTACGACGCAAGCATACACAATGGTTGTGTGCTAAAAATTTTGTTCATTGAAGTATGAACAGAAAATTTTAACCTATCAAAACACTGGAATCTTGATAAATGAAACTAGAATAATTGTCCCAAAGCAGACTCATACCCCAACCAGCACTTTGTCACATCCAGCCTTTGACCTACATTAGCCAGAAAGCTCAATTGTGACCTAGATCTTTGACCTACATGAAGTGAAAACAATAAGGGACCTCCTTAGGTCATGAAGAACATGTTAATAAAGTTTCAAGGGTCTAGGTCAAATGGCTTTTGAGTCAGAGCACGGAAATCATTTTGACCAAAGTTAAATTATGACCTTGACCTTTAACCTACATGACCTAAGACAGTAGGGCACTTCCTTGGGTCATTGTCAACAATTGTATGAAGTTTCAAGGTTGTAGGTCAATTGGTTCTTGAGTGAGAGCATGGAGTTGGTTTTTTATCAAAGTTTAATTGTGACTTTGACCTATGTGATCTAAAAGCAATAGCCCACTTCCTTGGGTCATTACCAACAAATGCATGAAGTTTAAAGGTTGTAGGTCCATTGGTTATTGAGTTAGAGCCTGGAAACAGAAAGGTCTACTGATGGAAGGACGGACAGACAGACATGGTGAAACCAATATAACCCCTCTACTTTGTTGGTTGGGGGTACAAATAAAATTGATTTATTGAGCCCCTAATAAAAACACTTACATCCACATCATTTTCATTACATATAAAGAGAATTCTAGCTCGTCTCTTCTCTCCTTTACCGTCTGGTCCAATACAGTGGTGACCATAGGGATCTCCATCATTATACTCCAGCATCACCCATTTAGCTGAAACAAAATATATAACTAGACATGGATACCCTGCTTAATTGCTTGTCATATGACCTTCTGTTGTGGCCTTGGAAGTATCTTAGAGAAATATACAAGAGTGCTGCATCCAGATGCCGACACTCAGCTGTTTGAGCGCTTGATAGTGGGTAGAATTTTTTAAATAAAAAACGGGCATTATTCATTCAAAACGCATTTAGAGTTATACCTCTTATTTGTGTAGATTGGTTTTTTGATAAAAAACATAAGTGCATACTGCAAGTTTCAAATAAATGTGTTCAGTAATAATACCAGAGATATTACAAAACATCAAATCTTTCAGACAACGATGACGTAAAAGACAATCTGGCTATAGCAATAACTTGTGCTTTCCCCGAGAACAGCAGAGCTAATAAAAAGAAGAATCAATGATTAACCCATTACAAGAGAACTAAACCCTTGTCATGCTGTATAAATCACCTTATTGAATAGCTGCAAAATCAAAAGGCTGAAAGCACTGATAGAACTTAATGTTCAAAAATCAATATTTCTTTTAGAAATCAATTTCATATATAACTCTGTCAAAAAAACTACAAGCAGGATTTTTAGACCAAGATCAGATTGCACTAATGTGCAGGCTGATCTAAGTCTACACCTCCTGCCAAAACTGGAAAATTCCGGGTTCAGCATGACAAGGGTTAATTCTACACTGGTCCAAATATAGATGCTGCAAACTGCAATTCTTATTTTATGGAATTCTAAATCGACTGATTGCTGATAGTATTTTGTCACAATAGCAAACCAATACCTTGTAAATACAGCTTGTTCAAGCTGTTACGATGTTTTGTTCATGTTGTATTAATGACATTTCAGTTTGTTTACCTCCTGCCATAATATCTGCACTTCCATATTTTCCTACCACACGGAAAGTCCCATTTTTATCTCTTTGCACAACACCGGCCCCAGACAGTTTCCCTTCATCCCCTTCAGGATAAGGGTCCATAGCCTCTGTACACACAGCAATAAAGTATGTGAAGCCATCATTATCTTGGATTTGATATCTGTCAGAAAGAAACAAGAAACCTAATAGCATTGTATTTTACCTTCTTTTATTATCATTTGGAAAGAAACCTAAAATCTGAAATCAAGGCCATAACCTAACTCCTTCATATTTCTATACAAAAATCTTGATATTAATTGAACAGTATAATCAATAATTTCTTTTCTTTTCTTTTTAATTTGTCATAAATATAATGGTTATGCCACTGTTGTTTTTTGTTGTTGTTGTTTTGTTTTGCTCTCTCTCTCTCTCTCTCTCTCACTTAGCTAATTCTCACAAAATAATGATTTTTGACACCCCTTAAGAAAAACAAAAAGAAAAACATTGTGTAAAATGAAAATATGCTTGTTACAAGCAATTTCTTGATTCTACACAATGTTTTCTAACCACCAAGTTGTAGAAATCTGAAATTTCATAAACTTTGAAATTTTGTCTGCAACTCATTTCATTTTTTACTAGTCTAAAATTTTACCATGTTGTATTGGGTTAAACATTATCCATGATAAATGCATTATATTCCAGCATCATTAGAAACACAATAAAAGGTTGATGTATTTTAAAAGGAAAAAGGATAAACCTTCTTTTAATTTATTCCGACACAATCCTGCTCTTTGACACCCCTCTACAGAAAAGCTTTGGGAGACCATGTAAGCTTTGAAAAAAATGTAGAAAATGAAGAAATTGCTTGTTACAAGCAACTTCTTCATTATCGAGAATGTTTTCTACCCCCCCCCCCCCTAAAAAAAACATATATATTATTATTTCAGTAGCTTTAAATTGATGCCTATAAATACTTTGAATTTTTACTATTGTAAAACTTTTTTGTTTTGTCATTGTCAGTTCTTAATGAAATTTCTTCAAATGTGGACATAAATCTGTTTTATTGTACTGAACCCTGGCATTTTGAATTTAGTTTTTGTTGTTGCTTTTTCAACCCATTACCACATAGTCAGGTAATGACTTAAGTACCTAAGAGTACCAATTATAGTTCTTCTTGTAATTCAAAAGATCAATAACTTTCATAAAAGCTCCGTTTCAGGGAGTTTGTCCGGATTAATGTGATATCCAAACACTGTGGCTGTACCTGTCACCGCTCAAGACAGCTATTTGTGATTCCCCATTCTTTGCTTCTTCACTTAAGTGTTTCGGATATTGGCAGCTTGGTTTATCTACAGATTCTATCAATGTCATCGATAAACAAACCACCAGAATCTGTGTAAAACTTAGTTTCATTTTCGTTGATGCGTGTTGATTCCGGGTTGGTGTACGGCCATTAGAACGTAAAAATGTAAAAAATACAAATACAATTGGGGAAGAGATAGCAATCGCACTAAAAACATATGGTAATGGCTATACAAGGAATCCGCGGATTTTGATCGACAAGTGAATGCAATATACTGTTAGAAATGTCTATGCATATGTTTGAGACTTGGTACGGAGCTACATTCACCAGAAGACTTAGGCTCATTTTGCTTTTACAGCCAACACAATTAAATAGAGTTACTCCAAGCTACCAGAATAATATATGGACCTATCTCTCGCGGGAATAACACTATTCATAATGTGTGTTCCCTCTTTTTTTCATTTTCCAATTTTCTGATTTTCAAGACAACGAATTTACGTACAGATCAGTGCCCGGGTGGTAGGCCTATACCGCCGTACAGGTGACCCGTCTCAGAATATACAAAATCTGATATACAAAACAACTATATGAACATTTCATTCAAATTCAACTCTAAAATATTGCTTAAGATGCCCTACCCTCTCAAATTCTAATCCATTACCAGAAAATTTCAAACTATTCCAGATTTAAAGAAAGCGCAGATGACAATTCAAATATGAAATTTAACAAGCCTTATCTTTTCCTTCATTGTTCTCTTGTCTGAAACGTTTTCTGTGGGTTATAGAAATGAGATAGGAAATGAGATAGGGTAAAAATGCGTCAACCCTTTCATGTTTTACAAACTTTTAGACCTTCCTTAATTCAAAGCTTTAAAAGTCGGTTTAATTGGGGAAAAAACACTATTTAGTAGGGTAGAAAATATTGTGGAAAAAAAGAAATTGCTTGTTATAAGCAATTTCTTCTTTTTCTACAATGTTTTCTCAATTATAAAATGACAGTAAAAACCAGGGGTTGAACAGGAAAGGGCTAATTTGTGGGATTCACGTGAAAGACCGGAGAAAATTTCATCCTAATTTGTCAACGATATAATCTAATAGTTATTCCTATGTTAACCCATTCCCTCACCACCCTAGTCCCCTTCCCATAAGAAAAAAGCTTTGGGTAACATTGTGGAAAATGTAGGAATAGATTGCAAGCATGTTATCTATCCCCATCTCGATACAATGAGTTTTAAAGTTTCATTAACAACGAATTGTCGTCATCATTTTCTTTGAATTTAGATCGGTCTAAATTATTCAGTGTTGAGTGGAAATGCCAGGTTCATTTATATTGAGAGGACTAACGTGCTGACAGACTGGGAAGATAAACTAATATACTTGGAAAGAGGGAATATTAAGTTACGATAGAGATACAACATCTTGTATTTGCTTTGAGCCGAGGAGGAAAAATATTGATTTTTCACGACACCGAAGGTAGAGTGGATTATCCGAACTTTTCTTCCTCAACGTGAAGCAAATATAAGACGTTGCATCGCAATCGTAACGTAATCCCCGTTTATCTGTATTTCCACATGTATCCCCCCCCGTTTTTGCTATTCTGATTACCTGATTGCGCCTATTTGAATTATGACGTCATCTATAGAATAAAATGACGTAATCTTAGATTGCCTTATAAGGAACCGTATTTGACGCTGTCTGATACGGATTTAATTCTGATGTATCCGATTTTCTCTGAGTGGAATGTATATATGCTTAGATTGAACGTACCAGTTATTTGGGGGCAATGACCCTCCATTTTCACTTGAAAATTTAGAATGGTCTAGAAAATATGACTTCTCGTCGTTGAGCTAGCAAAATGTCGTAGCTACAGCTTGGATAAAGCTGTAATTACGACATTCTGCCCACCAAACGACGTTATGTTTGATTTAAACCGAATTATTCTTAGTTTACTTTTTAATATTTAGTTTTATTTTTTACTTTGGTATCTAAATGTGTTTCGTCAATGTCAGTAATCAATATTGTAAAAGGGCCGATTGGTTAGCTTTCTAGCTCTCATTTTCAACAATGTTTTTCAAAGCTTTTATTTTGAAATCTATACATTTGAGTATATCCCGACCAAAAATACAATTGATTGTTGCTTCTACAGCAGAGTAGTGTAGTGACTATAGAAAATGTTGTGATATTAAGGTTATCATTGGTGTTAAATAGTATTCGTTTATAGAGCGGTTTGATGAAGTTTGATACTTTGACTCTATTGTTCTAACCCAGACAACAGGATGTTGAGCATTGGCTTCACAACGATTGAAGTTAGCTGATTTGAATATATTAACACTGACTTGAGATAAACGTGTATATGTTTTAATAGTTAATCATATGTACTTGTATATGTTATTTCTGAAGGGATCTTGCACAGGAGATTTAAAGTCGCTTTCTTACCTTAGATATATATTAAACAATGATAAATCTCAAAAGACAGGGGCGTATGTAACATAATCCATGATTCGAGCCTATTGTGGAAGGTCATTTATTTCTTTCATGAAGAAATTAGTAGAGTAGCCACGGTCCGAATCCATGAAATCAATACTGAATATTATGTTGATGGGTCGAAGATAAACACGCCCATCTGCTGCCAATACTTTCTTGAATGAACATTTTTGAGAGGAAGATGCGAAACAAGATATTTGATTTGTTGACATAGTATTTTGGTCCCATATAAATAGGGAAGCAAATGCGCAAGACGGGGAGAGTCGGGAGTTTGAAATGGGATAGATCATGTATATGACTATTGGGGCTTGTGCTCCCAGAGTAATTTAGAAGAAATAAATATTGTATGATGGAAACAGCAGTTTGGAGTTATTGTTAATTTATCCACTATACGATCACTGAGAAGAAACATTGTAGAAGCTGGAGAAAAGGCCGAGATTATATTACAAGTTACGACGTTTAGATCGCCAACAAACCATTTTTATTTTTTGTTACATGCCATAGATTTCGCAAAATAACTCAGTTAAAAATCGTAGCAGAATTCCCTGTAGGAGTAAATGGTATGGGCGGGGGGATAGGGAGTCAGTGGGCGGGGCCAGCGTTAGGTCAATTCCCCCTCCCACGCTGACACCCTGGTGATGAGCTCATTCTTCCTCTTTTTATTTTTCTGATCGTTCTTAATCTTATTCGTCATCTGTCTTTTTTTTCATCTTTCCTGTCAGAGCTCAGTGGGCTTAGATAGCCATCCGTCAATTCTAAGTTAACCCGTTCCCAGACGACATAATTTGAGTCTGATCCAAATTGAAAGAAGCTACAGACGACGATTACAAATTGATGGAATTTTAAATTTACTCGTCTTCTTGGATAGAAAACATTGTGGACAATGAAGAAAATGACAATGGTAATAACGAAACTGGTAATAATAATAGGGTAAAATAACATTAAAAACAGCTCGAAGGCACCACAAGCCCTCCATAGAAAATGATAATGATAATAACGAAATGATGATAAAAAAGGTAAAATAACATTTTTAAAAAAAGGCTCGACGATATCACCAAGCTGTCAGAGAAAATGATGATGGTAATAACGAAAGTCATGATAATAATTAGGTAAAAATAACACTCAAAAAGGCTCGAAGGCACCATAAGGTCTCCATAGAAAATGATAATGGTGATAACGAAAATGATGATGAAAATAAGCGAAAATAACATATGAAAAGGTTTGAAGATATCGTCAGGCTTCCATAGAAAATTATTTATGGTAATAATGAAAATAATGATAACAATTGGGTAAAATACCATTAAAACAGCTCGAAGGCACTATCAGGCTTCCATAGCAAATTGCAATAGAGATAACGAATATTAAGGTAAAATGACAATAAAATAGACTCGAAGTCACCAAAAGACCTCCATAGGAGTGATAATGGTATTTACAAAAAAAGATGAAAAAAAAAAAAAAAAGGGCGAAAGCATCTGGCCTTCACAGGAAATATCAATGGTGATAACGAAAATGATGATAATAAAGTAAAATCACATTTGAAATAGGGCTGGAAGATATCTGGCATACACAGAAAATGATAATGGTTATTATGAAAATGATGATATAAAATACGGTAAAATAAAATTTTAAAATAGGGGGCAAAAACAGGCTCGAAAGCACCACCAGGCCCCCATATAAAATTATAATAATCCACTGGTAATCGCTGAGACTCGTTACCGCATTATTCACAAAAAGTGAATATTTATTCTACCATTCGTAAATACTTTGTAAGCTCGTTAATCCATTCAAGAGTGGCCATTCTTTTCATTGTTCGAGCTAATATTTTCGTTATGCCTATACACACATTTTTCTTTCATATCGCTGATTAACTTCTAAAACGTCGTAACTACAGGTTGTCACAAGCTGTAGTTACGGCGTTTTAGAAGTTAATCAGTGAGATATGATATTGATAATATCTGCTTGAACGGCACTTTGTATCATTTTATCCCTTCTATTGTTATAACGTCAAGTGACATGTGGCTTTTTTATGCGTATCCTTGCCGCAGCCATGACGCAGTTGGAATCGCGCCGGACTCTCTATCATGAGGTCCTGGGTTCGATCTCCAGTGAAGGGAAATATTCATTTGTCTCCCATCAATGGGTGGATAATCATTAACCAAAGTTGGATGAGCAGCTGAATGCTCAGAAAGAATGTAGTGGGATTACTGTTGTGAGAAATACTAGGAATCCATGGTTAGGTGCTTCAGCCACCGCGATATCACTGAAATACTGTTAAAAGTGACGTTAAAACAAATTCAAACAAACAACCCCGTCGGCACATACCCTTTCCGATATTTGTCTCTCACCAATGGGTGGGTGATCGTTAACCTAAGTGGGATGAGCAGATGAAAGCTCGGAAAGAATGTTGTGGTAGTACTGGTATGAGAAATACTAGGAATCCGTGGTTTATGTGCTTTAGCCCCCTCGATTTGACTTAAATACTCTTAAAAGTGGCGTTAAACCCCATTCAAACTATTATTCGTATCCTTACGTAGGGGATTAAAATTAACCAGAAAAGTAGTTTACAGTTCCCAGGATTGCCACTTAACCGTTTCCCACACAGTCCCACCCTTTTAAGTACCCCAAGTAAAAAGTTGAGGAAAACAATGTGGTAAAAGAAGAAATTGCTTGTTATAAGCATTTTCTGCGTTTTCTACATTGCGTCTACCCAGAAAGATGGAAAAATATATCAACTTGAAATTGTTGTCCGCATCTTCTTTGAAATTGCACTATAATAGAGTGATAATGTGTTAACCAACTCCGACACCACAAAATGTAAGACTGGTTCAAATTCAAAGAGGTTGTAGACGGCGAAACTTAGTTGGTTTAAATTGTGAAATAAAACCAATATTTATAGTAAACATTACGAGTAAAGAAAAAAAGTGCTTGATACAAACATTTTCATTTCTACTCACAATGTTTTCCCTTGCTGGATTTCATCGGCGAGTAAAGTTCGGGAATATGTAGTGAAGTCTGGTTTAACATTTTCTTTTTAGGAAAAAAGAAAGAAATAATTCAAAAAAACATTGTGGACAATGAAAAAATTGAACTCTATCGGCATTTTCTTTGTTTCTCACAATGTTTTTATGTAAAAAATTCTTAGGGTCGTAAAAGGTGAAATCGAGTAGGATTAAGTCAAGACAACAAAATTTAGACTGGTCCAAATTAAAGATGTTCCAGTTGGTGTTTAAATTGAAAATGAATGCAGTATAGGGTAGATAACATTTTGAGAAAGGAGCAATTTCTTCATTTTCCACGATGGTTTCATAAGTCTTTTTCTTGATACTGTAATTGTGTGGAACGTGTTAAAGAAAAATTAATGTGTGCAAAGGGTGGAATACTATGTTCAAATGATATACATGAGTTATAGTATATAGCGATTTAAAAAGGTTAAAATTTCCGTTAAATTGCCGCCCCGTTTGTTTTAGTGTATTGAACATTACAATATGTAGATACAATACAAGCTCGTATTTGTATATAGATTAGCTTTCTTTGGGGATTGAAATCTATTCATGCAGGAAGATAACATTTGTTTTTTAACGAAATTATTTATGGAGATAAATGGGGAATTTGTGACTTTATGAGTAGTTGAGGGATTTTTCTGGAATTGGTGCGGTTTTATTTTCTTTTATTCTTATTTTTTTCGATGAGAACATTATATAGTCCATTACCATGCGATTTTTTTAGACAATTCTTAATTGCTTGCATTTTGAATTTTGAAATTCCAGATCCTTTTTGTGAAGGGGCTGTAAACGGGAATTAGTTTTGGCTCTAGGAACATACACGAATGTAAGCGAATAATTTTTCGGTGGTAAGAACCGTTTTATGTTGTTGCTAATGTTCTGACTTCTGACTTGCCAGCTTTTTTCGAAATGGAATTATTGAATATTCCTTCGTTTCTTTCTCCTTCTCTAAATTTGACTCTTTAGTTCTTAATATAGAATTCAGGATTTGGCAGTGGCAATCATTCGCTTCCCAAAGAACATCATTACAGATTCAATGTACAACCACTTTGACCCATTACCAGACGATAAAATTTTTGACTGGTCCAAATCTAAATAAGTTGCAGACGACAATTCTTAGTAGATGGAAACAAAGAATATTTGTGCTTTTGCGTAGAAATCATTGTGGATAATGAAGAAATTGCTTGTAACAAGCTATTTCTTCATTTTCCGCTATGATTTCCAACATGTTTTTCTTCAGGGGCCTCAAAAGTCGTAACTGTATGGGAACCTGTTAATAAGCAATAATTTACCATTTCTTTTTACGAGAGACCGATCGAAAATTAGATCAACTGAAAAAAATGAAGAAGAGTTGAGCTATTTCCTAACCACAGGGCACATAGTGTATGTTTGGATCAGACTGCGAGAATGCATGGGCTAATCTGAGTCAGTTATATCGCACAAGGTCATTTTTCCACGACTATTAATTACCTAAGATCCTTAGAATATTGACGAATCAACGCTGTCAAATAAAAACATGCTTGACCAATCAAATCATTCATTCAGACAGGATATTCCTATATTTGTAGTGACCTTTCTGTTGGTTTGGCGACAGCAGAAGTTACGACGGTTAGGTCGCCAACCAACCTTTTTTGTCACAAATTACTTGCAAAATAGTAAGTTAGTTGTCTCAGAAAAAACTTTTTCTCATAGTCACTTTGAAAGTGTTCCGTTAATTATTTCAGACAAAGGGTCATTTTCCACCTTTCCCTTAACGACTATATGATATCTCAAACTTTCCAAACTGACGGATCGCTGGCTCCGCCCACTGACTCCAGTCGATCCCCACAAGAAGTTCCGATTCGATATTGAAGGTGATATTTTGCACAATTTATTACCGTTAACCCATTCCAACTCAAGCCCTCTTTTTTACGCCCCTCAACAAAAAAGCTTTGGAAAACATTGTGGAAAATGAAGAAATTGCTTGGATCAAGCAATTTCTTCATTATCCACAATGTTTTCTACCGAAAATTACGAAAAAATTCAAAATTCTATCAATTTGAAATTGTCGTCTGCAGCTTCTTTGAATTTGGAGTAGTCTAAAATTCCATTGTGTTGGAATGGGTTACCACGTCAGAAAAAAGGTAAAATTGTCGGTTGGCGACTAAAACATCGTAACTACAGCTTGAATTAGCTGTTTTAATGACGTCAAAATTGCCTCAAAAATGCCTAGCATAAATGTTGACTGATGTAAGAGTTCAAAGTTCACTTCCGAACAAAATGAAATATTTGATTGGTAGATTGATTCTTTGACTGACAGACTCGATCGGTCAATTGAATGCAATAAGCGCCAGTTTTATGGAGCAGAGTAAATACCATACCTTTCTTCAATCATGTAATGATTATTTCTGTTTGATTATACAGCTGTATCGAACTATAAAGCATATCGCAGTTTTGAGAACAAAACATCGTAACTACAGCTTTTATTAATCTGTAGTTACGAGGTTTTGGTCGCTCGAGAACGATATTGGAGTTAAAAGCAAATTGAAAATATAACCTATTTAGATATTCAATTAATTCATCAATTCTGTACTGTGAGTGAAAACGGGACCGCGTTATTATCATTATTTTTTTAATACAAATTGAAATTAGTTATTGGCGCACATGGTTAATGGAAAAAAAGAACCTGTTTGATATGGTAAATGTTAAATCTTTTTCGCTTGGCGAGCAAAATGTCATTACTACAGCTTTATGCAAACTATGGTTACGACATTTTGAAAACGCAAGTTGTAAATACCCTTGGGTCATGGATTCGAACCCAAGCTCGGACAACATTCTTTCCGAAATGATGATACTAATTATTGTGACATGCGTCATTTATCTCTAACAAATCACCAAAAGATGAAATTATTAATAGTGTGTCGAAAAGGGATGGACAGTAAGTGGGTCGGAAAGGCTGTTGTGGTTGCACTCTTGTGGGAAGTGACAGGTAACCATAGTTAGCTTCACAAGCCGCCGCAATATAGTTTAAGCACCGAAGAAAGCGGAATTAAACTCTATAGAACCAAATAATGTGTCTCGTCTAGCAAAAAGGACAACTGTAGAATTACCAAAAGTGTCGACCCTGATCAAACTGCACGAAAAGCGCAGGCTGACCAGAGTCTACAAATTTTTGTTCTGTGTCGACTTTATGGGCATTCTACCTTACTTTATACTTTTTTTAGATATTAAATTTCATTCAACTTTTTAGTTTGTTCTCTTTAACCAGGTATTTGTTTGATGGAATTACCAAAATAGCCTATATTCCCGCTGCGGACCATGTATGTATACGCAATGAAAGAAGTTATTATATAGCAGGGTTGGCTTATAGATGAAACCTATTTTACATTTGGACATGTGCGAGTATAACGAACTAGCTTTCATAGTGAAAAGATTTCAAATTAGATGTGGAATATAAAATAGACAAGCAGCTCGGAGATGTTCTGTATGAGTTAGTGTTGAAAGTGCTCAAAGTCCACTAGAAACATTGTAAGAAGTTAGAACAGCAACTAATTGGCTCGTAAGGAAAGGTAAGATGTTTGTTTGTGTAAATATGCGTATACATTAATTTGAATTGTATTTACAGAGGTTAACCAATTTTCACACAATGACGCTTTTAATCGCCATTCAAGAAAAAAGCTTTAGAAAACACTGTGGAAAATGAAGAAATTGCTTGTTACAAGCAATTTCATCATTATCCACAATGTTTTCTGACCGGAAAGTTGAAAAATCTAATATTTCATAAACTTTAAATTGTCGTCAGCAACTTCTTTCAATTTAGGCCAGTCTAATATTGTGTCGTGTGGAAATGGGTTAAAATAGACTACCCTTACTTAAGGGTCTGTCTTATACTATTTCGGAAAAATGGAAAATACTTTTACCTTTTTGATGCCGAATGAAATCCTTCAAAACTTGTATTTCATGAAAGAGCTGAAAGCATTCTAATTTTAAGCAACTGGTAAGGGTCAATATTTTTTTAAAACAAATTTCACGAGTTGTCTCTGAGTTGTATCTGGCTTGAAAGGGGCAAATAGGTGGTCTAGACCAAGATCATTATGTGCCGGCTGAAATTTGTCAAAAAATTTGTGAAAAATACCAGGAATCAATTGTTAGGTAATCCAGCCAACGCGATATGACTGAAATACTGTTAAAAGTGGCGTTAAATCCCATTCATTCAATCAACCGACGAGTTACAAACTGCGCTATGGTCGTGGTGTTGACTGTGTGGAGTTTGACGCAATTTTCAACAGTATTTTAGTTATACTGCGGAGGCTGGTGAACCTAATCAAGGTTTCCCGCCATTTCCCAGACCGGTACAACGGTTGCAACATTCTTTTAGAAAAAACAACTGCTCATCGAACTTAGACGAACAACTTCTTATTCGCCCAGTCTTTTTTAACCTATTACCACATAGCAAAAATTTAGACTGGTCCAATTCGAAAGAAGCTGTATATGACAATATAGAGTTGGTGGAAATTAGAATTTTTTTGTAGTTTAAGGTACAACACGTTGTAAGCAATGTAGACATCCCTTGTTGCAATCAATTTCTTGATTTTCGTGTATGTTTTCCAATAGGCTTTTTTTCTTGGTGGGTGTCAAAAAGCGCCATGTGTGGGAATTGGTTAAACGGGGTTGACATACAATCTTGACTGTCTCATTACAAAGAAAGGATTCACCCAAAACTATTCAGTATTGTGATAAAACCGAAATGATATCGATAAGCGAAACAATTTCAACTATGCCTTTTAAAATATCTTTCTTTTTTCTCTCTCTCGTATCGTCGGACAGCGATCAAAATGTCGAAGCTACAGCTTAATTCAAGCGATATTTTACCAGTCCGCGGACAACACACCACACAGTTAGTTCTTAAGTAGTGAAAAAAAAGTTTCTCTAATAGTCTAAATTTCGTGATTACAACGTAATGGCATTTTCGAATGGGAAAATTTAACTAAAAGTCAATTTCACAACACTAGGAGGGTCAAGGCCCCGTTTACTAGGCCCCGCTACCCCGCTACCTTTCATGAGTCCAACAATCTAATGTTCTTTCTTTGCACCAATCTGGTAACTGCATCCACTACCCAGTCAAATCTACCAGTCGAAATGACTTTTATAACGAGGATTATGATTGGATAAGACATTTGTCTCGACCAACCATAACCCTCGTTATGAAATTCAAAGAAAAATGGTGATTTAGACTGATTAGTGAATTCGGACTTTGGGCCGTTTATCTGTAACGTCTTCTGATAAAGGCAGTTCTAGATTTTTTTTCTCTTATAAAGAGTCCATTTCATTTCAGGAAAAAGAAGCTGCAAAATGAGTAGTTTTGCATACTGGGCCAAGAGCGAGCTACCAGACATCCGTTTGAGCGGACCCACAACACAGGATAAAAAGGTAGGAGAGTGATTGGATTCATGTGCATGCTCATCAGATCCAAATATTTTTCACGACTCGAAGGTCCCACCTTGGTCAGAATTTTGATATAGTGGTATCAGTTTGCTAAATGACATCCGGGATCTTTTACCCATTACCAGACGACGAAATTTCAGGCTGGTTCAAATTCAAATATGTTGCAGACGAATAATCTTATTAATCATTTTTTTCTTTTTGGGGTAGAAAAACATTGTGAATGATGAAGAACTTGCTTGTTACAAGCAATTTCTCCATTTTCATTTTCCACAATGTTTTCCAAATATTTTTTTCTATGGGACATCCAAAAGCGTCATAATGTTGGAATGGGTTAACTAAATTGATTTCGTTGTGATTGAATAAAAATGGTATTCGTTTTTTAAGCGAGACGACAAAATTTTAGACTGGTCTAAATTAAAAGGACATAGAGATGACCAATTTAAAATGCACTAAAAAGTGCATGACAGGACAGAAAAGATTATGAGAGAAATGGGTTCTCCCAATGATTTCTGTAGAACTAGTTGCTTTCAGCGCCTAAGATCGTGGGATTGTGGGGTAATGGGTTAAGGTTGGAATGTTTAGATTCAAAATACCCCCCCGCTATCTCGACTTTTGGATACATGTAAGTGAAGTCAGCTCAAGTAGATTAAAGGAATAAACAACCCTTCATAGCTATACAGAATTGAACCGTTATACCGTAAAACCTGCCTTATTGACAAATTAAAGTGATGTCGTTTTCGTTTTTCCCACCAAATATTTGAATACACCATCTCTCTGATTCACGAAATCGAAAAGATGTCAATGTTTTACATATAGCTCAGTCTACAAATTTTAATCTAGTAATTATTTAAATAAGTTGAAGTTGCAGACGACAATTTGCAGTTAATTATTCTTAAACCCTACCAACCAAAAGTTGTCGTCTGCAACTTCAATGTTTCACATTGGACCATTATAAGATCGTCATCTTGTATTGGGTAAAATCGATTAATATTTTATAGAACATTTCATGGTATATATAACCGTCAAGCAAAAGGGGACCTCCCGAGCGATGTATAAAGTATCGACCCTGGTCAGACTGCACAGTTTGTCCAAGATCGAAACTCTCAACACTTTCACGATTTTGTGAATCTAAAAGAAACCATTTCTCCTTAGTAGATGAATATATTTTTTTAGGAAAACGTTTTCCGATTGACCTCCGCTGGATAAAGTCGTTTTTTCAAGTATTTGTTTTATGGAATTCCTAGAGATTGAGTCCCGAGTCATCTAGTAAATGAACGACCAAAAACTCGTAACTACAGCATATATAAACAGTAGTTACGATGTGTTGGTCGTCCACTGAAAACGTATTTAGAATGAAAAAAGGGTTTATATATTGACGTTCAAATCTCTGGAGTATTTGTGATAATCAGCTTATAAAGTCTACGAGTCTTCTGTATGGAAAACTATCCAAATTGCCTGAGGAATATGTTAACCCATTCCAACTCAAAAGAATTTTAGACTGGTCCAAATTGAAAGAAGCTGCAGACGACAATTTAAAGTTGATATAATTTTAAAACTTTTCTACTTTTTGAAGAGAAAACATTGTGAAAAATGAAGAAATTGCTTGATACAAGCAATTTCTTCATTTTCCACAATGTTTTCTAAAACTGTTTTATTGAGGGGCGTAAAAAGGAGGGATTGAGTTGGAATGGGTTAAGCATAGAACAGTTCTCCATTATTTAATTTATCACCAAAGAATACTTTTTTAGACATGTCCAAATTCAAAAAAGTTGCAGACGACATATTTTAGCGAATTTTCTCATATTCATCCACTCCCACACTATGCCTCCTTTTTATGCCCCTCAAGAAAAGTCTTTGGAAACTGAAGTAAGTGCTTGTATCAAGCATCTTTTTTCATTATTCACAATATTTCATATCCAAAAAAAGACGGAAAAATCCAAAATTCCATCACCTCGAATTCGTCGTCTGCAGTTTCTTTCAATTTGGACCAGTCTAAAATATTGTTATAACGGAATGGGATAACGTAGGACTGCTCCAACTTATTTCGGATATTTTCAAATTTTTGTTCTAATAAGAAGCGCTTTTTGTCTTTCAAAAGCCATTGTCGATAGTTGAAGATCAAAATGTCGTAAATACAGCTTGAATTTCTTGGGGTGTAAAAAGGAGGAATGGTGTGGGAATGGGTTCAAATTACCAATTTCTTTATTCATTTCGTTCTCTAGACGTGTTCCATAAGCCGAGCTAGCTATCAAATGTTTTGGAAGAAATACTTCAACAATGGAAATCCGTTCTGAAAAATTGAGATTCATTGTTAGTTAGAAATGCTCTTATATTATGAAAACAGAAGGAGGAAAACTAAATATTTAAACTGCTAATTTTACTGTATATTGTTCGAAGTGGTTTGAAAAAGCTTTAGAATTTTGATTGTTGATTAATATTGATTTATAGCAGTCTTGTTATTTATTTGATTTTGCCCGCAGCCGAAAAGAATTTCTATTCTTCAGATGAAAGCTTTTTTGTCAGGCCTGATTTTAATGATAAATTTATGACCATTTAAGAGGTTTTAACGCTTATTCGCTAGCGTTATTAAAAATGTAATTTTAAGCTGCCGTTTGAAAATGGATTAAATTCACAATAACTTGAAGATAAATTGAAAGTAATTTTTCTAACGCTATCAATAGCCCCATTTTTAAGAATCCAGGCGTGTTTGTATTTTTTAAACATTTGATAGCTAGTGTACTCTTTTCTTAATCCTTTCCTGGTTTTGAAATCTTAGACAGGTCCAAATTGAAAGATGATGCAGACGACAGTGAAAATTGGATGCAATTCCAAATAAAACTATCCTATGTGGTAGAAAACATTGTGGGAAAAGGAGAAATTGCTTATTGTAAGCAATTTCTCCTTTTTCCACAATGTTTTCTCAAGTATAAATTCACAGTGACGTAAAATCCCGGGTTTATCCAGGAAAGGGTTAAAGTTATAACGGCAATCTAAATCCACAAAAACGTTGCTCATTAACATAGAAACCCGAATTTTAGCCAATAAAGAAAATAGAGATAGAAAACATTGTGGGAAAAATAAGAAATTGCGTGTAACAAGCAATTTCTCCTGTTCGCAAAAACTTCGTATATCTCTCTCTAAACGCTTGAAACAAAAAATTTTGATATGAATATCGGAGGTCAACATCCTCACTTCCGTCCTGAATTACTGTGTTGATTAGTCAATCCATATTTAACTGACATCGGCGATCCGTTATTGCGTCATCTATTACAGGTTTAACCCATTCCCACACGATAAAATCTGAGACCAGTCCAAATTCAAAGAAGTTGCAGACGACAGCTTAAAGTTGATTAAATATTTAAGATATGTATCCATTGTGGTAGGAAACATTGTGGAGAATGAAGAAATTGCTTGTGACAAGCAATTTCTTCATTTTACACAATGTTCTCTAAAACATTTATATTGAGAGGCGTTTAAAAGCGTCACTGTGTGGGAATGGGTTAATTGATCAGCCTTTTAAACCTGTAAAAGGACTAGAATGTTTCTCATGGGTTAACCCTTTACTATACGACGAAAGTTTAGACTGGTCCAGATTTAAAGAAATTGCAGACTACATGGCTCTTAAATTGCGCTTAAATTTGGCATTGGGCAAATGAATTAGTAAATGTCGTCAGAAAAGGAAAAATTGCTAGCTTTAAGCAATTTCTCATTTTCCTCACGGTGTTTACAATGAAGATATTTCTTTAGTGCGTCAAAAAGCGGAATTGTATCGTACTAGATTTAAGATGTACAGCAGTGTCTTTGCAAGCCATTGTACCTATTGTTCGCAGGTTTTAAAACCGACTGGCATTCTAATTAATTTTGTGTCAAGCTTTCATTTATCTATAACTCTTACCCTTTCAATATATAGTCGTTGTCGTTCTAAAAACCTCGTAACTACAGCTTGATTCAAGCTGTAGTTAAGAGGTTTTTAGAACAACAACGACGGTACGCTGTGTAAGCAACCCAACAGTGATAATGTTAGTTCAGAATCTGAAGGACTTGGCATGTCTGTATCTACAATAATCATTTCAAGATGGTTTTTTTTTCAGTTAAAAACTTTTAAGCTCCCTTGTTTTAGAAAAAATGTGAAAAAAAAAAACCACAAGAAAGGAGCTTGTAATAAGCAATTTCTTCTTTGTCCACAATGTTTGCTACGCAAATTGGCAAGATCTTTTTTTCAATTACAACAAGTTAAAATCGTCTGAAACTTCTTCCAATATTTACCAACCTAACATTTTGCCGTCTGGTAAGGGGTCTAAATTTTAAGTTTTATTTTAAACTAATTTTAACAGAAATGCTGAATTCGCCTGAAACTTTTAGTAAAATTATGAAAGCACTATTTGAAAAGGAATAATCGCATTATTTTTTCCCTCAAATCCCTCAACAAATGTGGAGTTTTTTTTCCAGCGTTAAATATTGCCTGATATATATTTGAACACGCATTCTAGAATTATATTGAGTTTATAAACAAAATAGCGATTCCAGTTTATTAATGTAAAGTCATCAGTTATATGTTTCGTTATGACATATTGTTGAAAACGCGTTAAAATTCAATGCGACAATTTTATTCCTCTAAAGATAAAGATTAACATAGGATAAACGAGACAGCTGGATAAAGAACTAATTATCTCGAAAGATTAACATCTTTTAAAATCATTATGCACGGATCAAACATTCTGACCCATGCTTTTAAGAGATACCAATCTTCAAAGAAATGTACAATACTGTTTAAATGTACATCTTTTTTTTTTACAGATCATTCTTAAATCTTTACACGTTTAACCCATTCCCACTCAATCCCTCCTTTTTACGCCCCTCAACAAAAAAGCTTTGGAAAACATTGTGGAAAATGAAGAAATTGCTGGGATCAAGCAATTTCTTCATTATCCACAATGTTTTCTATCCCAAAAGACAAAAAAAAAAATCAAAATTCCATCAACTGGAAATTGTCGTCTGCAGCTCAACTGTCTTTTGGGGGAAATGCATCATAATACAATTCAATATACATGCAATTGTAGATTTAGACCACCGGCCCAATAATTTTGCACGAAAGCACAAAACATCAAACTTCAATATTCAGTCCTCGATTTTAGAGATTTTTACTCAATTTTGCGTTTAAAAAATCCCTAAAACATCATCATCAACAATAACAGCGAAACACACGCACGCACGCACACACATACACACATGCACACACACACATACGAACACAGGCACACGCGCACACACTCATTTAACCTGGGCCCGAAAACAAAAACAAATTTTGAATTGGTACCAAGGTTCGAAAGATAAAAAAAGAATTCACGTAGTATGAAAAGGCTAAAATACTATCATAACTATTGAAAATATAACAATATTTTTAAATAATAATTCTTCTTTCCTGCCAAACTAGTCTTATCTTTAATTATCACTTATCTACTCCATTATTGACGATAAATTATCACCATGCCATCTGCCACGAGAGTTGATAATTATTCTGCATGTCTTTTACCTAAACCTTTTACTGTTTTTTTTTTTTTTTTTTTTTTTAATTTTAGACCAGTCCAAATTCAAAGGTTTAGCAGACGACGATATAAAGTTGATTTTACATGAAACATAATTATCTAGTAGGGAAGAAAATATTGTGGAAAAAAGAAGGTATTGCTTTTTACAAGCAATTTCTTCTTTTTCTACAATATTTTCTCAATTATAAATTCATAGGGAACATAAAACACGGGGATCGAACAGGAAATGATTGACGATGAATTATTACCAAGCCATCTGCCTGGGGAGTTGATAATAATTTTGTGTGTCTTTTACCTTTACGTTCTTCATTAATATTTCTATTTTTATCAAACAATACGAGTTATTGCATGAGTTTCCTACCATTTCACATGTGCTTGAAGTGCCGAGACTGAGCGATCTGGACAGCCTCTAAGGACATTAAGAATAATCGCTGATTGTCTTAAGAAACTTTGGGTAATTATTTATCTGTGGAGGGTATTTTGAAGACTCTGACCAGACTATCCAGATATACAGACTGATCTAAATCTTTATTCAGCACACATGTGCAATTGTTGGAATTGTCATCCGCAGAACGGCCACCATTCTTTTACCCTTTTCCGTCTTTTTGAAATTTTAGACTAGTCCAAATTGAAAGAGGTTTCGGATGACAATTAGAATTGAATGCATTTTGGATTTAATTTAAAAAATAGCCATTCCGTCCGGTAGAAACTATTGTTGGAAAAGAAGAAATTGCTTGTTACAAGCAATTTCTCCTTTTTCAACAATGTCTTCTCAAGTATAAAACACAGCGACGTAAAATTCCGGGTTTGTACAGGTTTTCTAACACAGTCTGTGACGTCACTTTTATAAACAGCGAAAAAAGATCAAGATACGTCTAATTATGATAAATAATGAATCGTCAGCCTAAATAGAGCTGTATTTACGACATTTGGGTCGCTAAAAGACGTTATTTCATAAAATTTTGTTGTTGAGGTGTGGATGTACCAGACAGTTTTGAAGTCATATTGTCAACTGAATGTCAAAAAAGAAATGTTCATTTTTTCATTCACCTTGTATTGTATCTGTAGAAAAATATACCTTATCAAATTTTTGTTTGTGTTAACCCATTACCAGACGGCAAAATTTTAAACTGGTCCAAAATGAAAGGAGTTGCAGACGACAATTTAAAGTTAATGAAGTTTTAAATATTTTTAACTTTCTGGTTGTAAAACATTGTGAAAAAATGAAGAAATTGCTTATCACAAGCAATTTCTTCATTTCACACAATGTTTTCCGAATTTTCTTGAGGGGCGTCAAAAAGGAGCGTCATTGTTTTTGAATGAGTTAAAGTTGAAACGATAAACTGAGTATCTTCATGTGTTGACAATTCTACGGCCTCTGGTCCGCGTTTGTTGAACTTGGTAAAAGTTTTCGAGCGATGCAAAAATTGCACCCAACCTGTTTATCGACGTCTATTTTTTTACACACAACACTCATTTTATATATAATTCTTCATGTTCTTGGTGACTGTTTGATATTATCCTTCGTAAAACCCATTTTCCATTCATAAAACTACAGTAAATCTTGTATTTAGCGACCACTCAAGAGACGACCAAAAAGTGGTCGCTTAAAGGAATGGTCGCTTGATATACTTTATTGTGAAGACGTGAAGGATCTTTGCGTTTGCACAAATAGATAATTACAGAGTTCTCGCTGAACATGCTACATTTTATGCTGTTGGGACTCATTAGAAATCCCCAAGTAAAAAGGTTTTGAAAACATTGTGGAAAATGAAGAAATTGCTTGAGTAAAGCAATTTCTTCATTATCCACAATGTTTTCTACCCATAATGACGAAAAAGTCCAAAATTCCATCAACTTGAAATTGTTGTCTGCAGCTTCTTTCAATTTGGACCGGTCTAAAATTTTGCTGTGTGGGAATGGGTTAAGAGATTTTGCTTTTGAATTAGGAGTTTTGATTATGGTTGCTTAAAGGAAGTGGCCGCTTAAAGGAAGTGGACGCTTATTAGACGTGGTCGCTCGAGCAACATCGATTGTACATGGATATCCATTTGAATCGCCAACACATAATTTCGTGTAACGAACCCCACCAAAAACCCCAACCTCATCTTACATAACGTCGTTGTCGTTCTAAAACGTCGTAACTACAGCTTGATTCAAGCTGTAGTTACGACGTTTTAGAACGACAGCGACGATATACTATCGTCTAATTATCAACCGGCCATCTGCCATAAGACTTGATAATAATTCATGAGAAAACTGCTAAGGTAACATCTTCATATTTTATTCATCTCAAACGAAATATCTCTAGGTCGATAAGTCATTGTTCCTAGATCTTTGTTTTGGGCTTTACTGACATTTTTCTAGTAAGTGTTTGGAAGTATATGTAGGAGTTTCAGTGCGTGTACTTATTTTCAAATCGCATTGAAAAAAAATCTACAAGTGAAATGACGGAACGCATTTGTCAATCAATAAATGAATCGTGAAACCATTCAGATTGTTCGAATAGACCGGGAGAGAACCCTAAACTCCGACATCGGCCGGCATTTTAGTTTGTTTAGCTACTTAAATGTCGTGACTACAGCTTTTTCAAGCTAAACAATTATTTTACTTTTTGTAACATGTTAATGGACATACAACTTGTTTAAAAAAATACTGTCTTATATCTAAGTGAAAATTCCTATGGGCTTGTACAGCGACCCGTTTATTGATGAAAGGAGATTTCACTACCTCAGGCCGCGTTCAGAATGACAAACATTGCCGATCGCTTCAATTTTGAAATCCGCTTTTGATAGTTCACATGCAAAGAGGGGTACCATTTGATAAACACGAGGGAGCACCTTGCCATCCTAACGCCGAGCTGATTCAGCCTGAATTGGAAATAATATTAGTATTCTAGAACTTGTGAATCGTTGAAATATAGCCGAGGCACCCAAATGACGTCAAAAATCCCTACACAGCCATTTTCAACATGGCGTGCCATGGTGTATTATATGCAGGACGAGTCCAATACATCGGTAGGTTTTACATATATTTCATTTATATTCCCTGGGCCGTGAAGATATCTTGGAATGGAACTCAATGCTTTATGAATAGAATATTAGCCCGATAACCTTAGTTGGTAGAGCACTTGACTTCAATCCACAAGATCGCGTATTCAAGCCCTGGGCTGACCATATCAACTAACAAACTAATTGTCTTTCGGGTGAGACGTTAAACCGAGGCACCGTGTGACAGTGCTATCCATCGAGCTCGTTAAAGAGCCAGGCGGAGCTCTAAGCAGTTACGTCCTGTATCCTTGCACTATCCCTCGTAACTGGGGGCGTCGATTATATAGGCATGTGCTACGGTAACGACGATAAATAAACGGAAATACACACACATCGATAGAATATATTCTAGAGATTTTGAGATTTTCCTTAAGAAATGATTATGAAGGCACGGAATTCAAATCTAATCACACAGTTTGAAGTCGCAAAGAGTTTTTATTTATTTTCATATATTCATGAAAACACAAAATATTCTCTTTATTTTTTATGATTTGATAACTTCTATAAGTATTCTATGATAAGATATCAAATGATATGTAACTACTGTTTAGAAAAGGGAATTTTGATTTGAAAAACAAATGCATTATAGGGTTGTTAACATTATGTGAAAAGAAGAAATTGCTTCAAACAAGCAATTTCTTCTTTTCTCATATTGTTTTACATAGGTCTATTTTTATCTGTGCATTAAAAAAGCGGTGCTATGTTGTAATGGGTTAACCCTTTCCTGTTTTGCAAAATTTTAGACCAGTCCAAATTCATAGGAGTTGAAGCCGATAATTTAAAGTGAATTCAATTTGAAAAATTACCATTTAGTAGGGTAGAAATTATTGTGGAAAAAGAAGAAATTGCTTGTAACAAGCAATTTCTTCTTTTTCTACAATATTTTCTCAATTATGAATTCACAGGGACGTTAAAACCAGGGATTGAACGGGAAAAAGGGTTAAATAGTGTATTTTGAGGGTGGACAATGTTATGACGCCATGAGATATCAAATATTAAATAGCGCAGATATTTTCTTGTCGAAGAACATACAAAAGCAATATATTTTTGATTACACAGCACATGTATTTAACAACTGGTAATTAATCATGCTATTGAGCAGATCCTTTCATTCACATGTTGGTCTATATTTGACAACTGCGATATCAACCCTTGTCATGCTGGACCCGGAATATTCCGGTTTTCTCAGGAGATATAGACAAAGATCAGCCTGCACATATGTACAGTCTGATCTTAGTCTACACCTTGTGTCTCTCCTTTTCAAACCAGAGTTGTTCATGAAAATAATTTTCTAGAGAAGTGCTGATGATAAAAACAAGTACATGCACTACCATTGTTTTCAGCCCTTTGATTTTAATGCAAGACTGGAAAGATTATATCCAGCATGACAAGGGTTAAAGAAAAGCGGAAATACGGAATATTGAATGAGTGGTAATGAATCATCGAACTCTTTTTACGAGTGCGTCTATAAACAGATCAAAGCATCGAAAGTACTGATGGTGGACTCGTAGAGGGATTTGCCCATTTCGGTGTAGAAAATGGCATTTTTCATATAGATAATCTGTTTAACCCATTCCCACACAGTGACGCTTTTAAACGCCCTTAAGAAAAAAAGCTTTGGAAAACATTGTGCATAATGAAGAAATTGCTTGTGACAAGCAATTTCTTCATTATCCACAATGTTTTCCATCCAAAAGGACGAAAAATTCAAAATTCCATCAACTTGAAAATGTCATCTGCAGCTTCTTTCAATTTGGACCAGTCTGAAATTTTGCTGTGTGGAATGGGTAGCGAAACATGTCGATTAACACGACTGGCTTAATAAGTAATACATTATGTTTTTATTCTAGTGTCATGTTCTAAAATAAAAACAAACAAACAAACAAAACCAAACAAGCAAATAAAAACTTAACAAAACAAACGAACAAAAAACCCAGTGCCGCACGCGTTGGGATGCCCATCAATAAAAAAACGAGACGGCTAAATTTACCTACATTAGATGAATAGTTAAAAAATACGGCTTTTAAGAACACGATTTATAATATGACGTGAATTTATGCAATTCTTCACTCTTAACAATCTATGAATTTCCTCGCGACATATAACAAGCAATTTCTTCATTATCCACAGTGTTTTTTGTTTTTTTTACAACATTTCGATCGAGGGGCATTAACAAAGCGGGGTTAGGGTGAGTATAAATTAATGAACTAGGGAATTTGTATCACTTAGAAAAATATTATTATTGCATCACGAAGATGATGGAAATCTGCCGTAAATAGTTCGAAATGCGGGGCAAGAGTAAATATTATGATTCGAACAAGAGTTAATATCATGATTCGAACAAGAGTTAATATCATGATTCGAACAAGAGTTAATATCATGATTCGAACAAGAGTTAATATCATGATTCGAACAAGAGTTAATATCATGATTCGAACAAGAGTTAATATCATGATTCGAACAAGAGTTAATATCATAATTCGAACCCTGAACACGTATGATATCTAATGAACTTATATTTGATAGATGTCCAAGTATTACACGCTATTATGATCTGAAGTCACCAAAGATTAAACCCCCAATTTAGTTTAAACCGTTTTTTATATCAAGAATTTTCTAAATTTAACTATTTAATTCGTTTTCGAAATCTGAAACTGAATATATTCTCTTGTTTTAATCTCATGGTTCAATTTCAATAATAATGATAATGATAATGAGACCATAAAGAATTTCTGTCATAAATCTCGTCTTCAATCATCTATCATTGTTAACACCCCTTTTCAATGCCACCTAATTTAAAACGCAACCCGCGCTCGATTTTATCATTCTTGTCTGTTGGATCGAATTACAATCGAGTAAGCCCACTTGTTTTGTATATGTATTGTCTGAACAAAAAAGAATTATCGATAACCTGCGCGTTTAATTGAGCCCCAAACAAGATTATGTCAACATTATTTATTAATATGTCTATGTTAAATATCCATTTAATTCATAATTATTTTACGGTAGGATATCTACGCTGCTTAAATGTAGATTAAATACTCGACTAAATTCCTGACTCAGCTTATTCAGGAATTGAACTCTTGTTAAATACTTTGACCCATTCCCAAACAACAGAATTTTAGACGGTTCCATATTGAAAGAAGCTGCAGACGACAATTTCAAGTTGAAGGAATTTTAATATTTTCATCTTTTTGGATAAAAAGGATAAAAAAATGTGGAAAATGAAGAAATTGCTTGAAACAAGCAATTTCTTCATTTTCCACCATGCTTTCCAAAGCATTTTTCTTGAGGGGAGTAAAAAAGGAGGATTTGAGTGGGAATGGGTTAAAGCGGCTCTTACATAGATTATGAAAGAAAAGTTTTGGCTCTTAATTTTCATATTTCTAATTGTAATGCTTTCAGACATTTGAAAAAGAGTGATTTAGCCGACTTTGTAATGAACATGACTGTCCATAACTATAAAAAAGAAATAAAAGAATAAAAAATATTTGGCGTTACGAGATGCCAAAATAGTCAGCGAATTTCAACCCGATTTGAACCGGAACTCACCGGCCAAGTACGTTTTCTGTCGATTACACTGAAAATTGCCTTATTTGCAGTGTCAATGACGTATCATATTACGTCATTAGCTTCAGCTAGCGATACAGTCGTTATCGACATCTTCCGTAGACAAACGACCTCACCCGATAAATTACGATGTATCAAAGTAGTGCACTATAAATATATCACATAAAATTGACTTTAAAGTGATTTAACACGAAGACAGAATATCGTGAAAATTACATTAATAACAAATGGAAAAGCAGATAATTTTCTCATATCCAATTTTTAAGCCTCCGTCATAGCGCAGTCGGTAGCGCGACAGACTCCTAAACTTCAGTCATGGGATGTTATGGGTTCGATCCCCGGCGGCGGCACATATTCTTTCCGTTATTTGTCTCTCATCAATGGGTGGATAATCGTAAACCTACATGGGATAGCATATGGAGGCTAGGAAGGATGTAGTGGTAGTACCGGTGTGAGAAATACCAAGAATCCATTATTAGGTGCTCCAGCCGCCCCGATATGAATGAAACACTGTTAAAAGTGGCGTTAAACCCCATTCAATCAATCAATTATATCCAATTTTCATGAAAATCTTTTCAAGGGCCGCTTTTAATGCTTATCAACGATAAAAGTCGGATAAAAATGAAGTGAAATAAAAAGAATGAGTGACTAGAAATTAATTCAAATTCTGTCGATAAACAATAAGGGCATTATTATAATTCATTGCGCTATGATGGCGGCCCTGTACTAAAGATGTATTGTTAAAAGGGCAAAGTACAGTTCTTTAGTAAAGCATTATAAAAGACGCGTTTTGGAAAGTGCAAATACACTATTTTCATAGAACAAATACCAAAAATGTATTTTGAATGGGAACTTCTTTGTAGAACATGTGCAAAAGATATAGCAACAAAGGGCAAAATACGAAATTCTTTGTAGAACATATACAATGTACTATATATGTATTGGGATAAGGACATGGTGTGATGTTTTTGTAGAACATTTAAATAGATGTTTTGGGAAGACCAAAGTACCGGCACTTTCTTTGTGTATAGCCGCCGTTATAGCGCAGTCGGTAGCGCGTCAGACTCATAATCTTCAATCATGGGATGTCATGGGTTCGATCCCCGGCGGCGGCACATTTTCTTTCCGACATTTGTCTCTCACCAATGGGTGGATAATCGTAAACCTACATGGGATAGCAGCTGGAGGCTAGGAAAGGATGTGGTGGAAGTACTTGTGTGAGAAATACCAGGAATCCATTGTTAGGTGCTCCAGCCGCCGCGATATGAATGAAATACTGTTAAAAGCGGCACTAAATCCCATTCAATCAATCTTTTTGTATAACCTTTACCAAAGAAATATTTGGATAAGAGCAGATTTCATTCTTTTCTTTTCTAGAACATTTGCCAAAAATGTATTTGGATAAAAGTAAAGTATATTCTTTTAGTAGAACTTTTACCAAAGATATATTTGGATAAAAGCAATTTGTAATATTTGTTGTAAAACATGCTCTTTAACGGTCAAAGAACAGTATTCTTTTAAAACACGTTTAAAAGAGGTTTGGGAAAAGGGCAAAGTATAATTTTTGCTTCAGACTTTTTTTGGTTCTTCACCACATAACTTTAAAGAGGCCAACTGAGTAATGTATCACCATAGAAACAAAGACTGAATAAAATAAAAACTCGTCTTAAAAGGCTTAGGTTGTATTTTGGAATAGACCGAATAAGAGTTCTAGTTTTGGTCATGAAAGATTCTGAAACTGACTACGAAAAAAGCACGCAAAAAAAACCCCTGCCGATAACCCATTCCTGCTTGACAAAATTTTATACTGGTCCAAATTGAAAGAAGATGCAGGTTGACGAAAATCTAAAATTCTTTGCGTTTTATGTTAGAAAACATTTTGGATATTGAAGCAATTGCTTGAGACAAGAAATTTCTTCTACATCCACAATGTTTTCCAAAGCTTTTTTCTTGCGGGGGGAGTGATTATGTGGCAATGTGTTAAGGGATCAAATCATCGTCACTACAGCTTAATCAAGCTGTAGTTTATGGTCAAGTTATGATTGTAAATAAAAAGACATTTAATTTATTGTGTGGAATAGAATGAATTAAGGCCAAGAGCTTGTAAATCGATCAATTTGGCAAATAATTGTTTAAGAAATGTAAAAATATGACATCTGTCATATTAAGATTTCAAGATTTTATTAAACATATTAAAATTGGTAAAATATAAGTGTTTACCCGCTGGTGGTATACAGTGTAATTTGAAGGCCAATAAGAATTCTGATGATCAACATTTTAGGACCCATTAGGTTTGACCATCCATTCGTCTGTCTTAAGATCTTATTTGTGAACCGTGAGGGAAATAAACCTTCCTGGAAGTTCCGAAAAGTATCGAACCTGGTCAGATTGCGCGGACCATGTAGGCTGATCGGGGTCGACTCGTTATTGGTTGATTTTCTCAAAGTTTTTCATCTAACTGACCTCTGATGGATCTCATTTTTTTTCGTTTTTTCATTTCCTGTACAAACCCAGGATTTTACATTGCTACATTGCTTCGATTTTGACCTTGAGAAAACATTGAGGAAAGAGATGATATTGCCTGTATCAAGCAATTCCTTTTTTACCACTATATTTTCTACCACATAGGTAAAATACATTTCAAATTAAATCCAACTTTCATTGTCGTCTGAAAACCTCTTTCAGTTTAGACCAGTCAAAAATTAAAAAAAAAAAAAAAAAAAAAAAAAGGGGGAAAGTGTTAAGATGAATTTTCTGCTTGATGGATGATATTCTTTTCATAGGCAACTATTATATACAATGCGCGTCTGTACGTGTATTAGGGTTTTGCTAGCACACTATAATTGCATGAAAAGAGAAAATTGATTTTCAATGGTAAACCTGGGGTAAGTTGAATCGTTTTGTTTACGTAACATTTAACCCATGACCATACGGAATTTTTTTCTGGTTAAAATTGATAGAAGTTGCAAACAACAATTTAAATTTTATGAAATTTTGGGTTTTTTCAACTCTCTGTGTGGAAAACATTGTGGAAAATGAAGAAATTGCTTGTTTTGGGTAGAAAACATTGTGGAAAATGGAGAAATTGCTTGTAACAAGCAATTTCTTCATTTTCCACAATGTTTTCCAAAGCTTTTTTCCTTGGGGCCGTTTAAAAGCGTCACTGAGAGGTAATTGGTTTAACGCTTCTCTTAATCGTTAACAAACGATTAAGATATTAAAAGACTAGGACGTTAGACTACTTATAGTTTTAATTTTTTTAGCATTATTCACATTTGCTTTGTTCGCTCTGGGTTGTTTGTCACAAGAAAAGGGACGGAGCGGGAGTTCAGCAATACAAATAAGAAAAAAACAAACCCACAAACAAAGACGAACAAATAAACAAAAAACAACAAACAAACAAACACCCCCCCAAACAACAAAACAACAACAACAACAAAAAAACCCTGATCGGATGAATCATAGGTCAATCAAAATTGGTATTTCAAAAATTTGTATAAAGTAAGGTAGAGTGGCCATTCAACATTGAGGCGACCCTGGTAAACCTGTGTCAATGCTTTCTCATTTCTTAGATGGTCACATGCCGCAGTATTGGTTGCTGTATTATGATGTGTTTTCTTGTTAACTAATTTAGGCTAAGAATGCTCAATTCCCTAACATTACATATTCATTTTCGTATTTTCGTATCTAAAAGTCTCGGATTTGATCAATCGCTGCCCCGCCCCACTTACTCCATAGCCCCGCCCATTGACTCTGACTGGTAGTTCAACTTCGATCTTAAAATTCGTGACTAGTGGCATGTAATCAAAAAGTAGAATGGTTCATTGGCGACATAAATATCGTAACTACAGCCATAAACTGTAGTTGCAACATTTAAATCGCCACACCAACAAAAATGCTTTACATAAATTTCGACAGATGTCGGAGTTCTAATTTAACTTCTAATCAAAACGAATGTTTTGATTGGCCGTATTTTCTTTGGTTGACAGCCACGATTGGTCGATTCGGTTAACTAAAGAGGCGAAAAGATTTGTATCCACACAAGAAACATTCATTAAAATTTCAAGACTCTTATAGATAGAAAGATCGATAAAAGTTCTTTTATTTGAACATGTACTTATATGGTAATTACATGTTTAGACAATGAAATGAGATAACATTTTCTTAAGTAGCTGCGAAGAGTGAAATCGTGCTTTTTTCGAGGACAATATTTTGTGCCTTTTAATCTTATAGATGGGTCGCTTGCACTGCCCAATTATCGCTAACAGAACATTCGACTCAGATAGAAAACGACATTTCTTTGCAAAGCAATAAGGCCAGTTACATGTAACAAAAAATAAAATGATAGGTTGGTGACCTAAACGTCGTAACTACAGCTTGAATAAGCTGTAGTTACGACGTTTACGTCCCCTAACCAACAAAAATGCTTGACACAAATGTTGGATTTCAAAGTTCACTTCCGGTCGAAATGAATGATTTTGATTGGTCAGTCGGTTTTTTGATTGACAGCGGCGATCTGTTGACCCTTTCCTGTTTTTCAAAATTTTAAACTTGTCCAATTTGAAAGAAGTTACAGATGACACCATAGAGTGAGTTATATATTTGAAAACTAATAAATCTGCAAGATAGAAAATATTGTGGGAACAGAAGAAATTGCTTGTTACAAGCAACTTCTTCTTTCCCACAGTGTTTTCTCAAGTATAAAATCACAGGGACGTAAAAACCAGGGATTTTACAGGAAAGGGTTAATTTAACGCCTTGTCTTTTAAATTAATTGCGTGGGCTGTCAATTGCCGAGGCATGTCTTTTTAGCGCGATTAAATCTAAAAGAAATAACCAGGAGTGTGAATTTGGAGGGTGAGCAACAAAAATATCGTAGCTTTAGTTTGATAAAAGATGAACTTACGATATCAAGGTCGCCCGCCGACGATGATCGAAGTCACTTTAACCCATAACCAGCTGCCAAAAGAATTTTCAGACTACATGTTTTAGTTGATGAAATGAGCCTGTGCGTGACATTTCCAACAATTTCGCATGTGCGTGACTCGCACATATTGAACACCCTGGACAGCCTTTTGGGACAATTAGAATATTCGCTGATTGTTTAAAGATGCTTTGGGACAGTATCTATTTACAGAGCGCAGAGTGAAGACTCTGATCAGACTGTGCGGATGCACAGGCTGATCTGAGTCTTTACTTGGCGCACATGTGTAATGGTTGGAAATGTCATGCACGCGCTAATTTTAAAGATCATTATTTTTTTGAGATATGAAACATTTTTGATAGTAAAGAAACTGCTTATAACATTCAATTTCTTCATTTTCTACAATTTGTTTGAATTTATTTTTTTCGTGTGGAGCGTAAAAAACGAAATTATTTTGGAAGGGGTTAATTATCCTCAAGTCGAAAGTTTAAGGTTTTAACAACCTGGGATTAAAACGATTAATTTGAATTCTTTAAGCTGTGATACGGAGACAAACTTTGGACAGAATAACGCTTTTCATGTTCAAATTGTAGCATTATATGAAGGTTTTCTTTCCAAAAAAAATCAACTAACTAAAGTCATGAGATAAGGAAAAAATGCCAATTGTATTTGTGCTACCAAAAGTCGTAACTACAGCTTGAGCAATATATATTTATACTGTTATAGAGGCTCATTGGTGAAATGGTTTAAAGAATACATGTCGTTGGCAACATGGTTTTCGGTTTTATTGCCTTTACTTTTTGTTGAACAATTTTGATTTGAATACAAGTGTTCCGTAATTTATGGCATCTTTATTACGTGGTTATAGATTATATACGTTTTGAGGAGGTTATGTCACATTATTACCTGGATATGTGTCGGGGATATAACACGGTAAGTAATCACATTTAGGTGCTTTAACCTACTTCTAGAATTTTAGACTGCTCCAAATCTAAAGGTTTTGCAGACGAAAGTTTCAAGCTGATTCTTTTTTTTGTCTATTTGTGAAGAAAATTATTGTTGATAACGAAGAAATTGCTTGTTACTAGTTTTTTTTTCTACAGGGGCGTAAAAAGCAGAATTGTCAGGGATAGATTCAAAAACGTATTACGGATCCGCTTAAAAGTCGTCACTCTATCTGTCCGTACGTTATTCCATTTCCCCGGGCAATACCTTAACTCTTTCCTGTACAACCCGGGATTTTACGTCACTGTGATTTTATAATTGAGAAAACATTGTGGAAAAGAAGAAATCTCTCCCTTTTTCCGCAATATCTTTTACCACATGGGATGGTTTCATTTCAAATTACATCCAATTTTCATTGTCGTCAGCAACCTATTCCGTTTTGGACCAGTCAAAAATGTAAAATGAAATAATAAACAACAACAACAAAAAAGAAAAACAGGAAGAAAGTGCACACATATTGCTTTTGTTGATTTTAGATTGTAAGATGGTGTCACGGAATACATTTCTTATCATTTAATGACATCGAGCGAAAAGCAAATATTTTACGAATTTTGATTACTTTGTAATGGAACTATTTTATGAGCAAGCATCGAAAAAATAGCTGCGTGCTCAGAATTTTGTTCATGGGAGTAGGAATAACTTTTCGGCCAATCAGAATGCTCGTTTCTGGTGGATTGATTGATTGTTTGAATGGGGTTTAACGCCGCTTTTCAGAGTATTTCAGTCATATCGCGACGGCTGGAGCACCTAACAATGGATTTCTGGTATTTCTCAGACCAGTAACGTCCAGCAGCTATCCCACTTAGGTTTACGATTATCTACCCATGGGTGAGAGACAAAGGTCGGAAAGAATATGTGCCGCCGCCGGTAATCGAGCAAATGACACGTTTCTGATGGATGCCGATCCATTAATTCAATTTATTTGAAAATAATCGACTGTCTACACATGTCATGGTCTTGTTTCAAAACATCCAAAATAATTTCCCCGACGAAAACTTTTAAATCTTCACTGTTTTTCAAAATTTAATCGTTGTTCATTTTGAAAGAAGTTGAAAACGACAATTAAAAGTAGCCAACCTACAGTGAAGAAAATATTGCGGGAAAAGAAGAAATTGCTTGTTATAAGCGATTTCTTCTTTTCCCACAATGTTTTCTTTTGTACAAAAGCACAGAGACGTACAAACAAGGGTTTTTGCAGGAAAAGGCTTTAAGCGCACAACCTTTGCTGATATTAATCTTATCTATAGTTTAACTTTATTTTAAAGGATCCTGTAATTTTAACGGGTGTATTTTGATATTCAATAAAGGATTAAATTATATTCTTTCCCGGTGCTATGAAGAACGCTTTATGGATTAATCCCCCCTTTCACACTCCTCAACAAATAGTTGGAATAATGTTGAAAATGAAGAAATTGCTTTCCACATTATTCTCTTCCGAAAGAGACAAAGATTTTTAAAAAAATCAACAATTTGAAATTGTTGTCTGCAACTTTTTTTCAATTTGGACCGGCCCAAAATTTCACTGTGTAAAAAGGGGTTAGAGTTCCTGTAAAACTTTCTCATATTTTACATCTAATCAACAATATTTATTAAAATGTATGAAAACGTATTACTTTAGAATTTAAAGACTTTAAATTGAAGTTAACACTGAAAAAGACATGCCACCCATTATAAATCATCATATAGTTATGATTTTTTGTTAAATCATCTAAGTGTTCCTGGGTCTTCAAGCAAGAGGATCTTCTAATGCTTGAACTACTTTTGTAAGAAACTCGAAAGAATATGTGAAGAATCCCTTGGTGAAGATTTCTATGCATAAAACATTCCCTAATATCAATCTCCCAACTTCACTCTGAAAAAATACTGTATTTTTACTCGGGTGTATTTGAAATCCTTGTTGGAATTTAGTTTAGAGCTTTCCCAGTTTTTCTGACAAGCACTTTAGTGAATTAAACCTTGACACGCTGAATAAAATCCTTTCTCTTAAATGCATCAAAATCAAAGGACTGGGAGGACTGAAATGCTCTGAGATGAGTCAATATTTCTTTTCTTTGTTGATGTTGTAAACAACTTTGACTGAAAACAGCGAACATGTAGTATTGATTAAGATCAGACTGCACGTATGTGCCGACTGATCTTAGTCTACCCTCTTTTAAACCAGAACTGTTCCAACATGAAAAGGGTCAGTCTATTGTAAATGCATACTCGATCAATCTGTTCCTTTTACAAAGACATTATTAATGAAAGAGATATGCCTCGCTCGAATGTTGCAGACGGGACATTTTATTTGTTTACACTCTTTGGGCCGCAATAAGTATTGAAACATGGTCAGAATAATCGTTTAGTTACAAGGATGAACACTATTGAGGATTGAAAGATTCCATAGATGGGAAAGGGGGCTTAAATTAAGACACTTTCTTTGTTAGTATTCTCGGGGTCTCAAGCATTGCAAAGCTTGATAAAAGTTGGTCTGCATGCTTGTTAGGTCATTTGGATAACCCCTATTTAAAATTTGAATTGTTCTTTTGGAAAACACGAGTGGGGCGGGGGCTTTATGGTTACATTTTAGAGGCCACAATTTTAAGCCAAATTTGATGAAACCTGATCAGAATGTTGTTTAGGTCATAAGGATGAATCCTATAGAACATGGAAATCACAATTGGAATTCTCACGTTCTAGGGGCCACAATTTTGACCCAGTCTTGATGAAACTTGGTGAGAATGATTGCTACGTCAGAATAATAAACCCCATTGAATAGCGATTGTTCCAGTGAGAAATATTGGAATAAGGGGCATGAATTACGGTTTCTTATTTTACTCTCTATGGACCACAATTTTGGCACAATTTTGATGAAATTTTGTGAGAATGGTTTTCAGACCACAAGAGTGAACCCCTTTGAAAATGGTGAGGTTCCAGTGGAAAACACAGGAAAAGAAGCATTAATGATGATTTAATTAACATTAACACATTTTATAAGCCTTGTTTACTGCTTGGCTCTTTACAAACATGACCCGCTTTGATGTTCCAGTTTCGCAATCCTTTATTCTCTAAAGAAATCAGGTGAGCGATCCAGGGCCATCCTGACCGTCTTTTTGAAATTATATGAACTAGAAATTGTCGTCCAACACTTCTTTGTATCTGGACCAGTTTAAAATGTTGTTATTTGATAATTTGTTAAACTTCTCTTTTATGCTGTTTATACAAACTACGTAACAAAACTGAAGATACCAAAAGTGCTTGCGTGTATCGATATTTCATTAAATAAAGTTGTTTGCCGTTTTAAATATATTTTAAGTGCTTCGCCCATATAATTGGCATATTAGTCTTACTTTAAGTTGTGAGTTTACTTAAACATTCTGTATCTTGGTTAACCCATTCCTGTTTTCCAAATATATAGACTTCTCCAAATTGATAGAAGTTGCAAATGACAACTAAAAGTGAGTGCAATTTGAAAAGTAATCAACCTACAGGGTAAAAAATATTGTGAGAAAGGGAGAAATTGCTTGTCACAAACAATTTCTTCTTTCTCACAATGTTTTCGCAAGTTGAAAATCCAAGGGACATAAAAACCAAGGATTGAACAGGAAAGGGTTAAGCATATTTATTTAACATCTATTTTGATACAAGTTCAAATTAGAATAATCTCTCTCGATTCTGTTTCCTAGAGTTCAAATAGTTTCTCGCACAGAATGTGTGGGTCAATGAAAGGGCCATGATCGATAGCCTCTCTCTGGATTGAACTTATGGACCTCTTGACCATGCAGCAAGCGGTCTATCCCATTGACACCACCAATAACTTGAAATGTTGCTCCATTTCCCTCTGTATATAGCCCAACCCTTGTCATGCTGAAAACAACAGCGTACAAAATTCATTGAAATCAAAGAGCTGAAAGCACTTGAAGTCCTTAAAGAGGGCTAATATGTTTTTATATTTCTTTTGAAAAATAATTTTAGAAAAAATCTTCATTTAAAGAAACAAAGAGGTGGTGTAGACTAAGATCAGCCTGCACGTATAAGTCTTTACCTCCTGCAAAAACAAAAATAGACTGGCATGACAAGGTTTAAGATTCAATTACAGGGTTTCGATTGTAGTAAATGCTCTTTGAGCTTTCAGACCAAGAAATCCACATGCTAGTCAATAGTCTTTACACCATTACCAGAGAATCCCGTTTTTTGCTGCCCCTCAAATTAAAGGTTCAAGATAACGATGTGGCAATTATAGAAATTGCTTGTTACAAGTAATTTCTATATTTCCCACATTGTTTTTTATTTACTAGAAAAGACAGAAATGTTTCAAAATTCTATCAATTTAAAACTGTCGTCTGCAACTTCTTCCTTTTTCGACCAGTCTATCTTATTGTTTTCTAGTAATGGGTTAAACCCATCCCATTTACTTTCTCAATAAAACTTAATGTATATCAGCGTTTGGCTACATAAGCACCGTAACTTATTAATTTAGCTGTAGTGAGTGATAGTTTTGGTATGTTCGTTTATTTATCCCTCTTTCGTTACACATGCCCATATGAGCGACGCCCCCCGAAGACGGTTAGTTGTTACAGAGGATAGTGCAAGGATACAGGACGAAACTGCTGAGAGCTCCGCCTGGTTCTTTAACGTGCTCGATGGATAACATCGTCACTCGCGGCCTCGGTTTAACTTCTCATGGTCCGAAATTCAAGAATCCAATTTCAATGTAGTTCGTTAGTTTGATCATCCCGAGGATCGAACCCGCGATCTCGAGGTTTGAACTCCAGTGCTCTTCCCAATGAGCTAATTGATCCGACATATAT
Source organism: Fragum fragum (assembly GCA_946902895.1). Lineage (NCBI taxonomy): Eukaryota > Metazoa > Mollusca > Bivalvia > Cardiida > Cardiidae > Fragum > Fragum fragum. The sequence goes on from OX336378.1 coordinate 5,962,976, forward strand.
CTAGGGCTGTTCCTGAATGTAATTTGTTTGTTTGAATGGGGTTTTACGTCGCTTTCAACAATCTTTCAGTTATATCGCGGCGGATGGAGCACCTTACAATGGAATCATGGTATTTCTCACACCAGTACTACCATTACATCCTTTCCTAGCCTCCAGCTGCTATCCCACATAGGTCTACGATTAACGACCCATTGGTGAGAGACAAATAGTAGGAAAGGATGAGTGCCGCCGTCCTGAATGTAAAGTAAAGTTGTATATAGGACGCAGCCATCAATGGCCGACACCAGATAAGAGCGTTTTATACCTGTTTGGTTAATCTGTTAAGGGCTTTCAACAAATCAACGAATAAATATGTAAATAAGTACGGCGACTTTTTACAGGATTTCAATACATCCATTAAACTGTTGATAACGGTCTTTCACGTGTAAATGTTTCTGAATAAAAATCAGCACTTTCATATTTAGAGACCGAGGCATCAAATAGGGCGTGCGTATGGTGGTTGAATGTTGGTAATCGAGATATGTTGCTGTGTAGTAGTAACACCACTTTCCACATATGGCACTAAACCATGGGTTCCTTGTTTTTCACATCAGTTTTAACACTATTTCCGAGCCTCCAGCTGCTTCTCCAATTAGACTATTAGTTTAATTTATACGAATTTATTCTAGATGGACTGCGACAAAATCTGTACGCTTATTGAGTCGTTCTCGACCACTCACAATCCAGATGTTTTCACATCCCCGAAAGAGGAGCAGTGGCTTAACCCATTCCAACACAGTAGAATTTTAGACTGGTCCAAATTGAAAGAAGCTACAGACGACAATTTCAAGTTGATAGAATTTTGAATTTTTTCGTCATTTTGGGTAGAAAACATTGTGAATAATGAAGAAATTGCTTGATAGAAGCAATTTCTTCATTTTCCACAATGTTTTCAAAAGCTTTTTTCTTGAGGGTTGTAAAAAGGAGGGATGAGTTTTAATGGGTTAAACCCACGGCCCTCAATTGTACAGCTGGGTAGACTGGGACTGGCTATGAAGTGTCTTGCCTATAAACACATTCAGGTAGCGGTATGGCTCGAACTCGTGACACTGGTGAGGAACAGCTTTCAATTTTCAACGGGAACACTCATCATTATACAAAAAAGGAAAGAATAGTAATAATCACTATAATATAAAACGTCCGAGCGTCTTTCTTTCTCCGTCCGTTATTCGTTTCTTTGGTGCTTGACATCCCCCAACATCCTTACACCGATTTATGTCTTCATTACAATATTGATAAAAATTAAAGACACAAAGAAAGAATTTATTATATTTACTTTACAATAAATATGACAAACACTTCACCATATTATAATTGAACGTTACACGTACTGTTGGGCTCGTAGCAATAAGCAATGAAACCAACAACCTTCGCACTAGAAATCAAAACTAGGAGGTAATCGGCGCTTGGTGACCAAAGTGTTGAAACTGCGCCTTTGATAAATGAATACTATTGGGGAAAGAGTTTTACGATGGAAGATGTTTTAGTTAATGAACCAATTCCCACACAGTATGGCTTTTTTACATCCGTCAAAAAAAGCTCTGATAAACACTGTGGACAAGGAAGAAATGTATTTTACCTTAAAAGACAAAGATTTTTTTAAACATCGCCGAGTAAAAACTGTCGTCACATATTTTTTTGAATTTTGACCATTCTAAAATAATCGTCTGACAATGAGTTAAGTTTTTGATCAATCAAAACATGCGGGTTTTCTTTCAATGACCCGTGTGAATGTATAAATCACAGGGAGAGAGGGAGAGAGATCTCATATCATGGATTTAAGATTAGCATAATGACAAACTGAAAGTTAAATTTGTTTTGTGATAACCGAGCAAGTTGTTTTCTGCGCCAGACTGACTTGTTAAATAGTGGAAAAACGGAACTTAGTTGGGAGATAGAGAGGTTTAATTTTTCAGTCTTCGATGTTTATCATATATCAATTTTATATATTGACTGTTTCTATTTAATTTTTTTCCATTGAATACTTCTTTCGAATTCGATTAAAGTTGATTTGTTTATATTAATCATACTATTGAATATTAAGTTCCAACAGGGAAACGCTATTTCATCTGAATTTTAATAATTTGATAATTCATTGTACAATTATTAAATATATACCAGTAAATTTCTTAAATATTTTCGTCGTGATTCAGCGACCGGAAGGTTGACTGGAAGTGAGCTTCATATTCCGACATTGGTCGACATTTTGGTGAAGCATTTTCTTTTTGGTTTAGGCGACTTAAACGTTATAACTAGAGCTTATTCAAGCTGTAGTTACGCTGTTTGGGTCGCCACAACGTTGTTTTTTTGTGATATGTAACTGTCTCTAAACATTTAAAAATAACGATTATTCAATATCTAAATCGAACTTCCTGTCGGAGTTAAATGGGCGTGGCCAGCGAATCGATGATTTAACACGTGATATTTTCGACTATTACACATGTTTGTAACGTAAAGACTCAGAACAGTCTGTTCATCTACACAGTCTGATCAGAGTCTTTATGATAATGTTTCGTAAGTTTGGTTACTTAACGCTTTACAGATTTTTCCAAATTTTAGACTTGTCCAAATTCAAAGGTGTAACAGATGACGTTATAAATTGAAGGCAATTCTAAAAAGTACAATCCTATATAAGAGAAAATATTGCGGGAAAAGAAGAAATTGCTTGTTACAAGCAATTTTTTCTTTTTCAACAATATTTTCTCAAGTATCATATCACAGAAACGTAAAATTCAGGGATTGTACGGTAAGTCGTTCAGACTGGTGTTCCCGAAAGAATCGATTTACCAATAAAATCATTCGTTTAGACCGGAAGTGAATGTTGACCCCCGACATTTGCGTCAAACATTTTTGTTGGTATGACCGCTCCAACGTCGTAACCACAGATCATTCACGTTTATGTTACCAACCAAAAAGTTGCTTTATATGTTATGTTCCCGATCATCCAATCCTAATCTGTAAAAGTATAGAAACAGAATTTCGTTTCTACTTTGGTACTAGACAGAGGTAGCATTGTCCTTTTTATTTCCAAAAAGACCTAAAAATGATGACTGTTTCTGCTTTTTCAACCAGAATGCCTCAAATTTACCCCCCCCCCCCAAAAAAAAAGAGAAAGAAAAAACAAAACAACAACAACAACAAAAAACAACACATACCAAAAAAAAAATAGAAAAATCAAAAATTGCACGACAAGAATCACAGATTTGTGGCTAGATGGGAAATATAATTAGCTTTAACCAAAATGGCCATGCTTCGTCAGCCAAAATATAGAACCAGTGTACTTTTTTTCAGAACTTTGTTCTCTCTATGTATACCGATTTTCGGTAGTTTACACTTGATTTAATTATTTGCGTCTATGCAATGCGATGACCGAAAAATATAGCGTAGGAGACGATATACACCGGTTCCTATTGTGCTACGAGATGGTGTTTGCTTGTGGTGGAGACGGAAATTAAATAATGTGTAAAGGATATATGACGTGATGTAGTTTAAATAAAATAATTATCTGACTTGATTTCCTGATGCCGGTAATATAGGAGTTAAGCGAATTATTGGGATGTAATTAAAGGTCGTAAAAATCTATATTGCGTGCAGTTTCATCATTTATTCATCGAGTCGGCTAACAGACGGAGATTTTATTGATATCTGGATTAATTGCCGGGATCCTTTGAAATGATTAGTTTTCGATCATCGAAAATAATTACAGCGTCTTGATGTTTGAAGATAAAAAAAGTTGTTCCGTCCTTTATGATTAGAGACCAACTGAATTTGATTTGAAATAAGATGAAATAAATGTCACAAAACGAATGGTGTGGCAATGACCAATCGCTGGCCCCACCCATTGACTACCTAGGCCCCGCCAATTAATTCCAACAGGAAGTTCCGCTTCGATTTTCAATGGCGTTATTATGCAAAATTTACGGCCAGTAGCATGTAACAAAAAAGTAAAATGGTTGGTTGGTGACCTAAACGTCGTAACTACAGCTTGAATAAGCTGTAGTTACGTTGTTTAAGACCCCCCAAAAAATGGCGATCAATGTTGGAGTTGATAAGCTCACGTCCGGACTGAATAAATTATTTGATTGGTCGGTTCATTCCTTGATTGCCATCACGATTGGTCAATTGGCGGATCGCTGACCACGCCCACTAAATTCCGACAGAAAGTTTAAGTTGGATTTTAACCCTTTCCCGTTTAATCCCTGGTTTTTACATCCCTGTAATATTATACTTGAGAAAACATTGCGGAAAAGAAGAAATTGCTTGTAACAAGCAATTTCTTCTTTGTCCACAATGTTTTCTTCCATAAAGGATGGATACTTTTTTTTAGTAAACTTTCTGTATAATTTCGTCTGCTACCACTTTGAATTTGGACAAGTCTGAAATTAGGAAAAACAAGTAGAGGGTTTAACTGTATTAATTGCAAATTTATGGCAAGTACTACTTAAATTAAAAAAAAAACGTAAAACCATTGGCTGTCGACCTAAACGTCCTAACAACAGCTTCAATAAGCTGTAGTTACGACGTTTAAGTCGCAAAACCAACAATAACCATTCACATAAATATCGGCCAATGTCGGAGTTCAAAGTCAACTTCCGGTCTAAATGAATGATTTGAAGAGTCGATCGATTCTTTGATTGATATCAGCGATCTGTGAATTAAGGTATATACAGATTAAGGTTTTCATTTAAAAAAAAATTTCAAGTATTGATAGATAAAGCGTGCGAGTAAAACAACAACAACATCATCATCATCAACAACAACAACAACAACAACAATTTAAACAACAACAACAACACCAGCTCCAACAAAAACAAAACAAAATAACAACACCCCCCCCCCCCCTACACAGGCAACACTCAACCCATTCCCACACAGTGACTCTTTTTGACACCCCAAAAGAAATACATTTGGGAAAACATTGTGTAAAATGAAGAAATTGCTTGTTACAAGCAATTTCTTCATTTTCCACAATGTTTTCTACTAAGTAAGTGGAAAAAATCTGGAATTCCATGAATTTTAAATTGTCGTCTGCAACTCTTTTCAATTTGAACCAGTCTAAAATTTTGCCGTCTGGGATTGGGTTAAACCATCGTTTGTGACCGTGAATTCATTAAGTTTTCAAACATTATGAAAAATGTAAATGATTTACAAATCGTTTTCATCAATATTATCCATTCTCCTAAAATCAAAGTACTCGAGGTTTACTTTAAACATCGAAAATTTAAGACTCTTGTCATAGCTGTTTCGGCTCAGAAATGCGACAAAAAATATAAAAAGAAATCACCTTGCTTTAACCCTTTATCAAGTATCATATCGACTGTGTTCTACCAAAACCTCGCAACTATAGCTTGTTCTAAGCTGTAGTTACGAGTTTTTGACAGAACATCGACGATATTTGATTATATGCCTATAAATATTTCTGGTGAAGCATATATATTCAGCATATGACGTTATAATGTGAACAAAAGTTAGCAGAATAGTACAGGAGAAAGGAAATACTTGTAGAAATATAGATTTTTTTATTCCATCGAATTAATTTAATAAAAAGATATACAATAACGGAATATTATGTTACGCTAGCAATACAATATCTTGTATTTGATTCTCGGTGTGGAGGAAAATTTGATATTCCAGTCGACTTCCCCCCCGCAGTTCGAAGCAAATACACGGTGTTGTATCATTATTATACCATAATATTCCCTATGTACATAATTCAAATAGACTTAAGCCTAGGTTTATAGACGTTTTTATTTTAGTCGAAATCACTTGTTAATAAACCTTCAATTTATTATCAAAATTATAATAACTGTAAACAGACAGTGCCTTGATATTGGACAAACTAATCCGCTCTGGATTACCCAGATCTTGTACAACGATATCGCTTCCGTAATACAGTGATATAAAACTAGAATTTCACTCGAGGGCTACCAAAATATCGTAACTACAGCTTTGGTAAGCCGTAGTTACGAGGTTTGATAGTCCTCTGGAGATATTTTCATTTGAAAGAGTTGACTGAACGCCCGTTGTAAATCGAAAAATGGATTATCCAATCAAATCGTTCAATTGGACGGATTGTGATTTGACCTGTAACTTTTAGTTCAAATATTTGTCTTTGGGGACCTAAACGTCGCGACTACAGCACATTTTACTTAACTTTCCTTTTGTTTAACGTACACGGTTATGATTATGCAAATTAACGTCGATTTATAAATCAGACTGTTTGCCATGTAGGATGTCAATTGTCTTTGTTTGTTTGTTTGAATGGGGTTTTACGCCGCTTTCAACAATCTTTCAGTTATTTCGCGGCGGCTGGAGCACCTAACAATGGAATCCTGGTATTTCTCACACCAGTACTACCATTACATCCCTTCCTAGCCTCCAGCTGCTATCCCACATACGTCTACGATTATCGGCCCATTTGTCAATTGTCGTACCTAGCGATCTTTTAATTTCATATTGAAACTCGAATTACGGTTGAAATAGTATATGTGTGACATCATGCTGTAAGGGAACTCCCGTGTCCCTGGTAAAGCAACAATGTGCCCGTTATCCAGAAAAACTTGCCTAATCATTGACGTTACGTACGTTATGACGTTGAAAAATTCTAACGCTTTGATGATGTCACTTATGACCAATCGCTGGCCCCGTCCACTTACTACGTTTGTCCAACAAGGAAGTCCGATTTTAAACGCCGTTACATTTGAAAATTTATGGAATGTAGCTTGCAACAAAAAGAAGAATTGTTGGTTGGCGATCTGAAACGTCGTAAGTACAGCTTGAATAAGGTGTAGTTACGACGTCTAAGTTGTCAAACCAACGAAAAAGCTTAACAAACATGGCGACCAAAGTCGGTGTTCAAAACTCACTTCTGGTCTAAATGGAAGATTCCATTGGTCGATTTATTATTTGTTTGACTTCTACAATTCGTCAGTTGTATAATTATCGCTACGTCCATCAAGCATACGTTTTGGAATACATTGTGGAAAATGAAGAAATTGTTTGTTACTTGTCTCTAAATCAATATTATTCGAAAAATAAAAACAAAAAACCCCAAAAAAAACAAAACAAAACAACAACAACTAAACAGAATATTTTTGATACATATTTATGTCGTGCTGATGCTTCGGGGTGATAGTGCAATATCGGGCTTACATCAGCATTAAAAAGTTTCAAAGTTGAAAACGAAATAACCCCTACCAGTCTTTGCAGAAAAAACATTTTGACATTACAAGAATAATCAAGGCATATTTCAATGATGTCCAACGTATATGTGGCAGTGGATGTCGTGCATTTTTAAAAGTCTCTTTGTTTTTTAAGAAGAAGAAGAAGAAAAAAAAAAAAGCCCAGTGCTTCGTGACAGACATTATACTAGGAATGTTTTGCAAAATCTGTTAGATTTCCTTAATAACTTAATGGGAAATATGCGATAAAATATGCCTCGTTTTGTTTGCTTTCCTTTCATAATTAATGCCTTCGTCACAAACGATCTTTTCTATGTATACCTAGGCTTTGAAATGCATTTTAAATGAGATTTTGATGGCAAACTAATGCCGACGGATTGACACCAAACCAATTATTAATAGAACTGTATCTGTCTGCCTTTTTATCAGTCTTACTACGTCAATTCTTTAACCCATAACCAGACGAAAAAAATTCTCAGAATTTGCCAACCTGATTATTGAATTTTATAAATATTTGTTTTTCTATGTAGAAAGCAATGCGGTAAGTGAAGAAATTGCTTGTAACAATTTTTGATTCTCCCATTATTTTTCCACGGGCTATTTTCTTGGCGGGTGCAAAAAACGTTTTTCAGGATTGTGTAAGAAAGATTTAAAACTACCGGTCAGTTTAACGGGGTTTTACCTTTCAATGATATACTAGAAACTACAACATCATAAACAGAATACAAACTGGTTTCTTTAAAGTCAGATTTGATATGGACAGTGATTGATTTTTTTATTCAAGAAATGGTGAGAATAATTTTTGTTTTCATTGAGGTATGAACCTAAAAAACTTAATCCTGCTAATGTATGAATCCGCCTCGCGAATTCATGCCGTGTGATTAAGTTTTAAGTTTCATATTTGAATGAAAACAAAAGGATGTTCTCATCATTTCTAATAACTTAATGCTTTTAAGCAAAAGAAAGCAAATGTTTTTCAAGTTTTGAGTCTGGGGAACTTTGGGGATCTATTTTGTGCGAAAGCATACAAAATAGTAGCTTGTTCAAAAGTTTGTTCGTGGAAGAATGAAAAACAAACAAATAAATAAATTAAATAAATCAGCAAATTAAAACGCTCGAATCTTCACAGTTCTAATCTTATTTTGAAGAAATTGTCCTTAAAAGACAAGCATGTGGTTTAATTCAAATTTCAATGGCCATTCATTCCAATTCTTTCTACGTGCTGTAAGTACATATATTTTTTATCAGTGTGTTATTCCTTCCAATATACCAATGCAGATTTTTTTTACATATAGATGATAATTTATTCAAGTAAATTAAAGCAAACCAAACTGTTTATCTTCCTTCGCTATCTGAATTAAGTTTTACCAATTTCATTATACCTCTTAAGGTGGATAAAGGCCGTCTTAACATCAAAACAAATATACATTTGCAATAATCTATGTGAATAAACTATGACCGCTTTCTCCAATTAAATGCATTGAATTCGGGATCTTCTTACAAATGATTCACCCTTTGAAATATACGGATGTGATATGGTGCATTGTTTGGTGTGTTAAACCTTTCCTGTTTTGCAAAATTTTAGACCTGTCCAATTTCAAAAGTTTTGCAGACGAAAATTCTAAGTGGATTTAATTTGAAAAATAACCATTCGGTAGGGTACAAAATATTGTGAAAAAAGAAGAAACTGCTTGTTACAGGCAATTTCTTCTTTTTCTACAACATTTATTCAATTATGAAATCACAGGAACGTAAAAAACAGGGATTGAACAGGAAAGGGTTAAATCAGTGATCAAATTTCATTGATCCCGGCTAGAGACTAATTGATATACATGTTATAAAATGTGTATTTATTATCAACATTTTTAGACATTCATCGAATTGTTGAAAATTAAAAATGCATTTGAAAGGAGAGTACGAAATTTTCGATAATGTATAAATCTACAAGCACGGATGAAAGGTGGGATGTGAGAAAGGATTCTTTTCTCATTTGTCATTTATCTATTCGCCTGTCTGAATTCACTTGTACGGCTTGAATATTTAGTTATCCAAATTTTCAGTAATATTTTCGGTAAAAATTTTAACCGAAAAAATTCAGTAATATTTTTCGGTCAAAATTTTAATTGCTTTTCTTTTGCTGGAGGCTGCAACCTCTTCTCTTTTGACAAGTCAAGAATTTCGACATCATGGTAATTGATTGGCCGTCAATCGAAATCATTTGACCAATCAAATCCTTCATTTTAGCCGAAAATGAAACTTGAATTCCAACATGTATGTAGGCGGTATAGCGACTTAACAATTGTTTGTTTCGACTGCAGTAACGACGTTTAGGTCACCAGAGAGGTCACAAACAAAGGATTTACCTCTAATGTTTTGTCCCTGAACACATATTTTAGCCTTTGTCATGCTGAGTAAAATGCTTTTTAGAATTTCACTGAAATCAACGACTAAAATCAATGGAAACATTATTTGCAGGTCAATATTTCTTTTAAAACGAATTTCATGTCTAGAAATCTGAAAACAGATGGTGTAGACCAAGATCAGACTGCACATATGTGCAGTCTGATCTATGTCTATACCTCCTGCACAAACCGGATTATTCGGGGCTTAGCATAGGAAGGAAATAATGTCGTTCTTATCTAATTCGAACTGCCATGTCGAAAATCAGTATGCGTGGCCAATTACTTTTTTTTTTATATATATATAGATTTCTAACGAATTACAAATTAAAATGTATGAAAATTTATCCGCCTACAGAGCCCCCCCCCCGATAAATGGGATATAGGCCCGCCCCTGAGTAGCTCTTGTCAAACTCAACTCGGAATATCCCTGTTTTCGCAGGAGGCACAGACAAAGATCAGCCTGTACACGTGATCTTAGTCTTCACCACATGTTTGCTCTTTCAAGCTTGAGTTGTTTATAAAAACAATAAAACAAACAAACAAACAAACAAACAAAAAACACACAACAACAACAAAAACCTATAGACCCTTAAATAGTTCCCACAGTGTTTTCTGGCCTTAGATTTTTAAAAATACGATTTTGAAAGGATTTTATTCGGCGTTTTAATAATCTCACAATAAGGACATAATAGAAAGAAGAATGCTGCTGTTTTAAATATAGTCATAAAGTAAAAGAAAAGTCTGTATATGAGATTATAAATTAAAGTTTATGTAGACAGTCGGGAGTGCTTAAGAGACTTTATTTGTTTAAACTAATTTATACTCTTGTCTCTGAATAGTTTTGTCAACAAAATGACGTAAACTAATCAATGGGACATTTTTTGGATATATATTCCTAGACAATCTCGTCTTCTTAAAACCCGCAAGAAAAAAAGACGCTTTGGAAAACACTGTGGAAAATGAATCAAAAAAGGAAAAAAATTGTGGAATATGAGGAAAGCGCTTGTCACAAGCAATTTCTTCATTTTCCACAATGTTTTCTACCCCACACGATGAAAAATCCTATAATTTCATTAAAATGAAATTTTCGTCCCCAACTTCTTTGAATTTGGACCAGTCTAAATTTTTTCGTCTGGTAATGGGTTAAAATTTTAGATTGAATCCGTTTATGACGTTTTCAATACTATTACATGTACGTGAAGCCACAGACATTGAGCAAGCTGGACAGCTACATTGTGAATTTTGAATATTCCGAGATTGCCAACGGAATTTTTAAGTCAGTGTCTACCTTTAGAGCGCAAAGTGAAGACTCATATCAGACTGTGCGTATGCACAGGCTGATCTGATTCTTTACCTGGCGCAGATTTGTAAATGTTGGAAATTTCAAACACGTGTTCATTTGACCAGACAACAAAATTTTAGACATTAATTCCGCATAAAAACGGTATTTATTAAATCTCTTTTTAGGAACAGCGTTCTTCCGGAAGTGCCAAACTAACTCACAGACACCGGAAGTTGAGTTCGCAGTTAAACAACTCCGTTACCATGGACGTTGACGTCGACAACGACCTACAATGTCCGATTTGTTTGGAACTTTATACCTACCCCATCATACTGCCGTGTTCTCACGTTCTCTGCCGTACACCTTGTGCGGAACATCTGTTTGATTTTAACTTCATTCGGTGTCCGGTGTGTAGAGACAACTGTTACGTTAGCGGGGGGATTTCTAGCTTACCACGTGTGATCGCGTTAGAGAACATCATAGAGAGATACAAGAATGAACAGAAGAAAGGGAAATCATCTCCACGACCAAGTTCAGCAACTTCATCAAGTAAACCGACTGAAGTCATTAAAGAATCTCCAGTTTCAAGTTCATCTACTAGTTCTAATTTATCTAAATCATTAGCGTTATTAAATAACAGCGTAAGCTCGCTTTCATCCTTAACAGCTGAAATTAAGGTAGAAACGGATATCAAGTGTCAAAACTGTAAAAGTTCTAATCGTAGAAGAGCCAAGAAACATTGTGTTACATGTAACCGAAGTTACTGTGGAACGTGTTTAAGGGTGACCCACCCGAATAAGGAGCCATTTACTAGTCATGAGTTCACGGAGCCTGGATTAGCGAGGACTAGACAGAATTTAGCTACTAATAAAACTAACAACGAACTATCTAACGTTGCCGACGCGTATTGCCAATTGTGTACACAGCCATTTTGTTCCAGAACAGATGAAGCTACAATTCATATAGGACATTCTGTTACACCTATTGATGACGCCTATCAGGAACTAAAGGTAAATTTTAGACCTCTCCGAATTCAAAGGTTTTGCAGGCGAAATTTGAAATTGATTTAATTTGAATAACAACCCATTTATAGAGTAGCAAATGTCGCAGAAAAAGAAGAAATTGCTTGTAATTGATGACGCGTACCACGAACTGAAGGTAATCTCTTCTATATTTTACTTTTCCTTTTGACCGACACGGGAGTACTGGTGTTGTCTCTAGAAAGTAGAATCGGGAAGGAATCTGTTAAGTTGTAAGAACTTGTTTCAAAATTTGCGTAATGTTTGTGCTGGGTTTTTGCGCCACACCAACTTTATATCCGCTTTAATCAAATTTTTTACTCTGTCTGTGCGTTACCGACATTTTCTCTTCTCCCCTCCCCTCCCTCTTAGTAGTTAGAAAATTCTATCCATTACGTCTTCTCCAGCTAATTCCAATTATTTAGGTCTAATTTTTCAGTTACATTTGTAATTTGTTACAGAATGTTATAGAAGAGAATTCAGAGAAACTTTCACATGGACAGTCAAAGCTCGTTACAGTCCTGAAGGATCTAAAAGATGGACTTAAAGATCTACAAGTAAGTGTTTAAGATTAACATATACCGTCTTTTGGCAACCAAAATTTCGTAGAGCGTTGTTACGGGTTTTTTAATCACCAAATGACGACATCAGCCTGCACTTGACATGTCAAATGACTGGCAGATCGCTATCCACGCCGACTGACCTCCGACAATCTATTTTGACTGAGATGCCAAACAATATTATTTTGTAAAATATATGGTCAGTGACATGAACGAAAGGCAAAACGCTGTATAATGCAAAACATAAACGTCGAAACTACAACTTGAACATTTAAGGTGTAGTTACGACGTTAAGGTTTCCCATCAACGAAATTGTATTTAAAACGTGCCGGAGGACAACATTATATTCTTGGTCTAATTGAATGATTTGATTGGTCTGTCGATTTTTTGATTGACAGCTGCGATCGTTTTTCTTCTCATGGGCCTCATATTTCATCAGGAGATAGGCTTTCCTTTGAGACAATGACCTTGACCATGAGACTTAAATCCTTTACGCTTTATGAAAAACTTTAACCCAAAATTTTAACTGTATATATCTTGATCATTCCTCATTATAGGGCGATCATATTTCTCGCGTGTATTCATTTTAGAGATGAAGAGAATATTTTTTGTTTTCATGGAGGTATGAAACGAAAAACCTAATCACACTGTATGAATACGCGAAGCGGGTTCATATATTGTGTGATTAGGTTTTTCGGTTCATACCTCCATGAAAACAAAAACTATTATCTTCATCTCTATAATTTAATAGCATCTAGCGAAAAAACCAAAAGCTTTACAAGTGTTGATACCTTTTTGTATGGGACTATTTTGTGCGGAAGCATACAAAATCGCTGCGTGCTCAAAATTTTGTTCATGGAGTTATGAATAATTTTTTTCGACCAATCAGAACGCTCGTTTTTGATAGACGAAACTAAAAATTAAATTATTAGAGGATGACATTGACATTCAACCCTGGTTCAAATAGCACCCCAAAGGTGACAAGCACCCATTAGGTCGAGCCATGTTGTCCGCGGACACCAGTTGTTTAACCCTTTCCTGTTTAATTACTGTTTTTACGTCGCTGTGATTTTATATGTAAAACATTGTGGGGGAAAATGCTTATAACAAGCAATTTCTTCTTTTCCCACAATATTTTCTACCCTACTGAATGATTTTTTAAAATAAGTTCAACTTTGAATTGTCGTCTGCAAAACCTTTGAATTAGGACCAGTCTAAAATTTCAAAAACATTAAAAGGTTAAGATGATTTCCAACAGGTCCATATTCTCTACAATCACATTGACGTATATTGTAGACTTTTCTAGTCGATGCTGCTATTTTCAGTTGGAAATGTCCCGAAAAAAGGACCAGATCAACATGCAGTGTGACGCTCTACTAGCCGAGATAGAAAACAAGCGAAGTTATTTCCTTGCGGACCTGGATTATGAAGAAAGAATTCACCAGACCAATTTTGAAGACAGTATTAAAACATTAGAGACGATCCTGGGATCTTCTAAAGGTCTACAGAGTTATGTTAATGATGTGATGGCATCAGAAAGACCTCAGTTTTTAGAGGTAAACATATGGAAGCCCCACTTTAGATGACCTTATAAATAAAAGTAAAAACAGAAAAAAGTAAGAAAACCAACAAAATTAACGCACAACATTCACGCCACAAAGAAAAGAATCTTTGGAAAATATAGTTGAAAATGAAGAAATTGCTTGCTACAAGCAATTTCTATCATTATCCATAATGTTTTCAACCTCAAAAGGACTAAAAAGCCATGAACTTAAAATTGTTGTCCGCATCATATTTTATTTGGATCAGTCTAAAAAAATTCGTCTGGTAATGGGTTAACCTAAACTGATTTGAAGTGAACCCAAAATATTTTGAACTGAACTATTCCTCTCTACGATTATGTTGAAATGATGCTTTCAACGGGTATCAATGTGAATTCATTTTTATATGGGGAGTATTTTTTAATGGATATTTTTTCCCCAAATATGGCTGGGTACATAGCTCTCGTTTTTTTTTTAAATCCTTGTCACGCTGAATATTTTTTTCAGAATTACGTTGCAAATCAAAGGGCTGACAGCACTCGTAGTACATGAGCGTAAAATAAAGTCTTTATAGCCTGGTAGTTTTCAATTCATTCTGGTGGCGATAACGAGTTACTATGAGTTTAAATAGAAGTTTTCTTAGTCACTGATCTTTGTCAAAATGAGCCAAAGTCAAACGGTTATCAGAAACTGAGCTCGCCTTAGTGGCTATATAAGAACTTCTTTGATAGAGTAAATTTTCAGGGTTAAAACGTCATATGACGTCATCACAATGGGTGTATATACAAACATATAAAAAGAATCGGCCTAGAATTGGCTTAGTTGGTAGAGCACTTGACGTCAAACCTGAAGATCACGGCTTCGAGCGCTGGTCTGACCATTTAACTAACAAACAAATTGTCTTTCGGTTGAGACGTTAAACCGAGGTCCCGTGTGACGGTGCTATCCACCGAGCACGTTAAAGAACCAGGCGGAGCTCTCCGGCCAGTATCCTTGCACTATCCCCCGTAACAACTAACCGTCTTCTGGGGGCGTCGTTCATATTGGCATGTGCTACGGTAGCGACGACAGATAAACGGAAATACACACACGAGCAGCCTTTGCAACGTCGAATTTTCATTTGAAATAAAAACAAACATTTTGTAGGACATCTGAAAGACTTGCTTAGAAGGATTTTTCATCTCGACATAAGGGCAACGTCAAATAAAAAAGTGATTCTGCATGTGAGTGTGACAAGAACATTCGCTATTGCTCCTCGGTATTAATAACAAGGGTAGTTATGTGAAAAAACGTAACTTGTTATGTGAAATATTATACGTAAAGTCCTTTCTCATAGTGCTCCCATGACGTTTAGTTCAAACGGAGACACTATTCAAAGTGTCAAGACATTGTACGGACACTTAGAAATTGACTAAACGCGGCTGTCAATCAAATAATCAGTCAACCAATGAAATGATTTATTTAGACTGGAAGTTTACTTTGAACTCCAAAATTGGCCTCCAGTTATGTGAAACACTTTTGGTTGGTTTGGCGACGTAAACGTCATAACTTCAGCTTTTTCAAGCTGTAGTTACGACGTTTAGGTCGCAAACAAACGATTCTACTTTTTGTTACACGCTACTGGCCATAAACTTTACATATCGCCGTCGAAGTGGAATTTCCTATCGGAGTCAATGAACGGGGCCAAGGGAGTAAGTGGGCGGGGCCAGCGGTTGGTCAATTGCTGGTATTGTATTCACAAGATGATCTTTTTACAAGTAAGACTATCATATAGGCACCCGAATAAATTCACTTTCAAGACGAATGCCTTTGTGAATTTGTATGTGCTTAAAATTCTGTAAAACCACTTAACATAATATGCTTCTTTTTATTTTGCAGGTAGCGAACACCTTGAATGAAAGGTAAGATATTTATCAGAATTATTAACGTGCAGAACCGAGCATTCTTTGCTGTCTTGCAAACCCACGGCAGCTTTAAGACAGCTTGGTAACTACTTTCATTGGCCGTTAATGAAAACGACGCCAGTCAGACTCTTAACCCTTTCCTGTACAAATCCGGGATTTAACGTTGCTGTAATTTTATACTTGAGAAAACATTGTGGAAAAAGAAGAAATTGCTTGTAACAAGCAATTTCTTCTTTTCCCACAATATTTTCTACAGCATAGGATGGTTTCATTTTAAATCTCATCCAATTTTCATTGTTGTCTGTAACCTCTTTCAATTTGGACCAGTCTAAAATGTCAATAAACGGGAAAGGGTTAACTTAGCAAGAAAAAGTAAGATTACATGAAACCGAATTGTCTTCTCTGGTGTACAGAAGCGCGATTATGGTTTTAGTTCATACCCAAATGGAAAGAAAAAGAAAATACACATAATTTCTTTTTTATATAATTTGATATCAAAGATAAATACAACAGCAAAACAACAAAAACTGTTCGAGACAGTTAGACTGATTGTATGTAACATCGTAAATGATAGTTTCGCACTTATATCTTTAATTGATTATGAAACAGCACGTTTCATACAATCAGACTGCAATATGTTTTGAAACATAATTAAAATGAAATTATACTTTGTTGAAATACAACCGTGATGTCAGTGCTGAAAATTTTAGCAAGACTTGGCTAACAGAGGCATCGACCGCGATATGAATGGGTTATCTTTCTTCAAGTTTTACAATTTGTCATTTCTATATTCTTGCAGGATTGTTAAGGCCACAGTTGACTGTGATAGTTCGAGCTATAGTTACCCTCTCGATTTAGACTCAATAAACAACAAAGTATTAGACTGTAGGAAGGAGAAAGCTATATTACGGGATCTACATTATCTAAGTCGTGAGTATTCATGGTAATATTTATGGTGTAATTATGAAAGATCTGTTTATGGCAAATATTTTTAGTTCGGCTATTTCCGGAGAAAATCCAAAGTATTTGTATTACCACAGACTTCTTTTTTCGGCTGTTACCGGAGAAAATCCGAGGCACTTGTATTGTCATGTTTTCTACGTCAATGTCCTAGTCGCGCAGAATCTTTGACATTTCACAGTATATCTGATATTACTGAAGTCGTACATTTGAAACTTGGAATGTATCAGCCAATCAGAATGCATAGATTTTGAAAAATACAAAAAAACATTAATTCATATTATATATTCAATCATGGGTCGTCATAGGTTCGATTCCCGGCGGTGGCACATAATCTTTTCGACATTTGTTTCTCACCAATTGGTAAATGATCGTTAACCCTAATGGGATACCAGGTGGAGGCTAGGAAAGGATGCAATTGTGGTACTGGTGCGATATATATCAGGAATCCATTGTTAGGTGCTCAAGCCGCCGCGATTTGTCCGAAAAATTGTGAATAGTGGCGTTAATCCCCATTCAAACAAAACATTTTTTAGACTTCCCAGCCACTCGTTTGTTAGTCTTAGACTCGCAAAACCTGCGTCCGTTAAACCCCTGCAAGTGTCACACTCGTTTCAGACGTCGCCTTTATTCTATAGTATGACATTCGATTTAAACCCATACATTTAAACAGTTTTATTGAGAACAAAATTATTCGATAAGCTTGCATTAATCCATTCCCACACAAACTCTCCTTTTTAAACCAATCAAGAGAAAGGCTTTGCATAACATTGTATCAAGTAATTTCTTCATTATCCACAATGTTTTCTATACAAAAATATGACAAAATTTAAAATTCCACTTGAATTTGTCGTCTGCAGCTTCTTTCAATTTGGACCAGTCTAAAATTTTGATGTGAGGGAATGAGTTAACAATATCGACATATAGACTGGTTAACCTGTCCCATCTACGCTGCTCTCCGATATTGTCAGATTAGGACAGGCTCGCCAGTCAATATCGACATACAGCATATCTAGTATCAACCCTTTTAATGCTGAATAAAATCCTCTTCAAAATCGTCCTTAAATAAAAGGACTGAAAACGCAGACTGCACTTATATTGTGTTGGCAATTATTTAGAAAAATAATGGAATAGACAATACTGGCTTTAAGGGGACAAGCAGGAGGTCTAGACAAAGACCAGACTGCACAATTATGCAGCCTGATCTTTACTGAATCTCATGCCAAAACAGGAATATACCGGGTTCAGCATGACAAGGTTAAATCAGCAATTAATTGACGACAAAATAACTGGCGGTTTAAAATATTGTCGCTTAATAAACTTTTATTGCAAAAGATATGCAGGATTGATTCGATTATTTTATTACAGAATTCCAGATTGATCCTACATTGTTGAGACTCATTAGAATCGTCTCAATGAAACGATTCGAATGAGTTCCTACAACATAGAATATAATCATGATTTTACTTTTTTAGCAAATGAAAACACTTCTAATAGTCTTTTGCTTTTATAAGGGGGACTTCGATTATGGTTGCTTATTTGGCGAGGTCACTTAACCCTTTCCTGTTTTATAGAATTTTAGCCCTTTCCTGTTTAATAGAATTTTAGACCTGTCCAAATTCAAAGGTTCTTGCAGACGAAAATTTAAAGTGGCTTTTCTTGAAAAATAACTATTCTGTAGAGTAGAAAATATTGTGGAAAAAGAAGAAATTGCTTTTAACAAGCAATTTCTTCTTTTCCCACAATGTTTTCTTAAGTGTAAAATCATAGGGCCGTAAAACAATCGATTGTACAGGAAAGGTTGAAAAGAAGTGTATACTCGAGCAACATCAACTGTACATATATAATTCATCCATTATGTATTTTATCAAAAGCTCCATCAACCCCGATAGTCGACGTGTCCCGTTGTTCAAGAAGTGAAAATGCCGTTGTTCTTGCCCTGTGTCCACCGAGTGGTGTTCATGAACTCGTAGATCAGTACGAGATCCATTTTTGTTCCGAGGAGCAGAAAAATATAGAGCTTGAGGTTGGTAACAATTCTTTCCGTTATGTCAAAAATAGCCCGTAAACAACTAAAAATAGTGTTGCAGTACTAGCTTTGGCGATTATGAAATAGATATTACAGAGACAATTTCGTGATCTGGAATAAGTTTTGGGTAACTGTTGAATAATCAAAATTTATTTATTTTTTTTTTTTTTTTTTTGTCATTTTATGATCTACCCCGCGCGAGCAAAATAAATTTATTGAATATCTTAGGTGTCTCAATGGTGATATCAAACTAGTGAAATAACGCTGAAAATTAGCCGAAGCCTGTACAAACAGGTTTTTTTCATGAAAATGACGCCATTTAAGACGCGTTATATATAAAAAGTTATTAATAGTGTTGTTAATATTTTGTTGCGCACATGAAATAAGGAAGGGGCAAAAAATCGAGTTTTCTTGAATATCATTTATGACCATGTACCATCAGATCTTCGTAATATGTTTTAACAGGAAACAATCATTGTGAAGAACTCGGTGGAAGAAACCGGAAGTGCTAAGATCTCATCCAACTCATCCGGTATTCTCGTTCTATTGATCGAGAACTTGTGTCGCTCCACTACGTACTACTTTTGTATGAGTGGCTGTAATTTGGCTGGGAAGTCGGGTAGCTCAGAGGTTGTTCAGTGCACTACTTTATCTGAGGAAGAAAATGTTATACCAGGTATGAATACGACTTACAATGTTAACAACTTAAAATTTAGATTGGTGTCATTTACACACAGCATTCGTGAAAAAAAGTAATTAAACTCAGGTCAAAAGCTGTCTTATTTTAGAATTAGAAAATAATACTTTTGGCAATGTTTGACATCACCCGCATTTTTTTACTTTTTTTTTAAAATCTCTGTAAATACTGATCTTTTCTCCTCAATCGAATTAAGCTTCACGATCTAAAGAGCAACAGATACAGTTACTGATGTATATGTCATAATATTTCAATTTTGTTAATTATTCTTTTTCTACGACCTCGGTTTTCATATCTTGTTTGGTAAGCGTATCACCCCAAATTGGCACTCTTGTTTAAAGCATAACTTTATATCAAATATAAAGATGCTGCTTTCAACCGAAAATGTGCTCGTTTTATGATAATTGTCAGTTGGTGAGCACAATGTCGTTATTACAGTTTGAAAAAAGCCGTAGGCGCGACATTTGGGTTGCCCAATGACAATATGATACTTTGATTTCATTTTTTCCGAATCATCTAAGCATATTTTTGCCGAAATTCAAAAGGAAGGGGGGGGGGGGGTCTGGACCAATCTCCCCCTTTGGATCTGCGCATATGAAGAAATTGCTTGTGGCAAACACTTTCTTCATTTACCGAATTGTAGATATCTAAAACTACAATCGGAAGCTCTTTTTATAGGACGGTTTTGTTGAAACACACTTTCCTAACTATATCCTATGTTGTTGAAACGCACTTGAATCACCTCAATGAGACTATTCTTATGAGTTTGAACAACATTGGATTGGGGGAGGTTTCTGCAAAAACTTATGTATGCGAACGAATCGAACATTTACATGTGCCATAAAAAGTTATTAAGCGACCACTCTCTTAAGTAACCACTTTGGCAGTTCGTTGAGTGGTCGCTTAATATAAGTTTTACTCTATTGCATTCTTTAATAATTTAATTGTTAGTTTCGTCTATCAAAAACGAGCGTTCTGATTGGTCGAAAAATTTAATTCATTCCTCCATGAACAAAATTTTGAGCACGCAGCCAATTTGTATGCTTCCGCATAAAATAGTTCCATACAAAAAAGGTATCAAAATGTGTACAGCTTTTGGTTTTTTCGCTCGATGCTATTAAATTATAAGAAATGAAGAAAATGTTTTTGTTTTGTTTTGTTTTCATGGAGGTATGAACCGAAAAAACTAATCACACAATGTATGAATCCGCTTCGCGTATTCATACAGTGTGATTAGTTTTTTGGGTTCATACCTCCATGAAAACAAAAAATATTCTCTTCATCTCTTAATTATCCATGCTATGTTCTCTTTTAGTACCAGCCATTATCGACACCTTGTGTAAAAAGTTCACATCATCAATACAGATATTTTCCTCTAGTCCGATGGATGTTGCCGTAGAACAGAAGATTTCACACTTCTTACTTTATCGTCATCCCTCTCAGAACCGGGCCTGGAAGTGTGTGTCAATGTACGGAAGGGAAGAACATCGGGTATTTGGGCTCGAACCCGGTACCGAGTATGAGTTTGTCATCTTGGCGTATAACCTACGGGGCGAATGTCAACTGTCTAACAAAGTTACCATAGAAACGGACTCATCGTCAAGCTTTTAACCCATTCCGACTCAATCAAACGCACCACAAGAAAAAATGTTTGGAAAACATTGTGGAAAATAAAGAAATTGCTTGTATCCAGCAATTTCTTCATTATCCACATTGTTTTTCTGTAGAGAAAATACGAAAAAAATTTAAAATTCCGTCAACTTGAAATAGTCGTCTGTAGCTTCTTTCAATTTGGACCAGTCTAGAATTTTGTTGTGTGGGAAAGGATTAAGTCACATCTCGTCCAGATATAACCCAATACCGCTGAAAAGGGGACTTGCACGACTTTGAAAAGGTTTCAAACGACGATTCGAATTGCGTTACATATCCAGTAGTGATTGCCCACTTTTCTCAGAACGTTTTAATGACGTAATTTTCACCGGTGCGTCAAAATGCCAGATTTTGTGGTAATGGCTAATGTTTTTTAACGCCTAAGATTTTACACATACATTGAATTGGTTGAGCACGAGCGTATACGCAGAATAAAATATTTCAGTAAGCGTAAAGCTCTAGTGACCCAACTTAAATTCAAAGCAGAATCTTGGAAACGGAACTTCTTGGACGGACGTGACAAAATTCTCTCTTCGTAGTTACTGAGTATGAATTGGTAAAAGTGTGCTGTTTGAATTTACAAAAAAAAAAACCTTTTTTGTCTGATAAAGCACAGTCGTTACTACACTTTTTCGATAGAAAGAAAAGAATAAGAAAGATTCAATTTTAGTTTCGTCTATCAAGATTCGAGCGTTTTGGTTGGCTGATTTTTGTCCATACTTCAACAGATAAAATTTTGAGCACGCAACTATTTTGTATGCTTGCACAGAAAGTAGATCCATAAAATTTTGCTTAAAACTAGTAAAATATTTGCTTTGTTCATTAAATTATAAGAAATGAAGTGATTAATTTTCTGTTTTCATTTGGGTAGGAACATGAGACGATTCTAATGAGTACCATCAAGTCTTCGGTGAGGGTTCTGCAATTACTTACGTGTGCAAACGAACTGTTTTCTTATCTATGCTACGAAAACTGAATTAAGCGACCACTTTTTGGTTGTCCAATGATTGGTTCGTCTTAACCCATTCCCTAACAATCCCTCATTTTACGTCCCCCAAGAAAATAGTTCTGGAAAACAATGCGGAAAATGAAGAAATTGCTTGTTACAAGCAATTTCTGCATTTTTCTCATTGTTTTCCACTCAGAGAGCTAAAGATTTTAATAATTTCAACAATTTGAATTTTTTGTCTGCGCCGTCTTTCAATTTGGACCAGCCTAAAATTTCAATGTGTGGGAATGGGTTAATACAAATTTTACTGTAATTTGAATATCCGTCCATTGAAAAAAAAAAGGTTTAGAAAATTGTTGTTTTCGAATTGTGATAGTGATTGTTAGGTATTTATTTATATCTAGTTGTTTGTTTTCATTATTTACAAGGTTGATGTTAGCACTGTGATTAAAGCTTGCTTTGTGCACTCCTACAATATGTCTTTGTTTGATATCTTGTGAAGTTTCCGTTTATTGACCCTTTACCAGACGACAAATTTTTAGACTGGTACAAATTCAAAGAATTTTCAGACGTAAATTTTTAGTTTATGAAATTTTAAAAATCTTTATAGCTTACGGTAGAAAACATTGTGGAAAATGAAGAAATTCATTTTCTTCTTTTTCCACAATGTTTTCTCAATTATGATATCACAAGGACGTCAAGAATTGTACGGGAAAAGGTTAAGGAGCTTAAAATGGATATCGTGTGTGAATGGTTAGGGTTAATCGACGCTGTGAGAGATAGTGTAAGGATTTGGGTCGAAACTGTCGAAGGTTCCACCCTGTTCTCTAACCCTTTCTGCATCTGCAAAATCTTTGAATTTAGAAACTTTGCAAAACAGGAATTGGTTAATGTGCTCGGTGTATAGCACTGCTCAGCGGCTTTTCCGAGAGACAAGGTTATTCTTATTTATGCTAAACCCGGGCTCGAGCCCACAATATAAAGTTACATAATTTTGCTCTTAAAAATCAAAAATACTGCAAGTAGTGTAGGCAAGCAAGCATGTCCTTTTTGGCGATAAGTTTCTTCATCAAATGTTTGTGTTACAAAAGGAATCAGCATGTCTACATAAGTATGAAATATTCTAAATGTCATAATATCCCCAGCCTAACTGTGTACCCTCATTTAATTTGTGTTCAGAAAGTTTATATGTGATTCTTTAAAATATACTTAAAAGTTTTTCTGCTCTGTGACATTCCATATTGATAATTATTACACTTTTTTGGGATACTCTCCGGACAAGGTCTATAGAGCGGAAAGGCAGGCGAATAGATAGACGAACGAATACAACCCATTTCTGCATACAATTCTCTTGACGAAAAATTTGGGAGTTCAGAGCATAGAAAAGAAAATACAATGTATTAGTTATATTCATATGGCTCCTTATCACGTGTTTCCATTCGGCTAGAAAATGAGTATAAGCCTACAATGTAGGTAATTGAGTGGGTGGATTACTTTTACCCATTCCCACACAATCCCTCCCTTTTTACGCCCTTCAATAAAAAATATCTTTGGAAAACATTCTGGAAAATGAAGAAATTGCTTGTATCAAGCAATTTCTTCATTATCCAATATGTTTTCTATCCCAAAAGACAAAAAAAAGAAAAAATCCATCAACTTGAAATTGTCGTCTATAGCTTCTTTCAATTTGGACCAGTTTAAAATTGTGTCGTTTGAGAATGATTTAAACAGATACATAAATATACTTCTCTTTGTCTCTGCTATAAACAATTCATTAAGGCTTATCAGCAACATTATGTGATGATGTATATATAATAATCCGCCTTTTAAATATGGCGGAATTAACCGAAAATAATACCCATAGAAGTTACGTAAATTATATTCATTTAACCAATGAACTATTTTATTGTCACAAAACTATTGCACCGAGGGACTACTTTCAATGCGCAAGAGTTCATTTCCTCATCCAGTAGCAGCAACTCGTTGATTTTTTCAAAATTCTGCCTGTTATCCTTAACTTGCAAAGCTGCAGTTGCTTGCTAAAAAAGACATATACCAATCAAATAATACCTAATTAAGTCCAGAGCCGCAAATACTTATCTACGACATTCAAGTGGCATATTAATTGACAGCCGCGATCCGTAAATTGAAGGGGTCGCTGGTCCCTCCTCTGACCTCCGGTGTGGAAGATCGATAAAGATACAAAACGGAGTTAGTTTTCAAAATAATATAGTCAAGAACATAAAACAAAAGGCAAATCGTTTATTGGCGACAAAAACGTCGGAATTAGCGCTTGGATAAGCTATAACATGATACTCTCGTGCTATCACCATTGCAGTCTCGTATTATCACTATTGTACACTCGATCTCTCGAAATACCACCACCATAGTCTCGTGTTATTGCTATTGAATTCACCCACACTCGCGATATCACCATCGCAGTCTCGTATTATCACTATTGTACTCACAAACTCTGGAAATATTACCACCATAGTCTCATGTTATTACTATTGAATTCTCCAACACTCACGATATCACCATTGTAGTCTCGAAATTTCACTGCCGTCCTCTCCATTTCTCGCGATATCACCAACGTCAAGGATGTAAAGTTTTGTTGGTTATGCGACTTAACCCATTCCCACACAACCAAATTTTAGATTGGTCCAAATTGAAAGGAGTTGCAGACGAAAATTTCAAGCTGCATGATGGAATTTTTTTTTTTTTTTTGTCTTTTACGGTAGAAAACAAGCTTGTAACAAGGAATTTCTTCATTTTCCACTATGTTTTCCAAATTATTTTTTTTCCTTAGGGTGTTTAAAAGCGTCACCGAGTGGGAATAGGTTAAACGATGTTTAGGTCGCCTACCAACCGTGTTCAATGTTTTTTGTTACATGGTATTGGCCCTAAATTTTGCAAAATAACGCCATATGATTTAATTCTTAGTTTCGTCTATCAGAAGCGGCTGTTCTGATTTGTCGAAAAAAATATTCAGAACTCCACGAACAAAATTTTGAGCACGCGGCGATTTTGTATGCTTCCGCACAAAATAGTCCCAATTAAAAAAGATATCAAAATAACTTTAGTGTTTTTGCGTTTTTCGCTCGATGCTATTAAATGTTAAGACATGAAGAGAATATTTTTTGTTTTCACGGAGGTATGAACTGAAAACCCTTCCTGTCGGAGTCAATCGGCGGGGCCAACGGAGTCAGTGGGTGGGGCTAGCGTTTGGTTCATTGATCAATACAGCAAAGCACTGTTTTGTATCTCTCAATATGCTACGAAATTACTTATCAGCTTACATTTATAAGAACATAATACCACGATGTTTAACACAATTTTTCATAACCGCCTCCACATTACATGCGATTTTATGTCCATCGCAGAATTATACTATTTACGTCACGTTTGTTGCTCTACCACAACGGATGAAAATAAGTCAAATTAATGCTTGTAAAGCGGGCTGGGAATGAATGTTAAGCTATGATATTAATCGGAAATACGGTTTTTCAATGAGGTACAGTCTATCTGAAAAAATCGCGACAAAGTATTATTTGTGGGGTTTTGACGGTAACGTGGGTCCGCTAATTTCAAATACACAAATATAATGGAATCCACTTAACAGCAATTCAATTCTTAACCATTTACCAGATGACAGAATTCTAGCCGAGCCCAAATTCGAAGATGTTGCAGACGATAATTCAAGATGCATTAACTGACAAAATTAAATTCAAATAGAGTTGAAAGCATTAGGAGAAAATGTGAAATGATTGTGACAAGCTAATTCTCATATTCCCACAATAATTTCCAGGGGGCCGTTTTACTAAAGTCCTTGCGATCGCCTTTTTCGTAAGTTTTTGCGTACGTTCAAATTTTAATCGTAAGTGCGTTTTACTAAATATGTTCGTAACTAAGATTAAGGTAAGTTTTGCGTAAAATTACGTTCAGAAAAACGTGGCGTAAGTAGGTTCGTAAGTTTTTAGAATAGTGAAATTGGACATTTTCACAGTTTGGCATTGTATCAACTATCTATTTATAATGATTTTTTGGTAAATTTCAGTAAATGTTCAAGTAATAACAAAATCAATAAATTATAAGAGCATCAAAAGTTACTTTTCTTTCGGTTGAGGTTTGCAAGTTCTGTAAGCTTGATCCTTTACCTTACACACGAGAAATAAACTAAAAACAAAACAGTCTAGCTAAAGGGTACATTGATAATTAACATTTTTCTCCTTTTACCAAAATATTTCTTCTTTGTAAAATAAGCAGGCCAATAAAAATCTACTTATTTTCCTATAGTAACAATGAATCGTCGTTTACATATCCTTCAAACATAATCAGTCTAAGGTTTTGTCTATAGTTACTCCTTAAAGTTCATTCATAAATATCGGTGTCTAGACGAAATAGTGTATTGTTTTCTATGAATTCGTTGAATTTTTGCGTCATGATTACGTCATTCATTACTACGTGACGTCACATTTTATGAGAATTTTACACTTACAATTAACGGTTAGATATCTCTATTATGGTTTTGGATTTCTTCCATCTCAACAAATTCAAGTACACTGTTTTTATTTTTCAATTCATTATTTCTAAGGTGAGGTTTATGTGTGAAATATTGAAAGGGATATCAATCGACATGCACTATTATTGTATTCTCCTTAATTACAGATACGACACAAATTTATATACTTACGTCTACGATAAACTTACGCAAGTTTAGTAAAACGCACTTAGGATTTACGTAAGTTTTGTCGTAAACGTAAAGTTACGAAAATTCTTACGAAAACTTTAGTAAAACGGCGCCCTGATTTTTTTATCTACCAGGAATGTATCAAAAAAGGTCAACGGATCACTGGCTACGCCACCTGACCTCCGACAGGGCTGAAATGTCTAATTATTGAGCAGAAAAATCACAAAACCAACAAAAATGCTCGACATAAATATCAGAGGTCAACATTTACTTGCGTTCTAAATTAATAATTTGATTGGTAAATTGAGTCTTCAACCCATTACCACACAAGAAAATTTTAGACTGGTCCGAATTCATAGAAGCTGCAAATGACAATTTCAGGTTGATGAAATTTTAAAGATCTTCATCTTTTAGGACAAAAAACATTTCGGATAATAAAGAAATTGCTTGTAACAAGCAATTTCTTCATTATCAACAATGTTTTTTCCAAAGCTTTTTCAGTTTAGGAGGGATTATGTGGGAACGGGTAAATTGGCCATGCCGACTTCGGTTATCCGTAAATTCAGCGGCCACTGGCGTTATACACGAACATTAGCGAAAACCACCCAGCTTCATTTTTTAGAAACAATTCACTAACCCTTTCATGTTTAGCCCCTGGTTTTAACGTCCCTGCTTGTAACAAGCAATTTCTTCTTTTTTCCGCAAAATTTTCTACTCTACTGACTGCCGGGTTATTTTTTCAACTTAAATCCACTTTAAATCTTCGTCACGGGGCAAAACCTTTGAATTTTGACAGTTTAAAGATTTTGTGAAACAGGAAATGGTTAAAAACCATGACACAAACACATAGAAAAAGTACAGAATTTTCTTGCTTTGATCTGATTTTTTTTTTTTTTTTTTTTTCAAACGACGAAAACAATATTGCAACTCTCACACACAGTCCGGGACTAAGCAAAGTAACCAAGACATGCTTCACTGTCAATTTAACAAGTTAAAGCCACATACAAAATCACTCCATCACAAACATAAGACTGAAATTTAGTATTCGTATTATGGATACCTGGAATAAGCTCCCAAACGATGACATTATGGCATTTAATCCAAATGTCCCCAAGAACAATCTGAACAGACACTTGAAAAGACGCGGCCCCTCGAAGAGTTCACTCCAAACTGTCAGGCGCAACCTGGCAGTATCAGAATCATCCTATTACAACTCAATCCCTCCCTTTTACGCCCCTCAAGGAAAAAGCTGTTGAAAACATGGTGGAAAATGATGAAAATGCTTGTATCAAGCAATTTCTTCATTATCCACAATGTTTTCTACCCAAAATGACGAAAAAATTCATAATTCTATCAACTTGAAATTGTCGTCTGAAGCTTCTTTCAATTTGGACCAGTCAAAAATTCCACTGTGTTGGAATGGGTTAAAGAAAGCATAACCGGAGATTAACGACGGTTGCCATTGATCCGAAGACCGTAAATTAAGCGTAAGTAATAAGAACTTACTAATCGCTGGCCCCGCCCACTTACGCCTGTGACGACGCCCATTGACTTCAACAGGAAGTTCCGTTTCGATTTAAAACTGCGTTATTTTGGAACGGAAAAGCAGCATGTAACAAATAAATAGAATGGTTGGTTGGATATCTAAACGTTTTAACTACAGCTTGAATAAACTGTAGTTACGACGTTTAAGTCACCAATCCAACTAAAATGTTTCTCACAAATGGCAGGCAATGTTGGAGTTCAAATCTTTATTCCGGGCCGAATAAATGATTTTATTGGTCGATATATTCCTTGATTGACATTCGCGATTGGTCAATTGTCTAAACCCCTGGTATTTTGGGTGAATAGCCTGACATGACTCCTGGATGCCTAGAATAATCAGCCCGGTTAGCTAAGTTGGTAGAGCACATGACTTCAAACCTCAAGATCACGGATTCGAGCCCTAGGCTGACCATATCAACTAACCTTGAACTTACTAATTGTCTTTCGGACGGCCGGGATCGATTTTAGCCCGAGGCCCCGTGTGACGGTGCTATTCACCGAAAGAACCAGGCGGGGCTCTCAGCAGTTTCGTCCTGTATCCTTGCCCTATCCCCCGTAACAACAAACCCGGTCCGAAGTTCTGGGAGCGTCGCTCATAAGGCCCGGGCTATGGTAGCGACGATAAATAAACGGAAATACACACACACGCATGTAGAATGGTAGGGTGTCCCTCTTAAGTGGCGGACCCAGGCTTTCTGTAAATCGGGTTCAGCCCAACCCTTTACTGTTAAATCCCTGGTTTTTACGTCACTGTGATTTTATAATTGAGAAAACATTAAAAAGAGAGAGAGAGAGAGAGAGAGAGAAGAAATTGCTTGTAACAATCAATTTCTTCTTTTTCTACATCATTTTATACCCTACTGAATAATGATGGTCGATTGGTACACATTTTTTGCAAAAAAATATGTAGGTTGATTAGATTGCATACATAAATTATTACCGACTTCTCGCTTAATCTTATGTTGTTGGCACTCATTAGAATCGTCTCACTGAGACGATTATATTGAGTTTTAACAACATAGGTCGGATTTAGGCTACTCAGTGTTAGGCTATGATTTTACTCTTCAACCAGTCGTTTAATGAGACTACGCGGTTGCTCCGAGTAGAAGTGGTCGCTCGAGCTATTTGGATAAAATTTGAATTGAATTTCACCATGAATATGAAATAATCATGTTACAGAGGGAGATGACAACATGTTCATGATAATGAAATACAATTAAAAGCAACGTCCAAAATCATTCGGCCTGGTGTTGACACTACGTAAGTGGATTTAATTGGTCACTGTTGCACAAGGAAAAGTCTAAACCGTTACAGGGACTTGAAGCCACGACCTTCGTAATATGACGGGCAAATAAGGGTAATTTTACCCCTCAACTAAGCAACATAGGCAATAAAGAGTTAAGTCACAACCCGGCCGATCGGATACTTCGGCGATCGGCCGAGGATTGCCGAATGGGCAAGGTACTCGACGAAATTTTGTGTCGCAATTTGATTGGTCGTTGACCAAAAATATAGATCTTATTCTAAATGCTTCAAAATTTAAAGAAAAAAATTCTACTTTCTAACATAACACATTGAAAAATATGAATACTTAATAGCTTGTCCTTTTATTGAATTTCATCATCAGCATAAACTAAAACAAAATATCGATTCATCCGCGTGTCGTGTTGGCAAGATGGCGACGAACATGAGGATTCTTGAAATTTGCCTTTTTGTGATAACTTTATCCGCAATATGCGATGCAAACAAGAAAACATTGGTTCTTCTTGATAATTGGTCGGTTAGGGAAACACATTCAATTTTCTTCAGATCTTTAAGAGGTAAGTATTTCACACGCTTGCAAAGTAAAAGCCGGCTTCGTGGGAGGGGCTACTTTCACTTCAGTTTCTTTTTTCACCATCCCCTTAGCTTGCCTTATCCCAGCATTGTACATTTGATATTTGCAAATATTTAAAGCCCTGCTTTATCTAGAGACCTGTCTATAGTAGAATTATTGCGATTGTAACTCTTTACTGATATTTTGACGTACGCAGTCAGCTGCAAGCCTTTTCGTACTCGTTTCTTATTTCAAAGCTAACAGAAAAGCAGCATTTGATAAAAACAAAACAAAAACAGTCCATTTTCTTGTCTGCACCATTTGTGAGTCATTGCATTATGATGACTTGGCCAGGTGAAATAAAATTTGACAGGTCTGGTTTTGAGCTGTAGTAGTCAATGTTGTGTAGAATCATGACCATGAGCCCAG
Source organism: Fragum fragum (assembly GCA_946902895.1). NCBI lineage: Eukaryota > Metazoa > Mollusca > Bivalvia > Cardiida > Cardiidae > Fragum > Fragum fragum. The sequence continues at coordinate 5,993,669 of OX336378.1, forward strand.
CTAGCTCAGTTGGTAGGGGGTCGTGGGTTGAGTCTGATGTTGGGCACACTTTTTGTCCTTTTATTTCTTGTGTGTTTTCCCTCTCTGCAAAACATCTGACACTGTAGTGGGGCTCGGATATCAAAAAACGCTCTTTTGAGTTAATGCATCTTTAATAATCTTCGTTAGTTATCAATGTCAGAAAGCTGATGATTCTCAACAATTGAGCTGACCGTTCTTCAAGCCCGCACAACTAAAACTGATTTGAAAAACGGTCGTTGCAAAACATTTACGTCATTTTGACGTCGCGTGAACGTCGCGCGTATTTTAGTACGGCGCGACGCTACGTTACGTCGAAATGCACTCCTAAGAGCTAGGACGCTCTTACACTCCCCTCTATGAAATCACATCATTTCATAAATAAAAGGCAATTAAGTGCGAAGGTAAATTCTTAAAAGAAATGCTTTTGAAATCACAAACCATTTGAAATAATGTAATTAACAATGATCTTGCACTATAAATCTTGAAATATTTCTGGTACTTATAATACAATTAATCATTTTAAAACATATTGAATTAATATAAGTTTCACGACCTTTGTAATTTACATGTCAATGCAAAGCAATTACACCCCTTCTAAAAGACAAAGCCTTGTGACCGGTTTTATTAATTTATACCCTTTTGTTTTGACCACACAACTACGCACATGCCCGTCTCGGCCAGTTCTGCCGTCCTCGACCACGCCCATCGGCCATTGTCCCCTCGGAATCTTGTCGTCAGCTACTAATACAAGGTCTCCAGCACGCAAATCACGAGTAAGCCGTCTCCATTTTTGCCGTTTTTGTAATGTAAGTATTCCCTTATCCAACGCCTCCAGAACACGTTTATCAAGTACTGAGTTTGCTTCCATAATTGTTTGGTTGATGAATGTTCACTGTTGTTAATTACGTATGGAATATGAGACTCTGATTTCATCATTAACAACATGTTTGGTGTTAACGGTAACGGGTCACTATGATCACGACTCACTTGTGTAATAGGCCTACTATTTAGAATGTTTTCAGTTTCTGTCATTAATGTCAACAACTGTTCATCATTAAGTAACTGTTCCTTGACAATCGACTTCAATACTGTCCTTGTAGATCGAATCAGTCTTTCCCACAATCCACCATATGACTTGCACTCGGTGGGTTGAAATGCCACTCAATATCCCGTTTCACCATTTCACGTCCTATCTTTGACTGGTTCCAATTATTGAAGCATCTCCTGAGTTCACGGTCCCCACTTACGAGATTTATCCCATTGTCACTATATACCTTCTCCGGCAAGCCTCTTCTACTCACAAAACGTTGAAAAGCCGCTAAGAACGATTCTGTAGTCAACGTATGCGCCACTTCTAAGTGTACCGCTCTAGTAGTTAAACACGTAAATAGACATCCGTATCTTTTCGTGGTCGTATCTTGTGTCTTAATCATTAAGGGGCTGAAGTAATCTATTCCAACGTAGGTGAATGGGGGTTTGTTGGGGGTCATCTGTTCCTTTAGTAAAGGGGCCATTTGTTGTCTAAGTAAAGAAGCATGCGCACGTTTACATACTATACAACTTCCAAGCATTCTTTTAACGACACTTGGTCCTCGTAGAATCCAGTACTTTCGTCTGAGAATAGCGAGCACCTGCTCTCTACCAACATGTCCGTGTGTTTCATGAATATGACGTATAATCAGTTTCGATATGTGATTCGACTGTGGTACGATAATAGGGCAAGTTTTCACATCTATTGGTAGCCTTCGTCCCTGCACACGAATTAGTCCATTTTCAATAATAGGATTAAGCGAAGCGAGTTTGCTATCTTTTTTCACGTGATTCTTTGCATTAAGATCTTCAATCTCTCCCTGGAAATGCCGATACTGCACGTGTGTAATCAAGGCACGCTCCGCCGCTCTAACGTCTTCGACGGTAAGTTCTCCTTTTTTCACTTTTACGTCACTGTCCTCGTATTTATTCACACAGTACACTTGAAATCGTAATAACCAAGCTACACATCGTCTGAGCTTTGTCCAATCAGAGAAATAGTCAATAATTTTGCTTAGTCTGTTTTCTGTTACGGTCGCGTTTACCGTTACGTTTTTCTTCCGTTCAACGTCACCCTCCGGGACCCTGTACTCACACACGTTTCGAGGCCAATAGTCGTCCGACTTCAATAAAAATGACGGTCCGTATAACCATTTATGAAGCTTTTCGGTATCCGCTCCACTAATTCCCCTGGACGCAATATCTGCTGGGTTCGAATCTGTATCTACGTGTCTCCACTGGCTAGGTTTGGTAGCGTCGTGAATAATGCATAATCGATTTCCAACAAATGTCTTAAATCTAGTTGTCATGTTATTGATATAGCCTAGTACTATCGTTGAGTCTCTCCAGAACGTTACGGATTCAACGTCCAGTTTGAGCTCCTCTGATAACATACCGTATAGTTGACAGGCAAGAGTGGCTGCTGAAAGTTCGAGCCTTGGTATCGACATCTGTTTAATTGGTGCCAGGCGAGATTTTCCGATGACAAGTGGGCAGATGACATTTCCCTTCACATCTTCTAGACGTAGGTACACACATGCCCCATATCCAGCCTCCGACCCGTCACAGAATAAATGTAACTGCGTGCTCTTCATTTCTTGAAAGTGGGTTGGCTTGTAGCAGCGATTAATTTGAATCCGTCCAATTGATGGAATAGAAGATAACCATTGATTCCAATCCGACCTTTCCGGGGCAGGAATGTCCTCATCCCAACCAATCCCTTTACGACACAAACTCTGAATTATGGCTTTTGCGCGCAAAGTGATAGGAGCAACGTATCCTAGGGGATCGAAGATCGAGCTCGCAATAGATAGTAATCCCCGTCTTGTGGGTGGCTTTTCTGTGATTTTCACATTAAATTGTATTGTGTCCTTGTTCACATCCCATCCTACACCTAATGCCCGGTCACACGGTAAATCAACGTTCGGTCCAAGATTGATCACCGATGGCGCCCTCTCCGATTCTGGTATTGCGTTTAGAACCTTCCGACTGTTACTTAGCCACTTAGTGAGTCGGAATCCTCCCCGTTTCATTAAACTTTGTTGATTTTCGGCCAATTGTATGGCTTTGTCTTCACTAGGTACCGATTTCAGGCAGTCGTCTACATAAAAATTTCGCTCAACTATTTGAATAACATCCTCTTCATACAGGCCGCGATTGTCACTAGCTGTTCTCTTCAACGCATATGCTGTACAGCTCGGAGAAGATGTCGCACCAAACAAATGTACACGCATGCAGTATGTTTTTAATGGTTTGTTCATGTCCCCATTAGGCCACCATAGAAACCTCAAAGAGTCACAGTCCCTTTCTGTAACGTTAACTTGATGAAACATAGCCTCTATATCCGCGGCTAAGGCTATTTTCTCCTGTCTAAACCGTATCACTACGCCAACTAAATTGTTCATTAAGTCTGGACCCTGTAGCAGTTGACTGTTTAGTGATATTCCTTTATATTTCGCAGCACAATCAAACACAACTCTCACTTTTCCCGGCTTATTTGCATTCAAAACGGGGTGATGGGGTAAATACCAAGTTTTGCTGGTAACTATCGAAGGCTTATCAACTTCTGTAGCATAGCCATTTTCAATATAGCTATTCATAGCGGTTGAATACATCTCGTGCAATTTCGGATCACGTGACAGTTTACGTTTTAACTGCGTAAGTCTCGCCTGCGCAAGCGGCAAATCATTTGGTAGGGCTTTACTTTCGTCTCTCCATGGAAGATCCATCTTATAATGTCCATCCTGGTGTACGATAGATGATTTCATCTTATCCAAGGCCATAGTGTCTTCTACTGACATGCATTCCTTTTCTGTCATAATCCCGTCCCTGAAATCGGTTATCCACAGCCTTTCTAATTGTTCTTGCAACACATTGTCACTTGACTGTTGGAAATTTACGCTTGCCGAAGGAGTCGAACTCGCATCTCCGATAGGTCCTCGAACAGCCCATCCAAGTTTTGATCGAATCGCATAAGGCTGATCCTCGTTTCCCGAGCGAACTTCCACCGGAATATGAGCCTCAGGTGCGTCTGTGCCGATTAATAGCATGACGTCACTGACGTTAACGTTGGGAATTTGGATATCCGACAGGTATGAAACGTTCCGAATGTCCTTAATGGTAGCGGCAGAACGAAGTGAAATTGGTAACTTCTTCACCGTCCAGACGTTTTTAATTGTAATTGTGCCATCACCATACGCAGAACTCACGTTTAGATCGACTTCACGTCCATATACGTCATTTCCTGTTGAATTCACGGTTGATATTTGGAAAGTTATCCGTTTACCAGTACAGTCAAACCTGGTCATCCGGTCACCTCCATTCAGCGTGCACCTGTCTTAAACGGCCAGTTCAATGTCCTCCCGATCTTATTTACACTAAATTTTACCTGTATTCAACAAGCACCTTTAAAACGCGGTCAACGGCCGTCAAAATCGTGTCCCATTCTTTGAAATAACCTGAGTTTACAGTCAATTTCGGGCCGATGGCAATTTTCACGGAAAAGTAATTATTACGGTGCATAATTGTTTTCGGATTATCTATTCAAGTGTCAAAATCAGATAAACATACACACGCGTCGCCAATTATAAGGTGTTTTGTAGATAACTACGAAGTTATAAGAATGCCTAGTTTTGTTATATTGCTGTTATTCAGTGATTCAAATTTATGCATTATGCATATGATATTCAAAATTAAAGATTAATCGAGTATGACGATCGAAATTACTGTTCTCGGAAAGTAATCTATTTTCGTTTTCGTACAGATTTAGAGGTGAGAAATGAGTAAACAAACTCTCCCAAAGACTAATTCTGACTAGATTCCTAATGGAATATAGTGTTTTACGCAATAATAAAGATATTGAGAACACTGATCCTCAATTGACCGGCCGATATTATGTCAATTGTTCGATCTTTGCAAAAAAAATAATTGCGACCTTTCGAGTAATTTAACCCGATTTGAACCTTTTTAATTTCGATTGATAATCTAATCCACTTCATGAGCATATAGGCCTACCAGTATTGTTACCAAAATTTAAAAAAAAATGTTTGAATGAGCTGTTTTCTTGTTATTTATTTACAATGAAAATGAATACTTTCTAGCCATACAAATATCCAGCCACCACCTTGACAGGCCGACCTGTATTAAGCAAGCACCTGTCTTAAGCAAGCGATTTTGGCAAATCCCTTGACCGCTTGCTTAAGACAGGTTTGACTGTACATCCTATTTTCTTCAATAATCTTTCGTCACATAGGGTTTTGTCAGTGCCGTCATCCAATAACGCGTGCGTGTGGAAGGATCTGCCGTTTTTACACTGAATCTTTACGGGAATAATTCCTAAACAAGTTTTTACACGAGATCCCTTTGATGTCGCGCAATTCACTGACGGTTGTACGGCTTCATTGTCATCTCTGATCCGAGTCCAGCTGTGCAGTAGTGTGTGGTGCTTACCTGAACATTCACTAACCTTACACATTTTCTCTTTTCGGCATTTCCTAGACATGTGATTTCTTTTAAGACAATTAAAGCATAACCTGTTCTTTACAACAAATTTTTGCCTATCTTCTAATTTCATGTTCGTGAATTTACGACAACTACTAAGATCTGCACATTTGCCGGAACAACAACCACATTCTCTGTCTTCCTCAGAGAACGAAGACAATGTGGTTATTTTCTTTCTATGTACATTTTCAGATGACAAATTTTCTGGTTTTGTGTACTTTTGCTTCGAACTTTCCTGAGCAACGTCGATGCAATAAATTGAGCGGGCTACGCGCGCTCTTTCATCTACAAATTTCATCAAGTTCTTAAAACATGGCTCTTTACCAGTTTCATAAATAGAGTGCGCAGTATCGGCCCATTTTGTCCTAAGATGCAAAGGCAAACGTCTAACAATTTTCCTTAAGTTCTCAGAATTATCAACGTCAGACACAAATCCTAGCTGCGATAATGTTATTTGGCATTTTTGCATATCCAGCGCTAACTTCGATAACCCATCAACATCTGAAGCCTGAATCTGTGGACCAGTCAATAATTTATCAATACAGGTTCTAGCAATAACATGAGATCGGCCATAATGAGAGCATAGAATAGATCTAGCTTGTTCATAACCCTCGTTAGAGTCCATCAAAACACAATCCTCAATACATGATACAATACATGATTTAGCTTCGCCAGTACAATACTGAATGAGATAGCTCAGTCTTAATCTATTATCACTCACCTTACTTTCTACATTAGTCTCAAAGTTTTTGATGAATTTGCAATAATCCAAAACGTTACCGTCGAAAGTCAATATCTCGGGTTTTGGTAAATTGAAACCTTCTTGTAGAGTGTTCGCCAATCTATTGAAAGCAATGTCTATTTCACTTGTCGTCGTAGTTGTGGTTGCATTCGATGTAGAAAGTAACCTCGTCTCTTTTTCCACGTTGTTTTGTACGTCCACGCGTCATTGGGTTTCTTCCACGTCCCTGATTTTTGAATCGTGTTCATTTCCGTCATCCTCCCAAACCGATTCCTCGATTCTCGCCTCCTCAATCTCGCTCTCGATAGCCAACATTTGTTTCCTATTTTCGATTTCTCGTTGTTGGTGTTCGAGCCGCATCCTTTCTTTCAATGTTTTCATCTTGTTTTCTGCTATCATGCGCTTTATTTTCGCACTTCGTATTTGGTTTCTTGATGAAGCGACCGACCCGATATCCGATTCATTGTCACAATCGTCATTCCACCTTTTGAAATGTTCCTTGAATTCGTCATAGTTTTGTTTCTGGCTTTTATAACTTTCCTCTAGATTTTCAATCACACTTGAGTTCTCACAGTTATCTACGCATGTGAAATGCGCTGTTTTCAAATGTTCATATCTGGAGCATAATGATAAATAAAGTTTGTCTACCTTCTCTTTGTTCTCCTTGTTGACCATATGCTTCTCGAGGTCCTTATACAGTCTCGTAAGTTGCGCCAGATGCGTTGACCGTTGCTTCTTTGCTGTCTCGAAATCCATTTTCATCTCTTATCGTCAAATAGCTTGTTGAGAATTGTAGTGGGGCTCGGATATCAAAAAACGCTCTTTTGAGTTAATGCATCTTTAATAATCTTCGTTAGTTATCAATGTCAGAAAGCTGATGATTTTCAACAATTGAGCTGACCGTTCTTCAAGCCCGCACAACTAAAACTGATTTGAAAAACATTTGTTGCAAAACATTTACGTCATTTTGACGTCGCGTGAACGTCGCGCGTATTTTAGTACGGCGCGACGCTACGTTACGTCGAAATGCACTACTAAGAGCTAGGACGCTCTTACAGACACCATCATTACCAGAGGAAAATGTTAAAACTGGTCCAAATTTAAAGGAGTTGTAGATGCAATTTAAGGTTTTTCTTCAACATTTTTGGCAGAAAACATTGTGAAAAATTTGAAGAAATTGCTTGTTGCAAGCATCTGTGTCATGTGTGAATGGGTTGATATGGCCAAATACCGTTTAGGGCTAACATGCAGGTATGTGCCAAGGGCTTGTCTGTTGTCATCTTCCCCATATGTGTCAAAATAAACATTTTGGCACATTTGGTGAAGTTCATTGCATAAGAAAAAAAAAAAAAAAAGAATCAGTTTTATCAATACAAACATATTTGGTTTATTGCCAGAAATAAGATCTGAGTATTCATTATGATTGCTCAAAGCTTATCTGTATCAAGTCAATTGCATCATTGATGTGAGTGTGACAGAAAAAAATACACTGTCTAATTTAAATACAGGTCTTATTCACAGCTATCACAGATAAATGAAATGCACTCAGTGGTATATGGGCTGTACTTTGCATTGTGGCGTGACTTGCCTACCATTACGCTAATCTTAGAAGATGATGGATATCTGGTTTCATTTAGTGGTTAAATCTTGATTTAAACATGAAGGGATTCTCTTTAAATGAAAAGTGACCATTCTTTTCACCTTTGTCTTATACTGCAGAAGAATTGATTTAGAACCATTGGCTAATCTAGTCGTATTTCTGTAGATTTCTAATGGCAGTTTCCAGTCAGTTTCTTTTTCTTGGCACCAGCACTGCAATTAATTGGCTTAAGAATTGTTTTGGTATACATGAGTGATACAAAAGATGTAACTATAAACAAAGGCCTGGGTTTAATCCCCGATTGCAGCAGATATCCTTTTATCTTTGTTTCCCACCAATGGATAGATAATCATAAACCTAAGTGGGATGAGCAGCTGGAGGCTTGGAAAGGATGTAGTGGTACTACTGGTCTGAGAAGTACCAGGAATCTAGGTTAGGTGCTACAGCCCTTGCGATATGACTGAAAGGCTTTTAAAAGTGGCATCAAACTCCATTGAAACAAACTATGAACCTTTGATAGAAACCAAAGATATTTTTCTCAAATATTTTGTATGAAATATTAAGATTTTCTAAAGCAGATGAAATAGTGGTTGTTTGTTAATGGTTTAACAAGATTTTAGAATGTCAACTTAGGAAAACAGGTATTTAAAGTAGAAAGTAGAGAGTGATGCATTGGATTTGAGTCAGCAATTAATGTAAAATTAATGCAGCAATTTTAACCCATTACCAGACAACAAAATTTTAGAGTCCTCCAAATTGAAGACAGCAGTTCAAACAAGTGCGAAATTAGGTTGGAAACGTGGGAAATTAAAATTACTTGTTATAAGGTTCCAGTTTTCAATAACCATATTCTTGAGGGTGTCAAATTCCAGATTGTGTGGTTATGGGTTTAATGTATTCTCGAGAAACACGCTTTGGAAAACATTGTGGGCAATGAAGAAATTGCTTGTAACAATGTTTTCTATCCAAAAAGACAAATATTTCAATTCTTAATTCCATAAACATGAAATTGTTGTCTGCATCATCTTTCAATTTGGACCAGTCTAAAATTATGTTGTGTTGGAATGGGTTAAGCCTGTGTTCCAGGTGTATGGAACTGTTAAAAATGTACAAATAACTATTGTAGATGGATAATAAGTCTGATTTTCTTTTTTCAGAAAAGGGCTATGAGTTGACTTTCAAGACTGCTGACGACTCCAGTTTAACCTTATCCAAATATGGAGAGTTTCTGTATTCAAACTTGGTCTTATTTTCACCATCTGTAGAAGGTACCAGATGTCGTTCAGGGCTTGTGCTGGCCTTTGAAATTGAGGAGGCATTGACTTCTTGACAATGAAATTTTAGGGATCAAAAATGATTTTTTATTGGTCAAAAGAAAAGTATGCTTCTAAATTTTAAATTAGAAGTGTGAGAAGATCATTTCTTGATAATGTTTATTCACTTTTTGTAAATCTCTTTAAAATGTATGATGTTTGCATTTATTTTGTACAATATTAACCCTTGTCATGCTGAATAAATTACCTTACTGAAATACTGTCAAATCAAAGGGCTGAAAGCACTGATAGAACTAGTCGTTCAAAATTCAATATTTCTTTTAGAAATCAACTTCATAAACAACTCTGGCAGGAAAAGTACAAGCAGGAGGTGTAGACTAAAATCAGCCTGCACATAAGTGAATCCATCACTGAAAAAATGATGGATTAAAATATTCTGTTTTGATTTTTAGAAATTTGAGAGCTATTTCTAGTGATCAAAACAGTTATTTCCAGATTTTTGAGAGTCAAAACCCTGGTTTATGAGTCAAACACAAGCTCTGTCTTTTCTGAACTTTGGACAAAGTAATTTATCTTAAGGGTAAAATAGTCACAGTGATTGTATAAATTCTCTTAAAAAAACACAAACACTTACAATTTGAAAATAAAAACAAAACACAAATAATGTTTATTTCAACTATATTTTTTTTTTCACCGACCGGCACTCTACAACCAAGCATCAGGAATCTAAATGTACTATTGTTTTTTTCAGACTTTGGTGGAAATATTGATGTTGAAGCCATCACCAACTTCATTGATAATGGTGGAAATGTTCTGGTTGCTGGTAGTTCATCTATTGGTGATCCTTTGAGAGAACTTGCCACAGAATGTGGACTGGAGTTTGATGAAGAAAACACAGCAGTTATAGATCACCTCAACTATGATGTCTCAGATAGTGGCAAGGTAAACCATGGGACCCATCATGGGACCATATTTGAATCTGTAAAGTAAATATTTGAAAAAAAGCAAATTCTGTACTACTTCATTTCAATTTTCAAGCTGAAGTCAATTAGGATGGCTTCTTGAAAAATTAAGTTGAAGTAACATAGAATTTGCTATTTTTCTGCTAAATTATAAAAGATTGACCTTGGTCTGACTTTGCAATAAGCGAAAGATAGTAACTGGTATTTAAAATTCTACCTTCTTAAAATTGTTGTCTTCAATTGCCTTGAAGTTGGGGAAATCCAAATGTGTCCCTTTGTAATGGGTTACTGACTTTATACCACACTTTAGATATATCTAATTTTGCATTTCCTTGAAAATAGGAATAGAGGATTTCAGAAAAGTGGTTAAAATTTTTGATTTCCTGTACAAAACTCTTTCATCAAGTTTCAAAGAATACAATTTGGTGGTTGAACAGAATAAACCTATGAACTTTTCATCGGAAAGTTTAGAAATATTATCGTTGTTATTTCAGCATACCACAATTGTTGCTGATCAAGAATACTTGTTAGATTCACCTATCATTGTTGGAAAGAAATCATCAGCCCCTTACCTCTTCAGGGGTGTTGGGTGAGTACAAATTTTAAATTAACCCTTCTCATGCTGTATAAATTACCTTTCTGAATTGCTGTAAAATCATAGGACTGAAAGCACTGATAAAACGTGTTATTCGAAAATCAATATTTCTCTAGAAATCAATTTCATTTAAATTTTGGCAGGAAAAGTACAAGCAAGAGGTGTAGACCAAGATCAGATTGCACTTATATGCAGGCTGATCTTGGTCTACACCTGCCAAAACCGGAATGTTCTGGGTTCAGCATGACACGGGTTAGTAGTGTGTAACCTCTTAACCCATTACCATGATGGCCCTCTTGAATAACAATAGTGAAAACATTGTGTAAATTGGAGAAATTGCTTGTAACATGTTTTCTACCCAAAAAGTTTTGAAAATCTAATATCAGATTTGTTCGATGAATTTGATTTGATGAAAAACTTGGTTGTGGGGGGACTCTAATTTCTATGATGGAATATACTCTGAAAACTGAAATATTCCTGTGGAAGGATTTCAACCAAACTTCAAAGGAATGATCCACAGGTTACTCTTTATCAGATTCCTTTATATTATTTTGATTGGTTGAAAACATGGCTTGTATTGCTGTGGCTTATATCCATATATGGTATACAGTGAAAATTTTGTAAATACCTTTCCATCTGACTTAGTGAATGAATTTAGATAGCCCAGCTTGACTGTTTTAAACTGAAAACTTTGAACATGCTTCTCTAGAACTATTTCAAAGAATTCAGGTACCAGATTTATTTGCCAGATATGGTAAAAATGATTCAGTTTATATATTGAGTTCCTGAAAGCCGTTTGCTCTATCAGTACATTCGGCGCTCGAGCCTCTCTAGTTATACCCCAAAATTGATAAGAGGGATTTTATGACTTAACCAAAAACTTAATCTGAACATTTAACCTATTAAGTTTACATTTTCTAATAACTTTAACAAGTTTTGTCAAAATGCTGGATATATGCTATATTGATATGCATCAGCTTATGACAAGGTCAAAATCATCTTAGAAAGACAGGATTAGAAATAGAAAGCTGTTATTTACATGTTAATGAGTGTTGCACGGGCCCATCTTGTATTGATATATTTCTACAGAATGGTAGCTGATCCTGATAACCCTCTGGTACTCAGCTTACTTCATGCCTCCTCAACAGCGTACAGTTATAACCCAGATCTACCAGTAGACGATTATCCACTAGCTGTGGGAACCAATACCCTGCTAGTAGCCGGTCTACAGGCCAGAAACAATGCCAGAGTTGTGTTTGTTGGATCTATTGACTTCTTCAGTGATGAGTTCTTTACATCAACTGTACAGAAAGTGACCGGGAAAAAGTGAGTGTGCATTATTCATTTCACACATCAAATGTTTTAGACAACTATTCTAGTCCACATTGAAAATGTATCAGACAACAATTTCAAAATGATGAACTTCTGATTGTTGTCTTTTGGGATACAAAACATTGTGACTAATAAAGAAATTGTTTGAAACAATGTTTTTGAAAGTTTTTTCATATTGTGCCTAAAGTGCTGGACTGTGTGGGAATGGGCTAAAAACATTTGTGACCTGTCTAGCAAAAAGGGACAGTGCCTGCTTTTGGTTGTGGTAGATGATGTCATTTTCGTTGTGTAATTATTTCATTTCGACAGTTAAATGTAGATTAAGATTCTAGAAAAAGGTTTCACCAGAATTTTTGTGGAATTTCTGGGTATATAACAAATTGAATACTTTGATGTAGCAATGATCCCAATTCTTGTATTAGATTCTTGCCACATAAAATAAAATAATTTTGTCACATGAAATATGAAAAAAGTCATCTATAAATGTTAAGGTGAGGCTTTGCTGATGATTACAAATCTTAACAAATTTGGAATTACATGTACATGAACATGAATTTAATATTGGATTTCATTTTACGTGATAATATACTTGGAATTTCTTGATTTATGATATTCCGCAAAATTGAAAACACCAAATGTAAAATTACTTCATTACAAATATTGTGTCATTTTTACAGTAACAAAAAGTAGTTACAATTGGTCTCAGCTTGTCTTCAGTTATTACACTTGTGTAATACATGTATCAACATTATATGGAAATTTATAATCTATTCTGGAAATGTGTAGGATTTTATTGGGCAAAATCTCTAATATAACCAATGACTTTACAACTCTATAATGTGATGCTTGGCAGGGGAGTGAAATTAACCAATTGATGATTTTTCATATAAATTTCTAGTGCGTATGATGACCACAGCTGTTGGTATGCCATAAAAATCATCAATTTGGATTTCTTTCTCAGATTCCCTAAGGCAGGAAACCAAGATTTGGCTATGAATCTGGCTGACTGGGTGTTCAAGTCTAGAGGTGTACTCAGAGTTGGTGAGATTAAACACCACAAGAAAGGAGAGAAAGCACCACCAGCTGCCTACACCATCTATGACATTGTGGTAGGTTTTCTTATCAAAACAATAGAGGTACATGTAATAGAACGGGCAATTTTGATTTCAGACTTGAAACATACACCTGTTTTCCCTAACCAATTACAACAAAGTGACCGGTCCAAATTGAAAGAATTTGCTAACAACAATTTTAAATCAAATGGAATGTAGAAAATCTTTGCCTTTTAGAGTAGAAAAGATTGTTGACATTGAAGAAATTGCTTGTTACATGAAATTTTTTCATTGTTCAAAATATTATCCTGAGCAGTGTATAAAAGCAGGATTCTATGGGATGGGTTAAAATTGTCTGATCAGTGCTAGAAGGGAATATTTTCAATTTTGAAATGCTGAATTTCCTAATTTGTCAATCAAATCCTTTATTGTTGGTACTCATTAGAATTATCTTGTCAAGACAATTCCAATGAGTACCCACAACATAGAGATTAAAGGAGAAATAACAGATTTAGATCATCATCACCTCAAATTTCACAGAAAGACTTGGTCTAAGTCAGACATGTGCATATCCTATTTTGGTTATGGTCCATTGATTTTTGACTGATTTATGGCCCTTTAATTAAAAAGTCCATTTCTGGTTATGGCCCTTTGGCGGATAGCACTTGTATATGGACAAGCGCTGTTGGGGAGGTATTAATCCACTTTGCGAAAATGTCTAGTTTACCTCTCTTTAAAAGATATGAATGTATATAATTTGCAACAGTACATAAGTTGCATCATTGAACATTTGGGGGTGAAAAAATGATCCCCTGAGAGGTATTTCTGTGGCTTAAAATGGATTATTTTTCTGTTTTTGAGGGTCATTATGCTTTGTTTATGAGTCCTGGGCCAAAGATTATAGAACTTTTTTGTACTTGATTGAGAATTAACACGAAATTTGGTTAGAAATTAAAGATGTATATAATTTTCTACAGTAACTGCTTGAAAATGAAACATATTGGTAAATGATAATTTATAACACAAAATCTACTGTTAAGGTAGAAAAACAACTTTTATTCAAACTTGAAGTTTGAGTAAATTCTCAATTGAGTACGACAAAAGTTTTGTAATATTGGGCCCTGATCTTTGAGAAATAACTCTTACTCTCTGAATTTGCAAAAATTTGAATAGGGTTAGTATACAGAATTTTTGAATTTACATTTGTTTCTTGAATGTAAAAATTGAACAGACATTTAAAAGTGGTAATCTGAGAAAAATAAAATTCAAACTTTTGAAAAAGAGTTCATATCCAGCACTGATCAACACATGTTTGTATGTCTGAAATGAACAAAATCATCCATTGCACCAGTCAGCAGCAATCCATCAATTTTCATGATAATTACCATTGATTTAGAAGGTTGAAAAACTTGTGAGAAAAGGAGCAATTTCTAGTAGCAAGCAATTTTGTCTTTTCTAACCATTTTTTCCTCAATATTTATACTTGGGGACATCAAAGTGAGGGATTTTGTAGTTATGGGTGGAAAAACCTTGTAAATAAATGCTATGGAAAGAAAGTGGCCTAACTGAAACCATAGGCCACAGAGGGGAAATTTTACCTACCTGTCCCACATGGGGACAATTTTCGACACCCCTCAAGAAAAAATCAAACATTGAAATTGCTTGTAACAACTTGATGCTGTTGTTTTCAACATGATGAGTATGGACTGTATTGAAAGTTTAAAAATTACATTTCAGGATTACTCTATTGAGGTTGAAGAGTTCAAGGATGACAAATGGCAGCCATTCACTGGAAAAGATGTACAACTGGAGTTTGTTAGAATTGATCCATTTGTCAGGACAACATTGAATAACAAAAGTAAGTTCAATGTGTAAATTTTATATTATTCAACTTTCTCAGAGGACAAATTACATGCTTTATAAGATAATGAATCAATAAATAAAACTATTTAGGAAGACCCTTTGCAGATCAGACTAGAACTTAAAAAGAACAAATAATTTTGTCTAACCTGGTTGCTTTGAGCCACATGGTTGTCCAGGGCTCAGGTTGTTGATCACCATTTTTGCCCATGGCTAGAATTTTAAGAAAATGGTTGAAATTTTTTCAATAGGCAAAAATGTTGGCTAAATGGTAGAAATTATTTCTATAGAAAATTGAACAGGAAAGGCTTAAACTGAGATGTTTTGCAATATTTCTGATTAGTTACATGTAACAAAATTACAAAAATCCCTTGCAGAGGGATCAACAGGAGTATTTTTATCTCAACTATTTGAGGAATAGGGGGGCTATTCCAGTTATCCAGACATCATCTTAATGCCTTTGTTAAAGTTTCACAAGAAACTATCTAATATCTCTGTTTCTACGAATGCTATTGGTCTGAAATATTTGGAATGCCTTGATGACCATCATATTATCCCCTAGGCAGAGATTCATTACTCTGACAATCATTTTAGTGGATTATGACACCTTTTTCAACTTTGACATTTGGTTAAAGTTTTACACACAGGTCTCAAATCTCTGTTTCTACTGATGCTATTTCTCTGAAACTTTGTACATGCTCTTGTGACTATCATATCATCTCTTAGGCAAATATTCATTACTCTGACATTCATTTTAGTGGAATTTTGACCCTTTATCAACTTAAAAATTCTTGGTTAAAGTTTTATGTGCAACTGTCTAATCTCTTCATACAATTGCCATTGCTGCGAAACAATACACATGCCTTTGTGATTATACTATCGACCCCATATTCATTATTCTGAAGAGTTTTTTACCTTTTTCGACTTAGAATTTTAAGTGCAAGATTTTTATCTCTAGTATTACTTAAGGTTATGGAATGAAACTCTTTGATGTGTTCAGCATCACGACTTAAAAATTACTTAAAAATTACCTCCATTTATCTAGACCATGAACAAGGATTTATAAATCATTTCATCATTGTGTCTATTTTAGATGGCAAGTTTCAGACTACATTTAAACTACCCGATGTGTATGGTGTATACCAGTTCAGGGTAGATTACAACAGGATGGGATTTACACATCTATTTAGTACAACACAGGTTGGTAGAATGCTGTAAATCTGTGATTTACAAGCTCTCAATATTTTAATCCATTACCAAATGACAGGTTTTTATACACCCGTCGAAGACAGGACCTATTATGGGATCACCCGTGGTGTCCGGGCGTCTGGTCGTCCAGGAGCCCGGCGGTGTCCACTTCTTTGTCCGGAGTATATCTCTGTCACCTTAAGTCCGATTGTCTTTAAACTTGGCAGTTATATTCTTCTCATCAATACAGAGTGCAGTGCTCAAAAACCATAACTCTACCTGGCCTATTTTTTGAGTTATTGCCCTTTGTTGTTTTTCATACTTGAATCTTTTCTGGAGTATAACTCTAAAAGTATTATAGCTAGGATCATGAAACTTCATGGGTGTATAGATCTCACCAAGGGGGAGTGCAGTGCACAAGAACCATAACTCTAAATGGCCTATTTTTTTTTAGTTATTGCCCTTTGTTGATTTTCATACTTGAATCTTGTCCAGAGTATATCTATAAAAGTATAATAGCTAGGATCATGAAATTTCATAGATGGATAGAGCTTACCAAGTGGGAGTGCAGTGTACAAGAACCATAACTCTACCTAGCCTATTTTTTGAATTATTGCCCTTTGTTGTTTTTCATACTTGAATCTTGTCCGGAGTATATCTCTAAAAGTATAATAGCTAGAATCATGAAATTTCATGGATGGATAGAGCTCATCAAGTGGGAGTGCAGTGTAAAAGAACCATAACTCTACCTAGCCTATTTTTTTAGTTTTTGCCCTTTGTTTGATTATACTTGAATCTTGTCTGAGTATATCTCTAAAAGTATAATAGCGAGAATCATGAAACTTCATAGATGGATAGATCTCACCAAGTGGGAGTGCAGTGAACAAGAACCATAACTCTACCTAGCCTATATTTTGAGTTATTGTCCTTTGTTGTTTTTCATACTTTGTTTGACAAAAAATATTCATTCAAAATAACCTCAGTTCTATTCAAACCCCCAGTTAATATTCAGCAGTGTGACGGGCGTATCTTGTGACAATTTAGCACCTTGTTTAGATTGGTCTAAATTCAAAAAGTTGCTTCCAGTAAGTGAATTTCTTTCTGAACCCTGTCTTGTTTGAATATATTAATTTTGCCACAAATGTTTGTTCCACTTCTTACCATCAGTATCTATTTAAGCCATTCCCTTGAAATCCCTCTTTTTTAACCCCCCCCCCCGCCCCCCCAGAAAACGCTTTGGAAAGCAAGGTGGATAATGAAGAAATTGCTTCTATCTTCATTATACACCATATTTTCCACCCTGAATGACGGAATAATTAAAAAGTCCATGATACCAATATTGTCGTCTGCAGCTTATTTCATTTTTGACCAGTCTAAAATTTTGTTGTGCAGGAAGGGGTTAGTCATTTTTAGTTTTATAAAATTATAGACCTGTCCAAATTCAAAGGTTTTGCAGACAAAATTTAAAGAGGATTTTATTTTTTAAATAACCATACTGTAGGGTAGAAAATATTGTGGAAAAAGAAGAAACTGCATGTTACAATTAATTTCTTCTTTTTCTATAATATTTTATCAATTATAAGATCACATGGACATAAAACACAGGGATTGAAATAGAAAGGGTTAGAATTTAGTTGTTTAGTTTTCGCTTCTCTATATGCAGTGGATTTGAATTACAGATTTTCTCCACTTGTCCCTGTATAAGTAAGAGATGAACTTGTCCGTAAAAAATGATTAGATTAATTTTCAGAAAACATTGATGTTACTGAAGAATATGCTGGGCCCCAGCATTTTCTTCATTTAGAACAACATTTTCTACCCTCTTATATAAACAGTAGGATAATAAATCTTTGAGATCATAAGATCTATTTTGTCTCATTCCAACATTTGCCCTAGTATTTACTTGTCCCCTGACGAGAGAACTTGAAAAATGTACTTGTCGGCATGTAGAAAAGCCAATGTTGGACAAGTCAGTGTGAATACCACACCCCTGATATGAATATAAATGTGGCTAATTTTCTATGTTATAATTTAAACATATTTTATTGCCATCATCTATATTCAAATATAGTACAATATATATTATTTTTTCTCAGGGTCTGACCAAAAGTTATTCGAACTTGGAAACAGCCATTCCCTCAGTAATATTTACCCAAAATTATTTCCTTATAGAGTTTTAGAATATACACAGATTGTATACAAACAAACATACGAACGTCTATGTTTTGTAGGTATCAGTGAGACCGCTACAGCACACCCAATACGAGAGATTTATACCTACAGCCTTCCCCTACTACACCAGTGCCTTTTCCATGATGGTAGGAGTGTGTATATTTAGTATCGTATTTCTACATTTCAAGGATGAAGTCAAGGAAAAGAAAGAATAGAATGATTGAAGACTTTAGTGCACAACAAATTCCATATCTATTCCATTTACTTAGTGCTTTTTTCTAAAATTGAAATTTTCTTCAAAATGCTTTGATAATTCTTTATCAAAATATATTCAATATCTATGAAAAGAATTATTTTAATCATAATCATAAAAGGAAACGATCTATGCAAATTAAGAAATAATATGATAATAAAGCACCTAAACATGTATTTGTGCTTTCTTTTTATTATTCCATTATATACAGATATCTATAGCTACTCCCCAGCAAGTAACAGTTGATTTCGGTTATTTCTGTGACTGAGTGGACTTGTACGCTAGTTGTTTGGATGAATAGAAAAAAAGAAAACATCACTGACCTTATTTCATGTAAACAAACCTTAATTTGTGTCGGGTACCAATTTGAAAAATCAAAGCTTCTTTTATGATTTGTAGGCAAACCATATAAAAATCATTTTGATCTTATAATGTCAGTTGTCAAATTTATTTATGCTTCTGGGCCCGGAGTGTGATTTTCAATTAATTTTGTTATGTTTTGGAGGGAAGAAATGGCTTTAAGACTATATTGTCATTGTTTGAAATGGTCAAGATGAGATTAATTATAGGAGCAAAGTAAAAGCATATTTTTTGCTTGACAATATAATTATAAATGTTATAACTACAGCTTGAGTAAGCTTAGTAAGTAGTTAGCAGGTTTAAGTTCCCCCCCCCCCCACGAAATATTTAATCAATGGCAGAGGTCAACAATGCTCTTACGGTCTCATTGAATTATTTGATTGGCCAATATTCTTTTATGCCCCCGCATAGAAAGATTGGATTGTTTTACCGTTGTCTGTCTGTCCGTCATTCAGTCTCTGTCCGTCTGTCTGTCTGCAAAACTTAACCAAAAAACTTAACATTGCCAAATACTACCAGCCTATTCAAGATACAATGTTCATATTTGGCATGATGATACATCTCCATCATACGCATCTCCTCATGTCAAGGTCAAGGTCATGTGATAAGGTCAAGGTTACATACCAAGGTAAAAAGTTTAGTACTGTTGCCGGAGCATTGTCTTTCACAAACACACTCTTTTTTCAGACAACTGTGATTGCCAACCTTAGAAAAGTCTTGGGTAATTAACCCTTTCCTACCCAATCCAACTTTTTTTTTGCCCCTTCAAAAAAAGCTTGGAAAAATGTGGAAAATGATCTAAATTATCCTCATTTGTTTTTACCCTAAATAGCCAAGGTTTTTGGCTGGTCTAATATATTGCCTGTGGTAATGGATTAAGAAAATTACAGAAAGTGAAACAATATACTAAAAGATAATATTTTAATAACAAAACAAAATTCAACAATTTTACTGCAAGATGAGAATTTAACAACTTTCAACATTTTCCTCACCTGAATTTATTCACTGTGATTCATTCTATTTGATACAATCTTGATTTTTTATTGTCATCAATATAACATTATTTGGCATGCAAAATGCCATAACTACAGCTTGAATAAAGCTAAAGTTATGACATATTGCTTGCCCAATGAAGTCAAATTAATTCAATCTACATATCAAAATGTTATTTTTCTTCAGTGGAAGGAAACATCAGGAAAGGATTAATCTTTCAAATCAGCTTCTACTTTCCACAATGTTTTCACTTATATTGCCTGTGAGTTCTGACTTCAATTTTGGTCAGACTGATATACTTTGTATTATTACAACACTCTGTCTCAAATTTTTGGTCACTTAATCTTTAGCTCGACTGTTTTCTGAGAAAACAGGAGGTGTTGCGATAGCCTTTGTGTCATGCAAAAACTTTGACATTGTGTGATATCTCTGGTTCTTCTAAAGACATTCACTTGAAACTTGGCCTCTTTTTCACTATCAAAAGAACAACCTATACTATCAAGGGGGATAACTCTACGCGCATTTTGTCCACAATCCAACAGCCGAGCGTAGGCACCCGTAGGCGGTG
Source organism: Fragum fragum (assembly GCA_946902895.1). Lineage (NCBI taxonomy): Eukaryota > Metazoa > Mollusca > Bivalvia > Cardiida > Cardiidae > Fragum > Fragum fragum. The sequence continues at coordinate 6,014,170 of OX336378.1, forward strand.
CTCTTGTTATAAAAAAACAAATTAAAACTATTGAGAACTACAAACTACATCTTTCCTCCATTACTTAATGTGCACTCTGTCTAAAAACTTTTCGGTTACTTGGCCTTTATTAAGAAAAAAACTGGATGGTTGTCCCAGGACAACTGCTGTCGCGCCCGCAAAGTGATGTAGGCATCATGCTCTGGACAAGCACAATTTTAGTGTTCAACCTTGAGCTTTGAACTTGAACTTGAATCTATCCAAAAAATACTTTCAAATGGCACATCTACTCATGATGGAGAATAATTATGCCAATTAATTTCGAAATTCATCAATAATTGTAGGTGAAATGCTCTTGACAATCACAACTTTAGTGTTTGACCTTGAGCTGTGACCTTGACATTAGAACTATCCCAAAAATTCTTTCAAATGGCACATCTACTCATGATGGAGAATAATTGGAATAATTGTGTCAAGTTATTTTGAAATCCATCCATAAATGTAGGAGTAATTATCCGGACCGTGACGAATTCGGACGGACGTACTAACGGACTAACTAACACACTAACGCACATACACCCACTTGTCATAATGACAACTTTGTCTCGCTCGCCGCAAGCGGGCTCGACAAAAAACTATTGAGAACTAAATACTACATCTTTGCTACATTTCTTATGGACAAAGATTTAGTTTGATTTGTTTGTTTATAAAGGTCAAATGACCGACAATTTGAGACAGAATGTTGTTGTTATAATACATTGTAAACTGATTCAATGTGAAATTTTATGTTTTGAAGAAAATATCATTATGCACTTTGGTTTAAGCTGCGTACTGGCTTTCCTTATTTAAAGCTAACAAACTATCGTTACAACAAATTACTCGTATTATGGTTATAATATATGAGCCCATGCGTGACATTTCCAACCATTACACATGTGCGCAAAGAAATGTTCAGATCAGCCTGTGCATCCGCACAGTCTGATCGGAGTCTTCACTCTGCGCTCTATAGATAGATACTGATTCAAAGCTTCTTTAAACAATCAGGGAAGATTCTAATTGCTCCGAATGGCTGCCCAGAGTGCTCAATGTGTGCGAGTCACGCACATGCGAAATTGTTGGAAATGTCACGCATAGGCTCATATCATTACTTGACAACATTGTACTCAGGCCTGGAGTTCCCTCGATGCAAATATTCAACCACTGTTGAAGGGATGAGGACAAATATCCCATCATACAATTAACCCACCCCCTCCCCCTCTCCCGAAAAGGCTTTGGAAAACATTTGGAAAATGAAGAAATTGTTTGTCACAAGTAATTTCTTCATTGTCCACAATTTTTTCTACCCAAAAATGTAATAGAAATATGACCCATTTGCAACGCATTTCTGTACATAATTTCTGGATTATACTGACTGTGCATGTAATATTCAATCGCGAATGAATAATGAACGCATGAAATAAACAGTAGCGGTATTTACATTAATACATGAAGAAGTGATATTAAACTTGCAATCAACATCACTGATAATTACGTTGTCCTAAAGCAGCCACTTAAAAATATCGCCATGCGATAATGTCAATACATGCTACATTTTCGTATGTCGCGTCGTTAAATCGATTTTCAGCCACCCGTGAATGTAGTATTGTTGTATGTACATGTATGTGACATTTTAAGCGGTCACTTAAGGACACCGTATTTAACAAATTGCATGACATCTTTTACACTCTACAAGTGTATACAATTTCTAGACGACTTTTCAAAAATCGTGTAAATCAAGAAATATAGTAGGCTTTAGTAGGAAAGGTTAACGCCGATATTCTAGACTTGTCAAAGTTGAAAGAAATTGCAGTCGGCGACCCTTTCTAAATTTTAGGTTTGTCCAAATTCAAAGGTTTTGCAGACGAAACTTTAAAGTAGATTTAATTTGGAAAATAACCATTCAGTAGGTACGAAAACATTGTAGAAAAAGAAGAAACTGCTTGTAACAAGCAATTTCTTCTTTTTCTACAACGTTTTCGTAATTATAAAGTCACAGGGCCGTAAAAACCAGTGATGGTACAGGAAAGGGTTAAGCAATAAAATTATAGAATTTTTATCGTTAACGTTTTTCGAAATTTTAGATTTGTCTGAATTCAGACAAAGCAGCCGACATTGTAAAGTAATAACAATTCAAAAAGTAACCATCCTGTATGATAGAAAACAAGAGGAAATTGCTTGTTACAAGCAGTTTCTTCTTTATCACAATGTTTTTTCAAATATTTTCTGAATTTCGCAATGTTTCCTCAAGTAGGGATTGTACGGATTGTACGAGAAAGGGTTTTAAAAAGTTATTTTGCAAAATAATGGTCAGTATCATGTAACAAAAATAAATTTATTTGTTGGTGGCCTAACCGTCGTAACTACAGCCAAATCAGTCGCCAAACCAATTTGAATATTTAGCAGCAATGTTGGAGTTCAAAGTTCACTTCCGGACTAAATGAATGATTGGATTGGTCGTTATATTCTTTGATTGACAGAGGCGATCGACCAGTTGCTGGGTAGTGGAAAAAATCCAATTCGAAAAAGGGATAATATCTTTGCATTTTTTTTGTGGATTGCTCTCTTGACAGTGAACACACATGACAAGTTTCAAGCAACTGTCTTCAGTAATAATTCAGGAATGGACAAGGGTAAATTTTGTCTTGTATATAATAAATATAACATTCAATTTACAACTGTTGAAATTTATATGTAATAGCTGTCCATTGCATGCATTTGTATCAGACGAGTGAAGTACTTGACAAACTTGTCTTCACATTGTAAACATTTAAAGCAGCTGTGCTCTGAACCTTATAGAGATAGTTGGTCTTCCTAAACAACAGCAACCTGACACTTGTTTACAAACAAAAATCAATATATTTCACTACGATAAGAAGTCTGATTCACTTGTTTACAACAACAAATAATTTAAACTTTGGAATTGAAGTTGTTCCAACCATTACTGACTACTTTGTAGTTTTATACAGGATTTGGTCCTAGGATCGTCTATTGCTCAAAACAGTTGACCTTGGCATCATATCTGACTAATACGGTTGACCTCGTACCATTATCGTTTACCGATTAATCGACTCTGATTGCTCAAAACTTTGGAAACGCTGTGATACTAAGCAATGGGTTTTTTGTTGTAAAATTCCTTATTTAATTGACCAATCGCGGCTGTCAATTGAATATTAGTCGACGAATGAAATCATTCATTTAGACTGGAAGTTAACTTTGAATTCGACACTGTCAGCCATTTGTGTGAAGCATTTTCGTAAGTTTGGCGACTTGGATGCTGTAGTTTAGGTCGTCACCCAACCATTCTACTTTTTGTTCCATGCTACTGGCCATAAATTTGTTAGAATCAAAGTGGAACTTTCTGTCGTAGCTAATGGGCGCGGCCAACGGAGAAAATGGGCGAGGCCGCGATTGTTCAACTGTAGATGTTTCTTGGATTTAGTCGTGAGTTCGAATCCCTACTCGGCAAACTTTCTATCTGACAAATGACAAACAATAAAAAAAACAAAACCATGATTCATTTGTCTCTCATAAATGTGCGAACGATAAGTAGTGGGAAGAGCAGTCGATTGCTAATTGAATGTTGTCGTTATTGTAACAAATGACAGGAAGCTATGCTTAAGAGCACCAGCCGCCGCGACATAACTGATCTACTGTTAAAAATGCCCTGATCTCCCATCCAATCAAAACAGTAAACATCACCAAACTCATGCCGGGAATCTGATATCAAATTGCTTGTACTAAGAACCCAGTTATACATCATTGGAACACTCAACAACAGGTGTCTTAATGAAAAGTGATAAATGAAGGATCGCTGGCCACGCCCACTGACCTCCAACAGGAAGTTAGACTTAAGATAGTACATGGCGTTATTTTGCAAAGAAAACGGACAGTAGCACGTTGCAAAAATGATTGGTTGGTGATATAAACGTCGTAACTAAACTGTAGTTATAACGTTTAAGTCGCCAAACCAATAAAAGTGCTTGACCTAGATGTCTAAATAATCAATTTGATTAGTTTATCGATTTTCTGATTGATAGCAGCAATACATCAATTGGAGGTTCTTATAATTGAAAATTATACATGGACAGACATACATTCATTCTAAGCAATTAGATGTATTGTGTGCATACATAGCTGAACCTAGCTTTTGAAATAAATAGAAATCTATAAAACAAAATTAAAGCTCTAAAAGTAAATACTAGGAAAAACTGAAGTATAACGAGTTTACAGTGACATCAGTACTAAAATGAAACAAAACGGAGTAAAGCTGTTTGTAGGCAAATTGACGGAACGCTGGTGCCGCCAAATGACTCCGGTGGTACCGCCTACTACCTACTGATTCCAACTGGAAGTTCAATGTCGATATTAACCCTTTCCTGTTCAATCCCTAGTTTTTACGTCCCTGTGATTTTATAGATGAGAAAACATTGTGGAAAAAAAAAAGAAATTGCTTGTTACGACAATATTTTCTACCCTGTAGGTTGGTTACTTTTCAAATTGTATTCACTTTTAATAATCGTCTGTAACTTCTTTCAAATTTGACAAGTCTGAAAAACAGGAAAGGGTTAAACGGCGTTTTTTTTGCAAAAATGAGTTAATAAAGGACGTAATTTTGTAAAATGTGTTGTCTGGGACAAAAATTAAAATTAGATCATTGGTTGTCAAACTAAACGTCCAATATTTGACCGATCGCGACATCGACCAATCAAATCATTCATTTAGACAGGAAGTGAACTTTGAACTCCAACATTCAAGCTGTAGTTACGACATTGAGGTCTCCAAACAACATTTCTTGTTTTTGTTACATTCTATTGACTGTACAATTTGCAAAATAACGCCGTTTGACATCGAAGTGGAACTTCCATTCGGAGTTAGTGGGCGTTGCCAGCAGAGTAAGTTGGCGGGGCCAGCGATCCGTCAATTTAACAAAATATCATATTTAACCTCCCATAAAAATGCAAGGCTTGAGAGTTAATATCAGTGTTTTCCTCCGAATTTTATTTCACCAGAAAATCATGTAATCTTATTGCCATTGAAGGACGAGTAAAGCACGAGTTTCGCACACAAACCGTCCGACTCTATTAGCCAGTGTTTCAACATGTCCTGCAACTCCTGCTTCTGTTTCTTATGGCGAGAAATCTCGTTGAGGAGTTTTTCAGCACGTGCACGTGGTATCTGAAGCACGAGACCGGAGATCCCGTGACTTATGGACCAGAGACCCGCGTTTACCAGCTGTTCTTGACTGTCACCCTGCCATAGGGACCACAAAAATCGACCTGAAATGAAAAAGACATAATATAGGTCTTGCTTCATTTATGTTTCTTTTAACCATTCAAACACATTTTTTTCACGCCCTAAAAACAAAACCTTTTGAAAACATTGTAGAAAATGAAGAAATTGCTTGTAACAAGCAATTTCTTCATTTCCCACATTGTTTTCTACCTAACAATACAAATATGTTCAGAATTTCATCAACCTGAAATTTTCTTCTGCAACTTCTTTGAATTTGGACCAGTTCAAAATTTGGTTGTCTGGTAATGGGTTAATATTTAGCGATTTCAGTTAAAAGTAGAAAAACTTTTAAAAAGAAAATCCGAATTCAGCAATCGACGGATAGCGATGGAAAAAAAACCACACAAACAAATCGTCCATTTGACCGGAAGTGATTATGACCTCTGACATTAGTTCAAACTTTTTTGTGGTGGGTGACTTAATCGTAGTAACTACAGCTTATTTAAGCTGTAGTTACGACATTTTCGTCTCCAGTCGAACTGCCAAGTTGGAAGTAAGAGGACGTTGCAAGCGATCCTTTTATAGCAGATTGTGAATGTCAGGTTATGATTTCGGGCTTTTCTCACAATACTTTTTGTTTACCTAAAATGCTTGCTTTGTGAAATACGCTCTTGTTCGAGAAGGAGGAAAAGATGTGTAGAAAGATTCGTTTTCTTGTTTTGTTTGAATGAGGTTTAACGCCACTTCAACAGTATTTCAGTCATATCGCTGAGGCTGGAGCACCTAACCATGGATATCTGGTATTAATAACACCAGTACTACCATTATATCCTTTCCGAGCTTCCAGCTGCTCATCCCAAGTAGATTTACGATTAGCCACCCATTCGTTGGAGACAAATGTCGGAAAGGATATCTATCGCAACCGGGGATCGAATCCTGAACCAATGCACTTTGGCCGAGACCGTTTAGGAAGAACCCCGTATACTAACCTCCCCTTTCTCGACCAAAAGCCTTGATAAAACCGTTTGTCGGTAGGGCCAGTAAAGGGTTCTAATTATGAATAAATTTGCGAATTCTAGTTTTTTTTCTGTAACAAGTTATTAAATGCACATAATTAATATCAAAGTCTGGATGTTTTGTATGACATTTTCATAAACTTAATGAATGCATGTTGTGTGTTGATGAAGTCGTGATATGTGATTGGGTGTGCAAAAATGTCGTAACTACAGCTAAGTCAAACTGTAGTAACGATATCTTGCACGCCAAACGATGAGAATCATTTGTTAAATGTAGCAACGATTATGTTACCTAATGCCCGCTTATAGTACATCTTAACCCATTCAAACAACCCCGCTTTTTACGCCCGTTGAGAAAAAACATTTTGAAAACATTATAGAGAACGAAGAAACTGATTGTCACCAGAAATTTCTTCTTTATCCACAATGTTTGCTACCCTAAAAGACTAAGATATTTTGAATTTCACGGGCTTGAGATTGTCGTCTGCAACTTCTTTCATATTGGACCAGTCTAAAATTCCGTCGTTTGTTAATGGGTCAAAACCCCATAAAACTAGAAGTATTCACAGACACGGATACCCGAGCCTTTAGCTGGTCATTGTCAAACGTGTGGTTGATTTTGAAATACTTCTACAGATGTAAAGGATATGCTCCGGACAAGGTGAATTTTGCAACATGACCTGCAGTTATGACCTTGAGCTTGGGAATATCCAACACAACTTTACGTACTAGGGAAATAACTGTGCCAAGTTATTTTGAAATCCACCTACTAATGTAGAACCCCACAAGATTGGACTCACACACTAACCGTTGAAGCGCACAAACACTCTCCACCCATGCAAGCACTAGCACACAGAATAAGGTGACCCTATATACCCGTCGCCATCACATGACGGGGCAAGAAAACGTTATTGGCACATCTACTTAAGAAAGAGAACAATTATTTTGAGAGTCCTGACAGATATTTGACCTTAAATTGTGACCATGAACTTGAAATTACATGAAAGGATGTTTAAAAGGCATATCAACTGGTAACGAAAGACAATAGTAATCGTGCGTGGATCAAGGGGCGACCAGGGGTCCAGACCAGAACATCATTGGAATTTCGGCAAAATTATTATTATAAAATTTAAAAAATCTGGAAATTAAAGTATCATATTGTCATTGGGTTGCTAAAGTATCACAGATACAGCTTTGTGCAAGCTGTAGTCACGACATTGTGCTCACCAACTAACATATATGACAAAAACGAGTATATTTTCGGTTGAAACCCTCCCCTCCCATTCCCCAGATGAAAACCTGGATCCGCGCATGTTTATTCACAATATTAAAAGTTTTGGCCTCGAACGGTCAAACTTAAGTTGAAAGCCCTTACCCGCACAAACCGCTCCAACTCCAAGAGACGCTCGTTGAAAGAAAGCTCGATCCCGAGAAGCTTTCTCTTCCACCGCTGACGTAATCTGTTTTAATGGCGACTCACAGACCCGAACTAATCTCCATATTTGTTCTGTTTGAGTCATTATGGCCTTCGAATCAAACTGGTTCATTTGGAAATCAGTTTTATCCTTGATATGTTTTATTATATCCATTTCAACTTTTATCGTTAAGTCTTGCATCTTTTCGACATTGTTAACAAGGTCACGTAATTTAACCTTGACCTTAGGTGATGTCACTATCGTAGAATCTATGGCAACTTTGCACACGTCACTAGTCGCGGACAGGAACAGTGATTCTGACACTAAAGTTATGATATGTCTGAAGAAAGACAATAAGTAGTACGGACATTCTGAGTTTTGTTGTCGGTAAAACCGCTCAAGTTGAGAGACAAACTGATGACTCCTCAGGTAGAATTCTGTGTTTCCATGGAAACTGCCATCGAGAAATTCTTGTAGATAATCGTTTAGAAAGTCAAGAATTGGCAAGTCACCCTCGGCTAGTTGGACTAGAAGTTTGACACCTGAAAATATAGCATCAAAAGTATAAATATTTGTAGCAAATGATAATTCGGAAGGAAAACTCTGCCACCGAAGATAATGTATGGTCTCCACAAACAGGAACCCTCGTTTAGACCAAGGCCAGACTACGCACGCACAACCCAGACTGACTAGGGATTAGTTAAAATTTTCTGAATCTAATACGGTCATTCTAGATTATATATCTTTTTTTCCTAATTTTGTCTCTAATTGACTCCTGCTGGATCCTATCCCTTTTCAATGTTTTGCTTTACAGAACCTCTGACATCCCCCTTTTTCCACGAGTTGTCACGTGTGTAATCTAAATCCGATATTTCTGTTCATTTCATTTGCATCAATTATACCTGAATCTTTTTGGTTTGAATTCCGAAAAATTGAATAGCCGGTGTTCTCATATCAGGCAAAAACCACAAAGATTGTTGATAACTGATACATTTTTCCAGAAAGACAAACAAGGATTTTTGTTTCAAATATCTACTGGATAAACAAGACTTCCCGGTCCCGTAAGTCTTCTTTCTTTTGAATTATAGTGTTGATGTCTTATAGATACCTAGTAAATCCAAGAAGGGTTTGCCATTCCGTTCAAATCCTTTATCTTTATGTATTTAATGGTGTGAATAAAACAGAGACTACAACGGTAATTATATCACGATATAGCATTTAATTCCTAGCTCTATGACATGTTAACGAAATTCACAGCAGATTCTTTTTAATAATGCAACTTCCGATGGCCTTCACACTAGAAAAAATAGACGATTGTCAATATAGGAAAACTAAATAATTAATTATTGTTATTGGCTCTATTCAAGCTTACATAGACTTCGTCATTTTTTCCAGCACAAAACTATATTTTTTTCTTTGAAACATGCATGAGCAGTTTTCTTAATACTCAATATTCAAGTGCTTTTAAAATGGTGTTGTCGGACTTTAAATATACGCATCGCATATAGATACCGCGCTCGTCTAAACGAGCTTAACCCTTTCCTGTATAATCACTGGTTTTTACGTCCATGCAATTTTATATTTAAGAAAATACTGTGATAAAAGAAGAAATTGCTTGATACAAGCAATTTCTTCTTTTATCACACTATTTTCTATCACATAGAATGGTTTTGTTTCAAATTGCACTCGCTTTTCATTGTCGTCTGCAGAATGTTTCAAATTGGGCCAGTCTAAAATTTCGAGAAACAGGAAAGGGTTGAATTGTCTAAAGATCTTTAACATCCCCCGCCGCACACACAATTCCTAAAAAATGCGTTTCAGCCATAGCTGGTAGATGTAAAGGTTAATATATTGAACAGTCGCGTCTGTCAATCAAATAATCAGACGACCAATGAAATCGATCATTAAGATCAGAATGGTCGCCTTTTTTGTTTACTTTAACTGTTTGTCTGGTGACATGATAATTTAAAAGTTGCTATAGCTATTCCTAATCAAATCCCCTTTGTAAGCATCTCAAGAATAAGCTTTTGAAAACAACGCGGACAATGAAGAAATTGCTTGTAACAAGTAATTTCTTCATTATCCACAATATTTTCTAAATTCATCCAACTTCTTTCAATTTGAACCAGTCTCATATTTTTTCATGTTGTCATGTTTTAACTCCTGGGTTACTTTAAAATCGTTTATTTATCACGATAACCTTGGCAAAGATTACTTAACAAACCAGTTGTGCTAGCTTAAAGTACTTTCAGTACTTTGATTTTTAATTCGTCAACCTTGCCGATTTAACAGGCGTGGGATGTAGCCAGTATATAAAGGTCAGCAAAGTTTAATGGACAGTCACCCTATAATCAAGGTCAGATAAAAGGATCTATTTGAAAAATAATAGGCTAATCTAATGAACATATCGAGGAGCAGGTGAACCGTAGTGGTTATACATATCAAGAGGGCCAAGAGGGTCAACTGGACCCTAACACGCTCACTTGTTCACTTAACAAGTTGGTTGAATGGGATTTAACGTCACTTTTAACAGTATTTCAGTCATATGGTCAGTTCAATTACTTTAAAATGAAAACCGGATTTGATTGATAGGATAAACATAGTTTTTCTTAGTATAACCTCCTCATCCGGAATTGGTTGATCGCCGCTGTCATTCAAAAATCGATTGACCAAACAAATGAACTTTGAACTCCAACAGTTATCGGGTAAGCATTTGTGTTGGTTTGGTGACTAAAACTTTCGTATCTACAGCTTATTATAACTTTAGTTACGACGTTTCGGTCGCCAACCAACGATGTATATTTTATTCTCTGTATTTGACCACTATTTAACAAAATAATTACGCAGTCGAACTGTCATGATGGAGGTCAGTGGGCGTGGCTAGCGATCCGTCAATTGGCCCGAGATCATCCTCGGATACCCCGGGGTCAGGTTAATTGCTACGCCACATCGTCGATGTTGCGTAGCAAATAAGGAGAACCCGGGGTATCCGAGGATGGCATGAGATTACCACCATTTTGTGTGTCGATTCCAGAAATTTATGATCATTTATTCCGATTAGTTCTCAAAGTACGAACTTTGCACTGTTTATGGGTCTCGACTTATAAACACGTAAGGTTATTAGTCCATATGGGTTCAATGGAAGTTTGGTACGTGAAAAACAGGTCAGATTGATTGTATGGGGTTTTGCGGCAAACACAACAACTGAGCTGATATGGGGACGGAGCATTGGTTTAGCCCGTTCCAACACAACAAAATTTTAGACTGGTCCTAATTCAAAGAAGTTGCAGACGACTTAAATTCTAGATTTTTTTTCAACTTTCTGGGTGGAAAGCATTGTGTAAAATAAAGAAATTGCTTGTTCCAAGCAATTTCTTCATTTTACACTATGTTTTCCCAAATCATTTTCTTGTGGGGGAATTAAAAAGCGTCTGTGTGAGGGAATGGGTTAAAGTCTCTTCCGAATGCGGAGGAGCGGGGATCGAAACAGGAATCCAAGACACTAGGGTCTAGCGCTTTATTTTACCAATAAATTAACCCATTTCCACCCAACAAAATTTTAGACTGGACAAATTGAAAGAAGCTGCAGACGACGATTACAAGTTGATGAAATTTTATGTTTTTTCGTCTTTTTGAAAGAAAAATTGAAGATAATGAAGAAATTGCTTGACACAAGCAATTTCTTCATTTTCACAAAGCTTTTCTCTTGTGGGGCGTGAAAAGGGGGACTTAGGTTAAATCCACTCCCGATTCGGACCGATACTAAAACGACGCAAGAATGAAGTCTAAACCGATTCTGCCACAATACTTTGTGGGTAAGAAATCGGGTTGTGCGACCAAAATCTCGTAGCTACAGCCTAGGTTATTTCAGTTTTCAACATATCGGTTGCCAGCCAAGAAAATGCTGCAATTAACATGAACATGTTATCGGATTCTGGCGTGTGTGAAAAAGGAAGTACGCATATAAAGCTAATATTTTCTAGGATTAATTAATAATAGATTCTCAGATTCACTATATTTCATTTAATGAAAATCGATTGTTCCAATCCTGGAACATATAGCAAATCAATTATCACATAGCCAATAACTTTACTCCATTACCACGCAGTCACTTGTTTTTACGATCACGTGATTTTATGCTAAAGAAAACATTGTAAGAGAAGAAGAAATTGCTTGTAACAAGCAATTTCTTCTTTCCCTACTTTCGTCCCTATACAATGGTCAATTTTCATTATAGATAAGTTTTAATTTTTTTTCTGAGAAGCATGTCTGAGAAGAAGAATAACAACTTCTCCTCTTCACGTACTATATCTTGCGGTGTCCCACAAGGTTCTATATTAGGGCCGCTCCTGTTTTTAATTTACATAAATGATATAGGTTTTTATATTAATGACTCAAGCTTAGACCTATATGCAGATGATTCGACACTCTATAAGTCTGGAGTAAACAATAATGAAATACAAACCAACCTACAAAATAGTTTGCAATCTATACTGTCATGGTGTTCAAATAATAACATGCTTGTCAATCCAATTAAAACCAAGTGTATGCTTGTCGTACCAAAATATAGATTAAAGAATATTAAGCTAGATTTAAAAATAAATAACGTTTGCGTTGAAGTCGTTGAGTCTCATAAGATCTTGGGTGTACATGTTGACAAACATCTGTCCTGGAATATCCATATTGACAAAACTACCTCTAAAATTAACAGTAAAATTAGTTTGCTCAAACGAATTTCGAACTATCTCACTCTAGAAATGAAGCAACTATTTTCCAATTCGTATATACTTCCTATCTTTGACTATTGCTGTACAGTTTGGTGGGAAAGTGCTAAATATAGGACCTCTAAATTATCTGTACTCCAAAAAAGAACAGCTCGCGTTATTTTGGGCTCTGCGCCTAGAACACCATCTATTGAACTTTTTACTAAACTAAATTGGTTGACTTTTGAAAAACGATGTAATTATCAAACTGGTGTTTTAATTTTTAAGTGTTATAACAACCTATCACCAGAATATTTGAATGAGGTCATTTCATTTTGTAACAACACTAACTATAGCTTAAGATCAGCTGCACATAGTGACATCAAACACTTGAAATATAAGACTTTGTACAAGAAACGATCTTTTTTATACTGTAGCATGAGTGTGTAGAATGAAATCCCTATTTCAATTAGAAGTTCAACTTCGTTATCTAGCTTCAAAAACAAATTCAAACAGCATCTGCTATTAAACAAATCAATCGACCAAGAAGAAATTATCTAAATCATTTAAGTACAAGGTGTGACTGTCCAAGAATTTAATAATGCATGTATTCTTTTCATTTGTTCCCATCAAACCCATCTATCGTAATTTCATAATATGTCATCATTTTTACGTCATTGTTCTTTCAGCATGGTTATGGCGTGGTATCATTTTTTATTAAATCATCACATTCACTTATTTTTCATTCAGTGAAGGCAACATTGTAAGTAAGATTTATTTTCAAATTGTTTTATTTGAAATGATTGTCTTATTGTTTTACCTTCATGAAATAAAGATATTATTATTATTATTATAATTATTATGTCAAAATGTACCAGTATTAAAACCTGCCGTCTGGGAAAGAGTTGATATAACCTACGGTTAACAACCTGAGCAATTCTATGTTTTCGCCAACCCTTTCGCCACAAGAGTAGAGATTTTATTTGTATATTAGTCTAAAGTGACACCCCCCCCCCCCCCGAAAAAAAAAAGAAAAAAAAAAACAAACAAACAAAAAAAAAACAACAAAAAAAAAAAAAAAAAACACACACACACAAAGACATAATAGCTTAAGAGAGGCATTTCCGAACTATACCCCCATTTCTATTATGTAAAGCTGTAATTTCTGGTTACACTCTGCCGAGGTCATAGCAGTTGGTAGCGCGCAGGACTCCTTACTATGGCATCCCTTGTTAGATCCCTGTTCGCGGCGAAAACCCTTTTCGTCATGTGTATTTCCGTTTATTTATCGTCGCTACCGCAGCACATGCACATATGAGCGACGCCCCCAGAAGACGATTAGTTGTTACGGAGGATAGTGCAAGGATACAGGACGAAACTGCTGAGAGCTCCGCCTAGTTCTTTAACGTGCTCGATGGATTGCATCGTCACACGGGGCCTTGGTTTAATGTCTATATCGAAAGACAATTAGTTGTGTTAGTTGATATGGTCAGCCCAGGGCACGAACCCGTGATCTTGAGGTTTGAAGTCAAGTGCTCTACCAATTGAGCTAATCGGGCTGACTAACCTTTTCGTCATTTGTTCTCCCGTCGATAATCGTACACCTAAGTGGGATGATCAGTTGGTGGCTCGGAAAGGATGTAGTGGTAGTACTGGTGTGATATACCAGGAATACATGGTTAGGTGCTCCAGTCTCAGGGGCTATGACTGAAAATTAGAAATGTTGGTAAAAGTGGCGTTCATCTTCATTCATTAAATTAACCAATCAATTAACTCTGATTTAACTTTGGCAAACACACTGCATGTAATATGGTATCGTGCAGGCGCAGGTTCACACTAGAACGTGAAATTTCCCGGACAGTAATCAAAGTACTGAAAGTACTGTAAACTAGCAAAGCACAGTTTTGTTAAGTAATCTTCTTTGCTAAAGGTTAACATTATATATAAACGAGGTTAAAGTAACCAAGGAGTTTACCCATTATAGCATGACAGAATCTTAGACAGGTTCAAATTGAAAGAACTTGCAGAAAACAATTTCAAGTTGGTTTAATTTAGAAAATCTTTCCCTTGTTTGGTAGAAAACATTGTGGACAATGAATAAATTGCCTGTAACTGAGCTTTGCTATCTAATAAAATGATTATAACAAAAACACCGTGGTGGAGGACAGTTGTGTTACAAGATTTTATTCTTACTTCATAATATTCCAAAAAGGTTTATCGTATGGTGATCAAAGAAAAATTTCATTGATTAAAATTGATTAGCTTAGTACCAGGATCATGGAACGGATACATAACAAACCGGATCACTATAGAAATGCGATTTAGGACTCGGGACGGCATTTATTCTTAGGAACGAATGAATGTGGGGAATTTCGCAGTAGTATAGACAAGGCGTTGTTGGAATCGGCGTTTTGAACAGAACGTCAGTGCCAGAGTAAAATATCGTAACTACAGCTTCAACTCATCCTATACAGTCCCTCCTTCTTACGCGTCTTAAGAACAAATGCCCTTTAAAACATTGGAAAATGAAGAGATTGCTTGTATCAAGAGATTTCTTCATTATCCACAGTGTTTTCTATTTAAAAGACGAGAGAAAAAATTAAATAACTTGAAATTGTTGTCTGCAGCTCCTTTGACTTTGGACCAGTCTTTAACCCATTGTCACGCAATCCCTTCTTTATACGCGTCTTCAGAAAAAGTCTTTTGAAAACATTGTGGAATATGAAGAAATTGCTTATTTCGAGCAATTTCTTCATTATCCACAATGTTTTCTACCCAAAAGACGAGAGAAAAAAAATCAAATTACTCAAAATTGTTGTCTGTAGCTTCTTTGACTTTGGACCGTCTAAATCTTTGTTGTATGGTTATGGATTAATAAAGCTGTAGTAACGACATTTTGCTCGCGCATCGACAATAAGCCCATTGGTAATCTAGATCTATATTATGGCTTTTTCTAAAATTCTTCATTAGACGCAACCACATTATTTCGACCATATTAATGTAATAAGACGGAAATCAGGTAGTTTAGACTAAGATCAGACTGCACGTAAGTGCAGACTGATCTTGTCTACACTACCTGGAAAAACAGAACCTCTCCTGCATCACACAGAACCATATTGTAAAGATTCAATATCATAAGCAGTTGGGTGTAACACAATATCAGATCTCATATGCAAATAAATTATGACAGATAATTATAAAATTAATAACCTCACCTTGTGTAGTTTTCTCCGGCGTGTCTCTTAGTTCATCTTCACTCCTTGTCCGTCTCAATGACACGAATTTAGCCATTCCGATCCAAAATTTTTCGCCGTGTTTCTCCTAACCCATATTGAATCCTATATAAAATGTATTGACATTCAATACCATATATAGTTTACATACACGGTATACACGCTTCTTTCAAGGTGAGCGTCACCGGGCGTAAACGAGGTATAGATTTACTTTATGTTCAGTAGAAAGATATGCTTTAACCTATCCCCACACAATCCCTCATTTTCACGTCCCGTAAGAAAAAAGCTGTGGAAAACATAGTGGAAAATGAAGAAATTGCTTGTATCCAGCAATTTCTTCATTTTCAACAATGTATTCCATCCAAAAACAAATAATAATAAAATTTATGATTTTTCATCTTCTTGAAATTGTCGTATGCAGATTCTTTCAATTTGGATATGTTTAAAATTTTGTTGTGAGGTAATCATCGGGGTTAAATGTTTCATTTTATAGATTAAACCTTATTACGGCATTCGTAATCTCAGGGTGCCGAAGGCAGATCGAATCTTGTGCTTGTCACCAGTTTCCAATCTCATTAAAATCATCTCTACGAAACTACTGTGTTATCTCTCCGTTACGCAGTCAACCCAACCAAGAGCTACTATTTATGTGCTGATTATGAACAATTTATAAACCAAAAACCTGCGTGTGAATAAAGGCCATCCATAGAAGATTGGTTAAAATGCTGAATGAATCAACCAAAAATGATTAACAAGTAACAAATATGAGCAACCATTTGTAATCCATTTCAGCCTGTTATTACTGAAAGTGACTGTCACTTTCAAGGTCCAAGTAGTAGATTCTTTTGTCTGCATCATTTGTCTGCAAAGATAAAAGCACCGTGGGGCGCCGTACATTTTTCCAGAATAGTACCTCGACCTTTCTCTGTGACCTGTCGTGGGAGGCGACTAAAATTAGATGATTAAACGAGACTTACCTTGGTAAGGTGAAGTTTGGTCATAATTTCATCCATCACAAAATTCCCTCCGGGCTCACACAGATTAAGGACGCAGCAGACAGCGGCCAGGTACATCATATTTTAGCGTAAATGAACGACACGCAATATCATTAAGAAAATAGTTTTTCGGGTGGTTGTGGGTGGGCGTGTGAGCCCGGAGGGAATTTTGTGATGGATGAAATTATGACCAAACTTCACCTTACCAAGGTAAGTCTCGTTTAATCATCTAATTTCATCCCAACACATAAATTCCCTTCCGGGCCTCACAGATTAGTTTAGAGTGAATTTCTTGATATATTGCGTACGAAAATAAAAACAGGCATAATATTATCTATATAATAGAAACATATCAGAAAATAATGAGGATTAGATGTAATCCTAGATAATAGACTTTCCAGCTAGTTATTCATTGAATCAATGAATTTCTACGAAGATGTTTAAATTTAGTTGTAAAACGAACATATTTTGCATGCGAAGAAAGTATAAATATAAATCTGAGGCTAGGAGGTTCATATACGTGTATATCCTATATATCAACTGTCCTCATAGTAAGTATAACAAACATTTTTGAATGCTGATTTATCAGGTTTTGCGATGAATTTTACATTCTTCCTGTGATATTGTGTTTTGACCAAGCACGTGCTGTTAGTTGTTACAATACAACTTCTTATCGACACTGTATTTGCATTTGGCACAATCAGGTCCTGTATGTTCGAGAACAGTAAAAAAAAATGTTTTACACAACAGTGTTGTAGGAGAATGAAAGTTGAAAGATTTCAAAATTATTTTTGGTTGTGTGTATTCACTCCCTAAGGCTATGCCAAAATGCTGATGTCTTGATAATTTCTTTGACTAATAAAGCGAGATACGTTTTCCCAAGATAGAACTAGTCTCATGGCCATTTTGGCATGGACCTGACCAATGATCCATTGGTCGTTTTTGCTCGGACCTAGTCACAAAACTTAAAGGTCATTTGAGAACTATTAATTAAACGTGTTTCTGTAAGACCATGTTATCGTCCTTCTGAAGAATTCATGTAATATTTCAACATGATAGCACTATTTGTGAACATGGTTTAACACCATACTTGCGCTATAATGTATAAACGGATTGGTTTGCGATTTTCAGTTCCTGTATATATTCGACCAATGACTCGTGTTTTAACTTCAAGAGACAGGAATGCCACAATTAAG
Source organism: Fragum fragum (assembly GCA_946902895.1). NCBI lineage: Eukaryota > Metazoa > Mollusca > Bivalvia > Cardiida > Cardiidae > Fragum > Fragum fragum. The sequence goes on from OX336378.1 coordinate 6,031,978, forward strand.
AACTACATGTATTGTAATTTAGTGCCTTCTGAAATTATCAGTAACAAGTAGCATTTCAAGGAGATTCCCTTTGTTTATGCATGAAATGATACAAATTACACACTGTTTTGTTATATTCTTATACTATTCTAAATCATGAAATTATACTAATAACATATACTGATACACTGATTCCTATATTCCGTCAGATAGATTCGTATACGGAGCCGGTTTCAATGTTATAAAAATATGCAAGTGTGTACAACGATGCTTTATATATATATATATATATATATATATATATATATATATGGGGGTAGTAGAAAGGCATTTCCATTCTCTCTATGAATATTATAGTTGTTTTTGGTGTGTTAATAAAGCTCTTGTAGTTTTCGTGATGTCATTTTAAAGACGATCCGTGATCATTTTAAGGCGTATGGACAACCTAATAAGCTAAAAACCCGATGGGCTAGCTTTTAATCTTCTAAGTAAATGAGGTAATTTCCTATGGTAGAATGGTCGTCTTAAACACTTTAAATATTTTTGAGTGGCATTGGAGATATGTTATTTTCGGGTTAATCTAATTTCCATTAAACAGTCGTCAATCTAAAACTGAATATTTCTGAGGAACTTGAAGAAGGTCATAAATTTGAAAATCATAGATCATCTAAAAGTATGTTGAACTGATATTGGAAAAGCGAGTAAGAGTCGACTTCAGTCCGTGCTGTATATTTACTGACTTCACCGAGATCGAGTACTATAGTAACTAAGGCTGCGAACTGCAGTTAAGGACCGAAGAAAAGAATGCAAAAAGCTAACAGTAAAACTCCGGTAATGTACTGATAGGCAAAGTCCGTTGATCTCCTTATCTACTGTGTTAAAGGATGAAACCATAATTCATTGAATGCAATTTTTCATTGAAAATAAAGGACTATGTGTAGTCTTCTTGATCATATTAATTGTCTTAACATAAACTGCCTTATGGTATCATTGTGTGTGTGTGGGGGGGGGGGGGTTCGAGATAATGTAATTGATTTGATAACCTGTCAGTTCCTGTTGGGAATTTGGTAGTTCGTTCACCGAGAAGAAATCCATGACTGTGACTAGAAAATTAAGAATTCACTGCAAATTAGTGCCGTTAAGTCGTGCAAGACCGCGTCGGCATGATGAGCTACATCTGACTGAGTGGAACTCCTAGTCCAAATATTGGAAGTTTCATATTTCATCGAATGCGATTAGTTCAAAACTAGCATCTTCGCACTCGAAGACAGAAAACCTTTACGTGTGGGATTCGTTGTATTTAATTATTATGGTTGTTAAAAATTTTTATCCCCCACAAAAAGTTGCATTGTCTGCCCTTTTTAGTTTCCATTTATTCATTTCGGTATGTTCATTATCATTATTATTATTGTCGTAGTGGGAAGAGATCTATCTGGGATTTGTTGAACTCGGACTGTGTCTCTGGTCTTGCCCCCTCCCTTGTCTTGTCAAAATAGAAGGACACTATTTTGCCGACACCAAGACTCTGATCGTGTCGTTTACCGAAACTAAATTTCGCTTAAGAATCGTAAAATAATCTATTCAGAGGAAATCAACCTGTTGTATGCAGTGTTTACAAAGCGCGTTTGAATCTCTTTTGCAAGGGCATAAGTTTCTAAATTACACAACTTGATGCACGAAACAAAAATTTTGTTGTATCCCCTGGCTGGGCCTCTGGAATGAATTCCGTCAATAAGCCATGATAACTGACCCTTTGTTTGGGGTCACTCAATACCCCGGTCATTATCCCCAAATAACCTGGGCTGGCATCACGTTGAATACACACTCGTGAATTGTGTTATCAAGTCGATGTCATGCAGTATCTCGTCTCTACAACTTGCAGACGACGTAGTGCACAACGCCTATATTTTCCAGAAATGCGTCAATTCCACACTGGCGTTCCAACATTGGTGGTGATCCCTCGAAGATCAAAATGTAGATCTATATGATGAACCTTAGCCTCAGAATGGTAACGGAATCTCTGGCTAAAACCGCTTAGAATTAAAGAACTGCTTACTACTACTGTAGGTTCGCTTTGTTATAATGTAGTAGTGTGCAATTCGTAAAAGGGATAGTTGTGTCTTGAAACCTATCGAAACCAGTATTTCGAATAAACTTCAAACGCATTTCTAGGTTTCTATTTAAGTATCCGAGCTATTTTTATTAATCTACACGACACTGATAATAAGTAATGAATCGGGATCGGATCTGTTTCCGAAGCTCTGTGTTGTTACAACTAAATAACACTATTTACGCAGATCTTTATTAGATCTTGGTTTAGCTAAGGATATAACGACAATTCATTTTAAGCCCCTTTATGTCGTATACGCGTATAGAAATTTGGTTCAATGTTTAGCATCTAACGATGTATTTTGTTACGAGAATAAAAAAAAACGTTCAACGTGTTCCCAAAGTCAATAAGCTCGCAGCAATGCAAACTTGTGCCATCATTGTGGAAAAAGGGGAGATGGTGGAATGCGTTTTCCATTGTCCAATACTTTACAATCTAGTCATATTAATTATGTAACCGAGTTTGCTACTCGGGACATCCATTTTAAACCAAACAAGCGTAAGAGTTCATATGAAACGTGGTGTCCGTTTCAGTAAGTCGACAAACCAATATTATGTAATGTTCATCTATCTTAGTACATCTACGAAAAGTGGTAGCCACTGAAATAGCCCAACGTTAGGGTAAGGTAAATTTGGTTCCCGTTTCAGCCCTCCTGACAGTTAACCATGCACTAATGTAATTTCGACTTCAATATGTAAGAGTGAGAAAGTTGGTGCATTTTTGATAGTCCAACATTCGTTGAAAAACCGTGATTTCCGTATCAGTAACCAAACGGTTATGCAACAATCTGTCATTGCCTTAAATGCGTTGGTGAAGGGTGGTTCCTATTTAAATAGTCCAACGTCTTCGTTGGTGTAACATGGTGTTCGTTTCAATTAACGAAACTTAACCAACGGTTATGCAACAATCGAGCGTCGGCGGATATACGTGTTTTATTAGTATAATGCTTTCGTTTGTGAAATTGGCAGGTCTATCCGATTCTGTTTTCAACCTGTTACGTAACACTAAAAAAACCTGGGCGAAAAATGGTATGTATTTCAATGGCTCAGCGTCTTGTTGGTGAAAAGTGTCATCCTTTTCAGCTATTCAACGCTTGTGCAACATACAAATTTGGATTGAAATACGCGGGCGAAAAGTAGTATCCTTTTCAATGGCACAGCGCCTTCGTTGGTAAAAAACGGTATCCTTTTTAAGTAATCCAACGGTTTCTCCACAATCTAATTTGGATGAAATACGCGGGCGAAAAGTGGTATCCTTTTCAGTTGCCCAGCGTCTTCGTTGGAGAAAAGTGTTATCCTTTTCAGTAATCCAACGGCTACGCAACAATCTATTTTTGATTGAAATACGCGGGCGAAAAGTGGTATCCTTTTCAATGGCCCAGCGTCTTCGTTGGTGAAAAGTGGTATCCTTTTCAGTAATCCAACGGTTACGCAACAATCTATTTTTGATTGAAATACGCGGGCGAAAAGTGGTATCCTTTTCAATGGCCCAGCGTCTTCGTTGGTGAAAAGTGGTATCCTTTTCAGTAATCCAACGGCTACGCAACAATCTATTTTCGATTGAAAAACGCAGGCGAAAAGTGGTATCCTTTTCAATGGCCCAGCGTCTTCGTTGGTGAAAAGTGGTATCCTTTTCAGTAATCCAACGGCAATGTTGCGTGTTCCAGTAAAAGGAAAAAGTGGCCAGTTCACTTGAATATAAGAACAAAATAGATCCTACCTGAACCGTTCTGATCTCACTTCATTGTCTTTAAATAAATCCTGTTAATCGAAATTATGGCTTATCACTATCGCCGCGTGTTCATTGCTAACGGTTATTTTTTGACATATTGTTACTTCACTTTACAAATCACAATTATCACTCAGTGTTATTTTCATATTTCTGAATAATTAAGGGAACTATACAAAGAAACATTATTTTTCCTGTCTTTGCCTGACCGCTAATTGCCTCGTTATATGGTGTACCTGGCCGCTGTCTGCTGCGTCCTTAATCTGTGAGGCCCGGAAGGGAATTTATGTGTTGGGATGAAATTAGATACTAACTACTGCTTTCCTCGTAACTCCAGGATTGCAGCAGGTTGATGGCTTTTATTCCAAAGCATTACAATACTACAGACCTACTACAGACCCTGTCACATCTGTCATTTTATCTGGTGGAACAAAAGTGAAAAGAGGTGACTTAAGGGTCTTCAATTATCTTTTTTGTTTCAGTGCTCGACTATCATTATTGTCTTGTAGTTGTCTCTGTATAGTTCTTTATGTTTTATGTTTTACTATCCTTAAGTTTCATGTACGCTAAATGACTGCAACTGTCGATGCGCCATAAATCAATCAATCAATGTAAAGACTTTGTATACGTCATCCGGATTGCTGTTTTATACAGGTTTTACTGTAATTAAACAATCTTCTAAAATATCTCATAAGGTTAAAAACAGGGGAAATGCGAGTAAGAATCGATTCCTCCCTATCCAACGGTATTTCTGTCCTTTTTCTTTTTTCCTGTCGTTTTTGCGGCTTTTTCTTAAACCGCCAAGCAAAAATGGACTCCACGGGAACTCCATAAAACGAGAAAAGATATAGCAGAGGTCAACCAAAGGTCGAATTTCGAAAATAGATACGCTTTTGGTAGGTAGAATGATCACTCTATAGATTAAAAAATCAACAAACTGCAAAAAGTTTCGATCCCGTTCAGACTGCACGGACGGTGCTGTCTGGCCATGATCTATACTTTTCGTGGCGTCCTCAGAGATCTTTTTACGCGGCTTCACTGATCACAATTGACCAACGGATGAACCCGCCCACTTACTCCATTTGCCACGCCCATCGACTCTGACAGGAAGTCCCACTTCGATTTTAAAGGTGTTATTTTGCAAAATTTATGGCAAGTGGCATGTTTTAAAAAGGAAGAATAGATATTCATTATAAACATTGTAACTACAGCTTAAAAACGCTGTAATTACTATGTTTAATTTGCCAAACCAACAAAAATGGTTAACAAAAATGGCGGCTAATGTTGGAGTTCTAAACTCACTTCTAGACTAAATGATTACATTGGTCGACAGTTTATTTGGTTGACAGCCGCGATTGGTCAATTATCCTATTAAACGATCGCGATTATCATTCAAATAATCAATCGCCCACTTTAAATCTAAAGGGCACTCTGGACTGCGACACTGCTCGACATTTATATGAAGTATTTTTGTTGATTTGGCGACTTTAACGTCGTAACAAAAGCTTATCAAGCCGTAGTTACTACCTTTAGGTCGCCAACTAACCATTGCACTTCGTTAATACATGTTATAGGCAATAAATTTTACAAAAAATGCCGTTTATTCAAGGAAGCAGAACCTCTTGTTAGAGTCAGTGGGCATGGCCCTCAATTAAAAATTCATCGACCTGACTAACATACTAAGCAACCAACTGTCCTTCGGCATGCTTAATAAAAGCAGCGTGCAACGATGCTATACATCGAGGAAGTTTAAAACACGGGCGGGGATCCTGGCAGTTTCGTTCTTTTTCATTTCACTTTACCCCGTCAACATTCAACCACCTTCAAGTTTGAAAGATCGCTTACATACGCTAATGCTACTGCAGCGAAAGAAACTAGATGCACTTAGCGAGTTTAGCAGCAGGAGGATCGGATCGAATGTTGTAATTGTACTGGTGTGAGAAAGGACGTGAAACTATAGTTCGGTGCTCCAGCATCCACGATATAACTGAAATAGTGTTAAAACTGGCGTTACCCAATCTCAAATCAGTGAACGTATCAATAAATCAACCAATTAATCAATCGATCAGCCAGTTAAGCAATCATCGCTTAATCAATCAATCGGTTAATTAATCAATCAATCCAATTCTTGTGACCGCACCGCGTTCATAACTTTACCTCGTTTCCCCCTGGTGATATTAGCGATATTTCATATTATGTCACGAACAATACAGGTGGGACGGACTTAGTTATTTTTAGACAGACAGATGACGTTTGACATACATACTAATTACAACCTTTAAAATGTCATAATCTTTGTGGATAACTTGTAAATCGAAAACTTACATGAACCAATTTTTTGTCTGTCTGTAGATGATGACAGCATTTTTAATTAGACTGGTCCAAATTAAAGAAAAATTACGAGCGGTGTTGCGACCTCTGAGCACAATGATGTATGGTACTCACGGGCTACGAATTTTTCTACTGTTCCCGCTATATTTTCTTCAATATAAATCTTTAAATGCCCGTGTGATAATGGGACGACGTAAAGCTCTGCAATATCCCTATTTTCGTGTTAATCCTTTTCATTTTTTTTCAATTTTAGACTGGTCCAAATTCAGAGGTTATGCAGACAACAGATTTAAATTGAACTTATTTGTAAAAAATCATTCAGTGTAGAAAATATTGTGGAACAAGCATTTTCTTCTTTTCCCACGATGTTTTCACAGGTATAAAAACACAGAGACGTAAAAACCAGGGATTTAACATGAAAGGGTTACTTGTCCACCACTTCGAAAACCAAATTTTATGCGGCTGTCAAGCAATTTAAAAATCGATTTACAAATCAAATCATTTATTTAGACCGGAAGAGATATGTTTACCTCCAAAATTTATTTCGAACATTTTCCTTATGAGTGGCTTGTCATAACTGCAGTTTCGAGGTTTATAATGGCCACGTTCATATATTGAACAGAAGGGGGCAGTGTGGACAACGATCGGGTTGAATTTACATGTATATGGTTTAAATCTATTTCACATCGATTAGCAAACAAGTTCTTCCAGCTTAGAATAATCCCTCTCTATTCTGCTTCCAGAAAAATACACCAGTACTTGCGCCGATTATGCAAGCCAGTGACAGAGCCAAAATCGATAGCCGCTCCGTACATTATCTATTCTTATTCACCAACATAGATTCAATAAACTGTTGCGACGTTTAATTTACCAAAACAACAAAAGAGCTTCACATAAGTGTCCACCAATGTCCGAGTTCGCAGTTCACTTCCGGCCTAAATCTATGTTATTGGTTGGTCTATCGATTTTTGATCGACAAACACGATCAGTCAAATTTCCTGAGTGTTATTGTTATATTTAGACTACCTAGTACAGACGATCTCTTATCTGGACTAAATGTGTCTAATTGGGGAAAAAACAAACAAACAAACAAAAAAAACCCCTAAACAAACAAACAAACAAACAAACAAAACCGCCGTCTAAAATCGAAGCGGGACTTCCTGAAGGAGTCAATGGGCGTGACTAAATGAGTAAGGGGGCGGGGCCAGCGATTGATCAATTAAGTTACATTTAAAATGAAATGATTTTGAATCGATATTCGTAGAAAATAGAACATTTTTTTTAAATTTTAATATAAAGAAGGCTTTTGTAGCATATAAATACAATATTCATAGTTTACAGTGATTCGGAACGGAATTGCGTTGATTTGATTGTTTGTTTGTTTGAATGGGGTCTAACGCCGCTTTTAACATTTTTTTTTTCAGTCATATCGCGGCTGGAGCAACTAATAATGGATTCTTACTATATCTCGCATCAGTACTACCCTTACATCCTTTCACAGTGCGCGAAGCCTGACCAGAGTCGATACTGTCCACAGTTTCCTGCAGGTATTGTTTGTTAGACGAATCAGAATTATGCAATACAGTCGTTAAAATTTCTAAAAAAACACACATGCTTTTCTTCGCGAAAATTGCATCTGGTTGACTTAAATTTCGTCTATCAAGATTGAAGCGTTTTAATGGGAAGTTGTTATTTTTTCATACTACCATGAACAAAAACCTTGAGCGCGCAAATATTTTGTAAGCGTGGGCAGATAAGTTTTTACTCAAAAGTAGTAAAAAATCTACTTTGTAGTGCTTGGTGGCGTCTATCATAGAAAAATGGAGAGACTATCTTTTTGTTTTCATTGGGGTATGCACCTAAAACCTTAATCACAATAATGTACGAATCCGCTTCGAAGCGGATTTATACATTATTGTGATTAAGTTTTTAGGCTCATAACCCAATGAAAAAAAAAAACTATGTTCTTTTCATTTCTTTGATATTTCTATTTTTAAGTAGAACAGTTTGTATTGGATTTCTCTATCACCGTGTGAATAAAGACCGTCAGCAAAAGTGTTAAATGCACGAATTTAGATGGCATCTGATATAATTGATGTTTGAAACCTTTCTCGGATTGGATTTTCAGGAGATTCGAATAAAAGAAGGGTAATAATCGCTTTCCATAGCATCAATCCTTATTGGTGCAGTTATTTCCCTTTGACAGGCTGTCACACACACACAAAAAAGTTAACTCTGGAAAATATACATAAGTGCGTGCAAGCAGATTTCACAAACTGGGCATCTATAAGATGGAAACAATGTGATAGTAGGAGAACTTATGTGTCACAAACAATTTCTCCATTTCCCTAAATGTTTTTCTCGGTAGTATTGTTCAGTGAATATTCCAAATGTACCATGTGGCTGACCTCCGTTCGCCACAGTGCCTCAAGCTCTACAAAGCAAGGCCCGACGATTACCTCTTCAAAGGAACTAGATTCTCCCCCTCACTCCGTAGTGAACCCGTGGTTTACAAACGATCATTGACGATAACCTGTACGGATACTAGGCTGGCCTCGACTCCCCACAGTGTCCCAAGATCTTCAAATCAAGGCGTGACGATAACCTCTGTACGGATAATAGGCTGTCCTCCTCTCCCAACAGTGTCCCAAGCTCTACAAATCAAGGCGGGACGATAACCTCTGTACGGATAATAGACTGTACTCCTCTCCCCCACAGTGTCCCAAACTCTACAAATCAAGGCGTGACGATAACCTCTGTACGGATAATAGGCTGTCCTCCACTCCACACAGTGTCCGAAGCTCTACAAATCAAGGGGTGACGATAAATTCTGTACGGATCATAGGCTGTCCTCGACTCCCCAAAGTCTCCCAAGCTCTACAAATCAAGGCGAGACGATAACCTCTGTATGGATAATAGGCTGTCCTCCACTCCGCATAGTGTCCAAAGCTCTACAAATCAAGGCCTGACGATAACCTCTGTACGGATAATAGGCTGTACTCCTCTCCCCACAGTTGCCGAAGATCTGCAACTCAAGGCGTGACGATAACCTCTGTGCGGATGATAGGCTGTCATCCACTCCCGTCAGTGTCCCAAGCTCTACAAATCAAGGCGTGACTATAACCTCTGTACGGATAATAGGCTGTCCTCCACTCCCCATAGTGTCCCAACCTCTAAAAATCAAGGGGTGACGATTAATTCTGCACGGAAAAAGGCTTTCCTTCACTCCCCACAGTGTCCCAGGCTCTACAAATCAAGGGTTGACGATTAATTCTACACGAAAAAATGCTGTCCTTCGATCCCTAAAGTGTCCCAAGCTCTGCAAATCAAGGGGTGACAATTACTTATGCTGGGAAAAAAGCTGTCCTTCGATCCCATAGTGTCCAAAGCTCTACAAATCAAGGGGTGACGATTACTTATGCACGGGAAAAGGCTGTACTTCACTTACCACAGTGTCCCAAGCTCTACAAATCAAGGCGTGACGATTAATTCTGCACGGAAAAATGCTGTACTTCGATCCTCACAGTGTCCCAAGCTCTACAATTCAAGGGGTTACGATTAATTCAGCATGGAAAAAGGCTGTCCTTCTCTCCCCACAGTGAACCCGTGTTCAGTACAAAATAATTGCTGACGATAACCTCTGTACGGATACTAGGCTGTCCTCTACTCCCGACAGTGTCCCAAGATCTACAAATCAAGGGGTGACGATAACTTCTGCACGGAAAAGGCTGTCCTCCTCCCTCAACAGTGAACCCGCTCCTACAAACAATCGATGACGAAAACCTCTGTTCGGATAATAGGCTGTTCTCCACTCACCACAGTGTCACAAGCTCTACAAATCAAGGGGTAACGATTAATTCTGCACTATCTTCACTCCGGATAGTGTTCAAAGCTCTACAAATCAAGGCGTGGCGATAACCTCTGTACGGATAATTAGGATGTCCTCCACTCCCCATAGTGTCCCAAGCTCTACAAATCAAGGGGTGACTATAACCTCTGTACGGATAATTAGGATGTCCTCCACTCCCCATAGTGTCCCAAGCTCTACAAATCAAGGGGTGACGATAACCTCTGTACGGATAATAGGCTGTCTTCCACTCCCCATAGTGTCCCAAGCTCTACAAATCTAGGAGTGACGATTACTTATGCACGGAAAAAAGGCTGTCCTCCTCTCCCCATAGTGTCCCAAGCTCTACAAATCAAGGGGTGGCGATAATCTCTGTACGGATACTAGGCTGTCCTCTACTCCCCATAGTGTCCCAAGCTCTACAACTCAAGCGGTGACGATAACCTCTGTTCGGCTAATAGGTTGTCCTCCACTCTCCATACATTCCCAAGCTCTACAAATCAAGGATGCTTAGTTGTCTAGGCTGATCAAATTTTACACAAGTGTTAGCGGAGTGTGTGAAATATCATGTGAAAGAGTTTTACATTTCCACCAATTCCATTTTCGTTTGGTGAACAAAACCTCGTAGCTACAGCTTAACTGACAGATCACTGGCCACGATAAGCACTTAAAACGTAAGCTTCTTCATTTTATGCTTGCACTAGTAATTTTTTAGCACATGCATATTTTATAAGCATTCTCGCTTATTTTTGAGCGCGTACGACAAAACTTTATCTGTCTTATCAAATAAACGGGTGCAGTTTTCGAAAGTATAAGATGTATATTTTGAATGCTATCAGCACAATCCTTGCAGTGTGACATCAGGGTCCCTATTCTTCCTGAATAGTTCCTTTTCTCGTGGCGGGTCGAACATCACTGAATAATTGAATGGGGTTTAACGTCACTTTCAATGGTATTTTTGTCATATCTCGGCCGCTAGAGCACCTAACCGTCGACTCCTCATTTTTCATACGAGTACTTCCACTACATCCTATTCTCAACAACCATCATCCAACTTAGGTCTACAATTATCCACCCATTTTTCGGAAAGGATATTAGCCGCCGCCGAGGATCGAAATCGGATACCCGTGATAAGGGGGCCTTATGCGCTATCAACTCCGCTATGGGTGCGTCCGAGTTTCACGTGTATTTCAAGAATATAAATTTATATGTACCCCAAAGTTCGCACATTTTTTCAGCTATGATAAAATCATTATTTAACCCAAATCCCACCCAACAATATTTAAACTGCTCTATATTGAAAAAAATTGAAGACGACAACACAAATGTTGGTTTAAATTGAAAAAATAAGGGACAAGTGGGTAGAAAACATTGTGAGAAAAGAAGAAATTACTCGATACAAGAATTTTCTTCTATTCACACAATATTTTCCTAGGGTATGTTTCTCCGACACGTAAAAATGCGTGATTGTGTGGTGATTTTTTGTTTAGCCTATTTCGGCAAGACATTTCCAGCAATTACATATGATTTACTATGCCTTTGCATCAAAACAGTCTGATCAGAGTCTTCACTATGCACTTTGTAGATGGTTATTGGCTCGGACTGACAAAGTTTTAATAGAAATTCAACAAATATTCCAAATGCACGTTATGGTTATCAAGACTAGTACAGAATCGTTGGGCCACCGAAACCTCGTAACTACAGCTTAACCCATTCCCGCACAATCCCTCCTTTTTAAGCCCATTAAGAAATATGCTTTAGGAAATATAGTGGATAAATAAGAAATTGCTTGTATCAAGCAATTTCTTTATTATTAACTATGTTTTCTATTTAAAAAGACAAAAAAAAAAAAAAAATCCATCAACTTGAAATTGTCGTCTGAAGCTTCTCTCTCAATTTGGACCAGTCTAAAATTTCAAGTTGTTGTGTTGGAATGGGTAAATTGGCAGATTGTCGTTGTCAGTCGAAAAGTCTATTGACCAATCAAATCATCCATAAGAACTTTTCAAATTCGTCATCTAAATCTAAGCATTTTTGTTGGTTTGGCGATCTTATTCAAGATGCAGTTGCGACGTTACGCCGTCAACCAACCATTTTACTTTTTTTTTACGTGCTAATGACCATAAATTTTGATTAACGCCGTACAATCACTGGGTTTTACGTCCATGTGCTTTTATATTTGGGAAAATATTGTGGAAAAAGAAGAAATTGCTTGTAACAAGCAATTTCTACTTTTCCCACAATATTTTCTATCCTACTGAATTATCATTTTTTCAAATAAAGTCAACTTTAAATTGTCGTCTGCAAAGCCTTTGAATTTGGACCAGTCTTAAATTTTGTAAAACAAGAAAGGGTTAATTATGTAAGTGGAACTTCCTGTTGGATCTCACTAGACTTGACTAGCTATCAATCAGTTATTTGACTAACTTAGGTATAATAAAAGTTGATTTGATTAACCCTTTCCCGTTTTGCAAAATTTTAGACCTATCCAAATTCAAAGGTGTTGCAGACGACAATTTAAAGTCTATCTTATTTGAACAATATTAATTCGGTAGGGTAGAAAATATTGTGGAAAAAGAAGAAAATTCTTGTGACAAGCAATTCCTTCTTTTTCCACAATCTTTTCTCAAGTAGCAAAATACAAGGACGTAAAACCAGGGTTTGAACAGGAAAGGGTTAAAATAGATGGTACTGAAACCTTTCTAGTGCCATCTAAGTGTTGGTGCATTTTGTTCCATCAGCCAAGTCAGTCACAAATACAAAATTGCGTAGCCTATTGGAAGAAGTTGCAGACGCCAATTTTCAATTGGTGGAATTTCAAAAATATTTGTCTTACTAGGGGTAGAAAACATGGTGGATATTGAAGAAATTGCTTTTTACCTGCAATTTCTTCACTTTCCACAATGTTTTCCTTTTCTTTTTTCTTTAAGCGTCTAAAAGTGTCATTGTGTGGGAATAGAATAACACGACGGTCGACAGGGACTGTCGGAGAACTTGATACTGATCAACAGTTTCAGATCTAAACTAGGGTAGTAACCTCGCGCAAATGGGTCAAAGCGGACCAACACGTCAAAATAATTTAGAAAACGGGCATTGTCTGTATCGCATTATTGCATAAATTGGAATTTTTTCCTGAGATTTTGTCACAAATTTCCAATGTCATAATAAAGAATGTAGAACTTCGTGTTCTTCAAAACTGAATTTATTATATTCACCTAAAAACAGACAAAACTTGGCAAACTTTGATTCAAAGAGTTTGCAAACGGCAATTTAGAATTGATTTTATTTGAAAAAAAAAAAAAAAAAAAAAAAAAATCATGCAGTAGGGTAGAAGGTATAGTGCAAAAAAATTGCTAGCAACAAGCGATTTTTTCTTTTTTCCAAAATAATTTCTAAAGTATCAAAACACGTGGACGTAAAGACCAGGGATTGAACAAGAAAGGGTTAAATACTGTTAGATCTGTCATTTGGAATTCTCTTCTTGTTTTGCTTTTGTTTATTATTATATATGCTTCTATTCATTCTCATATGTGGACCGAAAATTCGTAATAAAGATCTTGTATTCTTGTATTCATAAATCATTGACTTGTTTAATAAAAATCGGTATGTTTTGACATTGCCCACTCAAACCGATTTTTTACGCGGCACCTCAAGACTGAAGTGAAGATTCTGAAACATTGTAGGAAATAAAGAAATTGTATGTTACAAGTCAGGGTTTTCGATTGACCCGAGACCTCGGGTTTTGACGCACAGAAATTCATAAAAATGCCATTTTGACGCTCGAAAATTTGTCACTGTGCGTCATTTTGACTCTCGAAAATTAGCAGCCAAGCGTCAAGGGCCATCATAAGTGTGCCAAAATTATTGGAAAATGGTTAATTGATTATGAATTTATACAACCCTATCAAGGATAACACAAAGCTTGATTGGTAATTAACACTCTCAAGTGATGGACATGCATCGGCGATCGTAATTGACAGGTACTTGACACCTGTGAAATTAATGATGAAACCCATTTTCAGAGTTCTAATCCTACTGAAAGTTACTTGTTTGCTATTTCTTTTCTAAAAAGCTCACAAAATATAACCAAGAAGTAAAATAAACCCAAAGAAAATGTTGCCCAAGAAATGTCATCAGTTTTCGTGCATGAAATCGGCACTTCTTTTTATGAAAAATAAAAACAATTTGATCCTCTTAGTACTCTTGAGATTTTCTAAAACTGATTCAAACTAATAATATATGTATAAATACTAAACTTTTCCAAAAATTTATCTTATATTGAAAATAGAATACTGTCAGATTGGAGAAATGTTTCAATCTGGGAGTTTATTCTAAGGCACCTCCCCCCCCCATGCCCCCCCAATGCCCCCCCCGTAAAAAAAAACATTTTTAATGCACCATTGCTAGAAAGTTATAAACTTTTTTTCTAAATTTCTCATTGGGGGGGGGGGACATATCGCATTTTGACTCTTGGGATTTCAATTTTGACTCTTGGAAATTTTGGTTCAAGGGTCAATGACTCTTGGCTTTTGGGAACTAATGGAAACCCTGCAAGTACATTCCTTATTACCTGGGAAATAGGGGTCCAGGAAGAACCTGTTTTCTTCGCAATAAAAAGATTGCTTGAATTTGGCAACCAAGAATTACCGTCCCAACTTCTTTAAATTAAGTCCAGTCTAGAAATCTGCTAACAGGTAATTGGTTAAGCTCATCTTTACTGATAAAAAATACTTTGCAAACTTTCATTTTTAACTCACTCGTTTGATAAATTCGGTATGTTATTAAATTTCATTTAATTTCTTTACTTTTCTTCGGCCGAATTTTATCGATTACATTTACAGGCTAAATTTATGAATGGAAGAGAATGCTGGAGTCAATTTTCAATTGGTGACTTTATGTCATTTCACGATTCCTATTTTCGGAATTTCGAAGATTTCCCAACTCAACATTTGCATTAGTGGAAACCAATTTTGACTATCCACAGGCTGCGGCCTTTCCGGAATCCCACTAGATTTGTTTCAGGTATTGAAATGTATATTTTAAAAATAATTACTTTCTTTTTGCGATTAATCCTAGTCGGTGTTCTCAGAAGCCTTGGGCAAACGTGAAGGAAAGTGCTAATTACTTTGTTATCAATGTACAATCTAGATCCTTGCGATAAAGCGGATTTTCTTTTCACACCTCGTACTCTACTACAAGTCATTGTTTATCAACCCTTTTCCCGTCGTGTAATAAAACCGGAAGTCCCAATTACGTCAACGAATCTAATTTGCATATATTTACTACAGTCAGCCATATTGAACAGATATTTGTTGTTGTTCGTGTAACTCACAACGAATTTTGGATTTGTTAAAAGACATATATACTTTTGTGCATGACTTGAAGTCAAAATGGAGCTCCTATTTAATTATCTTGTGTTTACAGTGGTGATAGGACTTACTTTCGCTACTTCAGGTAAGACTCAACAAGTGTTTTTTTTCTGTTTGATCATTTTTCACAATCGTAGGAATGAAGACTACTCAGTAAAAGATTAAGATCTGTCGTATTTGTGGATATGATGAATGAACAGTAAGGGTATATTGAGGGAGACCATGTAGAGATATAGATCAACGTAGATCAATAGAGACCCAACAGTTAAACGGCCCCAAGTCTAAACGGCCCATGTTTAATGAGTCATGATTTCATATGCATGTTAAGTCTAAGAAAAAACATTATTCTGAAAGGAAACAACGTCTGGAATATGATTTGATCAACGGAAATAGTTTAATTAAGTATTTACCTGTTCCCATACAATACTGCTTTTTGTCCACTGAAAAAAATAGCATAAAAAGACATTTTGGAAAATGAAGAATTTTTTCTTCAACACCAAAAAGATTATGAAACTACATTTTTTTATTGGCTTAAATAGTTATCTGCAACTTCTTTGAATTTGAAGAGTCAGATGTCTAAAATTTTGTTGTCTGGTAATGAGTTAACCTAATCCCAAGCACTCCTTAAATGCTCTTATGGCGAAAATCTGTGTAAAACATTGTGGAAAATGAAGAAATTGCATGTTGTTTGGGAACAGGTTCAATGAATTCCTGTATAAGACTTTGCTTCAATTACTCATGCAATTCTAGATGTTAGAGTATCATGGTGAATGCTGTTGGATTTATGATGTGTGCTTTCTTGTTCAATTTTCCTTTGAAAAATAGTTCATGTAAATACCACATTAATTAAAGATATTGGATTATTCCAAATATGACTTCCAATCCTTTTATTTTTTAGATTTTTTAATTCTATTTGATTTATTCATAGTAGCTCATAGTTATTTCTCATTGTTACAATCTCGAAATTTAAATCTTAACTTTTATGAACCACTAACAAGTATGATTACTGCTAAAGATTAATTCCAATATTTTTTCTTAACATAAATGATAAAAAGTTTTACCTATTCATTCTAATGTATTGTTTGTTTCCTAGCCAAATAAAGGCCAATTTACTATCGTTGCATACAGGAAAACTATATTATATAATTATAGTTTAACTGGTTGTATTGTATCCAATTTTACTAAAATGAAACGCCAAATTAATTCCGTAAAAAATGTTTTGTTGGATACATTATTTTATACATGCACATGTACTGATCATAAATGATTTTTATTCAAATAAACATCATATTACATGTATTATGGTTCTCAACTTATACAGAATAATTATTAATTAACCTGTTATATCATAATTGACCAATTGCTGACACTGCCCACTGACTCCTTTTGCTCTGCCCATCAACTCCGAGAGGAAGTCCTATTTTGATTTTTAATGGCGTTATTTTGCAAAAGTTGGTCAGTAGCATGTAACAAAAAAGTAGAATGGATGGTTGGCAACGTAAATGTCGTAACTACAGCTTGAATAAGCTGTAGTTATGACGTTTAACCCATTACCAGACTGCAAAATTTTAGACCGGTCCAAATTAAAAGGAGTTGCAGGCAAAAAATTAAACTTTATGAAATTTTGGATTTTTTCAACTTTCTGGGTAGAAAACATTGTATCAAATGACCAGAAATTGCTTGTCACAGACAATTTCTTCATTTTCCACAATGTTTTACCAATTGCTTTTCTAGAGGGGTGTCAAAAAGCTTCACTGTGTCGGAATGGGTTAAGTCACCAAACCAAGAAAAGTGTTTCACACAAATGGCAACCAATGTCAGAGTTCAAATATCAAGTGAATGATTTGGTTGATATATTCCTTGATTGACAACAGCGTTTGGGCTATACACTCTTGTTCTACAAGAGACATTTGTTCCCAATGGAATATTGAGTGAAACAGTAATCCAGTATAGTTTGGTTTATTCTTGTAAAAAATTAATCTGGCATTTTCCTGCTGCCCTGTAAAAAATTTGTATGGATAGGCAAAAAAGTCTAATAAAAGTCCTTTATGCACACAAAGCAGTTCTATGCATATATACTTAAGAATTGTGGCAGTATACCTAAAAACAGAATTTTGAGTGTGTCAAGAGAGTAATACCGGTCAGAGAAAACATGCAAGGGAAAAAACTGTTACTGTAGTCCAAAAATGCTAGTTTCTTTTTAACCCATTACCTAACTAAAGCTTTATGACGCCCCTAAGGAAAAAAGGTTGAAAAACATTGTGGAATTTGTAGAGATTGCACTATCCACAATGTTTCTTTCCCCAAGAGACAAAGATTATCAAATTTCCATCAACGAAAATTCTCACTGTAACTCACCTCAATTAGGACCAAAATTTTGTTGTTTGGTAATTTAAGCAAATTATTGTTCAATTTCCATGATAAAATACGAATTGAAGTCTGTATAACTTCTTTCAGTTTGGAAGGTAGGACCAGTCTATTTTTTCTCAAATTGAAAGAGGTTACTGACGATAATGAAAATTGGATGCAATTTGAAATGAAACCGTCCTATTAAGTAGAAAATATTGTTGGAAAATTAGAAACCACACTTGGGTAATACGTTATAATGACAGTAATCTTTATTGAAAACTTCATATCAAATTCTAAGCACAACCTAAGAAAGTATTTATAATTTGATTGACAGCTCGAAGAGAATTAGTGCAAATAAGCTACCTTTGATATTAACTCTTGTCATGCTGAACCCGACCGTAATATTCCGGTTTTGGCAGTAGATGTAAGCAAAGATCAGCCTGCACATAAGTGCAGTCTGATCTTGGTCTAAACCTCCTGCTTGTACTTTTCCTGGGAGAGTTGATTTCTAAATTGATTTCAAAAAGAAATATTGATTTTTTTAACATCATGTTCTATGGGTGCTTTCAGTCGTTTGATGTTACAGCAATTCAGTAATGTAATTTATACAGCATGACAAGGGTTAAGTTCAAAGCTGATTATCAGGCTTCAAACTTTATTTAATTCAGAATTATTTTGCAAAAATCAAGAAGCTTTTAAGTTTAGGGACTTTGGTTTTGTGTTTACTAAAAATCCATCATAAGTAGAAAGGTATTCAATTGATACTGTGATAAACAAATCTTAATCTTAAGCAAACTGGTCAGTAAGACGTTTGATGTGTTTAATAGGTGTTTAATCCCCGTAAATTTACTCTGAACTATGTTAGATTTTTACACCCTCTTTATTTGATTTTTACTATTATGAATTAATCAACCGGCTTGTATATTTGATTTTAATAGTACTAAAAAAAGTTCTAAGCTGGCCATAGATTCCTCTCGTTATGTAAATAGAGACAGCATTGACCCCTTCACCATAAAATACCAGGAGTAAAAGATGAATTCAAAATCATCAAAACAAAAATAGATCCTATCATACATATGAAATTTTTATTGCCAACAGACCCTTTCTTGTTTTTTCAAAATGTCTAAACCCATTTCCACTCAATGATGCTTTTGAATGCCCCCAAGAAAAAAAGCTTTGGAAAACATTGTGCAAAATGATGAAATCCTGGTAACAAGAAATTTTTTCAATATCTACAATGTTTTCTACCTCAAAGGTAAAGAAAGCGGCCGTCATAGCGCAGTCAGTAGCGCACCTAACTCCTAATCTTGAATCACATGATGTCATGGGTTCGATTCCCGGCAACCGCACATATCCTTTTCAATATTTGTCTCACCAATGGGTGGATAATCATAAACTTAGTGGGATAGCAGCTGGAGGTTAGGAAAGGTTGTAGTGGTAGTACTTGTGTGAGAAGTACCAGGAATCCATTGTAAGGTGCTCGAGCTTCAGTGATATGACCGAAATACTGTTAAAAGTGGCTTTAAACCCTTTTCAACCAACCAAAGGTAAAAAAACAATCTGAAATTGCATAAGTTTTGAATTGTTGTCTGCAATTCCTTTCAATTCGAACCAGTTTAAAATTTTCATAATATGAAATCTATGTAATTTTCAGAAGTGTGGTGTCAGTAGTTTAGAGGTAGAACATCAGCTTCCTGACCAAGAGGTCCTCAATTCGATTTCAGAGACTGGCTATCGATCTTGGTTCTGTCGTTGGCCCACACATTCAGTACTGGTGTATTCTCCAGGAATCACAACCAAGAGGGATTAATCTGATTTGTAAGGACTTGTTGCTCAATCATTGTGAAATAGATAAGTTTAAACCAGCAGTACATTAGATTCATAAGTGAACATTTGAGGGATCCTTTTAAATCATTCCCACTCATTGACACTTTTAGATGCCCTCCAGAAAAAGAGCTTTTGGAAAACATTGTGGAAAATGAGGAAATTACTTGTTACAAGCAAGTTCTTCATTACCCACATTTTTTACTACCCCATTGCCAAATTAGAAAGATTTTTAAAAAATCATCAACCTGAAATTGTTGCCTGCACCTCCTTCCAATTTGGACTAGTCTAAAAAATTTTGTTTGGTGATGGGTTAAAATAGGGCTTTTGCTAGTCTTTGAAATTGAAGAGGAATAGACCATGAATTTCTAGGGGTCAGAATTGATTTTGATGGGGCAAAACAACAGAAAGATCAGATCACGAGTATACAAATTCAATGTCATAACACAGTCAGCAAGGTATCAGACTCCTAATCCTCAATCACATGATTTCATAGGTTTGATCCCCGGCAGCAGCACATATTCTTTCCGTCATTTGTCACTCACCAATGGGTGGATAATCGTAAACCTAAGTGGGATAGCAGCTGGAGGCTAGGAAAGGATGTAGTGGTAGTACTGGGGTGAGAAATACCAGGAATCCATCTTTAGGTGCGATATTACTGAAATACAATTAAAAGTGGCGTTAAACCCCATTCAATCAATACAAATTCAAAGTTGCAAGTGCTAACTGATCTTTTCTTGGAAAGATATGAAGTAATTTATTAAGCCTTTCCCACACAATGACACTTTAAATTGCAGTTCTTCATTTTACTCAATTTTTTCTTCCAAGAAAGTTGAAAGAAAATTCATAGACTTAACATTGTCATCTGCAACTCCTTCGATTTAGACCAGTCTAAAATTGTGTAGCCTGGCAATGGGTTAATTTGTATAATTTACAATAGCATGTAAGAGACATCATTGAGAATTTGGGATCAAAGTTTGTTTTGCCCCCAAGAAATTTTGATCCTGACCCCCCCCCCCCCCCCCACACACACATACTCTGGAGAAATTAAAGGGTCAAAACAGAATACATGTTTTTAAGATTTTTGAGCACCAATACCCTGGTTTCCAATTCCTCCAAATTACCACATTTTGACCCTGAGATATTTCTTCAAGGGGGTCAAAATTAACAGGATTTTTTATGATTTTAGAATATAAAAACAAGGATTTACGAGTCAAACACCAGCCCTGTAAAGTGCAAATAGAATACTACCTTCCAACTTCAATTTATTCATAAACAGGCCTATAGAAGTGTACAACTTTTTGAAGAATCAGAAATCTGGTCAAGAGACTTTAATCCTTAAACTTTGATCCCATTTAGACTAGTTCTTTATTTCTGTGACTCAAAATGTTATTGTTTGTTGGTTGAAGTTGCGATATCACTGAATGAAGAGAAACATTTTTTTCTTAATTTTAGCTCACCTGAGCACCCTGTGTCTGCTGTTTTTCAGAGGTTACCAACAATTCTTTAAAAATCTTCTCTGTAACCATTGAGCCAATTTCAACCAAACTTGACAGGACTGTTTCATGGGTGATCCTTTTCAAGATTTGTTCATGAAATTTTGACTCTGAAAAAATGGGCGTGGCTTATCAGACTTCAAGGATTCATGAAATGATTCTTTAAAAATCTTCTCCTAAACAAATGGGCCAATGTTTTCTACCCAAAAAGTTGAAAGATTCTAAAATTTCACAAGCTTTAAGTTGTCATCTGCAACTCCTTACAATTCAATCTCAAATTTTGCAGTTGGCGTCTGGTAATGAGAAAAACCTTCAAAGTCATACTCAAAAATCAGTTTTAATGTTGTTTTAACCCATTCCCATTCAGTGACGCCTTTAGACGCCCCTAAGGAAAAAAGCTTTGGAAAACAATGTGGAAAATGAAGAAATTGCTTGTTACAAGCAATTTCTTCATTTTCCACATTGTTTTCTACCCAGAAAGTTGAAAAAATAGAAAATTTCATCAACTTTAAATTGTCATCTGCAACTCCTTTCAATTTGGGCCAGTCTAAAATTTTACCATCTGGTAATGGGAAAAACCTTCAAATTTATACTAAAAAATCAGTTTTAATGTTGTTTTAACCCTTCTCATGTTGAGTCCAGAATGTTCCGGTTTGGGCAGGAGGTAAAGACAAAGATCAGCCTGCACATAAGTGCAGTCTGATCTTGGTCTACGACTCCTGCTTGTACTTTTCAGTTTTGACCCAAAGAATTCCATAGTCAAGGAGTGGGTAATGATTCCTCCATTAAGAACACTAGCACAAACCATTTTGAAAATTACCTGAATCAATTGTTTAACCCATTACCAGACGGCAACTTTTTAGACTGGTCCATTTGAAAGGAGTTGCAGACGACAATTTAAAGCTTATGAAATTTTGGATTTCTTTTACTATTTGGGTAGAAAAATTGTGGATAATGTAACAAGCAATTTTCTTCATTTTCCACAATGTTTTCAAAGATTTTATCTACGGGCGTCTAAAAGCGCCACTGAGTGGGAATGGGTTAACCGATTCACACAAGGTTATGCTTTTGGACACCCCTCAAGAAAATCAACTGAGAAAACATTGTGTTAAATGAAGAAATTGCTTGTCATTGCACTCGATGTTTTCTACTCAGAAAGTTGAAAAATCTAAAATTTTCATTACCTTTAAAATGTTGTCTGCAACTCCTTTCAATTTGGACCAGTCTAAATTTTTCTCATCTGGTGTGGTAATGGGTTTTTCATGAGCTCCTTTGAGCTGTTTTTACCATTTCAAAATCAGTTTTGACCTTGTTTAGAATTTCATGGTTAATTTCAAACTCTAGTACAAGCCCTGTTTTTGTTATTTTGACCTCTTAAAAGATTAAATTGCAAACTTTGTTTTTGTAGCCTTTGAAGATTCCAGTGCTCAATGATTGTCAGAATCATCCCAAGGAAAAAAAGCCCCAAGAAATTGATGAAGTACCCTGTTTGCAGGCATTCCTAGAAATTCATCATGTTAGATAATTTAGTCCCTAATTGAATTTGTCCTGTCTTGTAATTGTCGTTGAGTTATGATTACTGTCGACAAGAAACTCATTTCTCGTTTACACTGTTTTTACGTCAGTCAATTTTCTTTCAATTTATTTCTAAAAATGGTGGTCTGAAGCTTAATTGAAGATTTTTTCAGAAATTTAAACCCTCGTCTGTAATGTCATGCTGAACTATTCCTGTTTAAGCAGGAGGTATAGACAAAGATCAGCCTGCACAAGTTGTGCAGTTTGATCTTGGTCTACACAACTTGATTGTCCCTGTAAAGCCAGGGTTGTTCCTAGGATAATCTTTTGAAAGAAATGTCAACCAAATAGTTAGTGCTTCTAGAGCTTTCAAACCTTTGATTTCAATGCAATTCTGTTTTAAATTTTTTTCCAGCATGACAAGTAGAGGTCTAGATAAGAGGAGTAACAGCATTCTAAAATCCTTATTTTTCTACAAAACCCTATGTTGTAGGTACTCTTTTAAATTATCTCATTGAGGAGATTCAAATGAGTACCCACAACATAGGGTTTATGCAGTATCAGTGAAATATTTCTTTCTAAAATACGAATTTCCCCTCTATCATATGATGACATGCGTTCGGATACCCAATAATCTTGATTTTATACAATTGAAGTTTTTTATTGATCAGATTTGAGTTATCACGTTTCCAGTCAGTGATGCCTTTTGATGCCTCTCAAGAAAAACAATTGGGAAAACATTGTGTAAAATGAGGAAATTGCTTGAACCAAGCAATTTCTTCATCTTCCACAATGTTTTCTTCCAAGAAAGTTAATAAAAACTAAAATTTCATAACTTTTAAATTGTTGTCTGCAACTTCTTTGAACTTGGGGCAGTCTAAAATTGTGTCGTCTGGTAATGGGTTATACTATTTCTGTCTTTCAGAACCCAATGGTTATGCCCCAGAGATAGAATCAAAGTACAAAAACAGTCGAGGGATCCCTCTTTTCAAAGGAAAAATACGAGAAGATGAGACAGTAGTAAGACTTGACCCACCTCTCTCTGCACACGATAATGATACTGTTGGATCAGCAAGTAAGTAGATCGCAAGACTATTGAAAAAAATCTAATCAGAAACCTGACTGTCTTCTGCTCTTTCGTATTAAATTATCAGATGATAATTTCTTAGCATAGAAGTCTCTTAACTCGTTCTGACATAATTCCACATTTTTAAGCCCCCCCCCCCAAAAAAAAAACATTTGGAAAATATTGTGGAAAATGAAGAAATTGCTTATAACAAGCAATTTCTTCATTATCTACAATGTTTTCTATCCCAAAAGACAAATATTGTGAAATTTCCATCTGCTAAAAATGATCAATTGTAATGTCTGAATTTGGACTATTGTTGTCTTGTAATGGGTTAACCCATTCTTACATAATCCCTCCACTTTAGGCCACGCAAGAAAAAAGCTTTTGAAAAAATTGTGGAAAATAGAGAAATTACTTATTACAAGCAATTTCTCTGTTCTCATCAATATTTGCCTACCCAAAAGACAAGAATTTTTTATATTCCATCAATTTTGAATTGTCGTCTGTAATCTCCGAAATTTGAAACAGTCAAAATTTTGTTGTTTATCAAGGTAATGAACTTGAGTAATTCATATTTGTGCAAGTAAAAATATGTAACTTGTGAGCCCAGCTATTTTCAGAAAAAATAACTTTCACCTTGAATACACACAAAGGATCGTGTTATTGTTACGGTCCCTGCTGTCTGTCCATTAGTACCACTCTCCTCTTACATGTTCAATTTGAATGAACTGAAACTTCCCACAATGAATCTGTTGTGCTTGAGACAAAAAAAGTAGTTGCTTTGGCATGATGCTTTTTGACACCCTTAAGAAAAGAATCTTTAGAAAATACATTCGAAAATGAAGAAATTGCTTGTTAGAAGAAACTGCTTCATGATTCACGTTTGTTGACCCTTAAGGCAAAGATTTTTAAAATTTCATTAACTTAGAATTGTCATCTGCAGCATCTCTGAATTTGGAACGGTCTAAAATTTCGTCATCTGGAAATTGGTCAAACTTACTGTGTTTTTTATGTGCCCAACTCATTCTATATTTTCAATTGAAATGAACTGAAACTTACCACAATGAATCTTTATGGTGTCTAGATGCATTAGTCTCATTAGACAAGGGTTAATGTAGGGTTCAGTAAGGAACAAAAACAATATGAAAACAAATCAATTCATTTTACAAACACAAAAATGAAAGAAGGATGTTAATGTTCATTTGTTCAAAAGCTGCTTAACCCTTTCCTTTACAATTCCTGTTTTTTATGTCCCTGTGATTTTATACATGAGAAAACATTGTGGCAAAAGAAGGAATTGCTTGTAACAAGCAATTTCTTCTTTTCCACAATATTTTCCACCCTGTAGGTTTGTTACTTTCAAATTGCACATTTGTTTATTTGTTGTCTGCAACTCCATTCAAATTGGACAAATCTAAAATTTTGAAAAACAGGAAAGGGTTAAACCAACAAACCTGTACAGAATCAATAAATGTATGGTATGGATGAAAAAATTCCCACCAGGAAATCTTGTACTGCAATGGATATTTTGTGTATAACCACATGACAACAATGCAAGTAACAATACCTCATCTTGTTTCCTTGTCTACCGAACTATTTGTGAGGACAAAAAAACTTCTTTCATTCGATCCATTAATATACAACTTAGCCCATTCCCACAAAATGACACTTTTTGACACCACCTCAAGAAAAACAATTGGAAAAAAATTTTGGAGAATGAAGAAATTGCAACAAGCAATTTCTTCATTTTCATAAGGTTTTCTACTGAGAAAATGAAGAAATCTGAAATTTCATATACTTGAATTTGTCGTATGCAGCTCTTGTCAATTTGGACCTATCTGAAATTTATTTGTTTCAGTAAAACTATCAGGTTAATTTTAGACAGGTCAAAATTTAAAGAAGTGGTCGTCAACAATTCAAAGTGTGGCGAACCCATTTCTACACAATCATGCTTTTTGACACCCCTCAATTTCTCATTATCCACAATGTTTCTTTTTTACCCCAAACTACTTTGAATTTGGACCAGTGTAAGATTTTTGGCATTTAGTAATAACCCCCCCCCCCGATGAAAGATTTTGAAGACATTTCTCCATTATCCACAATCTTTTCTAGCAAGACAAAGATCAGCCTAGACATATGTGCAGTCTTATCTTTGTCTACACCATCTGTTGGTATCATTCAAGTATGTTATTTTTATTACATTGATTTTAAAAAGAAAAATAATGACCAATAACTTATGAGTCCAGTGCTGTCAGCCCTTTGAGCCGCCGTCATAGCGCAGTTGGTAGCGCGTCGGACTATCATTCAAAGGGTCCCGGGTTCGATCCCCGACGGCGGCAATACTCTTTCCGACATTTGTCTACCACCAATGGGCAGATAATCGTAAGCCTATGTGGGATAGCAGCTGGAGGCTAGGAAAGGGTGTAGTGGTAGTACTGGTGTGAGAAATACCAGGAATCCATTGTTAGGTGCTCCAGCCGCCGCGATATAACTGAAAGATTGTTAAAAGCGGCGTTAAACCCCATTCAAACAAACAGCCCTTTGATTTTAATGCAATTCTGGAAAGGATTTTTATTCAGCTTAACAAGGTTAATTGGAGTTCATCTTAATCCAACAGTCAACGTAACATTTTGAAAATACAATTAGTGGATGCACCAATTATGTACCATAATTTATATGTAATATTCATTGTTCAAAAACCAAACCTTAGCCAGACGGTGGTAATATTGGGTGCAGAAACACAGACAAAGCCCCTCTTATTTAATTATCTACCCAGCATGAACTTGTGTCAGTTATGACAGACAGGTATTGATAGCAGATTATTGATATTCTATCATATTTCAATCATATTCATTGCCATATCAATTGTTTAATGCTTAACAATGAATCACTTGTATGGTTCTCCTTTCATATGTTATCATGTGAACTGAAATTCATAAAAGGGCCATATGGAATTCCGAAAAACAACAGCAGCCCCTGCTCCATTCATTTGACCCCCGACCAACCCACCATTAACCATCTTAAGCTACTTTTTCATTTTCCAAAATGTTTTCCCAAAGTTTTTTATCTTAGGGGCGTCAAAAAGCCATTCCCACACAATTTGTCTTTTTTAAGCTCCTCAAGCAAAAAGCTTTTGAAAACATTGTAGTAAATGCAATTTCTTCATTGTCTACAATGTTTTCTACCTCAAAAGACAACGTTTTTTAAATTTCATCAACCCTCTAATACTCATCTGCAAATTTTTTGAATTTGTACCAGTCTAAAATTTTGATGTGTGGCAACAGCCCTGTCAAAGTTTAATTGGGCATGACCAGTAACGTGTCAATAGGTATAGCATCTGCTCCTACAATGTAGGTAAAGAAATTGCCAATTTTTGTATTGATTACTAGTTTTATCACCTTATCACCTTTTTCAAAAGCTGGGAATTTAGAAAATGATGATTTATATTCACATGTTTTGGGATCCTTGTATACTAAACTGTCACATTTTTACACAAAAGCAAAACAACGGCGGCTGTGGTGTTATAACCAATTTGCATCTATCTAGTCACTTATTAAGTGTGAATGATTTATAAGGAATAAATCCTAACTTACCAGACAACAAAATTTAAGACTGGTCCAAATTCAAAGAAGTTGCAGACAACAATTTAAAGCTTATGAAAATTCAGACTTTTTTTTTACTTTTTGGGTAGAAAACATTGTGGATAATGAAGATATTGCTTGTAACAAGCAATTTCTTCATTATCCACAATGTTTTCGAAAGCTTTTTACTTAAGGCGTCCAAAAGTGTCACTGTGTGGGAATGGGTTAAGCTACAAAATATGAGGGTAGATGTAAGTCGGTCTTAGTCAGGTTATCACCATCCCATTACTGAACCACCAATTAAAGTAATATTTGTTGATCAAATTTAGGTTTAACCCTTTCCAACACAACAAAGTTTTAGACTAGTCCAAATCGAAAAAAACTGAAGACGACAATATAAAGTAGATGGAATTTAAAATTTTTCATCTTTTGGGATAGAAAACATGGTGATAAAATGAAAAAATTGCTTGATACAAGCAGTTTCTTAATTTTTCACCAAGTTTTCCTGAGCTTTTTTCTTGAGGGGCGTAAAGAGGAGGGGTTGTGTGGAAATGGGTTAATGTCTTTTTAGCTCCCCTGAGCACGAAGTGCTCTGGGGGAGCTATTGTGATCGGTCATCGTCCCTCTGTCCGTCCGTCCATTCACAATTACAAAAAAATCTTCTCCTCCTAAACTAACCATGGAATTTCAACAAAACTTAACAGAAATAATCCTTAGGTCATGCTCTTTCAAAATACTTCAAAGAATTGAAATCCATGAAGAACTCTGGTTGCCATGGCAACGGAGTGAAAAAACTTAAAAAATCTTCTCCTCCCAAACGGTAAGGCCTAGAGCTTAGATATTTGGTATATATCATCATCTATTGACCCTATACCAAAATACTTCAAAGAATTACTGTATTCTGAAAAAAAGCCCTTTTTAGCTCACCTGAGCACGTAGTGCACAAGTGAGGTATTGTGATCGTCTTTTGTCCGGCGTCCGTCCGTCGTCCGTCGTGCGTCGTCCGTCAACAATTTCTTTAAACGACATCTCCTCCTAAACCACTGGGCTGATTTGAACCAAATTTGGCAGAAATGTTCCTTAGGTGGCCCCCTTCAAAAATAGCTAAAAGAATTGAAATCTGTTAAAAACTCTGGTTGCCATGGCAACAAAAGTGAAATTTTAAAATAATCTTTGAAAATCTTCTCCTCCTGACCCAGAAGGCGTAGAGCCTTGATATTTTGCATGAAGCATCAGTATATATTGACCTCTTTCAAAATAGCTAAAATCATGATCCTCGGGTCCCCAGGGGCGGAGCCCCAGGGGATGGGGTTTATATAGAATTAAAGAACAATTTTTTTAATGACATCTCCTCTCAAACCATTGGGCCGATTTGAACCAAATTTGGCAGAGATGTTGCTTAGGTGGTCCCCTTCAAAAATAGCTAAAAGAATTGAAATCCGTTAAAAACTCTGGTTGCCATGGCAACAAAAGTGAATTTTTAGAATAATCTTTAAAAATCTTCTCCTCCTGACCCAGAAGGCATAGAGCCTTGATATTTTGCATGAAGCATCAGTATATTGACCTCTTTCAAAATAGCTAAAATCATGATCCTCGGGTCCCTAGGGGCTGAGCCCCAGGGGGGGGGGTTATATAGAAATAAAGAAGGATTTTTTAAACGACATCTCCTCTCAAACCACTAGGCTGATATAAACCAAATTTGGCAGAAATGTTGCTTAGGTGGTCCCCTTCAAAAATAGCTAAAAGAATTGAAATCCATTAAAAACTCTGGTTGCCATGGCAACTAAAGTGAATTTTTAGAATAATCTTTAAAAATCTTCTCCTCCTGACCCAGAAGGCATAGAGCCTTGATATTTTGCATGAAGCATCAGTATATTGACCTCTTTCAAAATAGCTAAAATCATGATCCTCGGGTCCCCAGGGGCGGAACCCCAGGGGGGGGGGTGTTATATAGAAATAAAGAAGGATTTTTTAAATGACATCTCCTCTCAAACCACTGGGCTGATTTGAACCAAATTTGGCAGAAATGTTGCTTAGGTGGTCCCCTTCAAAAATAGCTAAAAGAATTGAAATCCATTAAAAACTCTGGTTGCCATGGCAACTAAAGTGAATTTTTAGAATAATCTTTAAAAATCTTCTCCTCCTGACCCAGAAGGCATAGAGCCTTGATATTTTGCATGAAGCATCAGTATATTGACCTCTTTCAAAATAGCTAAAATCATGATCCTCGGGTCTCCAGGGGAAGACCCAGGGGGGGGGGGGTTATAGGCATGAAGCATAAGTTCACAGACTTCTTTCTTATTTCTGAAATTATAACCCATGGAAAAAGTTTTTTCCTTCTTTCAAATCGGCACTTAAGCCTTGGAATTTGTAATTTGGACTTTTGGATTCCCAGGTTCATAGTCTTTATATGTAATTGTGGCCCACTTGTTTCATAATCCTAACCTTTACATGAAATTAGACTGTTGAAAGAAAAAGAGCCTTTATCTCAGGTGAGCGCCCCAGGGCCAACAGCCCTCTTGTCTTAATGATCCCTGATTTTACATAGAATTAAAGAAGGAAAACTTTAAAAATCTTCTCCCAAACCATAAGGCCTAGAGCTTTGATATTTGGTATACATCATCATCCATTGACCCTCTACCAAAATACTTCAAAGAATAACTTATTTCTGAAAATTAGCCCTTTTCTTTGTGATCCCTGATTTTACATATGCGACCCGGGTCCGTCTTCCGGGTGCTGTTGGTCGAGTACCAACAGCACAGGGGTTTTCGGTTCCCACGGTCGCCTTCAAGGGTCAGGTCCGTTTAGTCGTTGCCTGACTCTTGGGGTTATCGCAAGTCGTTCTGCTAGACACCAGTGCTAACGTTGGTAGAGCTGCAGGCACCAGGTTGGGGATGCGCAGATACACTTTGGAGTGGGGAATTTAGCTTTTACCCCGATGTCCAGCTATGACACTTGGGTACTAAGTAAGAGTCCCTTTCCATAGTCATGTTCCATTTTCTAGGAGTAAGTAACAAACTCAACACAGTTTTACAGTTCCAAATTACTCAATTTCTTCTATTCAAAATGTTCCAGTTTCCAATACAATTTACAATTCCAATTTATTAAAGTTCAATGATTGTTTCCACAGTGTTTTTAGTTATAAAGAATTTCTCAAGTGTTTCAGTAAAACAGAATTTCCAACAATGTAAGAGTATTATGAGTTTCTATTTCCAAATTTCTAGTGAATGATTTATAATTTATGTTAAATGATTAATGCTTAATGATCCCACGTCAAAAATTTGCATGACTATTTATACTTAACTTTCACAAAGCCAAAAGGAAGCAAGTTCTCTCATAAAAGTTCAAGTTGATTAAATTAATCATGTCAATCAAAGGTGTTAAAACAATATCCTTGTGACCTTGATCTTCAAAGCTTTCTCAGTCTATTGCCTACCAAGAAATAATCAAACTATGAAAGCACATATGTCTACATTTTGAGAACAGATTAAATTGTTTTACAAACAGATTGGTTTCAAAGGAAATGGTTAGTAGCACATGTCAATTCTCAAAGTTAAGTCAATCACAAAAATATTCTAAGAATAAACTCTGTCAAAACATGTAACAAGATTAGACTGATCAATGGTTTTCCCTTTTTCTAAGTGTTTTCAAATGATTCTCCAATTTCATATGCATACCAATATTATTTTGTTATCTGATTTATTATTTTATTATACAATTTATTATTTTATTATTTAATAAAATTCTGACACAAAAGTGTCCTCGGTGGCACATAGAAATAAAGAAGGTAATCTTTAAAAATCTTCTTGTCCCAAACCATAAGGCCTAGAGTTTTGATATTTGGTACAAATAATCATCTATTGACCCTCTTCCAA
Organism: Fragum fragum; assembly: GCA_946902895.1. Lineage (NCBI taxonomy): Eukaryota > Metazoa > Mollusca > Bivalvia > Cardiida > Cardiidae > Fragum > Fragum fragum. The sequence goes on from OX336378.1 coordinate 6,063,051, forward strand.
AATACTTCAAAGAATTACAAAATTCTGAAAATTAGCCTGCATCTTGGCAATCCCTGATTTAACATAGAAATAAAGAAGGTAATCATTAAAAATCTTCTTCTCCCAAACCATAAGGCCTAGAGCTTTGATATTTGGTATACATTATCATCTATTGACCCTCTACCAAAATACTTCAAAGAATTACCGTATTCTGAGAATTAGCCCTTTTCTTAATGATCCCCGATTATGCATAGAAATAAAGAAGGAAATCTTTAAAAATCTTCTTCTCCAAAATCATAAGGCCTAGAGCTTTGATATTTGGTATACATCATCATCTATTAACCCTCTACCAAAATACTTCAAAGAATTACTGTATTCTGAAAATTAGCCCATTTCTTAATGATCCCTGATTTTACATAGAAATAAAGAAGAAAACCTTTTAAAATCTTCTTCTCCCAAACCATAAGGCCTAGAGCTTTGATATTTGATACAAATCATCATCTATTGACCCTCTACCAAAATACTTCAAAGAATTACCCTATTCTGAAAATTAGCCCTTTTCTTAATGATCCCTGATTTTACATAGAATTAAAGAAGGAAAACCTTAAAAATCTTCTTCTCCCAAACCTTAAGGCCTAGAGCTTTGCATTTGGTATACATCATCATCTATTGACCCTCTACCAAAATACTTCAAAGCAATTATCATACTCTGAAAATTAGCCCTTTTCTGGGCGTTTCCTGATTTTACAAAGGAATAAAGAAGGATATCTATGAAAATCTTCTTCTCTCAAACCATAAAGCCTAGAGCTTTGATATTTGGTACATATCATCAGCCATTAACCCTCTACCAAATTACTTAAAAAATTAGCCCTTTTCTGTGCAATCCCTAATTTTAGTTAGGAATAAATAATGATATCTTTGAAAACCTTCTCCTAAACCATTAGGCTTACAGCTTTTATACTTGGTATGTATTGATGTCTATACTTCAAAGCATTACCATATTCAGGAAATTAGTGCTATATGGAGGGATCATCAATATACCTAGGATTAAAAGAGAAATCTGTAAACATCTTCTCCAAAATAATTAGACAGAGGGCTTTGCCATTTTGTTTATATCATAAAGCCATGAACCATCATACTCAGGGGAGCGATTTAGGACCATCATGGTCCTCTTGTATTTTACTCCTATTTAGAATCAAGATTTGTTTTAATAATCCCCATCGATTATGCTTCCTGGAGAAGGACTTGTAAGGTTGATTGTGTGGGCCAATGAAGGATCTAAGATTGATGGCTCCTAGGGAATTAATCTAGGGACTTCTTGACTGTGAAGTAAAAGCTCTACCCCAGGTCCGCAGACACTACCCTGATCAATCTTTTGTAAACCATAAGAGATCATAATATAATTCATGTACCCCATGCCTGTAATTTCCCTCTCCTCCCGGGGAACCGACCCGCCTATCCCCGGGGTCTTAATCCGGGTCCTACGGCGGGTTGCTTGGGGGGGGGAGGAGAGGTACTTTGTTTACCCTCATGGTTGAAATTTTTCCATTTCATGAGCAGCTACACATTTTTTCTATGTAATTCGAGCAATGAGATGACATTTTCATGTACCATACGTGCATAGATTCTAAATTGTCTGCATAGTGAACTAGGTACAAAAAGGCAGACAAAAAACTAATTAAGTTCAATTATCTATAGAGCAGGTCCATACATCAATTATGACAGGCAGGTATTTATAAAGCCCAGTACTGGATACAATGCAACCAATTTTGTCAGCCCGATTAGCTCAGTTGGTAGAGCACTTGACTTCAAACCTCAAGATTATGGGTTCGAGCCCTGGGCTGACCATATCAACTAACACAACTAATTGGTTTTGGAGCTCACAGCAGTTTGGTTCTGTATCCTTGCACTTTCCCCCGTTACAACTAACTGTCTTCTTGGGGTGTCGCTCATATGGGCATGTGCTACGGTAGCGACGATAAATAAACAGAAATACACACAATGCAACCACTGAGTGGAGAAAGTTATGCCACCTTGTTCCAATCTTAACCTATTCATTCTTAATCTACAGATCTGTTAACCCATTCCCACACAACAAAGCTTGTTGATGCCCTTGAAAAAAAAAAAAAAAAAAAAAAAAGATTGGGAAAACATTGTGTAAAATCATGAAATTGCTTGTTACAAGCAATTTCTTCATTTTACACAATGTTTTCTACCCAGAAAGCTGAAAAAAAATCTAAATTTTGTGAACTTTAATTGTTGTCTGCAACACCTTCCTATTTGTCCAGTCTAAAATTTTGCTTTCTGGTAATGGGTTATTAAGCAAGTATGTTGGGTAAGTTAATGCGCCCACAGCTAATTTTTTTGACCACGTGCTTGATTCATTCCCATACAATGATGCTTTCTGATGCCCCTTAAGAAAAACAATTGGGAGAACATTTTCCACAATGTTTTCTAACCATTTCTAATTACTGTTGTATGCAACTTCTTTTATGCAGGCTAAGTTTTTGAGAGCACATACCTGGATTCTGTGGCTGCAACTCGCAGTTTTATTTACGCATGTCATTTTTAGCATGCAGTGGACTTTTGATCTGTTTATTGCTACTGGGCTTACAACCTTCTAGGGGCACACTCCTAGACATGTATTGATGTAAGAAGTTGTCTATACATTTGTAATTTCAATCTCTAATTTCAATCTCTAAAATTGATAACAAATCTTGATTTCCTACAGGGAAGATAATTACTTTTATCATAGTTGAATCGCAACCTTAGAGAATGCGGTTGAAAATTAGTTTCTGATTGTGATTATAGTAGAGCTTTTCCTGCTTGTCGAGAAAACAGTCTAAATGATTTAACCATAATCATAATGATGAAATTTTAGACTGGTCAAAATTAAAAGAATTTGCAATTTACAACAGTTTAAATGGATGAAATTTAATTCTTCCTTGTCTTCTAGGAGAGAAAATGTTGCATCAAATTTGGATCAGTCTAAAGTTTTGTTGTAAAAAATGATGTAAAGTAAGTCTTATGTGGCCAATTCCCATACAATTACACATTTTTGATGCCTGTCAAGATTAACATTTGGGAATACATTGTGTAAAATGAATGAATTGCTTGTCACAAGCAATTTCTTCATTTTACACTATGTTTTCTACCCAAAAAGTTGAAAAAATCTAAAAATTCCATACACTAGATTGTCGTCTGCAACGCCTTTTAGTTTGGACCAGTCTAAAACTTTGCTGTTTGGTAATGGGTTAATCAGAAGACAGTTGTTATGAACAAAACTACTTGGAGAATCACCATGTTTTTTAACATGCTTGGTGTTTGGTACTGTCTCGGTTTCATATCTCATGATTTTATTTGTGGGTCAGTCCAAGGCTCTATGGTTGGCATGGCAGTTGTTTCTATAGGCAGGGCATTTTGTTAAGAACCGAAAGCTTATATAATCTGTGTTAATGTTTTTGTAGATTCAATAAATAATGATTGTATGGGGCTTAAAACCACTTTCTAAAGTATTTCATTTATATCCAAGAGGCTGGTGCACCAAGCCATGTTGCTCACACCAGTTTAACACCAGTATAACATTTTATCCTAGCCACAAGATGTTCATCATTTACCTGTTATCCGTTGGTGATACATGCACTAGCTATGACTTTGGTCAAAAGTTTAGGTTTAAACCTATTTATTTTACATCGATTGGGAAACAAGTTCTTCCAACTTAGATTAATCCCTCTTGATTCTGCCTCCTGGAAAATGCACCAGTACTCGCACCGAAAGTGTGGACCAATGACAGGACCAAGATTAATAACCGTTCCCGGGAATCAAACTCAGGACCTCTTGTTCGGGAAGCTGGCGCTCTACCTCTCAACCACGGGCACCACACAGTTGAAATTTGGTCAATAGTTGGCAATCTGGGGTTTGATCCTGGGATTGAGAGCATTAGATGCTACACACTGAGCTAACTCTGGTTTGGCACAGATTCAATCAAGGCTTTTAAAGCATTACCAGAAGCCGCCGTCATAGCGCAGTTGGTAGTGCGTCGGACTATCATTCAAAGGGTCCCGGGTTCGATCCCCGACGGCGGAAATACTCTTTCCGACATTTGTCTACCACCAATGGGCAGATAATCGTAAGCCTATGTGGGATAGCAGCTGGAGGCTAGGAAAGGGTGTAGTGGTAGTACTGGTGCGAGAAATACCAGGAATCCATTGTTAGGTGCTCCAGCCGCCGCGATATAACTGAAAGATTGTTAAAAGCGGCGTTAAACCCCATTCAAACAAACCATTACCAGTCAAACAGAATTTTAGACTGGTTTGAATAGGAAGGAGTTGCAGATGTCAATTTAACCCTTTCCTGTTTTATGAAATTTTAGACAATTGGTCCAATTTGAAAGAGATTGCAGACGACAATGAAAAATGCATGCAATTTGAAATCTGACCATCCTATGTGTTGGAAAATATTGTGGGAAAAGGAGAAATTGCTTGTAACAAGCAATTTCTCCTTTTTCCACAATGTTTTCTCAAGCATAAAATCACAGTGACGTAAAATCCCGGATTTGTCCAGGAAAGGGTTAAAGTTTCTGAAATTTCAGATTTTTTCAACTTCCTGGATAGAAAACAATGTTTCCCCAATGTTTTTCCCTGGGGGAGGATCAAAAGCGTCATTGAGTGGGAATGGGATTTCAAAGAATACAGGTTACACGTTGAGAAGAAAAAAGAGAGGCTTTTGTCTCCCATATAAATCACGCAGGTGGAAGATGTATTGTGCAATTTTCATTATTCATGTCACATTTGAAATCTGTCCATAAAAGGTATAATAAGGAGTGTCTTACCAAAACTATGTTGTTTGAAAAAATTTGACTTTTGCAGAGCTAAAAAAGGAAAGAAAATCAAATCATTTTTTTTTGCCACAGTGTTTTAACCTATCACCAGATGACAAATTTATGACTGGTCGACATTGAAAGAAGTTGCAGAGGACGATTTCAAGTTGATGAAATCTTCAAAATCTTTGCCTTTTGGGTAGAAAAAATTGTGGATAATGAGGAAATTTCTTGTAACAAGCAATTTCTTCATTTTCATGCCCCTGCATCGAGAAGATCGGGGGCATATTGTTTTACCGGTGTCTGTCTGTCTGTCTGTCTGTCTGTCTGTCTGTCTGTCTTTAAAACTTAACCTGCCAACTAAACATTTTCCTATAACTTCAACCCTGATTTGTAGTTACAATTTTGATATTTGGTATGTAGATAGGTCTCAACAAGGCGCAACTCGGGAAGGTCATTTCATCAAGGTCAAGGTCAAATTTTAACCCTTTACCCATTTCTAAAGAATTCCCGTTTCGGTGGCATTCACAAATACATCTTGTCCACAATGTTATCCAAAGCTTTCATGGTTAAGCTGTTCTCACACGATCCAGTTTGTTTTACATCCTCTAAGAATTTAAAGAGTTTGGAAAGACAACATAAGGAATAATGAATTTGCTTGTTACTTCTTAATTTCTATGCGCCCTGAAATATTTTTGTTAGAAAGAGCATGATTATAGTCGTCACACTTCGTGTCAGTAATTCCTTCCGTCTGTCGAAAGCAATTTTCCCACAACACTTGGACCAAATTCGATGAAATTTCCGATATCAACTCCTTTAACCTATTCCCACACAACAAAATTTTAGACTGGTCCTAATTGAAAGAAGCTGCAGATGATAATTTCAATTTGATGGAATTTTTATTTTTTTCATCTTTTGGGATAGAAAACAATGTGGATAATGAAGAAATTGCTTGATACAAGCAATTTCTTCATTTTTCACAATGTTTTCCAAAGCTTTTTTCTTGAGGGGCGTAAAAAGGAGGGCTTGTGTGGGAATGGGTTAAATGTTTTCCAGATAGCCTTTTCCCCCTTTATGATTTAAGGTTGGCCATCACTGCATAAATGGGACTTGATGAAAAAATTAGTTTTTCTCTAATTTCATCTAATTTAACATTTTGTGTAAGTTATAAATCAAACACTAAAGACCATGTACTGTAATTTCTGATTTAAGGCTCTTGTCACAGAAAAAGGGGACTTAATGAAAGAAAATACTTTTTCTCAAACATCTTCCATTCAAAGATCTAGAAAGATCTGATTTTTCGTATTTTAGTTTTAAGCCAAAGGCTGTAGATCATATACCTGTCCCTACATCTGCATTTCACACTTCAAGGATTATTCCAATTCATACAATGGATCTCCTATAATCATTTGTACGCAATTGTCTATTGAGTGTAAATAACATAATAAACTATCAATTTCAAAACTCATAAAAGACATGAATTCATTTTTGACAAGCACTTGTCCATTGAGCATGATCCATCTCGGATGGTCTTGTTCACATTGTTTTCTACCAAGAAAGACAGAGATATGTAAAATTCCATCAATTTGAAAATGTTGTCTGCAACTTTGTTGACTTTGGTAAAGTCCGAAATGTTGTTGTCTAAACCCATTACCAAAATTTAGACTGGTCCAAATTGAAATGAGTTGCAGACAACAATTTAAAGTTTATGAATTTTTAGATTTTTTTCAACTCTCTAGATAGAAAAAAGTTGTTGAAAATGAAGAAATTGCTTGTGACAGGCAATTTATTCATTTTACACAATGTTTTCGCAATTGTTTTTTGTGATGGGCGTCCAAAAGAGTCACTGTTTGGGAATGGGTTAAAGTGTAGAATCATTCAACAAAATGCATTCAATTTCAATTAAATTTGTAGCATATTAATAATAAGTGTAATTTAAAACAGTCAGTCAGATTTATATCACACTGGTTAAGTTTTATTGTATTAATTTTTGATATATATGAAAAACTTTTCCACAAAACAACTACAAAAACAAGAGTGCCTTTTGTCACAATATATGCTGCCACATAATTGTTATTTAACCCTGTGGGCCGCCGTTATAGTGCAGTTAGTAGCGCATCAGACTCCCTATCTTTAATCATGGGATGTCACAGGTTTGATCCCCAGCAACTGCACATATCCTTTCAATCAATCCTAACAACACAAGAAAATTTTAGACCGGTCCAAATTGAAAATAGTTGCAGACGACAATTTTCAGTAAATTGAATTTTAATTATCTTTGTCTTTTTAGGTAGGAAACAATATGAGAAATGAAGAGATTGCTTGCAACAAACTCTTTTAATGAAGGGGGGGGGGGTGTAGAAAGAGGGATTGTGTGGGGATGGGTTAAGAAAGTAGCTATCTAGGTTTAAGGAATAGAACTCATGGAATCTAGTAACAAAAAGGAGACAAAAAATTTAAAACTCAATGAACATGAAATTATCGTCTGCAGCTTCATTCAATTTGGGCAATTGCAGATATAGTCTTGTTGTGGGAATGGGTAAAGGCCCCTTTTTCTGTGGCACAGCCTTATATGGCAAATCCTTAGACAATGTGCAAAAGGTCAGTTTACTTGGAATATTGTATGAAAATTTCACTCAAATTTGTCCATAAAAGTAGGAAAATTATGACCATCTACTGCCTGGGGTAGAAGAATTTTTTTAGAAATCGGCTGTAGAATCTAGTTGATCCTTCAGGTGCTTGGATTGATTTGTGTAAGCCCTTTTGTATCAGGTGTCTTGCCCTCTAAGAGTGTCATAATTCAAATAGGAATCATATTATGTCCTTTTTGATATAGAAATGTTCTTAATTGAACTCTACTGGTGATCTGTTTTTGACAGCAAATATTAAACCACCTATGGCCTAGACTATTGTTTAATCTAAGGTAATATGAGTACTATTTTTTTGTTTGACCTGATCTCTATAACATATTATGAATGGAAATTCAAGTGATAGAAATATTATCATTCTTTTACTGTAAAGCTATTAACCCATCAGCAGATGGCAAAATTTTAGCCTGGTCCAAATTGAAAGGAATTGCAGTCGACAATATAAAGTTTTATGAAATTTTAGATTCTTTCAGCTTCCTTGATTGAAAACATGGTCAATGTTTTCCAAATTGCTGCAAACAAGAGCCTTATTAATGTCTATAATGTCGTTGTCGTTCTAAAATCTCGTAACTACAGCTTTATGTAAATAAACTTTAAATTGTGGTGGGTCACAATTTAAAATATAGTTACTTCTTTTGTGGGTATTTGGCATACTACATAGAATTATTTTGATCTTATAATATTTATTAATGCTTTTGGGCCTGGAGTATGGTTTTCTGATAAATTCTGTTGTGGATATGGCTTTCTGATAAATTCTGTTGTGGATATGGCTTTAACCCTTTCCTGGATAAACCCGGGATTTTACGTCTCTGTGATTTTATACTTGAGAAAACATTGTGGAAAAAGGAGAAATTGCTTATAATAAGCAATTTCTCCTTTTCCCACAATGTTTTCTACCACATAGGATGGTTTTATTTGGAATTGCATCCAATTTTCATTGTCGTCTGCATCCTCTTCCAATTTGGACCAGTCTAAAATTTCAAAAACCAGGAAAGGGTTAAATTAGACTGTTGAAAAAAAGAGCCTTTACCTCAGGTGAGTGCTCCGGGGCCAATGGCCCTCTTGTTTAAATGACAACATCTACAACAAATACAAGAAGAAAAAAACACAATGTTGATCAAATACGATAGCTTTCACAGATTTTATCCATCCAAGAGTACAGAGTACATTAATTAACCCATTCCCACACAACAAAATTTAGAGTGGTCCAAATTGAAAGGAGTTGCAGACAACAATTTAAAGTTCATGCAAATTAGATTTTTTCAACTTTTTGGATAGAAAAGTGTAAAACAAAGAAATGGCTTGTTACAAGCTATTTCTTCATTTTATACAATGTTTTATGAATTGCTTTTCTTGCTGGGCGTCCAAAAGCGTTACTGTGTTGGAATGGGTTAAATGACATCGGCAACAACAACAAGACGAAAAAAAAATCAGACAATATTGATCAAACACCATAGCTCTAACAGATTTTAGCTATCTAAGAGTACAGAGTACATTAATTAAAAGTAGCATGCATACTTCAAACAGGCTAATCATAGACAATCTCATGTGAATAGAGTTAGTCATACAAAGATGTCAAAAGTTGCAAAGAATATTTGATCTTTGCCTGAACCCATTGCCAGACAACAAAATTTTAGACTTGTCCACTCTGATAGAAGATGCAGTAACTTTCTTGTCATTCTATTGATAGAAAACATTATCAATAATAAAGAAGTTGCTTGTTACAAGCAATTCTTCATTTTCCACATTATTTTCCACAGCTTTTTTCTTTAGGGGTGTAGAATTGTGCAGGACATACTGGTCAGCTATGGTTTAAAGAAAACTTTCTAAGTTTCTTTTAACCCATTCCTACTACTAAATTTTGGACTGGTCAAAATTGAAAGATTAAGTTGCAGACAACATTTGAATGTGTGTATGATATGAAAGATAATGACTGAATGTTGCAGAAATCATTAACTCCATTTGCTGAAACCCAGAGAGCTATTGTCACTGCGTGGTGTCTGTTTTGCTCGTATCTGTCCGGTTGCCCGCCAGTCTGTCCTTAAACTTTTCCTTTAAAAATCATCTCCTGAGAAAGTACTGAACAGATTTCAACCAAATTTCACAGAAATTTTACCCTCTATCAGATTCCTTCAAAGAATTTTGATGGATGAAAAACATGGCTTTAACATATGGGTGGGGCTAATTTCCATATTATGGTGAAAGCTTTCAAAATTTTCTTTTCAGATACCAATAGATGGATTTCATGTAAATTTCACAGAAATTATCCTTGGCTGACCCTTTATCAGATTCCTTCAAAGAATTTTGCTCGGATGAAAAACATGGCTCGAATGGGTTGGGCTAATTTCCATATATGGTTAAACCTAAAAAAATCTTCTCAGAAACCATTAAATGGATTTCAACCAAATTTCACAGAAAGTATCCTTGGCTGATCTTCTATCAGATTTCTACAAAGAACTTGTATAGGATGAAAAACATTGCTTTAATGGGCAGGGCTAATTTCCATATATGGTTAAACCTTTGAAAATCTTCTTCTCAGCAACTATTTAATGAATTTCAACCATATTTTACAGAAATGATTCTTGGGTCAACATTTATTGGATTCCTTCAAAGAATTTCAATAGGATGAAAAATATGGCTTTAATGGGCAGGGCTAATTTCCATATGTGGTGAAAGCTTTGAAAATCATCTTCACAGAAACCAGTCGATGGATTTCAACATAATTTCACAGAAATGATCCTTGGGTGACCCTATATCAGATTCCTTCAGAGAATTCTGATCAAATGAAAAACATGCTTTTAATGTGTAGGGATATTTCTATATTTGGTAAAAGCTTTGAAATTCTTTGTCTTGGAAACCAGTTGGATGGTTTCTTACAAAATTTTTACAAAATTGATCTTTAGTGACTCTTTATCAGATTATTAAAAAGAGTTTTGATCGTATGAAAAATATGGCTTAAATGGGCAGGGCTTATTTTCATATATGGTATATACTGAAAATGGATTGTTGATGGATTTCAACCAAATTTCAAAGGAATGATCCTCAGATGACTGACTGTTTGTCGGATTCCTTCATATGATTTTGCTTGGTTTAAAAGCTTGGCTATTATGGTTGTGGTTTATGTCCATATATGGTATACAATGAAAATTTTTAAATTATGTTAATACCTTTTCATCTTTCCCAGTGAATGAATTATACATAACTGAACTTGACTTTTGTAAAAACAATGAAAAAGTTGAAATGCTTCTCTAGAACTATTTCAAAGATTTCACTGACTTGCTTATATCAGTTTATATCAAATTCATGAAAAATTTGCTAAATCAGTACATTCATGCCTGTTTAGGGATATAGGTGCTCAAGCGCCTCTAGTTTTCCTTTTCCAACAAAGTTTTCCATGATTGTATTTATTCAGGGCCTCAAAAAGTGTCTTTGTAAGGTAATCTGTTAATTAATTTCATTCTTTTTCTGTTTGAAAGAAATTCAGATTGTTTAGTTATGAAAAATATGTATTCAAAAGTTTCTTTAAATCCTACAATACTTTGCATTGGAAAAGTTGTTTTGCTGCCAGTATATACCAGTATCTTTATATGATATTTTTTTTGAATACCAAAGGATTATGAATTAAGATATATCATTTTGATGGTATGATAAGAAGGTATTTGAAGGATAATTAGCTTTTATCAGTTGCTATTTATCATTAATAAAGGCTAGAAATATGCTGGTATGTTTTATGGTCCTGAATAGAAAAAAGGGGAACCTTTGCTTTATGGTCACTTACTGCAGAGATTGCTACTGTCAAAAAAAGAAACAAAACAATTGGAAAGTCAAATTGTTTATATAGACAGGCAGTAAACTTTGAACTCCATCATTTACTTTAACCCATTACCACACAGAAAAATTTGAGACTGGTCCAAATTGAAAGGCGTTGCAGACGACAATTTAAAGTTTATGAAATTTTAGATTTTTTCAACTTTCTCAATAGAAAACACTGTGTATAATGAAGAAATTGCTTGTCACAAGCAATTTCTTCATTTTTACACAATGTTTTCCCAATTGTTTTTCTTTGAGGGGCGTCCAAAAGTGTCACTGTGTGGGCATGGGTTGATAAATAGGGCTGTGTTATGGTTAAGAAATAGGGCTGTCTTATGGTTAAGAAATAGGGCTGTGTTATGGTTAAGAAATAGGGCTGTGTTATGGTTAAGAAATAGGGCTGTGTTATGGTTTACATCAAAGTTTAGTTTTTACATGTACTAATTTATTTTAGTTAAGTTGCAATGAAAGCTTTAATTAACCCTTTCAAGTTCAATCCTTGGTTTTTACGTCCCTGGAATTTTATACATGAGAAAATATTTTGATAAAAGAAGAAATTGCTTGCTTCTTTTCCAACAATATTTCCTACCCTATAGGTTGGTTACTTTTCAAATTGCACTCACTTTTAGTTGTGGTCTTAAACTTCTTTCAAATTGGACAAGTCAAAAATTTTGAAAAACAAGAAATGGTTAAGCTTATAGAGTTGCATGGTCTTGAAACTCACAGCCAAGATATTTTCACAACTGAAAAGAGGGGGTGGGTTAACCCATTCCCACACAGTCACGCTTTTGGATGCCCCTCGATTAATTGTGTAAAATGAAGAAATAGCTTGTGACAAGCAATATCTTCATTTTACACAATCTTACATGAACTTTAAAACTGTCGTCTGCAACTCCTTTTAATTTTGATCACTCTGAAATTTTGATGTCTGGGAATAGATTAAACCCACAGCAACCCAGTTCTACAGTTGGCAAGACTGGAGCTAGCTATTAACCCATTATCAGACTGTAAAATAGAAGACAGATCCAAAATGATAGAATTGCCGACAACAATTTAAATTTTAGATTTTTTCAACTCTCGGGGAAGATAGAATTGTGTAAAATGAAGAAATTGCTTGTTACAAGCAATTTCTTCTTTTACTCAATGTTTTCCCAATTATTTTACCTAAGGGGCATCAAAAAGCGTCATTGTGTGGGAATGGGTTAACCCATTATCAACGACAAAATTTTTGACTTGCAGAATATAATGTTGCTGAAGACAAATTTTAGTCGATGAAATTTTAAAAACTATTTATCTTTTGGGGTAGCAAACATTGTGGACAATGAATAAATTACTTGTAGCAATCAATTTCCACAAAGTTCTCCAAAGCTTTTTCCTTGGAGGAGTGTGTCTGGGAATGGATTAAGCAGTTAGGATTGTTGAGGAATGGATTAAATCAACGAAATTGAAATTTCCAAATTGTATCAAACAGAATGAATTTTGTCTTTTCAGGGCTGATCTGCAGATATGAAATCATTTCTCATAGAAAAAGTGTACCTTTTATCATCGAGTTGGTCAACAGAGAAACAGGGGAGGCAACTATCAAGTTAAAAGAGGGCGCCAAAATCGACTACAGTTCTACAAAGAAAAAATCGTATAAATTCAACATATTTGCCTATGATTGCTATGATGAGCCCTATTCTAGACGGTCTAACAGGTAACACATTTTTTATACCAGACAAAGTTTTTTGACTCTTTCAAATTTAAAGATGTTACAGATGATATTTAACCCTTGTCATGCTGTACCCGGAATATTCCGGTTTTGGCAGGAGTTGTAGACCAAGATCAGCCTGCACATAAATGCAGCCTGATCTTGGTCTACACCTCCTGCTTGTCACTTTTCCTGCCAGAGTTATTTATGAAATTGATTTTTAAAATAAACATTGATTTTTGAACAACAAGTTCTATCAGTGCTTTCAATTCTTTGATTTTGCAGCAGTTCAGTAAGATAGTTTATACAGCATGATAGGGGTTAATAGATTATTAACCCATTCCAACTCAATTCCTCCTTTTTACGCACCTTGAGAAAAAAGCTTTGGAAAAAATTGTGGAAAATGAAGAAATTGCTTGTATCAAGCAATTTCTTCATTATCCACAATGTTTTCTATCCAAAAAGACGAAAAAAATCAAAATTCTATCAACTTGAAATTGTCGTCTGCAGCTTCTTTCAATTTGGACCAGTCTTAAATTTTGCTGTGTTGGAATGGTTTAATCTATTACCAGATGACCACATTTTAGACGGTCCAAATTTTAAGAAATAGCATGACACCGAAGAAAGTCAAGAAGTCACTTTTGGTAAAGGAAAATATGCATTTGATGTGGAATTGGCTATGTAAACTTGTGAAGAATACACAACAATAATGACGAAATAACAAGTGATTATAAGGAAATCATCTTGACTGCTCTTTCTAATGAATTAGCTGCTGGTATAGAATTTTGTAGACCTCGTTTACTCAGCACCAGAATGTTAAAATTTTGACTGGACAAAATTGGAAGAAATTGCAGACAACAATTTTTGATGGAATTTTATGAATATATGTCTTTTGGGGTAGAAAACATTGTGGACAATGAATAAATTGATTGTTACTAACAATTTCCTAACTATTCACAGAGTTTACTGCCATATTAAACAAAGATCTTTAATTTTTGATCACCTTGAAAATGTCATCTGCATTTCTTTCAATTTGGACCAGTCTAAAATTTCCTTGTGTGGGAATGGGTTAAAGAGAGAGATTGTGTGAGAATTGCATTCAGTTGTTTCTCATATCTAGCATTAGCACAATAAAGGCTTTGAATCATATGTTAGATAGACCGAAAGACAACTCAGTCTGACATTGATTGATTTATTGATGGCATGTGTGCACTTACTTGAAAACATCTTGTCAAAAATGTGAAAGATGAAGTTGTTGATCCTATTTCAGACCAATCCTTAATAAATAGATTAAAATTAACACATATGTACAGTCTGATCTTAGTCTACAACACCTGTTAGTCTGATTCTAGCCTGCATTGTTTTCTAAATAAATTTTCATAGAAATATTGACCCATGGCTACTGCTTCACATATTATTCAGGCTCCTGAATTTTACAGTATTTCATTTATGTTGCAGTGGCTGGTGCACCTAGCCATAGCTTTCTGTTATTTACTATATTTTGCAAAATTTTAGACTTGACCAAATTCAAAGGATTTGCAGACAACAATTTAAAGACAATTTTATTTGAAAATTAACCAAACAGTTGGGTAGAAATATTGCAGAAAAAGAAGAAGCTGCTTGGTACAAGCAATTTCTTCTCTTTTGCACAATATTTTCTCAAGTAGAAAAATGCAGTGATATAAAAACCAGAGATTTGACAGTAAAGGGTTAAATAGTAAAACAAGAACTTGTTAAGGATCAAAACAACGTGAGAAAAATTATTGATTGATAGCTACAAGTAATTTCTCCATTTCCCACAATGCTTTATATAGCTAGTTTTCTTCAGCACGCGAAAATGCAAGAGATGAAGAGAAAAAACTAATCAAACTGTATGAATACTCGAAGCAGATTCATACATAAGTGTGATTAGGTTTTTCGGTTCATACCTCCATGAAAACAAAAAATATTCCCTTCATTTCTTACAATTTAATAGCATCGAGCAAAAAAAGCAAACTTTACAAATTTTGATACCTTTTTGTATAGAACTATTTTGTGCGGAAGCATACAAAATGACTGCGTGCCCAAAATTGTGTTCATGGAGGTATGAATTAAATTTTTCGACCAATCAGATTGTTCGTTTTTGATAGCTGAAACTAACAATTAAATTATTTGGTAATGTGTTACTCCTTCATTACAAAAAACCATTTTTCATTCACAGGGCTGTTGTATCAGTGAAAGTGGAAGAGTCCAAGAAAAATGCAGACAAATATGTTCCCGAGATTGAAAGATCTCCATACTTCATTGAAATGGAGGAAGGAAAAATATATGAGAGTTTGCTGAAAATAAAGACAAAAGACAACCATGAGTCAGGAGAAAGTCACAAGATTTGTGGCTTTGAAATTTTAACACCTGATGTACCGTTTACAATCGATAAAGATGGTAAGTCAAAGTCGAATGAACGCTCACATTCGAGAGTGATTGAAAAAATAGTTTATCAGTTATTTAGGATAACCTGTCTAAATGAAAGAAAGTTGGAAAAAAAGTTTAAAATTTCTTTAAATGTAAATTGTCGTCTACAACTCTTTTCATTTTGGACCATTCGACAAATTGGCTGTCTTGTATTGCAATGTTTTTCCTACCAAAATGAATGGAGTTGGTTGGACCCTTCCTGGAATGTTTATTTTCCCCCTCTTTTCATAGAAAATTTCCACTCCCAGGTAAAATTTTCTAAAGTTTAAAAATATTCATTATAAAACAGAACTAATCGATAGTAAATGGCTCAGGTTTTTCAAAGAAATGTAAAATCTGAAATTTTTGTTCTATATTTTACATTGAAATACAAAAAAGTGTCATCAAAATTAATCTGAAATGCAGTTTTTCCCCTTCTTACAGATTTTCATACTATCCCCCCCAAAACATTGTTAGCCCATTCCCACAATGTTTTCTACCCTGGATGTTGAAAAAGTCTAAAATTTCATTAACTTTAAATTATTGACAGTAACTCCTTTCAATTTGGACCAGTCTAAAATTTTGCCATCTACTAATTGGTTAATTGGGATAAAGGATCAGCTGAACTTTTTGATGAAAGCTTAAGTGGTGAGTACTTATTTGAATTGCCTCAATCAGATGGCTCTAGGGAGTATCCACATTATAGGTTTAAGAGAAGACTATAATTCAAAATTTTGAATCTGAAATCAAAGTATCTCCTTCTATTTTCAACTCTGATTACCTTATTGACAATCAGTGGCCATAGTCAATATTTGTGCTGAGCAATCCGAAAAATCATTATGCAAATCCAGCGATCATTTCCGCTCCGCCAATTTGATATGATTGATGTGACGGCGATCAGAAGGTGATTGTGTTTACTCAAGGCTTACAAAGATCCTGTGATCAATAATTCATTGGTTACGTATTTTCTGTATATTCTCCATTCATTGACTTTCTCGGACAATTCTCTTGTTGTAGTTTTGAGGAGAGACTGTTTATATGGCTGTCCAATATTATTCCCATGAGGGTTGAGTAATTTTTTGAGATTAATCCATTCTCATGCATTCCCCCATTTTTATGCCTTATTAGAAAATAAGCATTGGAAAACATTGTTTAAAATGAATTAATTGCTTGTAACAAGTAATTCCTTCATTGTCAATAATGTTTTCTGACCCAAAATAGAAAGATTTTTAAAATTTCATCAACTTGAAATTGTCATCCGCAACTTCTTTCAATTCAGACCAGTCTAAAAAGTTTTGATGTTGGCTTGTGTTAATTTGTAAGATAGTATTTGATGGAACTATGACCTATCTTAAAATATTGTAAGGTGCTCAACCCATTTTCAAACAACTTTTTGATGCCTCCAATAAAAATCTTTGGAAAACATTACATTGTAGTTAATGAAGAAAATGCTTGTTACAAGCAATTTCTTTGCTATGCACAATGTTTTCACCCACGAAAGACAAAAAGTAGGATTCCATCAACCTGAAATTGTGGTCTGCTACTTCTTTCAATTTGGCTTTCAATTTGGTCTTAAATTTTGTGGTATAGTAAGGGTTAATAAAGTTTGCTTTCTCTTTTAAGATATTTCATCCAACTATAAATTATTAGAGGGGATGGCAGGGATCCCGAGGATCCCTGAAAATTGGAAGGGACCTCAGCAATCTCAGGCTAGGGATTCCATCAGGATCCTTCAGTATTTCTACTGATGCTCCTGATTTTTTTTGTTTGCTTGTTTTTGTAGAAAACGTTGTGGATAATGAAAAAATTGCTTTTGACAAGCAATTTCTTCATTTTTTACAATGTTTTCCAAAGCTTTTTTTCAAGTTGGGCTTAGAAAGGCAGGCTTGCGTGTGACTGAGTTAATGTATATCATGGAGGGATCCCTGATTATCTCGAGGAAACCCTGAAGTAATAGATAGGGATTCCTGTGGGATCCCACTGATGCAAAGTTACTGTCAACCCCTGGATGGTTGTGTTCTTGAATTCTGTCTGTCTGTATGTCAATGCTTCAGTCCACTCTTTGTACAAACATTATATGCAACCCATTCCCACAGTTACGCTTTTAGAAACCCCCAAGGATAGAAACTTGGGAAAATATTGTGGAAAATGAAAAAATAGCTTATTAAAAGCAATTTCTTCACTATGCACAATGCTTTCTACCTCAAAAGATAAAGAAAAATAAAATTTCATCAACTAAAATCTGTTATCTGCCACATCTTTGAATTTGGACCTATCTTAACCCTTGTCATGCTGTATAAATTACCTTACTGATTTGGTGTAAAATCAAAGGGCTGAAAGCACTGATAGAACTTATTGTTAAAAAATCAATATTTCTTTTAGAAATCAACTTCATAAACAACTCTGGCATAAGAAGTACAAGCAGGAGGTGTAGACTAAGATCAGCCTGCACATAAGTGCAGTCTTATCTTAGTCTACACCTCCTCAGGGTTCATTCTAGAGCGCGCCCTTGCGCCGATGGCGCTTAATTATTATTTTGGGCGCATCCAAAATCTGTCTTTGGGGCCGACCCGGCGCACATTTTTTCCACAGTAAAAAACACAGCTTCTTGGTCGATGAATTGAAAAACCGTAATTACAAATCGAGTGTGCCTAGTAACCGGCGTTGTTACGCATGCTCTCATTGGTTGTTCGGGGGGTTTATTGAAGACTCCCAACCAAACGATAGTGTTTTAGCATCTCTCAGGTTGCTTCAAATACTGTAATAGCGTCATAATGAGTAAGCGGAAGCAGACAATATTAGATTTTTGGGGTCGAAATAATAGACAATCCAGGTAACAGTGGGTCCGATGAGCCTGTCCCTTTCGACGAGCAGTAGTTCCGATGAGCCTGTCCCTTCGACAAGCAGCAGTTTTGAAACGACCCAAACAAAATTAACGGAAAATCAAAAAGAAAGTCGAACCTTCCAGTCTTCGTGGTTGGAAAAATTTTCTTGGTTAAGTCATGATAGAACCAAAAATAAAATGTTTTGCGAACTATGCAAGAAACATAAAAAACTTAAAAGCTTGACTGAGGGATTGGACAACTTCTGCACAAGCACATTGACTCGTCATTCAGAGAGCAAGGATCATACTACCCCCGTAATGGCTGAGCAGTTGAGGCCTAATTTCGAAACGGCAGTTAAGCGTGCAGTTTCAGAAAAAGAGGATGCCCTTATTAATTCTTTTAGGAGTGTGTACTGGCTTGCAAAGGAAAACTTGCCTATGCATAAATACCCAAGTCTTCTTCAGTTACTTTCATCAGTTGATTGTAAGAATACTGTTACTTTGTCTCATGCAAAAAGCGCTACAGACTCTTCAGAAACAGCTGCAAATGATATGCTTCATTCACATGCATGTGTTATTAAATCAGAAATCAATGAGAAATTGCAAAAATCACCATTCATTAGTGTGTTTGCTGATGAAAGTACTGACATAGGCTGTCAGAAAAAGCTTGTAATTTGAAACTTGTTTTTCTATTTTGTCCCCATAAATTTCTGTGATGGCCCTTGTTTTTTCTACCCAGGGGGCCAGTCGGCCCCATGAATTTCATTTCTAGAATGAACCCTGCCTCCTGCAAAAACTGGAATATTCCGGGTTCAGGATGACAAGGGTTAAATGTTTGTCGGCTGGTAATGGGTTAAAAGATTTTTTTGATTGACAATGTCAATCAGAGAGCCATGGATGATAAGGTGATTGAGTTTACCAAAAGCTGACAAAACCTGCTGTTCAATAATTCATGGGTTACATATCTCTCTCCATTCTCCTGTCATTGACTCGGACAATGCTCTTATAAATCTTGCAGAAGTCTTGATAAGAAGAAAATTATATGGACGTTCAATATTATCCCCCGGTGGTTTCAGAGCTTTCTAAAGATAACCCACAAATTAGGATTAAGAGTCTTTTTGAAAACAAAATACTAGTTTAAGAGCCCTAGATCTCTTCACCATGGAAACGAAACTCTTAACCCTTTCCCGTTTTTGGAAATTTTAGACTAGTCCAAATTGAAAGAAGCTGCAGACGACAATTTCAAGTTGATGGAATTTTGAATTTTTTTGTCTTTTTGGATAGAAAACATTGTGGATAATGAAGAAATTGCTTGTATCAAGCAATTTCTTCATTTTCCACAATGTTTTCCAAAGCTTTTTTCTCGAGGGGCGTAAAAAGGAGGGAGTGAGTTGGAATGGGTTAAGAGCCCTAGATCTCTTCACCATGGAAACTAAACTCTTAAAGAGAAAGGAGGCTGCTGTCATACCGCAGTTGGTAGCGTATCAGACTCCCAATCTTCAGTCATGGGATATCATGGGTTTGATTCCCGGCAGCATCACATATCCTTTTCGACATTTGTCTCTCACAATTGGATGGATAGTCGTAAACCAAAGTGGGATAGCAGCTGGAGGCTAGGAAAGGATGTAGTGGTAATACTTATGTGAGAAATACCAGGAATCCATTGTTAGGTGCTCCAGCTGGCGCAATATGCCTGAAATACTGTTTGAAGTGGCATTAAACCCCATTTAATCAATCAATCTTAAAGAGATAGATTACTGAATCCATTCCCACACAAAGACTCTTTTTGAAAAACAATTGGTAAAATGAAGAGATTGCTTGCAATAAGCAATTTCTTCATTTTTCCACAATGTTTTCTAACCAGAAAGTTGAAAAAAATCTAAAAACTACACTTTAAGGTTGGTCTGCAACTTCTGTCAATGTATATCTTAATTTGTTTGCAAACAAATATTAAATTTTGACCAAAGATAAACACTCTGGTAAGCCCTATTAACCCTTTCCCGTTTTTGGAAATTTTAAACTGGTCCAAATTGAAAGAGTTTGCAGACAACAATCAAAACTGGATGCCTTTTGAAATGAAACCATCCTGTGTGGTAGAAAATATTGTGGAAAAAGGAGAAACTGCTTGTTACAAGCAATTTCTTCTTTTTCCACAATGTTTTCTCTAGTATAAAATCAAAGGATCGTAAAATCCCGTATTTGAACGGGAAAGGGTTAATAAAGAATTCTGAGTGCTTATATTACTTGAAAATTCCTTAACCCTTTATCGAACAATTCAGCTTTATGTTGTTGTGAAGAAGAATTTTTGAAAACTTTATGGTTAAAGGAGCAATTTCTCCTTTTCTCACAATATTTACTACCTTCTTTGGCTACCTTGATTAGCATTATTTTTCCCATGCTGTCTGCAACTTATTTCAATTTGGATCAGTCTAACATTGTGTCTTCTAGTAATGGGTTGAATACATCTTCATTATTTTGTATGAAACATCCAACAAGTTTGACCTAAACTCATGTTCTGCAAACTTCATAAATTCTTCTGAACCAGAATGCCTAGAGATATATGTTTATTCAGTGTAAATATCGAAAGATATAAATTGTGCCTAAGAGGTCAATTTTCGTATCATGTACAAACGTCTGAGGTGCCTTGTAGCTTTTCAAAAAGCTGTCGGAATGCTGAATATGGAAAAAAGCGTTGAACCTTTTATCAGTAATTCTATTTTGACAGGACAAGTAGATTACGGATTTCTCAGAATTTCTTTGATTGCTCGGAAAACATCAGAAAGTTTTCAGGCAAATCACTTGACCTACACCCTGCAACCCTGTCTAACGATTCTTTGACAAGTCAGCTTGTGGTCAGCTTGTTAACAAATTACCACATAACAAATTTTAGACTTGCCCAAAATTAAAAAATGTCGCAGACAACAATTTCTAAGAGATTAAATTTTAGAAATCTTTGTATTTGGGTAGAAAACATTGGGGATAATGAAGAAATTGTAACAAGCAATTTCTTCATTTTACACAATGCTTTCCAAAGCATTTTTCTTGAAGTGAGTCCAAAAGAGTTACTGTGTTTGAATGGTTAAACCATTCCGACTCATTCCTACTTTTTAAATGCCCTCCAGAAAAAAACCTTGAAAATATATTGTCGACAATTCCTTCTTTCTACCTCAGACTCAGAAGTTTTTCAGTTATTTGAGTGCCATTTGAAACATCCTGCACAGACAAGCTTTTTTTTCAGGCCCTTAAAAAAAAAGCTTGGAGAACATGTTGGAAACTAACGAATTGCTTGTAACATGCAATTTCTTTATTTCACACCATGTTATCTACCCAGAAGAAAAAAGATTTTTACAATTTCATCAAATTGAAAATGATTTAAAGATAAAATTTCATCAGTTTCACCAAATTGAAAATGATCTAAAGATTAAAATTTAAAGGTTTTGCTGACATTTTCAAATTTTTGTGTGTCAATGGTCCAGAGGTGGAGCATTGGCTTTCCAATCAAGTGGTGCTGAGTTTGATTCCCAGGATCGGCTAATGATCTTGGTTCTATTATTGCCAACACTTTTGGGGCAAGTACTGGTGTATTCTCCAGGAAGCAGAATTGACAGAGATTAATATAAGTTGGAAGAATTCTTTTCCTAATTGATGAAAAAAGAAATAGGTTTAAATATGTATTGTCTGGTAATGGGTAAAGGAGGCAATGCACCATGTGGAACAGAACAAGTTATGGAACCGCAGAGTACAACAAACGAAAACAAATTATATTTCTGTCTACATTCAATTTATTCAAACTACATCCCTTCAGGGCGTAAACAGACCACTTGGGAACAATTGCTTTCCAGACAATTTCATTATACCCTTACAAAGTTATAACTTTGAGTAAACAGAAGAAAGTTTCAGAGTGCATTTGGTTGTATGTTTGCCGAAGAAATAAAAATTGTTGACTCGTCAAGATTGATAGAGAAAGCAGCTTTTATACATTAAGATAATGTGACGCTTAAATGGAAGCAAGGTTGTTGATTAGAACCTTATGATATTTAACCCATTACCAGATGACAAAATTTCAAGAAAGTTGAAAAAATCTAAAATTTCAAAGTTTAAATTGTTGTCTGCAACTCCTTTCACTTTGGACCAGTCTAAAATTTTGCTCTCTTAGAATGGGTTAATAAACTTGTTGTAAACAATATAAGTCATCGGTGAATTATCAGTTTATCTTTATTGATTGTCCTTTATTGATTGAACTTTATTGATTGAACTCATTAGAATCATCTCATATACAATTTTAACGAGTACGAACAGCATAGGTCTTTTACAAAGGTGGCTGCTCAAGGCAGATCTGGATATAGCAGGATAATTATTGTTTTGCTGTTGTTCATCTCTCCTTCACTCTGTCAGTCTGTCTGTCTGTCCATTCATCTTGATTTTCTCTTTTGCTGTTAGGAGCCAAACATCTACATTTATTGATGGATTTCAGTGTCATTTGACTTTTCATTTGTCTATTAGAAATAATTTTGGAAATTTGTTCAAAGTAATGACAACAAGGGCAAATGTTAACTCTTGTCATGCTGAACCCAGAATATTTCTGTTTTGGCAGGAAGTATAGACAAAGATCTACATCTCCTGTTTGTCTCCTCTAACCCATTCCCACACAGTGACGCTTTTAAACGCCCCTCAATATGAAAGCTTTTGAAATATTGTGGAAAATGAAGAAATTGCTTGTCACTAGCAATTTCTTCATTATCTACAATATTTTCTACCCCAAAAGACAAAGATTTTAAAGATTTCATCTACTCAAAATAGTCGTCTGCAACTTCCTTGAATTTGAAGTAGTCCAAAATTTTCCTGTGTGAATAGGTTAAGCCACCTGTTTGTCTCCTTTAAGCCAGAATTGTTTAAGAAATCGATTTTCAAAAGAAATATTGATCCTCATTAGACCTTCCAATACTGTCAGGTTTTTCAATTTTAAAGCAATTCTGTACAGGATTTTAATTCAGCATGACAAGGGTTAAAATTGGTAAAAACTGAGTTTGTCATGAGCATTAAACATTCATCTATTGACAGTTTTCTAAATTATTTGGCATAGTTGTTTTTCATCTTGAGTACATTTGCTGTTTAAGACCAAGGTAAAATTGTGGTTATTTTACTTGAAATAAATCTCTGGGTTAGCATGAAACAGTTTTAACTATAAACATATAGGCAGTTAAAACTGTTTCGGGCTGACCCTTGGAAATGTCATATTGGAGCATTTGTTTGATCACAAATGCATCTTTTTATATAAGCCTTCAATCTCAAAATGGAAAATGAATTACAGAGCTTATACTCCTATGGTTTTTCTCTAGTTTTATATAGATAGTGTAAATAATTGTATGGTATGGAATTAATGTCAAGCTAGGAAATTGCCCACATTTCAAGAATTTTCTTTAATAGTGCTTTGAAAAACTTATGAATACCTATCCTGTTTCGTTGTACAAATATGCATCTGCTTCTTAATCATATTAAAGACAAATAAAAAGAAAAAAAGTGGTGACCACTTTTTAGCTCACCTGACCACATAGTGTTCAAGGTGAGCTATTGTGATTTGGCTATGTCCTGTGTCTGTTGTCAGCTGTCCATTATCAACTTTTACCTCTGTGCACTCTACAGACTCAAATGTCTTGAAACCTTAGTCAGAATCTTATTCAACATGATATATTGAACAAAAAATGGATCACTTGGGTTCAAAACCTAGGTCAGCAGGTCAAAAATTTGGGTCAAGCACCATACTACCCGTAAGTCACATGTGATAAAAAATACAGTCGAATACCTTTACCTCGAACGTCCCTTAGCCGAAGTTCTCTCTATGTCCATGTTATTCTAAAGTCCCGATCTTAATACTCTTTAGTTCTATGTATTCTAACCTCCATACGTCGTTCTCTTTATCTCGTAAACTACCCCTATGTCAAATCAATTGCAAAGTCCCATCACTATTGTTTGCACATATTCACACCTCTTTAAGACGAACCTTGATCATAAAGGTCGATTTTTGCAATCAACTAAGTTTTTCACACATTGACGTATCAACACAGTTAAGAATAGGTGCGTTACAATATCGGATATCGATTGCTAACTTGATTTTGTTTGAATGTTTGTCTACGTTCTGATAATTTGAAAGATTGCATGAAGTGGAGACAATATTACAGACGAATTCTACAATGAATAAAGAGGCATCTTAAGCCCATATCATGCAGGACTTGTTTGGCGCTGGACCTGGTCGATCAAGGGAATGGCCAGCAACTTCGACCGACAGGACGCGCTTAAGGAAGAACCCGGTAACCAATCATGATTGATACAATGTACTTGGGTTTTTCGACAGGAAAGAGAAAATACATGTAGTCAAACTATGCAATCGACACGAAGAATAAGCATTAATAGAAGAAGAAAAACAAACAAACAAAAAAAAAACAAAAAAGCGAAGTCTAAACAAAACTTAAGCTACAAGTTACAGTAATATCGTAATATTGATATAAGAAATTACAATAAATACATCGTCGTTATACCTTTCGTTCTATTAGATAATCATACTAGTAAAAATCATCTGTGGCCTTATTCAGTTACAGTATTTCGCCACAATTTTGGTCGTATATGGAAAATATTCGATTATCTACACGTCGAACTATCTCTACGTCGAAGTTTTCTCGTAAGTCCCCCGAACTTCAATGGTATAGGTATTCAACTGTAGGTCATTCTGTCAAATCTTAGAAAAACCTTGTGTTCATTTTAGAGGCCCCATTTTTGGCTCAAATGTCTTGATATTTGGTCAGAATATTTGTCTGCATGGTATAGGAGACGAGATCAAAAGTTACCCAGGGTGACTTCGGTCTAAAACTAGGTCACTTTGTCAAATTTTAGAAAAACTTTGTTTGCATTCTTGATGTCACATTTTTACTTAAAAGTCTTGCTAACTGGTCAGGATCTATGCTTATTTATAATCTTGGACAAGTTGCAATTGGTTTACATGGAGTCAAAAAATAAGGTCTGCATATTAGGTCAAATCATAGAAATACCTTGTTTGCCTTCTAGAAGCTATATTTTTTATCTCGGATAATGTTGATATTTTGTCCTTTTATAAAAAAGCAATTTCATCATGGTCCACAACATTTTCTTGCCCACAAAGAAAGTTTTTCAAGCTTTTTGAAACTTAATATAATTTTGTCATGTAGTAATATGTTAAAAACCTTATAACAGATATTTGATTTAAAAAAAAAAAAAAAAACAGTAAAGAAAGGAAGGAAGATATAAATATGTCATGTAAAACAAACCCGTGTCATTCCGTGTAAAACCCTATCTATAGATACCAAAGTCAATAAAAGGCTCATCATTCTTAATAAGTAATGACAGATAATTGCTTCTTTGGCTCGTAAAATCTAGACCTTGAGGGTTTTTCCTAATAAGAATTTTTTTCTATTACCATATAAGTTCTCTGAAAAGTTTGGGTGTTATATATCTTAAACCCGCTGTGTTCCATTTCCCCAGAAATTCTCCTGACATTTAACCCATTTGATGGTTAACCTGGAAAACTTTTGTTTTAGCAGGAGGCAAAGATAAAGATATATTAGCCTGCACATTTGTGTACCCTGATCTTAGTTTGCACTCTACCAGTTTTTATCATTTTTAAACTAATTTCCATATAATTATGGAATATATTCAAAAATTTTGAAAATAATCTGGTGAGAAATCTGTTGAGGAATTTCAACCAAATATAGCAGGAGTGATCCTCAGGAGACTAAATTTGTCAGATTCCTTCATATAAATTTGATTGGTTGAAAAGCATGGCTTTTATAGTCAATTTGGCTTATGTCCACATTTGTGAAATTTTGTATTAAAACAGTGAAAACTCTGAATTGCTTCTCCAGGACTATTTCAAAGATTTAAGTAACAAGATTTATTTGCCAGGTATGGCAAAGACGATTCAGTTTGTATTGAGTTCTTGAAAATACCATTTGCTCACACAATACATTCAGATCTGTGGAACAATTCAGGCACTTATGTGCCTCTAGTTTTCCTTGCAAATGAATAAGGGAAAGCAAAGCTCTCTTGCAAATCATCATTTACAGAATACTATATATTCCAGGTATTGTGTTTAACCCTTGCCATGCTTAACCCAAAGTATTTCTGTTTTGGCAGGAGGTATAGACAGAGATCAGCCTTCACAAATGTGCAGTCTGATCATAGTTCACACTACCTGCTTGTCCTTTTCAAGCTAGAGTTTTTCATAATATATTTATTCAAAAGAAAAATTAAACCACAAAAAGTGATTCCAGTACTTTCAGCCCTTTGATTTTATTGCAATTCTTAAAATAGGATTTTATTCAGCATGAGAAGGGTTAAAAATGGGAAAACTGGATTCAAGAATTCCAAGAATAACAAAATAACATATCATGGAACATAGCTGAATTTGGATTGAAAAAAATTTAATGGCGAATATCTTGAAAAAAAGTTTTATTGTCGGTATGAAAATAAAATCTGACATGCAAGGAAACATCAGAAAGTCTGAAAATGGAATATAATTGATAGCAATTTGTTAGTTTGCCACAATACCATCTGGTCCTGGAGACAGTTAATTACATTGCAATGTGTTAAAATGAGCTTTCCCCCAGAAAATAACTGTTGTAATTTGTTTGGTTTGAAGAGGGCAGTTTAGAAATGTTTAGTTTTTATTCAGCTTGATATATCATTGTAGACTTAACTCCTTTCCCAAACAATCCCTGTTTTACGCATGATGCTGTGATATTATACTCAAGCAATTTTTTCTTTTCCCACAATATTTCCCATGATATTGAGTTTTGATTTGACAAGTCTAAATTTTTGAAAGAACAGTCAAGATCAAGGGCTGTTGTGAGTTTTAGTTTATTTTGCTGTATATTTAAGCGTGCTGTGACAAGAAATTTCTCCTTTTCCCACAATATTTTATACCACAGGATAGTTTTTTTCAGCATGACAAGGGTTAAAGATAATTCAGGTTCAACAAGGTATCATAGCACTATTAACCTGTTTCCACATAATCACATTTTTTTTACAAGCCTTAAAACAAGCTTTGGAAAACATTGCAAAAAAAAAGAAATTGCTTGTGACAAGCAATTTCTTCATTTCCAACAATATTTTACACAAAACATCTACAAGACTAGATTTCTGCTATTCCTTTCCATTTTGGGGCCATTCTAAACTGTGTTGTCTGTAATAGGTTAAACAATTACCGCTTTCTGCTCCTAATATTTAACCTTCACTGATGATCTTTACCTTTGTACCAAATGAAATGTCTGATCACATGGTAACCAAAATCTTCATGTAGCCATGTGACAGTAAAAATGCTTTAACCGATTCCCACACAAGCCCCCTTTTTACGCTCCTAAAGAAAAAAAACTTTTGAAAATATTATGGAAAATGAAGAAATTGCTTGTGTCAAGCAATTTCTTCATTATCCACAATGTTTTCTATCATAACAGATAAAAAAGATAAAAATTCCATCAATTTGGAATTGTCGTCTGTAGCTTCTTTGAATTTCGACCAGTCTAAAATTTTGTTGTGAGGGCATGGGTTGACTTCTATCAGAATGGTTCTCTGTTGAAGCTGATCTCCTCTCAGATCCATTTGTTATTGAAATTCAATGAAAGAAATCTAATACTGCCTGAAGACAAAAGGTCTCAAGCTGGTAAATAATCTATACCTTGATGCTCTAACCTTAATGGTAAATTGATTATTTACATATACACCCTTATTATCACCAATCCTCTAGGATCTTGACAGTGCTATATGTTATGAACTTTTCAAAAACACTTTTCTGACAAAAATTGTATATATATTGAGGAAATGTACAAATATTATCCGATACTCTAATTTAAACAGTGTTATTGAATATAAGCATAATTTGTACACTCTTATTATAACCAACCCTCCAGGATCTTGACAGTGCTGAAAATCATGAACTTTTCAAGAACACTTACAGAGAAACTGTATAGATATTTAGGAAATTTAAAAGTATTATCTTATGCGATGTCATTGATTATTCACACATTTTAACCAATCCTCCAGAATCTTGACATTTCTATAAGTCATGGACTTTTCAAGAATATTTAAGCCAAATAGTATATATAGAATGGTTTTATCTGATGCCTTAACCAGTTACCAAACATCAAAATTTTGGCCTGGTACAAATTCAGAGAAATTGCAGACTACAATTTCAAGTAGAGAGAATTTTTAATAACTTGGTCTTTTTGTGTAGAAAACATTGTTGAAAATGAAGAAATTACTTGTTACAAGCAACTTCTTCACTTTCAACCTTGTTTTAAGTACCTGTAGGTCTTTTTTTTAGGGGCATACAGAAGCAGGATTGTGTGTGAATTGGTTAATTTTAATTGTGTTACTGATTATTTCCATGTAGAATGTTAACTGATCCTACAGGATCTTGGAAGTGTTATAAGTCATGAACTTTTCAAGAACAATTTTTAGATCTGAAAAATTTAGATATTATTCTGATTCTCATATCTCATTCGCTGTTTGTGTTATTTGATATTTACTTCCATGTTATTGAACAACCAATCTTAGCAATGCCATAGGTTGTGAACTTATACAGCAATTGATGATAATAAGAAATTTCCTAACCCATTCCCACTCAACAAAAATTTAGACTGGTCCAAATTGAAAGGAGTTGCAGACAACATTTTAAAGTTGATAAGATTTCAGGTTTTTTCAACTTTCTACATAGAAAACATTGTTTAAAATGAAGAAATTGCTTGTCAGAAGCAATTTCTTCATTTTACGCAATGTTTTCCCAATGGTTTTTCCTGAGGGGCGTTCAAAAGCATCACTGTGTGGGAATAGGTTAACTTTCAACTATGATCTTCTACCCTAAAAGACTAAGAATTTTACAATTCAATCAACATGAAATTGTCGTCTGTAACTTCTTTCAATTTGGACTAGTCAAAAATTTTGTCATCAGAAATTTGGTCAATTTAAATGATTTAAAAAATGGCAATTTAGTTGTTTAGTACCTTTATTATTTAGCTCAAGCTTTTGCTTTGTGTATTTGCACATACCTTAATTTGTGAGCGGCATTTTACCATATCATAGGCAGAAATTGAATGCTCTGACAATTATTTCAGTGGAATTCCATTCTCTTTTAGATGTAGAAATTTCTGGTCATCTGATTACCTGACAAAATTTTTTAGACTAGTTCAAGTTTAAAGAAGTTATAAACAACCATTTTTGTTGCAAATATCTCAGTCTTTTGGGTGAGAAAACAATATGAAAAGCAATGTGGCTACTATTAAACCATTATCACAAAATTTTAGACTGCATGGTCCAAATTCGAAGAAATTGCAGACGACAATTTTAAGTTGGTGAAATTTTAAAAATCCTTGTCTCTTATGGTAGAAAACATTATGGATAATGAAGAAATTTCTTGTGACAAGCAATTTCTTCATTATCCACTAAGTTTTCCAAAGCTTTTGCCTGAGAGGCGTAATGAAGTGTGATAGTGTGTTTGAATGGTTTAAACAGTACAATCGTTATGAAGTTGAAATTTGCTTTAGGTTGACATTGAACTGCCCTCACTATCCAGAATTTAAAATAGTTGAGTGTTGCTGTCCCCTTTCAGCTTATGATTACATGCACCAGCCCATTCATTTCTAGGGCAACATCAAGGTTAGCATCATTAGGAAAGTTAGGAATAATTTGGTGATTGATACAGGGTATTTGATTAGCAGAAATTTTCTATTGTGGGGAAATTTTCTGTTTTTTCCTCTGTTTAGTAAACAAATCTATGCCTCATGGGCAAAAAGCATCAGTATTTGGAGAGAGAGTTTTAATTACACTGCGGATCAATACCTTCTTTCAATCAACCAGAGCATAATAATTAGATTCTGAATGTCACCTCTGTGCTGCAGTCTTTTCTCGATCGACCTTATTTCTTGGAATTGACTGTCAACGAGTTTATTGTCAGGCTCTAGATAATTAAAGTATTTTACCCATTCCCACTCAATTTCCCTTTTTAACAACCTTACAAAATTTTTATGAAGACAGTCTCGACAATGAAGAAAACCCTTGAAACAGGATATTGACCCATTCCCATTCAGTGGCGCTTTTAACCCTTTCCTGGGATTTTACGTCACTGTGATTTTATACTTGAGAAAACATTGTGGAAAAGGGAGAAATTGCTTACAATAAGCAATTTCTCCTTTTCCCACAATGTTTTCTACCACATAGGATGGTTTTATTTTCTACCACATAGGATGGTATATTTGGAATTGCATCCAATTTTCATTGTTGTCTGCATCCTCTTTCAATTTGGACAATCTAAAATTTCAAAAACCAGGAAAGGGTTAAATGCCCCCTCAATATAGAACTTTGGAAAATATTGTGGAAAATGAAGACATTGCTTGTAACAAGCAAGAAGAAATTTCTGGTAACAAGCATTTTTTTCAATATCAACATATTTTCTATCCCAATAGCCAAAGATTTTAAAAAATTCTGTAACTTTGAATTGTTGTCTGCAACACTTCTTTGAATTAGGACTTGTCTAAAATTTTATTGTGTGGAAATGGGTTAAAGTTGAAGAAAGTGAAATCCTACTCACTAGTATTTCCTAATCCCGTCTTTAATAAATATTTATTTGGTAACTGGAATCATTTGAATGATGTTACATGCTATCTGATACTCTCTTGTCTTTAACGGTCTTCTTCTGGAAACATTTCTAACACACAGTCTTCTTCTGGAAACATTTCTGTTCAGTTTTGGCGCAATTTACTTAAATCATCTTGGAGCTTAGATGATTTACCCATTACCAGATGGCATAATTTAAGACTGGTCCAAATTGAAAGAAGTTGCAGACAACAATTTAAAGTTTATTAAATTTTAGATTTTTTCAATTTTCTTGGTAGAAAACATTGTGAATAATTAAGAAATTGCTTGTAACAAGCAATTTCTTCATTTTCCACAATATTTTCCAAAGCTTGTTTTCTTGAGGGCGTCTTAAAGCGTCACTGAGTGGGAATGGGTTAACAATTAAAGCAGCTTGGATCAAAGTACCAAAACATTGAGTTAAAACCGGAACTATAGTTATTCTTCACGAACGATTCTTGAAGCAAGAATAAATTTCTTAATTTTTTTTTCGATCAGGAAGCTAGGTGAATGAATTTAATACATAACTATACTTAATTTAGAATCTCAATGTACGAACTGTGTAGAAATCTCATACTGTTATAATTATAGATTGGGAGATTTAATTAATATGCCTTTGCATATTATGAAGGCATTTGAGTCTTGAACATTCATTTACTTAATTGCTTTATACAAAGTCCATTTCAAATCAAGTATGTATTGTGCACCCACCTTCAAAGTATAAGGGGGGTGTATTGGTTTCATCATGTCAGTTTGTCCATTTGTCTATCTTTTGTACCAATGCTCTCACTCAAGATTCAATGGACCTACATTTATGAAACTTTATTCCATTGTTGCCATTGATCACAAGCAATTTCTTCAATGTCCATGATGTTTTCTACACTAAAATGCAAAGGTTTTCTAAACTCCTTCAACTTGAAATTGTCATCTGCAACTGATTGCAATTGAGGATCAGTCTAGAAGTGTGCTGTGTGTTAATGGGTTAAGTTGATGTGGAGGTCCTTGGTAGCTGAAACAGCTTTTATTTTTGTAGAAAATGTTGTCTGTTACAGTGATAATCGGGTATGACAGTATAATATTTTCTATGGTCTCTGGAGTATACTTATAACAGTGGATGAGAACAATAAATTGATAATGTGCATCTTGATAACCCATTCCAACTCAATCTCAACTTTTATGCTCCCCAAGAAAAAAAACCCCTAAAAGCACACAATGGAAAATGAAGAATTCACTTGTTAAAAGCAATTTCTTCATTATCCAAAATATTTTCTATCAAATATCATCTACAATGTACTTTAACCCCTTACCACACAACAAAATTTTAGACTGGTCCAAATTGAAAGAAGTTGCAGACGACAACTTAAAGTTAAGGAAATGTTAGATTTTTTGAAATTTCTGGGTAGAAAACATTGTGTAAAATGAAGAAATTGCTTGTTACAAGCAATTTCTTCATTTAAACCATGTTTTCCCAATTTCTTTTCTTGAGGGGCGTCAAAAGGCGTCACTGTGTGGGAATGGGTTAAAATGACATCTGTGTGCATAGTGTTTCAATTTGGACCTGTCTTAAATTCTGTTGTCTGGTAATGGGTCAATGGGGTTTACATAGTCATAGCCACTAAAATGTAAGTCTGGAAAAAAATTCTTCAAAAATTTTGTGTTGTTTTCATGATTTGCAAGCTGCCTTATGTCTTGTATAGACAAGCCCTGGTATTCTGTTTATTCAATTTCAAGCCTGGCTGCTTTAACAATATAATAATAGTTCTATCATCGAAAAGTAACAAGCAAATAGAATTGTTTTCCTATACTTATCCTCGCCTGTAGAAATTTTCAGTTTTCACTTCCCAAGAATTTGAGTCTGATGTTAACTCTGGACAGTGTAGACCATATATTAACCCTTGTCATGCTGAAGAAATATATATGTGGTATGAATGTATGAACTGTTTCTGCAAATTGATCATATGAGGCACACAATTTTGGAAATCTATTTTGTAGCCTTCTAAGCCTTTACCATACGGCAAAATTTTAGACTGGTCGAGATATAATGGAGTTGCAGACGACAATTTGAAAATTATGAAATTTGAGATTTTATCAATTTATTAGCTCCACTGGCTGAAAGCCAGTGAGCTGTTGTAATGGCGTTGTGTCCGTCGTGTGTGAGTGCGTCAAACTGTAAACTGTTACTTTAAAAATCTTCTCCTCAGAAAATACTTTACAAATTTCAACCAAATTTCACAGAAATGATCCTCTGGTGACCCTTTATCAGATTCCTTCAAAGAATTTTGATCGGATGAAAAACATGGCTTTAATGGGCAGGGCCAATTTTCATATTTGGTGAAACCTTCAAAAATTTTCTTCTCTGAAACCAGTGGATGGATTTCAACCAAATTTTACAGGAATGATCTTTGGTTGAACTTTTATCAGATTCCTTCAAAGAATTATGATCGAAAGAAAAACATGGCTTTAATGGGCGGGGCCAATTTTCATACATGTATATGGTGAAACCTTCAAAAATCTTCTTCTCAGAAACCAATTGATGCATTTAAATAAAATTTTACAGGAATGATCTTTTGGTGAACTTTTATCAGATTCCTTCAAAGATTTTCATCAGATGAAAAACATGGCTTAATAGGCGGGGCTAATTTCCATATATGGTGAAATCTTTAAAAATCTTCTTCTAAGAAACCAAGCAATGAATTTCAACCAAAATTTACAGGAATGTTCATTGGGTGACTCTTAATCAGATTCCTATAAAAAATTTAAGCTCAGTTGAAAAACATGCATTAAATGGGTGGGACTTATTCCCATATAATGTGGAATCTTAAAAAATCTTCTTCTAAGAAACCAATGGATGAATTTGAACCAAATTTCACTGAATTGATCCTTATGGGCGACTCTTTATCAGATTTGTTAAAAGAATTTTAATAAGACAGAAAACATGCCTTAAATTAGCGGGGCTAATTTCCATATATAGTGAAAGCTTTAAAAATCTTCTCAGAAAACAAAAGATGAATTTCAACCAAATTTCACTAGAATGATCCTCATCTCTGTATATAGTATATAGTTAAATTTTGAAAATCTAACTCTTACAAACTGCAGGATGGTTCTTAGCTCAACTTCTCAGGAATGATAAGTAAATTCAGGCCAGTGGAGCAAATCAGGCGCTCAAGTGCCTCTAGTTTGGTAGAAAACATTGTGTAAAATGAAGAAATTGCTTGCAATTTGTTTTTTTTAAATGAGGTCAAAAAGCGCCATTGTGTTGGAGTGGGTTAATATAAAGACAATTTATAAAATCATGCTTTTCAGAATAACATTAAAACCAAACTTAGGGTTGAAAGTCTTGTATTACTAATTGTTGGGGTCAATATTTCTTTTGAAAATTAATTTCATAAACAACTATTGCTGGAAAAGGACAAATAGGTGGTGTGCACTAATATCAGACTGCTCTTTTGTGCAGAATGATCTTTGTCTCTACCTCCTGCCAAAACCAGAATATTCTGAGTTCTGCATGACAAAGGTTTGTGATTCTTATTCAATGCAGTTTTGGAAGCTTTTACCATTATGAATAATTCAATACAGATTACACAGAGAGAATATGAGAGAGAGATTGTTACAAGAAATAGCTTGCATCTAGTTGTTTTGCTGTCCTCATTTCAGGCCTTTTTGGGCTGCGGCCATAGCGCACTAGTAGTGTGTAGGACTCCTTGTCAAGGGGGTCACAGGCTCCATCCCTGGCCGCAGCGAATATACTTTCTGACACAAGTCTCCCACCAATGGATGGATAATCGTAAACCTAAGTGGGATAAGCCGCTAGAGGCTTAATAAGGATGAAATGGTATACTGGTGCAAGATGTATTGGGAATCCATTGTAAAGTGCTCCAGCTGTGGCAATATGACTGAAAAGTGGCGTTAAACTCCATTCAATCAATCAATAAATCCAGGCCATGTTTGATTGGCAAAGAAATGTAAACTACTCAGAATATTCATTTTCCAAATACTGGAAATTTAAATTTACTGTTAAGTGGTTTTAAAAAGAATTAACCCTAATTTCCTGTTTTACAAAATTCTAGACGAAAATATAAAGTGAATATAATCTGAGAAATATAACCATTCAATAGGATAGAAAATATTGTGGAAAAAGAAGAAATTGCTAAGTACAAGCAATTTCTTCATTTTCAACAATGTCTTTGAAAGTTTTTTTCCTAAGAGTATCTAAAAGCTTCATAGGTGGGAATGGGTTAAGGAAGAAGAAAGGGATCATTCATAAACACTTCTTGCTGTGTTATAATTGTTTTCAGAGCTGCTATATTCCTGTGATTTCAGTATTGCAATATACATTTTGCAGAAAGTTGGATAAATCTGCATTTATAAATCTTGTCGTAAAATAGTTATGCCCCAATAATATATGTTTTCTTCCCAGATGGACAAAAGTATTCAAAATTTTATCAACTTGAAATTATTGTCTGCAACTTCTTTGAAATTGGACCAGTCAAAAATGATAGTTGTCTGAGAGGGTTGATAAGAGGGGGTAACTGTTAGCATTCTAAAATCCTTATTTCTCAACAAAACCTTATGTTGTGGGTACTCATTTCAATCGTCTTGGTGAGACGATTCAAATGAGTTGCCTACAACATTGGGTTTAACACATTCCAACACGGTTGAATTTTAGACTGGTCCAAATTGAAAGAAGCTGCAGATGACAATTTCAAGTTAATAGAATTTCGATTTTTTTTTGTCAATTTTGGTAGAAAACATTGTGGATAATGAAGAAATTGCTTGATACAAGCAATTTCTTCATTTTCCACAATGTTTTCAAAAGCTTTTTTCTTGGGGGGCGTAAAAAGGAGGGATTGAGTTGTAATGGGTTAATATAGTATTAATGAAATATTTAAGTCTAAAATACAAATTAAGCCTTCTATATTTAGCTCTGGTTGTCTGGTAATGGGCGTAAGTCAAAAGTCAAAATCCTCGACAGTTTTCGATCATATGAGTTTGTGTTACATAGATTCCTTAGTCTGTTTTCACAATTAAACTGTCAAGATTTTTTTCTGGTATAACATTACTGTGTCTGCCTAGACTATTATATTTCCTTTTACAGAACTCTGTCTGTAAATAAAAAAGAATGGTGAACTGAGAGCATTTCCCTGTTCCAACAAAACCCCGCTTTTCTGTTAGGATCCGTAAGAAGAGAAATTTGGAAAATATTAGGGAAAATGAAGAAAATCTTGTGACAAGAAAGTTATCCATTTTCCTTAATGTTCCATAGAGATATTTGATATTCTATCAACTTGAATTAGTTGTTGTTTGCTAACCCATTTCCACACAATGAGACTTTTTGACCCCCCTCTGGAAAAAAATTGGGAAAACATTATGGAAAAGGAAGAAATTGCTTGTAACAAGCAATTTCTTCATTTTACATTATGTTTTCTATCCAGAAATTTGAACAAAATCTAAAATTTCGTAAAATTTGAATTGTCATCTGCAACTCCTTCCAATTTGGACCAGTTTAAAATTTTTTTGTCTGGGTAATTTGGAATAGTCTAAATGTTTACCCTCAGGTAATATGAAAGTTGACGATTGGTGGCCAACCCACCGTGCTCCGACAGGAAGTTCCACTTCCATGCTAAACTGCGTTATTTTGCAAAATTAATATTCAGTAGCAATTAACAAAATGTAAAATGGTTGGTTGGTGACCCAAATGACGTAACTGCAGCTTTAGTATTGCCAAACCAGCAAAAATACTGAATATGAAATAATGTCAGTCAAGGTCGTAGTTCAAAATTCACTTCCAGTCTAAATGAATGATTGGATTGGTAGATTGATACTCTCATTGACAGATGCCATCTCTTATGCTCATTCCACACAATCCCCTCCTTTTTAATGACCCACAATGTTTTCTATCCAAAAAGAGGGGAAAAAAACCATCAACTTGAAATTGTCGTCTGCAGCTTCTTTGAATCTAGACCAGTTTAAAATTTTGTGTTTTGTGGGAATGGGTTAAGGGGACAGGGAAAGTAGCTAGGAAATAAAAAAAGGGGGATCAGTCTATTGATATTGAGGGGTAATCAACCTTTATTTCTCATTTCAGGCAATCTTAAGAATACAGCAGCAGTAAGCTCCACTGACAGATACAACTTTATCCTGAAGGTTGTGGCTCGTGACTGTGGGAACGTGGTATCCAAACCCGCCTACATCAACATCAAAGTGAAAGAGACTTGTAAAAACGGATGGAAAGGTAGGATATTTACAAAATGTATTGTAAGCCCTTAATATCC
The DNA here is from genome assembly GCA_946902895.1 of Fragum fragum. Lineage (NCBI taxonomy): Eukaryota > Metazoa > Mollusca > Bivalvia > Cardiida > Cardiidae > Fragum > Fragum fragum. The sequence continues at coordinate 6,100,177 of OX336378.1, forward strand.
AGAGTAATGGTTCAAATGAAAGAAAATTACAAACAACAATTCTAAGGGTATGAAATTCAACTATTTTGTCTCTCAGCAAAGATAATATTATGGACAATGGAGAAGATACTTGTTAAAAGCAATTTTTCCTTGAGTACCATGTTTTTCAAAAGTTTGAAAATCTTTTTATCACAAAATAATGACTGGATTTCATCAGAATCTCACAGGAAGATCTTTTGATGGGAAACATGGCTTTTATGGACGGGACTAATTTACAAATACAGATGTCAGTGGACATTTTACTACAGAGATGTAGTTACAAAAAATTTTGGAAAGAATTAAGATATGACCAAAAAAATATATATACACACACAGTTTTTCATTTATAAAACATGTTCTACATAGTGGTGAAGCAGTTATAGTAATATTAATACCCATATAGGAATCAGCTTGCCTGAGGCGTTCTGTTTGTCTGTTAGTTGGTCTGTCTGTCTGTATTTTAAGCTCATCTGAACACTTAGTGCTCATGGTGAAGTATTTTGATCGACCTCTGTCCGTCGTCCGTCGTGCGTCATCCGTCATATGTCAACAATCTTAAAATGATATCTCCTCCTAAACCGCTGGGCGGATTTCAACCAAATTTGGCAGAAATGTTCCTTGGGTCGTGCACTTTGAAAAGTGCTAAAAGACTTAAAATCCGTTAAAAAACTCTAGTTGCCATGGCAACAAAACTGAAATTTTAATGGAAACTTAAAAAATTATCTCCTCCTGACCCAGAAGGCGTAGAGCCTTGATATTTGGCATGAGGCATCAGTACAATGACCTCTTTCAGAATTGCTAAAATCATCACCCTTGGGTACCAAGGGGCGGAGCCTTAGGGTGGTTGGGCTTATTAAAGAATAAAGATGGATTTTTAAAACGACATCTCTTCCTAAACAGCTGGGCAGATTTCAACAAAATTTGGTTGGTTGGAATGTTCCTTGGATGGTGCCCTTTAAAATTGCTAAAAGAATTGAAATCTGTTAAAAACTCTGGTTGCCATGGCAACAAAACTGAAATTTTAATAAAAACTTTTAGAATTATCTCCTCCTGACCTAGAAGGCTTAGAGCCTTGATATTTGGCATGAAGCATCACTTCAATGGCCTCTTTCAGAATTGCTAGAGATATTGCCCTTGAGTACCCATGGATGGAGCCCCAGGGATGTTTGGGTTTATAAAGAAAGATTTTTATAGCAACATCTCCTCCTAAACCGATAGGCGGATTTCAACCAAATTTGGTGGGAATGTTCCTTTGATGTTGCCCTTTAAAAATTGCTAAAACAATTGAAACCCGTAAAAACTTCAGGTTGCCATGGCAACGAAACTGAAATTTTAATGGAAACTTTAAAAATTATATTCTCCTGACCCAGAAAGCGTAGAGCCTTGATATTTGGCATGAAGCATCAGTACAATGACCTCTTTCAGAATTGCTAAAACCATCACCCGTGGGTACCCAGGGGAGGAGCCCCAGGAGGGGACAGGGCTTTTTTAGAAATAAAGAAGGATTTTTAAGACGACATCTCTTCCAAAACGGGGGGCGGATTTCAACCAAATTTGGTTGGAATGTTCCTTAGGTGGTGCCCTTTAAAATTGCTGAAAGAATTGAAATCAGTTTAAACAAAACTTAAATGTTAATAAAAACTTTTAAAATTATCCCCTCCTAGACCAGAGGGCCTAGAGTCTTGATATTTTGCATGAAGCATCAGTACATTGACCTATTTCAGAATTGCTCAAATCACCAACCTCGGGCTCCCAAGGGGGGGGGGGGGGCTTATATAGAAATTAAGAAGGATTTTTAAAACGACCTCTCCTCCCAAACCACTTGGCTAATTCCAACCAAAGAATTTAATCAGTTGAAAACTCTGGTTGCTATGACAAAAAGAGAGAGTAAAATGAAAAAAAAAATGAAAAAAAAAAATCTCCTTCTGACCCAGAAGTTGAAGAATCTTGAATTTTGCATGAAGCATCAGTACATTGACCTCTTTCAAATTTTAGAGTCACAGGGTGATAAGGCTTAAATAGAAATAAAGAAGGCAGCCCTTTCAAAACTATTTCACCAAAGATATTGCCCTTGAGTACCCATGGATGGAGCCCCAGGGATGTTTGGGTTTATAAAGAAAGATTTTTATAGCAACATCTCCTCCTAAACCGATAGGCGGATTTCAACCAAATTTGGTGGGAATGTTCCTTTGATGGTGCCCTTTAAAAATTGCTAAAACAATTGAAACCCGTAAAAACTTCAGGTTGCCATGGCAACGAAACTGAAATTTTAATGGAAACTTTAAAATTATATCCTCCTGACCCAGAAAGCGTAGAGCCTTGATATTTGGCATGAAGCATCAGTACAATGACCTCTTTCAGAATTGCTAAAACCATCACCCGTGGGTACCCAGGGGAGGAGCCCCAGGAGGGGACAGGGCTTTTTTAGAAATAAAGAAGGATTTTTAAGACGACATCTCTTCCAAAACGGGGGGCGGATTTCAACCAAATTTGGTTGGAATGTTCCTTAGGTGGTGCCCTTTAAAATTGCTGAAAGAATTGAAATCAGTTTAAACAAAACTTAAATGTTAATAAAAACTTTTAAAATTATCCCCTCCTAGACCAGAGGGCCTAGAGTCTTGATATTTTGCATGAAGCATCAGTACATTGACCTATTTCAGAATTGCTCAAATCACCAACCTCGGGCTCCCAAGGGGGCGGGGGGGCTTATATAGAAATTAAGAAGGATTTTTAAAATGAACTCTCCTCCCAAACCACTTGGCTGATTCCAACCAAAGAATTTAATCAGTTGAAAACTCTGGTTGCTATGACAAAAAGAGAGAGTAAAATGAAAAAAAAATGAAAAAAAAAAAAATCTCCTTCTGACCCAGAAGTTGAAGAATCTTGAATTTTGCATGAAGCATCAGTACATTGACCTCTTTCAAATTTTAGAGTCACAGGGTGATAAGGCTTAAATAGAAATAAAGAAGGCAGCCCTTTCAAAACTATTTCACCAAAGATATTGCCCTTGAGTACCCATGGATGGAGCCCCAGGGGTCTACACCTCCTGCTAAAACCTGAATATTCCAGGTTCAGCATGACAAGGGTAAATATCAATCAAAGATGTACATGATCCAGTTTGGTTACAATCCACTGACTTTTTTTGGAGTTAGTGCCCTTTGTTGATAAAAGACTCTACTCACTTGACCCATTCCCACACAGTGGCACTTTTCGATGCCCCTCAGGTAAAACAATTGGGAATACATTGTATAAAATAAAGAAATTCCTTGATACAAGCAATTTCTTCATTTTCCACATTGTTTTCTATCCAGAAGGTTGAAAACATCTAAAATTTCATTAAGTTCGAATTGTCATCTGGAATTCCTTTCATGTAGGACCAGCCTAAAATTTTGTTGAGTGGGAATGGGTTAATCCCATTTTGTGATAGTCCTTTTTAAGTTTGGACATGAAGAATTCTTGTGGTAAGAAAATAAATTGTAAAGTAAACGTGACAATTAGAGCCTTATTTTTTTCCAAGGAAGATAATTGGGACTAATAAAGCAGAATTACTTGGTGATTAACGGTTATTTCGAGTAATTGAATTACTCTTATGTGACACTGTAATTAGTACAAACTACCTCTTTGATTTTCTGGTGAAGTCTGTACCTTGTAGTTTATAGATTTTGTCTTGGAATGTAGAGCAAAATAGTGTTAAGCTGAATGTAAGGCTCATTTAGTTTAACCCATTCACACACAATCCTGCAATTTTACACCTCTCAAGGTTTATCTCTGATTGGGGCAAACATTTGTCTCCCACCAATGGGTTGATATCATAAATGAGCGCATGCATGACATTTCCAACCATTGCACATGTGCGCTAAGTAAAGACTCAGATCAGCCTGTGCATCCGCACAGTCTGATCAGAGTCTTCACTCTGCGCTCTGTAGATAGATACTGACCCAAAGCTTCTTTAAACAATCAGCAAATATTCTAATTGCCCGGATTGGCTGTCCAGGGTGCTCAATGTGTGTGAGTCACGCCCATGTGAAATGGTTGAAAATGTCACGCATAGGCTCAAATGTAAGTGGGATGAGCAGCTGGTGGCTCAGAAAAGATTTAGTGGTAGTATCGGTGTGATGAATACCAGGAATCCATCGTCAGATTCTCCAGCCATCGGGATAAAATACTATTTATAGTGGTGTTAATCCCCATTTAAAAAATCAAATAAATATTACCCTCAGGAAAAAAGTTCAGGAAAAAACAATGTGGAAAATGAAGAAATCGTCTGATACAACTAATTTCTTTTGGGATATCATGGGTTGATCCTGATGGCGGCAAATATCTTTTCCGACATTTGTCTCTCATCAATGGATTGATAATTGTAAACCTAAGTGGGATAGCAGCTGGAGACTAGGAAAGGATGTAGTGGTAGTACTGGTGTGAGAAATAACAGGAATCTATTGTTAGGTGCTCCGGCTTCCACAATATGACTGAAATAATGTTAAAAGTGACGCTAAACCCATTCAATCAACCAATCAAATTAATTTCTTTATTATCCACAATATTTTCAACCAAAAAGAGAGATTATCAAAATCATCAATTAGAAATCGTCATCTGCAACTTCTTTGAATTTGGACCAGTCTAAAATTTTATCATTTTGGATTTGGTTAACCAATGATTAGGTAATAGAAATTAAGACAGGTCCAAATTCAAGGAAGATGGAGATGGAAATTTCAATTTGACTGAATTTTATAATATCTCTGTCTCTTTGGATAGAAAACAGTATGGAAAATGAAAAAATTGACTGAATGTCAGTTGTACTTTGTGTTGTTCTGCCGTCATCAATAATTCAGTGTTTCCACTCTACAGATCATAATTTTGAGACAATCTTACTCAAACTTGCTATAAACGTTTGTATGGTCACTGATGTCAAGGGAAAAAATTAGACAGACAACATCCTTGTTACCGTTCTACAGGTCACAGTTATAGCTTAAACTTTACTACTTTTGAATAAGGAGACAACTATCAGATATCAAGTTAAAAGGATTCTCATGGTGACGATTAGACTTGCTGCAAGTCTCATTGATATTTATATTTTAGTTGAAAAGTTTTTTTTCTGTAGCTGTTATTTCTCAGTTTTGCTGATCAGTTTGTGAGATTATTTCAAGGAATGAAATGTATTTGCATGATTGATCTATCTTACTTACTTTCAACTCGACACTTACTGACAGCTTTGGAGACAGGCTAGCTAGGTGGCAATTTCAGTTTGTAAAAGTTCCTCTGATAGCATTTTTTTGCATTTTTACTTAAACTTGCTGAAAATATTTATTGGTTATCAGAATGAGGATTTCACCTTTATACAGTAATAGGTGTTGATAAATTGTCATAAGAGTTTGAAATCAGGGTATTATTCAAGGCCATCTTGTTTCTTTAACCCTTTCCTGTTTTACAAAATTTTAGACCTGTCCAAATTCAAAGGTTTTGCAGACGACAATTCAAAGTCTATTTTATTTAAAAAATAACCTATCAGTAGTGTAGAAAATATTGTGAGAAAAGAAGAAATTGCTTGTGACAAGCAATTTCTTCTTTTCCCACAATGTTTTCTCAAGTATAAAATCACAGGGACGTAAAAACCAGTGATTGTACAGGAAAGGGTTAATGAGGATATTTTCTGCCTTTATAATACTTATAATATAATTCTTATATGTATAAGGTAATCTAATTATCTTATGTCCACCATGTTTTGCAAATTTGGTTTGATATCTCAGTTGCAAACTGCAATGACTGTGAGTGGGTGCATACAAGGATATAAACCGGCATCCCCTTTCAGAGATGCTTTTAGACGCTCTCAAGGAATAAAGCTTTGGAAAACATTGTGGAAAATGAAGAAATTGCTTATCACAAGCAATTTCTTCATTATCCACAATGTTTTCTATCCAAAAGGGTGAAAAAATTATAAATTCCACCAACTTGAAATTGTCGTCTGCATCCTCTTTCAATTTGGACCAGTCAAAAATTTGGTCAAGTGGGAATGGGTTAACAAGGATATTTTCTGCCTTTATAATACTTATAATATATTTCTTATATATATCAGTTAATCTAATTATCTTATGTCCTACACTGTATGTTTTTCAAATTTGGTTTGATATCTCAGTTGCAAACTGCAATGGCTGTGAATGGGTGCATACATGGCCATTAACCTGTTTTTAGACGGCAAAATTTTAGACTTGTCTAAATTTAAAGGAGTTGCAGACAACAATTTAAAGTTTATGGAATTTAAGATTTTTTCAACTTTCTGGGTAGAAAACATTGAGTAAAATGAAGAAATTGCTTGTGACAAGCAATTTCTTCATTTTTCACAATGTTTTCCCTATTGCTTTTCTTGAGGGGCATCTAAAAGTGTCACTGTGTGGGAATGGGTTAAATCTCTCTTGACCAAAGCAGGTTTTCATTAGCCAATAAGCCACAAGGCTTTGGCCAATGAAACCCTGATATTCAGTCTTTCACTGTCAAAGAAACAGTCTGTTTTTAGTCAATGCATGTCTGAAGAGCTTTGAAAATTCACCAGCCTATTACCATTGGTTAGGCCAGGAAGACTGACTCCATAGACATGCAACTGTACCAGTACAAGGTATTATATTCTGCAGAAACTGGAACAAATAAAGACACAAGAAAAAATTCTCTGGGATAATTTGACCATGTATTCTCTGTAGACCTAGTCTCGAAACACAAATTAACGGCAAGTAAATTCAAGGAGCAAAAACTTGTAACAAGCGCTTGCAGATATCAAAAAATTCAAGAAAACACATCCAAAAAACCTTGACGGACATATCAATGGTTCAGTGCAAACCAGTTGTAGCTGCCTATTTTTTATATGCAGTTAAAACTGTTTTGTGCTAAGCCAATGATATGCTTTGTAAGTTTACACGATTTGCTTTCTCATGCAATGTGAGAGATTGTGAATGAGTGTGGTCAGTGAATTGTCAATTGACCAATTGCTGGCCCGCCCACGTACTTTGTTAGCCCTGCCAATAGACTCTGACAGGAAGTCTAACTTTGATTTTAAACAGTGTTATTTTAAAAAAATTATGGCCAGTAGCATGTAACAAAAAAGTAGAATAGTTAGTTGGTTATCCCAATGTCGTATAGCTATAGCTATGACGTTTAAGTCACCAAACCAACATAAAGGGTTAACGAAAATGGCAGCCAATGTTGGAGATCAAAACTCATATCTTTTCTCAATGAATGATTTAATTGGTCGACTGGTTATTTGATTGACAGCCACAATTGGTCATTTGTATGCTGCTTTTGAAATCATCAATAAATTTCAATTGAAGCCTGAATTTGATTAAGTATGAAGTATATCATTGTTGTTTCTCAAATATTTCTCATTTGTTTCTCGATATTTCCCAATTGTGTCTCTTTTAGGAGTTACAAAGTAATAAAACAATTTATATCTCTTATAAATGAAATTAGTTTGAAATATCGAGAAATAGTGTAATAAAGTTTACACAGTATAAATCATTTTACCCATTTCCACACCAGAAAATTTTAGACTTGTCGAAATAGAAAGAAGTTGCAGATGACAAATAGAAAGAAGTTGCAGACAACAATTTTGAGTTGATTGATTTTAGAAAATCTTTGCCTTTGAATGCAGGATAATCTTTTCTATACCTTCTACCAAAACATGTATCTTTTGGGTTCAGCGTGACAAAAGTTGATAATTGTTGAAATGATCTAACAAGAAATCCCTTCCTTTAATACTTTCTATTAGATTATTGAGATTGTCGATGGAATATCAATCAGTATTTTCACACACAAAAAAAAGAAATTATCAAAATGATAAACTACCTTATCACTTTACTGTATAATCACTGTTTTTTACGTCCATGCAATTTTATACTTAAAAAAATATTGTGATAAAAGAAGAAATTGCTTGATACAATTTCTTCTTTTATCACAATATTTTCTAATACATACAATGGTTTTGTTAATCAAATAGCACTCAATTTTCATTGTCGTCTGCAACATGTTTCAAATTGGGCCGGTCTAAATTTTTTAGAAACAGGAAAGGGTTATTTTGGTAGATTCAGCCCTGCTTTTGTTTATTTTGTGCTAATGAATGTCGTCTAAACAGGACCAAAGATATTGGTGACGTCGTTAGGTTGACATTGTAATTCACATGCAAAATGACACGCTTTTAGAAAATTTTCCCCCGTAAAGATCATATTTTGCCTACAAGTATTTTTCTTAACCCATTCCCTCTCAGTAACGCTTTTAGACGCCCCCCCAAGAAAAAGGCTTTGGAAAACATTGTGGAAAATGAAGAAACTGCATTTTCTACAATATTTTCTACGCAGAAAGTTGAAAAAATCCGAAATTTCATAAGCTTTAAATTGTCTTCTGCAACTCCTTTCAATTCGGGCCAGTCTAAAATTTTGCAGTATGGTAATGGGTTGATCAAAGCAATAGAATAATTGTTTTTCATGTAAGATTGGTTTAACCAATAATAAATATAGCTTTTTTTGTTCACTCAGTGAAAAATAAATCGATCTTACACTGAAACAAACTATTATCCTCTATGTAACCCGTCAGAAAGGATTAACCGATTCCTGTTTTTCCAAATTTTAGACCTGTCCAAATTCAAAGGTTTTGCAGACCAAAATTTAAATTTGATTTAATTTGAAAGAGAACCATTAGGTAGGGAAGAAAATATTGTGGAAAATGAAGAGATTGCTTTTTACAAGAAATTTCTTCTTTTCTGCAATGTTTTCTTAATGATAAAATCACAGGGACATAAAAAAAACAGGGATTGAACAGGAAAGGGTTAAAGAAAAGCTTTTTAGATGAGTTTGGATGGGCTAACAACTGAAATACCACTATAATCCCGAAACTAGCTATGTAACATTATGCAAGTGATACTAATATGAACCAATGCCTAGTCTTACATGTAGTAATTATGTTACTGTGTTACTTAGTAAGCCAATTATGGAAATTAGGTAACTTAACCCATTCCCACACAAGAACATTTTAGACTGGTCCAAATTGAAAGGAGTTGCAGACGACAACTTAAAGTTTATGGAATTTCAATTTTTTTCTGCTTACTTACTAGAAAACATTGTGGAAAATGAAGAAATTGCATGTAACAGCAATTTCTTCATTTTACACAATGCTTTCCCAAATGTTTTTCTTTAGGGGCGTCCAAAAGGGTCACTGTGTGGGAATGGGGTTGAGTATGTTACCCGTCTGGTAGAAAGGACCTCACAGGTGCTCTAAAAAAAATAAACCTATTATCCAGAAGAGGTAGGAGTTAAAGATAGTCTTGAAAGATAAACCTAAAGTGAAGTAGAATGACCTTTCTAGATCATCCCTTTCCTGTTCAATCTCTATTTTTTTTTACTTCCCTGTAATTTTGTAGTTGAGAAAATATTGTGGGAAAAGAAGAAATTGCTTGTAACAAGTAATTTCTTCTTTTTCCACAATATTTTCTACCCTACTGAATAGTTATTTTTTAAATTAAATCCATATTAAATTATCGTCTTCAAGCCATTTGAATTTGGACAGGTCTAAATTTTTTTTTTGCAAAACAGGAAAGGGTGAACAAAATCTGCCAAGTGTGAAAATTCCTGACCCTGGTCTGTCTCCCTGGCCAAATAGCAAAACTAGACATATTTTGATTGCTGCTCCTGTTTTAACCCAATCCCATTGGACAAAATTTTAGACTGGTCCAAGCCGCCATCAGTTGGTAGCACGTCAGACTGTCAATTTAGAGATCCCGGGTTCGATCCCCGACGGCGGCACTCATCCTTAACAACTATTTGTCTCTCAGCAATGGGTCGATAATCATAGACCTATGTGGGATAGCAGCTGGAGGCTAGGAAAGGATGTAATGGTAGTACTGGTGTGAGAAATACCAGGATTCCATTGTTAGGTGCTCCAGCCGCCGCGATATATCTGAAAGATTGTTGAAAGCAGCAAAAAACCCCATTCAAACAAACAAATAGACTGGCCCAAATTGTAAGAAAATGCAAATGACAATTCTTGGTTGATGAAATTCTAATTTGTCTTTTGGGTTAGAAAACATTGTGGACATTGAAGAAATTGCTTGTTACAAGCAATTTCTTCATTGCCCACAATGTTTCCGAAGCTCTTTTCTCGAGGTGAGTAAAAAAGCAAGATTGTGTTGGAATTGGTTAAAGATATTTGAAGGAAAAAGATTGCTATTGTTTAAGAAGATATTAAGAAAAGATTAAATTTGAAAAAAAAAAAAATGCGAAAAGCTTTCCCCTAATAGAGATGACATTTTGATACAAACGGTCTGCGGTTTGTAATATAATCTTGCTTTGATTGTAAATTAAGTATTTGAAATCCCAATGTTCATCATTTTACAGTGTATGATACTTAATTGTACTCTACTTTTTTAGCTTGGCTGCTTTTGGAGAAAACCCGAGATATTGCTATAGCCTTGGTGTCATTGTTGATGTTGTTGTCGTCATCGTGCGAAAACCTTGACATTTTGTGATATCTCTGGTTCTACTAAAGGCATTCACTTAAAACTTAGCACACTTGCTCACTATCAAGAGAGCAACCTATACTATCAAGGGGGATAACTCTAGATGTATTTTGTCCACTATCCAGCACAAAGCAATCAAGGGTAGGCACCTGTAGGCTGTGCTTTTGCTTTCTGTCTTATACTTGCCAAATCAGACAAACTGTTTGTATATTTTTAACCCTTGTCATGCAGAAGTTTGAATATTTCTACTTTGGCGTTGAAAAATTTACTTATCTGCAGATGGAACAAGTCAGTCATAGAATTCAATTCCCCTGCGCATGAAGGTAAAAGGAAAAATATTTGTAACAAATAGTTTCTACTTTGCTTATCATTCACTTCCTTAACCCTTTCCTGTTTTGTAAAGTTTTAGACCGATCCAAATTGAAAGGTTTTGCAGACGACAATTTAAAGTTGAGTTATTGGAAAAATAATCCTTCAAAAGGGTAGAAAATATTGTGAAAAAAGAAGAAATTGCTTGTTACAAGAAATTTCTTCTTTTTCCACAGTGTTTTCTTAAGTATAAAAACAAAGGGACGTAAAAACCAGGGATTGAACAAGGAAAGGGTTAAGCAATTATATTTCTATTAAATCATGATTTCAAATCTCCTTTACACATTTTTAATGTGCCAGTTTGAAATATTGTGTCCTGATGACTGAAAATTCTTTACTTCTGCAGGTTTCCCAGAGCACATTGAGTACATTCCCAGTTCGGGACCTAAATCCATTGGCAGTAATGCTGAGCTTAAAATCTGTGATGAAGAGTGTAAACCAGACCATATCGCTGTGCGGTTTGAGTTGGCAACAAAACACATTGGAAAGGGTTGTGATCGAGATACCTACAGCATACAGTCACAGCGTAAACTTTGTGGTGAGTGTTTTTACCTAGCAAAGTTACAACATTGAAACTTAGGAAAATGAAAATCAAATTCATAGATTTTTTAAACCACCCCCTCCATGCTATTCCCACACCATCTCACCCATTTATGTCCCTCAAGAAAACTGGTCAGGAAATCAATGTTAGAATTAAAGAAATTACTTGAAGAGGGGCTTTAATATGTATGTCTATGCATTGGTTTGTAACCAATATTTTTTTAATCTTTGACCATTTCCTGTTTATTAACTGGTTTTTACGTCCCTGTGTTTTTATACTTAAGAAAACATTGTGAAAAAGGAAGAAATAGCTTGTAACAAGCAATTTCTTCTTTTTCCACAATATTTTCTACCCTACTGAATGGCTATTTTTCAAACTAAATCCACTTTCATTTTTTGTCTGCAAAACCTTTGAATTTGAACAGGTCTAAAATTCTAAACAGGAAAGGGTTAAGTCTCAAAACCAACAAAAAAGGCGGCCAATCAGGGAGTTCATAGGTCTTTTGCTTGCTTGATTGATTATGTGATTGACAGCATGGATTGGTTAATTATATCAATCCATTTCTAAATGAGCGTGTTTGTGACATGTCCAACAATTTTGCATGTGTGTGACTCGCACACACTGAGCACCCTGGACAGCCATTCGGGGCAACTGGAATATTCGTTGATTGTTTGAAGAAGCTTTGGGTCAGTATCTATACAGAGTGCCAAGTAAAGACTCGGATTCAGATGCACAGGCTGATCTGAGTCTTTGCTTGGTGCACATGTGTAATGTTGGAAATGTCACGCATGGGCCCAAATTAAATGTATTCCTTGTTCCAACTTTTCCGGAATTCAAATTGTGTTAAAAATGTCTGAAGCCAATAGCAAAGACAGCAGACATTGGAAAGGTCGAATACTGACAAATTATTAGCAATTTGTGAACTTCCATGGCAACTGTACGAAATTACAGATAATGATAATGCTTGGAACTCTCAGTTTGTCCAATTTTCTGTGTAAAGAATGGTTGTGTTGAAATTGAAATTGTCCAATTTTAAAGTATAATTCATTGAACTGTAAGACACGTTTTTGTCAGGGATTTAAAAGGTCTAATTTTAAGGATATTCTCTTCATTTTGTGTTCATCAAATATGCCTTTTTAGATCCAGTAGAAATTTTAGGATGCAAATTTTTCACAGCGTTAGCATTAACCCATATCTTTAAAACAAAATCTTAGAATAATCTAATTTCAAAGAACTGCCGGCAGATAATCAACCCATTTCCACATAATCGAAAAATATCCATTTTGAAGAATTATAATCATTGGAAAAGTAGAAATTGCTTGTGAAAAGCAAGTTGAGCATTTTGTCATCCGGAAATTTTTCGATTTCTTTTGCCTCTAATTAAGATATTTATAAGAAATGAACAAGTTTAAATTTTTAAACTCTATAAAACTGATTTGTTAAGCAAATTTTCATACACTTAAAAATGAAAGATCATTTGATTGACAGGAACGAATTATCATTTTTAGCTCCACTGGCTGAAAACTAGAGAGCTATTGTCATGGCTTTGTGTCCGTCGTGCGTGCATGCGTAGGTCAGTCCCGTCGTCAGTCCATCCGTCTGTAAACCTTTCCTTTGAAAATCTTCTCCTCAGAAAGTACTGAACCAATTTAAACCAAAATTTACAGAAATGATCTTTTAGTGAGCATTTATTAGATTCCTTCAAAGAATTTGATCGGATGAAAAACATGGCTTTGATGGGCAGGGCTTATTTCCATATATGGTAAAAGCTTTGAAAATCTTCTTCTCATAAACCAGTCGATGGATTTCAGCCAAATTTCACAGAAATGATCTTTGGGTGACCCTCTATTAGATTCCTTTAAAGAATTTCATCGGATAAAAAACATGGCTTTAAAGGGGGGGGGGCAATTTCCATATATGGTATAATCTTTGAAATTCTTCCTCTCTGAAACCAATGGATGAGTTTCAACCAAATTTGACCTGATTGATCCTTGGGTGACCTTTTAATCAGATTAAAAAAAAAAAGTTTTGATTGGATGAAAAATATGGCTTTAATGGTCAGGGCTAATTTCCATATATGGTATATACTGAAAACTGTAAATTTCTCAGAAACCTGTAGATGGATTTCAACCAAATTTCACAGGAATGATTCTCAGATGACTGTTTGTCAGATTCCTTCAAATATTTTTAATAAGTTGAAAAACATGCCTATTATGGTGGTGGGTTATTTCCATATATGGTATATAGAGAAAATTTTACAAAATGAATTTTACATAACTTGACTTTTGTAGAAAACAATGAAAAATTAGAAATGGTTCTCTAGAACTATTTCAAAGATTTCAATGACTTAGAATTTTTTTTCCTTATATTCAGTTTATTTTGAATTCATGCAAAAATTTGCTCAATCAGTACATTCATGCCTGTGGAGCAATATACAGGCGCTCAGGCGCCTCTAGTTAGGATTTACAGGAATGAAATATAATTTTTTGATTATTAGGTATGTAATATCATTTTCCAGACAAGGATATCCATGACAACATATACATTGTATATCATGAAAATCAAAGCGTGGGCAGTTTTTGCCGTACATTTAACTTTTTCCTTTCGTAGTTGGGTGATAGGCTGAATGTCAAAATGTAATTTTCTGTATTGTCTGCAGGTTATAAATACTTGAAGCTTGTCTGCATGTGGCTGCCATTAAAAACTGTTAAAGTAATTTGTCTGACGTTTTTGGGTAGAAACTCTTTGGTGCAGAAATAATTAAATAAGTATTGGTGTAGAGAAATTCCGACAACTGACTTATTTCTTGATTCTATTACTTTGTCAGCATCTAAAATATTTGAAATTTGGACTCTCACAGGGCTGCATTCCCAGTTGACAAAATTTTTGAATGGTCCAAATTAAAAGAAGTTGTTGACAACTATTTTAAATTGCTGAAATTTTAAAAACCTGTGTCGTTCTGGGTAGAAAACAATGTGGTAAATGAAGAAATTGCTTGTAGCAAGCAATTTCTTCATTTTCCACATTGTTTTCAAGAACTATTTTCTAAATGGACATAAAAAAAGGGTGATTGTGTTGGAATAGGGCAAACCAATTACAACTCGATAATGCCTTTTGATGGCCTTTGAAATAATTCTAAGGAAACCGTTGTAGGAAAAGGTTGTGTTTTTTTTGAGGGGCGTAAAAAAGTGTGGAAATTTGCTGCCAGATTTTTGTTAGTCTGTCTACCTTTCCATCTGTGAGTTTGAAATAGTGCATACCTTACAAAAATCCTGCTGAATTGTCCTAAGATACACTGCTTTTATTTGGTATTCCTTAACCAATTCCCACACAATCCCTCCTTTTTACACCCCTCAAGAAAAAACACTTTGGAAAATATTGTGGAAAATGAAGAAATTGCTTGTATCAATTATCCCCAATGATTTCTATGAAAAAAGACCAGAAAGATGTAAATTCCAACAACTTGAAATTGTCGTTTTTCAATTTGAACCAGTCTAAAATTTTGTTGTGTGGGAATAGGTTAACCCTTGACCGGACAATTTTTTTTTGGCTGGTCCAAATTTGTAGGAGTTAAGAAGATGACAATTTTTAGAGGAAGAGATTGAAATATTTTTTGTCTTCCTGGATAGAAAACATTGTTGAACACTGAAGCAATTTGATAGTAACAAGCAATTTCTTCATTTTCCACAATGCTTTCCAAAGCTTTTTTCTTGAGTCGTTAAGAAAAATAGGATTGTTTGGGAATGGGCTAAATTCTCTTTTAACCTCTTTCATTCTAGAAATTCAGTTGTTTTGTAATAGGCTAGAGTGACAGAAATGGTTTTCAGAAAAACTTTTCCTAAACAATGGTGTAAATATGCTTAGAAATTTTGTCTTGCTGAACCTGGGTTATTCCTACTTTGGCCGTAGATCTAGACAAAGATCTGCCTGCACACAAGCGCAGTTTGATCTTAGTCTACACCACCTGCTTTTGCCTTCTAAGCAAGAGTTATTGTGAATGTTGAAGAGAAACATTAACCCACAATTTGTGCTTCCAGTGCTTTCAGCCCTTTGACATTAATAGAATTCTGAAGAGGATTTATGATTCAGCATGACGAGAGTTAATGATCCTTTTTATCTTCTAGGGGCCGGAGAAGGGAGTGTTGACCTTCTACCCACACCGTCCTTGACCTCAAACTGGACCAACAGTCTACCTACAGACGACGGCCATGAGGGAGACAAGATTTACGCGTTTGATGGTATCACAAACGCTGTTGTTGTACCAGACAGCCATGTCAATCATCGACTGAATAAACACTTCACACTGTCAACATGGATGAAACATGCGTTCCCTAATACTTTTGTTACGAATCATAAAAAAGGGAATAAGGAGCACATTTTATGTATGTCAGACGGTGATGGTAAGTCAATTTGATTATTGATCAATCACAAAATTTAAAAGAAAATAATTGAAAACTTACATTCTGAAAAAAAAAAAAAAAATAAAAAAATGAAAAGAAGAAAAGTTTTGATAAGTTTTAAAACCCATACCCACATAATTCTGTTTTATATGCCCCTTCAAGAAAATGGATTGTGAAAACATTGTGGAAAACGAAGAAATTGCTTGAAACAAGCAATTTCTTCATTTCCCACAATGTTTTCTAGACAGAAGGAAAAATTATTTTTAAATTTCATCAACTTTAGTTTATAGTCTGCAACTGCTCTCGATTACAAAACATAATATTCCACAGAGAATTAGTGTATAATATATTATTACAAGAACAAATTTACAAATTTTTGGTCACTTTACCTTTATCAAGAAATAAATTAAATTTCGAGAATTAAAAGTTACTACATCTTTCCTACATTACTTAGTACTAAGTAGTAGAAAGTTTTAATTTGTTTCTTGATAAAGGTCAAGTTATTTAAAATTTGAGACAGAGTGTTCTTGTAATAGTATAAAATATTGCTGTCTGGTTAAATCATTTGTGACGGTCTAGTACTTCTGCTTTCTGACGTTTGTCTCCAACCAATGGGTGGATAATTATAAACCTAAGTGAGGTGAGTAGCTGGAGGCTCAGAAAGAATGTAGATGTAGTACTAGTTTGAGAAATACCAGGAATCCATGGTAAGGTGCTCCAGCTGCCACAATTTGCCTGCAATACTGGTAAAAGTGGTCTTAAACCCCATTTAACCCATTACCTGATGGCAACATTTTAGACTGGTCCAAATTGAAAGGAGTTGCAGATGTAATTTTAAAGTTTATTAAACTTTTAGATTTTTTTCAATAAAGAAAGCATAGCGTAAAATGAAGAAATTGCTTGTCACAAGCAATTTCTTCATTTTATACAATGTTTTCCCAAACATTTTTCTTAAGGGGCGTTCAAAAGCGTCTCTGTGTGGGAATGGGTTAAACAAATAAAAAGGCAAATAAAAAAGAAAGACACTCAAGACTATCTGATGCAAGTCTTGTTGACCCTCTTGGGCTCATAATACATAATTTAAAATGGAGAATTTTAACATGACCAATTAGCAGATGACAAAACTTTAGACTGGTCCAAAATGAAAGGAGTAACTTAAATTCAGGGAATAATTTAAAGTTTATGAAATCTTAGTTATTTTTAGCTTTCTGGGTAGAATTGATTCAAGCCATTTCTTCATTTTCCACAATGTTTTCTCAATTGTTTTTCTATAAGGGCTTCAAAAAGGGTCATTGTATGGCATGGACCCTTTTGACACCAACTATTGAACCCCTTTAACCCCACTCTGTTGATATGGAACTAAAATCCTGATTAGAACACAACTATATAACTCATCTAGGTTTTAATTTTTGTAGAATGATGGATTTATGCAAATGATGTATTCCTTGCTTTCAGGCATGAACAGACATCATTACGCCTGGTTAGTCCACAACACGAAGTTGATCTTTGTTCTCCGTCAAGAGAGCGATCAAGCAGAGGATATGGAGGTCTTTAAACCCGCCGAGTGGCGATGGAATCTCAAGGAAGTCAACGACGGACGATGGCATCATTATGCTATCAGCATGGACTTTCCAGAGGTATAATTGTCTTGCTTAACTTTTGCAGAAAAAGAAGTTTCTCCTGATAAGATCTCTCTTATGAAAAGTATGCTCCATCCTTTGAAGCTTCTTACATATTCCTCTAATTTGAGGTTTATTACCTCTAATCAATGATAAGAGAGTTTAGTCCTCAAATAAGAGGAATTAAAAAAACAACAAAAAAACTGTAGAGTTTTTGCCAAGTGGGTCAAGTACTGAATTGACAACAACGCTGTATGCACTTTTCTTTGCCCCTTTGAGTATTTAGTAGAAGAAGTTTGATATAAGATTTATGCCCTAACATCAGAAGACAGGGATATATTGTTAGGCTTGTGTATGTTTGTCACAAACTTAACCTGGTAACTAAGCATTTCCTTTTCACTCCAAAAGTATTCAAGTTTCTGTGTGCATATTTGGTACAAAGGTATTTTACATTGACCCTTTCATATTCAATCCTTGTTTTTTATGTCCATGTGTTTTATACCTGAGAAAAAATTGTGGAAAAAGAAGAAATTGCTAGTAACAAGCAATTGCAATTTCTTCTTTATTTCCACAATATTTTCTATCCTGCCAAATGACTACTTTGAGTTTAGACAGGTCGAAATTTTGCAAAACAGTAAAGGGTTTATACCTATTGATTGACTGTTATCTTGTTTTTGTCAGGTTCGTCTGTATGTTGATGGTCGTGAAGTGGAAGCAGACAAAGACAATTTTGAAATTCTGGACGATTGGCCTCTACACGCTTCAGATCGTGTACACTTTACAAGACTTGTAGTTGGAGCATGTTGGAAAGGTAGTGGTTTTCCCGTTCTGTAGTACTGTAAAACTGGTATTGCAAGATGACTCTATGGATGTTAATGTTTTCAGTCTAAAATGTTAGAAAATTATGTCTGAAAATATAACCTTTGGGACTCATAACAACCATCAACTTGGATACTTTTAATGTGTGTGTACAAAATTATTAGCTTTAGAGCTGCGTCATCACTGCCCCAGAACTTTGACATTTTATAATATCTCTGGTATTACTGAACACAATCACTTGAAACACTGAATATTATGTTTACATAAAGAGCAATCTATACCAACAAGGAGGATTAGTCTAAATACATTTTTTGATGATTTACGCCCCCTTTTTAGCTACGCTGTTTTTAGAAAAAACCTGAGGTATTGCTATAGCCTTGGTGTTGTCGTTGTTGATTTCATCGTCGTTGTGCGAAAACTTTGACATTTTGTGATATCTCTGGTTCTACTGAAGGCATTCACTTGAAACTTACCACACTTGTTCACTATGAAATGAACAACCTATACTATCAAGCGGATAACTCTAGATGCATTTTGTAGGTGTTGCTCTTGTTTTACTCACTATCAAGCAATGAACAACTATGCGCTGGCATCTGCATGCAGATTTTTATTATTAAATTTTCCCTACAGGTCTTGAGGAGAAATTTGCTGACCATTTTCAAGGTTATTTAGCGGGCTTATCTCTCTTAAAGGACAAGATCGAGAGTGAGAGAGTGATAGAGTGTTTAAACAACTGTCAGGAGAATCTAGACTTTATCGACCTCAGTGATATGCCAAGTGAAACGGTAAGTGCTTTATTGAGAATCATAAATGAATATTTATAAATTCCAATTTCATAAATTAGGTCTCAAATAAAAGTAAAAAACTAGACTTTATGAACCTCAGCCATATGCCAAGTGAAACAGTAATAGCCATATGGAAAATCTATAATGATTATTTATGAATTCTGACTTCATAAGTTAGGTAACAAATAAAAATAAAAAAACTAGACTTTATGAACCTCAGTAATATGTCAAGTGAAACAGTGCTGCCATATGGAAAATCTATGAGTACATGTATTTATGAATTACCGAATTCATATGTAAGTCACCTATGACATTCAAAAGCAACACTCTAGAGATCTCAAATTTATGCAAAGTGAAACAGTAAGTGTTGTATAAAGAATTTCAAACTCTTTCCTTTAAAAAAACTGTACTTCATTAAATTCATAACCTTACACACAGAAATGAGGTCTTTTCAAAGTTTTATCTGTTGAAGATTATTGCTTCAATATTCATTGCTTAACCCATTACCAGGTTGCAAAATTTTAGACTCGTCCAAATTAAAATATGTTGCAGATGTGAATTTCAAGTTGATGAAATTTAAAAAAAATGTCTTACTGGGTAGAAAAAAATATGAGAAATGAAGAAATTCCAATTTCTTCATTGTCAATAATGTTTTACACAGCTTTTCAAGTGTGGTAAAAAGGGGGTTTGCATGGGAATGAGCTAATGAGTGTTTATGAAATAATGAATTCACATGTAAGGTCACCAATAAAAAGAAAACTTTAAGGAAATTCAAATATTTCATCATCTGATAATGGATTCAACTTAAATCCTTCATTTTTTCAGTCCATAAGTTTCAACAAAGACAAGACAGAAGTCAGTATTACTGGAGCAAATGTGACAGATATTGAAGAACTTGTACGTGAGGTGGCATATGTCAACTATCGTACATTCCCCACACCTGGACGTCGAAACCTGAATATCAGAACAAGTGTACAGTGAGTAGATGAATAACCATGTGCTGGTTGATGTAACTAATTATATGTAGTGAAATTTGTTTGAAAATGTCTGTCAAGGGTCTTAAGATTTTAAGACTTTTTTTCGTACTCATCTGAGATATTACTCAAATATGACTGCATGCGTGACATTTCCAACCATTACACAAGAGCGCCAAGTTAAGACTCAGATCAGCCTGTGCATGCGCACAGTCTGATCAGAGTCTTGACTCTGCGCTCTGTAAAAAGATACTGACCCAAAGATTCTTCAAACAATCAGTGAATGTTCTAATTGCCCCGAATGGCTTTCCAGGGTGCTCAATGTGTGCTAGTCACGCACATGCAAAATGGTTGGAAATGTCACGCATAGGCTCATATCATATTTGAATTGATATTTTATATCAGCCTTACTTGAACATTAACCCTTTTCGGTTTATATTCTTGTTGTTACATTCCTGTGTTTTTATGCTTGGGAAAAATTGTTGGAAAAGGAAGAAATTGCTTGTTACAAGAAATTTCTTCTTTTTCCTTTGTTTCTAACCAATCAGTGGTTAATCATAAACCTAAGTTGGATAACAGCTTGATGCTAGGAAAGGATGTA
This sequence comes from Fragum fragum, assembly GCA_946902895.1. Classification (NCBI taxonomy): domain Eukaryota; kingdom Metazoa; phylum Mollusca; class Bivalvia; order Cardiida; family Cardiidae; genus Fragum; species Fragum fragum. Next base: position 6,120,795 of record OX336378.1, read on the forward strand.
GTGGTAGTACTGGTGCGAGAAATACCGGGAATCCATTGTTAGGTGCTCCAGCCGCCGCAATATGACAGAAGTAAAACCCCATTTAATCAATCAATCTTCTTTTTTCCCACAATATTTCTACCCTACTATATGGTTATTTCTCAAATAAATTCCACTCTAATTTGTCAACTGCAAAACATTTTGAATTTTACCAGTCTAATATTTTAAAAAATTGGAAATGGTTTAAGTGCAATAAGTAACAATTTACAAATACAATCTTATATTTTCATACTCATACCATGGTATCTAGGCAAAAATGCTTCCTTATTTTCAGTTGAATATAGATTTTTTTCCCCATAATTTTGAGTCCTGAAGTCATCAATGGTAAAGGGAATGGTTCCTGTGTAGTTATTTTAGTCTGAGAAATGGAAAAGATAGATACATTTGTTCACATTTGCAAGGGCCTAGCATATATATTTACATAGGCTTTTACTACAGGCTTGTGCTAGCCCTTTGATTGTCTGTATATGACTGTTATTTTTAGATCACCTGAGCACAAAGTGCGAGGTGAGCTATTGTGATCGGTCGTTGTCCGTCGTCCGTCCGTCCGTCTGTCCGGGTTGACACAGACTTGCCCCTGCCGCGAATTTTACCAAAAATGGCTTGCCTCATCTTCGGTTTTTTTTCTGTGAGTGTCCAGTGGGACAGTCCCAGAAGGAAAATGTCCGTAAGTGAGAGAAATTGCCTCTGTGACATTTTCAGCCAGTCCATAAAAACTGCGGCAGAAGGATGAGCTATATGTATGGACGGATTTGAATGTCCATCACTGCTCAGTTTGGGGTCCATATCACGGACGAGACCATGACTGCCAAAATAAGTTGTAATTAGACTGGTTTATAAATTCACTCTCGAGTAGACGCTTGTAAACGCTCAATACATAATCCAGACAAGCACCTAGACGATACCGACGTTCAAGTACCCGTCTAACCGGTGTATGAGTAAAGTGCACATTTCTTGAAGAAGAGAACGATTGGAAAAACACGTAAGTCTTTTTCCCTCATATAATGAATTATTTATTAGAATAGTCTGTTTTACACAGTTTCTTTTTTTAATGCCAATCGTATTGCCAAACGACTCTTAAATACGTCATGTTGATTTCTGACTAACTTCTGTGTCGAGAAATTGGGCGATTGCAAATTACCACGTGTATCATGTTTTTTTCGCGGGCATTTAATTTTGAAATCAATAAAAATGATTTTTGTCGTAGATTCTCGAGTCCTAGGTTACGTATTAGTTAGATTTGATATTTCATACAAGACTTATGACAATGGTTATCTTGTTGAATTTAAGAATAAAGAAGATGAGGGAATGTGTCAAAATTTTCTAGAAAAAACTGGAAGATTTTTCGTCTATTATTCCTGTAAGTAAAGGAAGTTTTTGCTTACTTTTTTGTCTCAATTAGTGCGAATAATATCAGTGTGAAAAAGTAATGGAAATTTCTCTAAAATTCCGAAGATGTTGCTGTGTCTTTATCCCCGTACCCATGATGGGGCCAAATCTTAGATCCCATGAGGTTTCTCTGCATCCCAGTGACATAGCCTAAATTTGTTCGAAAGTAATTATGGCCATAATTCATTAAAACAGTACATTTAATCAATACAGATTATCATAATGGCACATACAAGTTGAAGTGTGATTTATTTATTGTTCATTACCACTCATGTCAATTATTTTACACTGAAATACATGATAAAAAATCTTGAAGAAATGATAAGGTAAAAACTCTTCATATTAAATATTATCTTAGCTAGGCAACCACATGAACCTTAAATATGTTGAACTGGTTGTATTAGGCATTTTCTATAATAATGAAGAAGTAAATTTCATTAACTTACTTGAAATCTGTCTATTAATTCATTTAATTTGGACCAGTTAAAAGTTTTATTGTAATGGGATAACAAAATAGTTAATTGCACTTACTTTAACATCACATACTTGTGGAGTTGTTTGGTTAATGAGGAGCAAGGAGGGCGTGTGTAGTAGCCCTCCCCGGCAGATTACATGAAAAAGGGCTATCGCAGCTAAAGATAGAACGGCATAATTAAGTCAATTTTACAATCTAATGTTCCCAGACTGGCTCTTAGTTAAATTGGCCCATTGTTTCGATTGCTCAGGAGAACCATTTTCTTGTATTTTTAGCTTTATGCTTATGTTATAAAGTCTGCTAAACTCTCTCAAAAAAAGAGAAAAGAATAATAGTAATAAATAGTAATTAAATGTCAGTATACCTCTTAACTGTGGCTTGAATAAAGCTGTTGTTATGCAGTGTTTGTTGCACTTTGAATAATACCAGGGATCTTTTTCTAACATATTAGTAGATATACATGGCCTGTGTTTGACCGGTGAAGCAGGTTTTAGCCTTTGAATAATCAAATAATGCTTCCTTCACTTTCAACAATATTTTCCATATGGATTGTGTTGGAATAAGTTTAAGAGAAATGCACCGTCGCTGGAATTTTCAACCAAGGTTGGAAGGATTTAATTTTTAACTACATTTGTAAGAGTTTTTCGAGGGCTCTGCAGACAGAGTGGGCCACTCAGACATAAAAGTCACCTTCCTTCATTAAAGTTCACATGAGTTACTGATCAATGCAGAATCGAAGTCACTTAGAAAATACGGGAAGCCACATGGTACCATTCACTGCATCTGGTCCAGAGGCTTATCAGAAGCAGTTTCATTTTTTTCCCTTTTTTGATCCAGACTGCAGCTAATACCCTTTTTGGCATTTGTCTCCCACCAACAGCTTGATAAAGGTGAATCTAGGTGGTATTAGCAGTTTAGGGCTCAGAAAGGATGTCATGGTTGTATCGATCTGAGAAAAATAGGAATCAAGCTGCAGCAATATGACTGAAATATTGTAAAAGTGGTGTCAAACCCTTTTGAATAAATAAATCCTTTTTACCCAACATAGTATTATAGAGGATATAATAATTTTTAAGAAAGTTGATTTTCTTTTGATATTTCTTTTGAATTATCAATCATCATATGATACAAGTTTTGAGCTATGTGCATGCTTCTGTAATTACAGAAGTGATTTGTGCTTGAGTTACAGATACAGCTAGTCCGCAGGGTTTTCGTTTGACCCGAGACCTCGGGTTTTGACGCACAGAAATTCAGAGAGAAGCAATTTTGACGCTCGAAAATTTGTCACTGCGCGTCATTTGAATTATTATCCTATATATTATTGCTGCATATTGTCCACATTGTACCTCTATGTACTTGGATGAAAATGAAAGATATGTTCTGTTCAGTTCTGTTCTGAGTGACTCTCGAAAATCAGCAGCCATGCGTCAAGGGTCATCATAAGTGCGCCAAATTATTGGAAAATGGTTAATTGATACTGAAAATATACACCCACATCGTGCATAACACCTAGCTTGATCGGTAATTAACTCTCTTGAGTGATTGACATGCATCAGCCAGCCTAGTTCACAGGTATTTGACACCTGTGAAATTAATGTTAAAACCCTTTTTCAGAGTTTTGATCCTCCACAAATATACTTATTTGCTATTACTTTTATCAAAAACCCCACAAAATATAAAGAAGCAAAATGAAATGAAAAAAATGATTGTTAAGAAATGTCATGGGTTTTCATGGATAAAATCGGCACTTTTTTTAATGAAAAATAAGAATAATTTGATCTTCTTAGTACTCTTGAGAGTTTCTGATTCAAACTTGAAAAATACCAAGCTTTCCCTAAAATTTATCTTTTATTGAAAAAAGAATACTGTCAGATTGGAGAAGAACAGAGTTTATTCTGAGGAACCATTGCCAAAAAATCTCAACATTTAAATGTTGGTGTTTTATTTTAACTATTATAATACATGTACTTTCTAAATTACTACGGGGGTGTAACCACATTTTGACTCTTGGGATTTCAATTTTGACTCATGAAAATGTTGGCCCAAAAGTCAATGACTCTTGACTTAAGTGAAAACCCTGCAGTCCACACACACACACACAATTTATCTGATACAGTTCTAGTTACGAAAAAGTCTGTATTGATGCATGTCAAGGAAAGGGTTCAGAAAAACAATATGAAAAATGCAGAAATTGTGTGTTACAAGCAATTTCTGTATTTTCCATATTGTTTTCTACCCAGACAATATATTTGAAATTCTATATGCTTCAGGGAAACCAAAACTGGCTTCATTTGTTTTCAACTTCAATATTAGAAATATATAATGAGTTGCATTTTCATAGTTGTAACAGAATTGGTCAAGTGACAATTGTATAAAATGATCCATTACCTTTTATTGTAGAAGTTAGAATGGACTTATATTGGAGCCGTGTTCCTGGGTTTCCCAGGAAACTTTACTGGCCTGTTAGAGTTATGAGCTGGGATGGCCTAAAAGTAAAGGTTCTTTGCAAGACGGACAATGCAGTGTAAGTAAAAATTAGTAAAATTTATTATTTTTTTTAGCTCAATTCACTTCCTGAAGACCTTTATCATCATATTTTCTCAACTCAGCTATCATAATTTTGAAGTTTTCTCATAAAAAGACATGGCTGAAGAACATGTCCCTTAGTGCAGTCAGCATAGCTAATGTCTGCACATAATCATCAAAGAAAATTACCTGTTACATGTATTTTTCACTAAACCATTTGTTGGGGTCCGGGAATCGATCCCTGGTCGCGGCAAATATTCTGTCCGACATTTGTCTCTCACCAATTGGTGGATAATTGTAAACCTAAGTGGGATAGCAGCTGGAGGCTAGGAAAGGATGTAGTGGTAGTACTAGTGTGAGAAATACCAGGAATCCATTGTTAGGTGCTCCAGCCGCTCTGATTTGACTGAAATACTGTTAAAAAGAGGCGGAGCATGGTCTTGGTTTCATTGGATGGGAGGTTCATTCCCTACTGTTACCAACATTCTTTGAAACACTTGTCTTTCGCCGATGGCTGTATAATCACCATTGTTGAATGAGCAGCAGGAGTCTTGGATAAGATGTAAAAGTACTGTGTAATCCTCTTAATTGCAGCCAAGATAGCAATTTACTTCATGGTTATGTGCTACAGCCTCCATGATAGAACTGAAATACTGTTTAAAATGTGGAGCTCTGTAGTCTATGGTATGATGAGGAACTCAGGATCGGAGGATCCCAGGTTCAAATCCCGCTTGGATCATGGGAATTTTTAAGATCAAAAATCTTGCTCCATATTGCTCATCTCCACCCAGGTTTCCAAATGGTTACCTGTTAGGGTTGTAATTCAATGTGCTGTGGCTGCCATGGGTGACGCATGTGAACAGCCGACTTGCAATTAAATGATCAGGGTGAGAGGGTAAAATGGTGTAATTACGCAAGGCGTAGAAAAAGACTTTAAACCCAAAACTTTAAAAATGTTGATAAACCCTATACAAACAGGTTGACAAAAGGGTAAATTTTTATCTACGGGTGCATAAATAAATCTTACAAAGTTAAGTAGTACTGTTTGCAAAAACCTACTCACTTTCATATATAAAACATAGTACATGTATAGGAACATATTTAATAATTACAATACACAATTTAGATAAAGGGAAGTTTCAAGCATTCAGTTTCATTCATCTATCTTGAACTTTAATCAATATACTAAAAGCATCCAAGAAGCCAGCAGGAATTCTTCAAAAATTAAACATAATGACTGTCATTCAGTATCTTAATCTTCTGCTAGTGCAAGGCAGTAGTGAGCAGTTAAGTTTGTAACAGTATCCTCTTTCCATGAGGTGTTTATTCAAAGAGGAGTGCATGAATTGAATAGAAAAACCACACCTTCATTTTTATAACCAAAATTATTAAGTTACTAAATGTTTCAAATATGTTACATTCAATTACAAGACAAAACTGGATTTCTTTTCTCAAGATTTTTCATCTTATATGATGCTGCATGGATGTGTATGCATGCTGAGCTAATGAGTAGAATTTCCCATGCATTACTTATATGTATATATATATATATAATTGCATATGTGCAGTAAAGGGTATTATTGAGTTTGTTTGCACATTTTTGTATTTACAAATTTTCAGCATCAGTGTTTCCAGAGATGGGTTAATATCATTCCCAGGACCATTAGAAAAACTCAAACAAATAGGAATAGGTATAATTACTGTTCTGATTGGATTTTTCATGTTAAAGATTACAGTTACGTGTTCATAGTTTATCTCTTGATATTCAGTACCTATTCCATTTAACCCATTCCAACACAATTAAATTCTAAACCAGTCCAAATTAAAGAAGTTGCAGAGGACAAGTTAAGGTCGAAGGAACCCTATGGAAATCTATGTCTTTTGGAGTGAAAAACATTGTGGATAATGAGCAATTTCCTCATTATCCACAATGTTTTTTTTAAAGCTTTTCTATTGAAGGGCATTTAAGCGTCATTGTGTGGTAATGGGTCAAGCCTGTTTTTGTTAATTAAACATGTATATCATGAGAGATAAGTTATTTTAACACTTTCAAATCCAAGTCCAGCTTTAGAATATCTAATATTACTATCTAAAATGATTTTGATAAGCCCATGTTGACCATGAAGGCAATTTTTATTTCAGCTTGAGAGTACTGGAAAATTAAATGCACCTCTTTGTGTTTAAATGAAATCATCCTTTACTTAAGCTGTATCTAAATAATTGTATATAAATTGAATAGAAACACAGTACTCCAGTACATGGATGTTAAATCTGGAAAGTAAAAAAAAAAAAAATCTAATCCTTTCTTACAGCTTTCTTTTTACATTGTAAAAGTACATGACATCAGATTTTGAACAAGTTTTTGTGTTTCAATTCATGTTTTTGTTTTTATTTGATTATTTCAAAGCTAAGAGTAAAGATTGACATGGGTTCAGTTGAAAGATCTAGGGATACATTGAAAAATTCTGTTGAAGGGCTACAAAGTAAAAAGAATGGATTCCCTGTATGTTTTGGTATTTATATTTGTTTTTGACCTCTAACTCTATTCAAGGCATTTTCAGTTTACACAAAGCAAAATGGTAAAAATAAACTGCTGACAGTGACAAAATCATTTTGTAATTTAAAAAAAAAAAAATATTTAAAATTGTGCCTGGATGAACTTCCTTTGTTTAAACTGTTGATCCTTTAGTGATAAAAAGCTGCTCTTAAATCCATTCCCACTCAATCACACTTTTTGACGCCTGCAAAAAATACAGCCTACATAATGTTTAGGAAAATGAAAAAATTGCTTAATCTTTACCCTGATACAAGCAATTTCTGCAATATCTACAATATTTTCTACATCAGATGTAAAATTTCATCACCCAAAATTGTTGTTTACAACATCTTTGATTTTGAACCAGTCTGAAATTTCTTCCATTTCCTAAATGTTTACTGTTATGGGTTATCAAATCTTGTTATGGGTTATCAAATCTTCTGTTAATTTGTTTTGAACATGTGTCAAAATTGAAGAGGCCAAACAGTGATTACAAAAATATTGGGGGTTGGGGAACAAGAAAATAATTATGTGAAAAGAGAGTAAGTGTGCTCTATCTTATTAGATAAATTACTTTGTTAGAAATTAATAATAAGAAGCATACAACGTTCAGTAAACTGAAAGTACTTGATCTCTTGCTATAAAGTTTAACAAAGCTGCTTAAAATGATAATCTCAATAATTTTTGTAATCAAAATCTGTAGTAGAGCAGCGTTGACTATATTAGACCACCGACAAAGGTAGAGGCACATAATCGGCAAGACAGAAATACATTTTTTTGCGTTTGGAATAGGGGTGAAATGCTTCGACAAACGTGTGTATCGAAGTTCGTTTTTCAGGCATTCTCCGCGAAGGGGATTTTTCTATAAAATTAACATCCAGTAGGTGTACGCTTGATTTAAATAAAAATCAAAGATTGATATCAAGTGCGGTGACTGATGCCCGCTTCGCTTAAATTATGTCATCTCAAGGCCATTTTTTCGCTAATATTCGATCCGCACGTATTTTCAAACCGGAAATATTTATGGAATATAACGAACGATTTCATTGGCTTTTTTTAGTCTTGGGAACAAACCAAATTGCGCGTTTAATTGCAAAGTGTTTACAAAATGGCGGACAATCAGTACAAACGTGACTGATAGAAATGCTAATCAGGAGGGTTTTTACACTCAGATTTATTGCTGAGATGTTAGATAGATTGAATTTAAATAGATTATCATGGATAAAATTTCATCTTGATTTGCAAAGTAAGACTGACGACAACTTCGCTTTATCTTGGAATGATTTTTGCCACCTCTACTTTGACGCTTCTTTCGATTTATAACAGCGCCCCATTGAAAAATTTTAGGGCCAAATCCAATCAGTGTTGAAATCAATATGGTCTCGTCTTTAAAATGTTGATGTGCTTTTTATCATTTGAAAATTTAATAATAATTTGTTAAACCTAAAGGCCGGAAATTAATGGAAGTGAAATAGCCAATATAATTAGAGGTTATTTAACAAAATGCGTTCTAATCGCAAGATCTGCATGCATAAGCAAAACAGAGGTGCCATAAGGGTTGGATGATATTGCCTGTTGGAATCAGTATGTTTACATATTTTTATTGAAGTCAGGATACTGACTGTATCAATCTCCTGAATTCGCTCTTTGCTTTTAGGAACCTGACAATGACCTGAAAATTTTTTGCTTGCTTGTGAATTGATTCATAATTTCTTGTAGTATAATATCTGAAAATGTAAGCCCATTCATTAAGAATGACTGCGAAAAGCCTAATCACTGAATGTGCACAGTGATTAATTTTGACACCTTAATTATTGTCACTGTGTGTCATACTGACTCTTGAAAATTTTCAGTCGTGCACCAACGGTCATCATAAGTGTGCTATATTATTGGAAAATGGGATATGGATTCGAACACAACAAAAGTTAGCGGAACACGCTTCAATTTCTCTTCACAATCTTTTCACCGTTTTTAACCAACTAGATTTAAGTATTAATACAAAATGTAAGTTATTTGACAATTTACTAGGACCCGTTTTAAATTATGGTGCAGAAATATTTGGATATCAAGATTGTAAAAGCATTGAAGTTATCCATTGTAAATTTATTAGAAAAATACTGTGTTCGTAGATGCACTTATCTTGAAGGCCTATATTGCGAGCTAGGGCGCTATCCAATGCAAATACAACGAAAACTTATAATGTTGAAATATTGGTTGAAACTTATTAATTCAAATGAGAATAGTATAATCAAATTAATTTACAAAATGCTAAGAACTGATACAGAGAACAATAATACATTGAACAAACTGAATTTGGGCTTCATACATAAAATCAATTCTAGATGAATGTGGCTTATCAAATCTGTGGATTAATCAGAATAATACCCCATCAAATTTCAATATCATTAAACGAAGAATACTTGACTCCTATATTCAAACAATGCACTACAAAATAAATGATTCAAGTTGACTAGAATTTTATAGTAAATATAAAGATCTCTTGGAGTTTGAGCCATACTTAGAAAAGATAAATACAGTCAAAACTGTGTTAGCGGTCACCTGAGAATAGCGGTCAATCTGCGTATAACGGCCATCCTAGGTCCGCCCGTGCAAATTGCTATTTAAAATTACTGTGAATAGCGGTAATCTGTCGTATGTGGCCAGCGGACACCTTTAATTGTCCAATTTGCACTTCATGTATATCCCTTTAAACGGTCACGCGACCCGACTAACTGCTGACAGGTGTCAAGTAAAAAATCAATAATGCTAATCTTGTGCATAAACTTTTCAACACGTGAGATATTATGAACACGTCACTTAAAGGTGTACTCTATGAACGTGTGTTTGGTTGAATGCAATAAGTGCCGAGTTATGTTGATTATAATAAATCGAATTCGATGGATTTGATAAGAAGTCTATTTACATATCCAGTTTGTAAGGTTAACACACAGCAAAATTTTAGATTTGTCCAAAGAAGTTGTAGACGTTTTAACTGAATAATAATCGTCTTTTGCGGCAGAAGTATTCTGGATAATGCTACTTCTTCATTTCCCACAATGTTTTCAAAAGCTTTTTTCAGGGGCGTAAAAAAGCGGGATCGCGTTGGAATGGGTGCGGGACTTGATCCGAATATTCTTTCCAAGCGGTTCATAGAAATTATATACCGGTATTTAGGAAACATACGGTCATAATAGAGTATTTAAAATATATTTTTCGGCGAACTTTCGAAAAAAATATTCAACAGAATGTCAGTCTCGATCATAAGTAGTTCGACGTTTTATCTTACAACGAATTACTGTACACCGACCGTAGTGCCTAGTAAATGTATTACTCTAGACGAACATGTCAATGTTCTTCAGTTTCTTGATCGCGGTCGGTAGTCGCTTCCGAGTTTGGGTTGTGCAAATTAAAAAATGAATGGAAAAACTTTTTTAAGAATACATGAATATTGGTACACGTGTTAACTATTTTTTGTTAATTAAAACAATCGTCTTTCTTTATTTTGTACATTTTATGTGCCCATTCTCATAAGGAGACGCATCATTGTATCATGACTACCTTATGATACCTTATTAACCCCCCCCCCCAAAAAAAAAACAACAACAATAAAAAAAAAAAACCTGATCTGTGTTAAGCAGCCAACTGTCGTATGTGGCCAGTTTTGATCTGTCCCTTGGCTGGCTGCATACGACAGGTTCGACTTTAATGCAAAACATAGAAAAGCATTGTCCCAATTTAGACCATCATCTCACGATCTTTTAATCGAACGGGGTAGACATCTAAACATTCAAAAAAACAATGTATCTGTAAACATTGCAATATGAATAAAATCAAAAATGAGTACCATTTCCTACTAGTATGTCCATATTATGATAGATTAAGAATAGAACTTTTCAGTAAATATTTTTGCAGATGGCCAACTTTACATAAATTAAAAAACATTATGGCATCAAAGACACTATTGACACTTCAAAATTTAGCAAAATTCATATACTCAGCTTTTAAAATAAGACCCCACTATTAATAGAATTTGCTGAAAAATAAAATTTAAGTATTGTTTATACCATTATTTTACAAAGAATAATCAGTCTTGAAAACTTAATATGTTTGTTTTCTCCATGCATGTGTTAGTTTTTGTTATTATGTACATCAGCTATGAATTTGTAATTTTAGGCTGAATAAAATTGAGTTGAGTTTTATTGAATTATGAAAATATAAACCCCATCATGGATAACAACAATGTTGATTGGTAAATAACACTGTCAAGTGATGGACATGCATCGGCGATCATAATTGACAGGTACTGATACTTGTCACCTGTGAAATTATTTGTTGAAACCCTTAAGCATAGTTCTCATCCTACTTACTTATTTGCTAATACTTTTATAGAAAACCTCACTAAATATCAAGAAGTAAAATAAAATAGAAGAAAATGTTGCTCAAGAAATGTCATGGTTTTTTGTGGATAAAATCGGCACTTCTTTTATGAAAAATAAGAATAATTTGATACTCTTATTACCCTTGAGATTTTAAAAAACTGATTCAAACACTTAATATGTGCATAAATACTAAACTCTCTCTTAAATTTATCTTGTTTTGAAAATAGAATACTATCAGTTTGGGAGAAATTTTCCAAGCTGAGAAAGAGTTTTTTTCTGAGTCACCGTTTGCCCCCCCCCCCCCAATATATAAAAAACACTTGAAAAAAAAAATTATATGTTATTATTTTTATGTAAATAAAACCTTGGAGGACCAAAGAGGGTGGTGGCATATTGCATTTTGACTCTTTGGATTTCAATTTTGGCCCAAGGGTCAACAACTCTTTACTTTTGGGTACAATTGAAAACCCTGGGATTATGATGTACATCAAAGAGACCAATGAGACAGACTACAGATTATGAACCTATTGCTCTGTTTTCCCACGGGTAGAAATTTGTACACATAACTTGTTTGTATTGGTCTATTCTCAATTTATTGAATTAATTAGATTTATAATCTCTTCCCCTGAAGCAAGTTTTTTCCAGTTGTTATTGGCTGAACTTGATTATAGTGCTGCAATAGGGAACTTAATAACAGGGTAACAGTGTCTTCTTATCAAAATTTAGTTGATTATTTGACTTGATCTTGAGACAGCTTGGCCTTCTTGTGTCTGGCCGTATTGGGCTTTTTTGGGAATTAGTATTTAAAATATTATTTTCATTTTCAGGTATTCTAAAGAAACGAAAGCAACTGCAGACACTGAAGACTTTTGAAGAGGACTTAAAATGGGCTTGCAAAAAAAATGCTTCCATAGGTAAGATTTCTGATTATTTAAAGGGTAATTAACGCATTACAACACATGGCTTTTTGACACCATTATGAATATCCTCTGACAAAACATTGTTTGAAAAGGAGTTTTATAAGCAATTTCAGTCATATCGTGGAGGCTGGAGCACCTAACCATGGATTCCTGGTATTTCTCACATCAGTACTACCACAACATCCTCTCTGAGCCCCCAGCTGCTCATCCCACTCAGGTTATGGTTATCCACCCATTGGTGAGAGACAACTGTCGGAGAAGATATTCGCCGCGGCCAGGAATCGAACCCGGGACCCTGAGGTTTGAAGTCCTACACGCTACCACTGTGCTATGGTTGCGGCCTTAGATAAGACTAGGGGAATGTTTAGTATTCATGCACATACCAGGTGTTTGAATCAGTTTAGAAAATTTTAAGAGTACAGATTTCAACCAAACTTTGCAGGAAGCATCTCCATGAGAAGGCGCTTTAGATTTGTACAAGTCATTGAGTTATCTCCCCTTGGTTCTCCATGAGGGCAAAGAAGGTTACACCTTTGAAAATCTTTTTGTCATGAACTGGCTGTTAGATTGGATTCACATTTTGTATATTGGGTCTTTAGGGCAAAGACTATTAAGTTTGTATAAGAAAATAAATATGTCAAGAAATGACCACACTAAGGGGTGTAGGATGGCAAAGATGTGAGGGGTATACACTTACATACTGACAACTTTAAAAATCACTTACTACCAAACCAAAAGACATGATTTCCTAGGGTCATAATAAGCCCGTTCCCAGATGTCACAAGTTTAACAAGACTTATAGTGAAAAATTTAAAAATCTTCTCCAAAGGGGGGGGGTGGCTTCAGCTTTGATATTTTGTATGTAGTATCAGATAGTGGACCTCTATGAAGATTGTATAAGTTATAGCCCAAAGGGTCACAAGTTTATTATAGGCTTAGATGGTGAAAAATTTAAAAAAAATTCTTTTCAGAAACAGAAAGGCTTGGTATTAAATTTGGTATTGAGCATCTTCTGGTGCACTTCTATGAAGATAGTATCAATTATGGCCCCATGGTCATAATTAGCCAGTTCCAAGACATCACAAGTTTTACATATAATTTATATAGTGAACCTTAAAAATCTTATTCTCCCAAAGTGGAAGGCCTAGAACTTTGATATTTGGTATACAGAATCAATGCATGGACTTCTATCAAGATTGTAAAAATTATGGCCCCTAAGGTGGAATTGTTGTTTGAGATCTTTAATACTAATTGTGACTGAAAAAATCTCCTTTCTGAAAATAAAAAGGTGCTGTTTTATTCCAACAGTACATGGGTGATTTGTTATTTTGTTCATATTTTTTTGCCACCGCATAGATAGATCTGGCGCATATAGTTATTTTCCTGTCAGTTTGTCTGTTTGTCTGACCAAAAAACTTAAACATTGGCTATAACTTTGAATGGTGATAGAGCCTTCATATTTCACATGTGTAATCATTGTGACAAGAGCTTTCTCTTGGTACCAACTTCAAGGTCATCAGTCAAGGTCAAGGTCATTTTTCAAGATTAAATTTATTAACAATGGTCATAAGTTTTAAATGGTAAGTGATATAGCTTTTATATTTCACATGAGTATTGCTTCTGGCATGGCCTTACAATTGATAACAAAGTCAAGGTCACCTATCAAGGTCTAATTCTCAAGGTCATTTTGAGGTCACCTGACCAAAGGTCATGGTGATCTATTGCGATCGTGTTTTATCTGTCGTTGTGTGTTACTTGCGTTAATTTTTTACAGTTTCGACTTCTTCTTAAAAACCCTTTGATGGATTTCAACAAAAACTTGGCAGGAAGCATCCTTATGGGAAGGCCCTTCAGATTTGTACATGTCATGGAGTTATCTCCCCTTGGGGCTCCATAAGGGGCCAAAAAGGGTACATCTTTAAAAATCTTCTTGTCATGAACAGGCTGTCAGATTAGATTCACATTTGGTATTTAGAGTCTCTAGGGCAAAGACTATCAAGTTTGTACAAGAAAAAAAAATCTGTCAAGAAATGGCCGTGCTGGGGGGGGAGGCGGCAAAGGTGGGTAGGGTACATAAGCTTAAAGCGTGACGACTTTGAAAAATAAAAATCTACCAAACCAAATGACCTACAGCTCTGATATTTGGTATGTGGCATCATCTAGTTTACCTCTATCAATATTGTATGAATCATAACCAAAGGGTCAAAATTAGCCCGTTCCTGGACGTCACAAGTTTGGCATAGGCTTATATAGTGAAAATTTCAAACATCTTTTTCTGCCAAACTAGAGGGCCTAGAGGTTTTATATTTGTTATGTAGCATCATCTGGTGAATTTCTATCAAGATTGTATAAATCATGGCCCAAGAGACAGAACTAGCCCATTCCTAGACGTCACAAGTTTCGCAAAGGGCTTATACTGTGAAATTTGTAAAAATGTAGGGCCTAGAACTTTGATATTTGTTATACAGCATCATTTGGTGGACCTCTATCAAGATTGTACAAATTATTGCCTCAGGATTAGAATTAGCCCATTCCCGGATGTCAAAAATTTAACAAAGGCTTATAATGTGAAATTCGTAAAAATCTTCTCTCGAACAGGAGAGCCTAGAACTTTGATATTTGGTATACAGCATCGTCTCTTGGACCTCTATCAAGATTATACAATTATTGCCTCAGGATGAAAATCAGCCCATTCCTGGATGTCACAAATCTAATATAGGCTTACATAGTCAAAACTTTCAAAATCTTCATTTCTCAAACAGATAGGCCTAGAGCTTTGATATTTGGTATGTAGCATCATCAGGTGGAAGGTATAAATTATGGCCAGACGTAATGAATTTTACATTTTGCTTACATGATGAAAATTTAAAACTCTTCTTCTCCCAAACTAAAAGGCTTAGAGCTTTGATATTTAGTATGTAGCATAATTTGGTGGACTTTTCTTGTTTTTGTGCTCCTTGAACTCAGATGAATTGTTTTTTATTTACTCCTGATTTTCACATTCATGTGTCAAACCTAAGGGTACGAAATAATGGTACAAGTATCTGCGGGTGCAATGGTGTTTAACAAACTTTAATTTTTTTGTAGTAGAGGCAGGTCAAGAGAGTGGAAATAAGGACGAAAGTGAAGAGGTTTCTGAAAATGAAGATCCAAAACTAGATTATCGAGAAGAGGATGGACTCAAAAAGTTAACTGGGCCTGAGGATCCAAACAAAGATGAACTAGATGGAGATGAAATAGAAAAGTTTAATCAGTCTGAAGATCCAAAACAAGATGATTTAGAAGGAGATGAAATTGATAAGTTAATGCAACCAAAACATCCAAAACAAGATCATCTGAATCAATATGAAAAAGAAAAGTTCACTCAACCTGTAGATCCAAAACAAGTTGATTTAGAAGCAGATGGACTCAAAAAATGTTGGCCTGAAGGTCAAAAACATGATGAACTAGATGGAGATGAAAATGAAAAGGTAACTCAGTCTGAAGATCCAAAACAAGATGAACTAGATGGAGATGAAACTGAAAAGTTTCCTTGGTCTGAAGATCAAAAAATACATGTTGTAGATAGGGATGGACTTGAAAAGTTTGTGGATGACCTAGATGGGTGTGAGAATGAAAAAGTTGCCGAATCTAAAGATCAAAATGCATATTGTGTACATGAAGGTGCAAAGGAGGAATTGTGGATACCTGAAGATCCAAAACTAGATGGTGTAGATGAGGATGAAAGTGAAGGGGCCTCTCAAGTTAAAAGACCCAAAAAGGAAAACAAATGTAACTATGGTAAATGACCCTATTTTTATTTATAGAGTATCACTGAAACTTCTCCATACTAAAATCCCAAATCCATTTGAAGTCTATACAACAGTCTTGGAAGAGCCATTGTTATAACCCTGGATGCGTGCATCTACATGGTCTAACTTAAGTTAAAAGTTTCTCTTTATGACTAGTGCTAGGGGCTAATATTTCACCGTGCACTCTGTAGGTTATTGGCTTTCATTGATTCCTGGTATATCTTGCACAACTACCACAAGTACGTCCTTTCTTAGCCTCCAGCTGCTTTCCCATTTAGGTTTGCATTTATCCACCCAATGGTGAGACACAAAGGATTTGTGCTGATGCTGGATATTGAACCCATGACACTCCCTGATTGAAGATTGGGAGTCTGATGTGCTACCAACTGCGCTATGATGGAACTAGCTTTCATATTCATTCTTCATGAGAGACTTTCATTTGAGACAGACATTGACCATGTGACTGACACTACCCTACATAGAAAACTAAAACCCAAAGATATTATCTTTATATATCTTAGTCATTTATCATCATAGATATCTTCGCTCATATTTTTCACATGCATTCATCAGGGGATTGGGAAATAACCTTGGCTCTGGGATCATATACCCCTAACCTTAATTCAATTGTAAAAAGCATAAAAAAGGAACACTGTGTTGTCTGTTGATGACTGTTGTTTTTAGAATTCTATTTTCATCAAACCATTTTAGCTGGGTTTGCTTTGTAAAAAAAGGAAAATTAGTCTGTCATTGTCAGTGTAGGTGTAGCCTGTCATTGTAGGTGTAGTTGAATATGTTGGTGTGGGCAGAGTGACAAACTTAAATCTGGGTAATGTCTGTTATAATTAAAGGTATTTTCCTGAAATGTTACATGTATGTTCACTATCAAAAGAGTTGTCAGGTAAATAATTAGAAGGGATTATTGTCAAGCTCATTTGCTATGAGTAACATACAGGTGTCTCTTTCATAAGTCTGTGTATGTACATTAGTGCATCACTTGTTCATGAAATTTTGATTTGCAAAAAATGTGGCTTTAACCCATTCCAACTCAAGCCCTCCTTTTTACGCCCCACAAGAAAAAAGCTTTAGAAAACATTGTGGACAATGAAGAAATTGCTTGTAACAAGCAATTTCTTCATTATCCACAATATTTTCTATCCCAAAAGAAGAAAAAAAAAAATTTCCATCAACTTGAAATTGTGTCTGCAACTTCTTTCAATTTGGACCAGTCTAAAATTTTCTTGTGTTGGAATGGGTTAAAGGGCCTGATTTAGAGCAATAATGAAATTAAAATCATCTGCGTGGCAGATAGGGCTCAGAGCTTAGTTCAAATCATTCTCAGTTGAGCGATTTAGCGTAATTTTTGTCCTCATATATACCACATCCAGCACTTGCAGCTGAGCTGTGGCACTAAAATAATGCTATTGTCCAATTTTAATTTAACTCTTTCCTGTTTCTTGATATATTAGACTGGCCCAATTTGAAAGACGTTGCCAACAACAAAGCTGAGTGCATTTAGAAACATAGCCATCCTATATTGTAGAAAAAATTGTTATGAAAGAGGAAATTGCTTGAAACAAGCAATTTCTTCTTTATTCACATCATTTCCTTGAGTATAAAATTGCATGGAAGTTAAAACCAAAACCAGGGATTGTACAGGAAAGGGTTAAATTCACTTTCTAGCACCAATTATTCAAGGGTGCCAATGGCATCTGATAAAGCTGCATTTCTTTTAACATGTCGTAATGGTCAAGTATGCATAGAAGACTTAGAAGCTGTTGATGGCTAAGGACAAAACCACATGATAGACTTATGATTCATATTTGCCTGACTTTTAAAATGAGACTCTTGCACTTGCAACATAGGATTGTGAAACGAAATAACTATAAAATTCTATCAATCTTTAAGTCAGTTGGTTGTTCCTTATGAATGTATTGCTTACATTTTGTAAACAGATTTTTGTTGCTTTTCAGTTGAGGAACATGTTCTTATTTCTTCTGATACTGATGAAGATATGGATTATGATAGCGACAAAGGTGATCCTGATTGGGTTACAGAACATCCTGGGTCCGAATCTGAAATGGAAGATGATTTTGTTGTACCCGATTCTGAAGGTTTGTTTGATTCATCATTTAGAGATCATTATCCCTGGTCATACAGAATAAATTTATTGTTTAGAAATGCCTTAAGATCACAGGAATGAAAGCACAGAAACCCTTAATTGTGGGTCAATATTTGTTTTGATGTATGATTTTATAAACAACTCTGACTGAAATAAGTCAAACTGGTGGTGTAGACTAAGACCAGACTGCAAAGGGTAATAGTTAGCCAGTTCCCAGACATCACAAGTTTTACATATGGCCTATGGCCATAGCCATAGCGCAGTGGTAGTGCGTAGGACTCCTAACCACAGGGGCTTTGGTTCAATTCCTGGCCGCAAGGAATATTCTCTCCGACATAGGTCTCCCACAAATGGGTTGATAATTGTAAACCTACGTGGAATGTGCAGTTGGGGGCTCTGAAGGGATAATGTGATAGTACTGGTGTGAGAAATACCAGGAGTCTGTGGTTAGGTGCTCCAGCCTTAACAATATGACTGAAATACAGTTAAAAGAGGCATTAAACCTGATTTAATCAACCAACCAACATATGGCTTATATAGTGAAACTTAAGAAATCTTCTTCTCCAAAAGAGGAAGGCCTAGAGCTTTAATATTTGGTATACAGAATCATCATGGTGACTTTTATCAAGATGGTATAAATTATGGCCCCAGGGTCAAACTTAGCTTGTTTCCATACATCATAAGTTAACATAGGCTTATATAGTGGGAATTTTAAAAATTTTCTAAAGGATATCTGATGTGTAGTATCATCTTATTGACCTCTATCAAGATGGTATGAATTATGGGCCTAGGGTTAATTATCCAATGCCTGTACATCACAAGTTTTACTTAGGGCTGTTTTGTGAAAACTTTGAAAATCTTCTTTGATATTTGGTACACAGAATTATCTCGTGGATAGGGGTGACTATTGGGGCCAAAAAAGTTATCACGATAGTAAAAGTACTATTGCATAGCATTGCAATAGTTATATAGTCACAATAGGTTTTTTTTATTTCAAAAACAACAACATAATCTTGTTTTTTAATTTTGAATCATGTTTGATCAAGGATTTATGAAAGTAACACTCATCATAGACGTGCTGAACTGCTGTAAAGAGATTAATAACTTAGTAAGTCTAGAGTTTTTCATTTCACAGATTTCATACTGTCATATTAAATGCAAAATGTTTCAGCCTATTTGAAGTGCAAATAAATGTCTCTCACACTGCACTCTAAGGATAATGATAATCTTGCCCAAGCAATGAGTAACTTACTATTTAAAATCAGTTTTAAAGTAAAATAGCCGGTACTTTCTAACTGCCAATGGTCTAGCTAGTTGCTACATTAAAAACAGCCCAATAAACTTAATAACATTTGAAATTAATCACTTATTCTGATTATCATTTAAGTTTTTACTCCATCCCTGGTGAGTTGTGACCCTAACTAAAATGATAACTTTGATGGAAAAGAAGAAAATACTTGTGACCAGCATTATCTCCTTGACTCTCAAATAATTTCTGAGAATATTTTATTGTTTCCCGTTCTTTTTCAAAAAAATAAATTTTATCTACTTTGGGGCCTCAAAGGAGTTGTATACCATGATTTAATCCATTACCAGATGGCAAAATTTTGGACTGGTCCAATTGAAAGGGGTTGCAGGCGACAATTTAAAGTTTATCAAATTTTGGATTTTTTCTGGGAAGAAAACATTGTGGAAAATGAAGAAATTGCTTGTTACAAGCAATTTCTTCATTTTCCACATTGTTTTTCCAAAGCTCTTTTTGATAGGGGCGTCTAAAAGCGTCGCTGAGTGGGAATGGGTTAAGCTTTTTTAAATATTCCCTAAAGCCTTCATTTTTAACATCACTAAATGGTCTCAAGTCTTTCACAATAAGCTTTAAGATTCAATGGAAAAAAAATCGGCCCTTTGAGTGAAAGCTGGTACTTTATTATTTTTGCCTGGATCTATTCACATCTGATGAACTGTGGGTTTTGAAACTAAAACTCAGGGTGTATCCTCATCAAATGGTCGTTTAAATTGAGTTGTTGTCACTTTTACATAAATCAAAACAGTTTGCAGGTTAGCGTAGTTCGAAAACTTCTTATGTTTCTTTTACAAGGCCAAAATGCTGCCAAATTGCCAAGTGAGCATTTTTATTTTCGACGAGTTTGAAATCACCGCTATGTTCAGTCATGTTGATTACTTTTGCAATGACGAGTAATTGACCAAATTAGTGTTGTCCCTCTAGGTAGAATTGATTTGATCCCATTAATAGAGGCACTTGAAAATGAAGAGAAGATACAATACTCAAACGGTTACGGAACATGGATGATAGTCACTAATTTTAGATATACTTTCATTTTTAAGAAAACTATTGTTAACAATGGATAGTAAGAGGAACTATCGCTATATTAATCGACTTGAAAAAAAATCTACCAACATATTGGTATCGCAAGGTAAACTATTACAATACAGCTATAAGTCAACCTATCCTTCTACCACTACTCAATTTCGTAATAGTCTGGTATGAACTGTAGGACCAAATGGTTCTCTTGTTTCAATCTATTGTCCATTCTTAAAATTTGGCCTAAAATTGTTCACTATCAATTTTCTGCAACTTTGCTAAGGACTCAATCTGCATTATATATTATGAGGAATTTCTCGAAGGGGACTTATGCTTAAAAAATCAGCTTATTAATGATTTTTGTTATTGGTAATTTCAGGAGAAAACAGTGACATGTCGGAAACTTGGCCAGTACTTGCTCACCTACCAGTAGAGTTAACTGATGAGGGTGATGTTTCAAGCACTACAAATTTTGACAAGGAAGACAATGAAATTATAAAGGACAGAAATGTTCCTGACATATATTCCCGCAAAATTGTGAAAAATGACACCTTTAATAACAAAAAGAAAAAAACTGACAGAACACAGAATTCCAGACATTCATGTAAATTTTGTGGTAAATGTTTGAGCCACATTCAGGACCACGTAAGACGAAGACATAGTGACAGGGAGGAAGTTACAGCAATTGAAAAATGTAAAGATCCACAAATGAGGGAAATATTGAAAGACTAATTGAGATTTGATGGTGACCATCTTCACAATAAAGAAGTAGTCAAAAAACAAGCAGGAGAATTGATACTTTATAGGAGACCAGATGAAGAATTTGACCATACTCAATTCGGACCCTGCTCTGTATGTAAAGCCTGGATGCTGAAAACCTCTCTTGTTAAACACATGAAGTCTTGTAATGGTGGTACAAAAAATATCATTAAAAGGAAAAGATACCTAATAGCAATGTCTGATGTTACCAAAGGGTTAGCACGCCAGCATACTAGAGTAGACCAAATGCTAGTAAATGAAGTGTTTACAATTATGACAATGGATGAAGTTGGTTTAGTTGCAAAGGAGGATGAACTGATATGTAAGCTTGGTGATCATTGGCTAAAATCCTGTATTGATAATAGAAAGAAGAGAAGTTATTGGGCCTCGCAGCATATGAGGTTAATGGCTAAATTATTGATTTCTGTACGAGATATGGAAAATAACAATGGACTGACCATGTGGGATATATTGAGACCCAGTTTTTTCGAAAGTTTGGTTAAAGCAGCATTAAATGTGTCTCTGCCTGATATGGATGATATTGAGGAATTAAAAAGCCCGACAAATGTTATTAAGTTAAACCATGACTTGATAAGAATGGGAGGCTTTAAGGCATCAAAATCGTGTGAGATGTATGATAAAACTGAGGATGGTGAATGGAAAAAATGTAGAAAAGCTGCCGATGAAGTATTGGTCGAGATAAATCGTTGGTGGAAAGTAAAATGCACCAAGTTAGCAAGAAAAGTTTTGCTGGAACGGAAACTACGAAAGAAGGAGCAGCTCCCTAATCCTGAGGACATTAAAAAGCTTGGCGAGTTTTTGACTTCAGAACTCCAGACAGTAAATCTTGATACAGAAGATGTGACATACACTCAATACAAGCATTATGTCGAACTTGTCCAAGCTCGGCTCCTCACCTATAATAAAAGAAGAACTGGGGAAGTTGAAGACATAACGTAAGTACTCCATGCTTTTTGTTAAGCCTGTCCCTTTTTGAATGCGTTTGCCATATGGAGTTCTCTGTGCTTTTTCTAAATTCATTAAGCTCACATTTTTATGCCCTCGCATCGATAGATCAAGGGGCATATTGTTTTACCGGTGCCCGTCTGTCTGTCCGTCTGTCTGCAAAACTTAACCTACCAACTAAACATTTTCCTACAACTTCAACCCTGATTAAGTTACAATACTAATATTTTGTATGTTGATAGGTCTCAACAAGGAGCAACTGGGGAAGGTCATTTCATGAAGGTCAAGGTCAAAATGTAACCCTTTTCCCTAAAACAAAGAAAAAAACCCAATAAAAATCACCCGTTTCTGAAGAATTCCTGTTTCAAGGTATGGTGTTTCACATCGACAGATCAGGGGCATAATGTTTTACTGGTGTCCATCTGTCTATCCTTCTGTCTGTCTGTCTGTAAAACTTAACCTGCCAACTAAATATATTCCTATAACATCTTCCCTAATTAAGTTACAATGCTAATATTTGGTATGTAGATAGGTCTCAACAAGGCGCAACTGGGGAAGGTCATTTCATCAAGGTCAAGGTAAAATTTTTAACCCTTTTCCCTAAAACAAAGAAAAAAAATAAAAATCTCCCATTTCTAAAGAATTCCTGTTTTGGAGGCATGGTGTTTCACAAACACATCTTGTTATATCCCAAGATTTTTTTACTTTGGCTGTTTTTAGAAAAATGAGAGATATTGCTGTAGACTAGGTGTCGTCATTGTGCAGCAATTTTGAAATTTTGTGAAACTAGAAATATATGTTTACTACAAAAAGGAAATCTTTGCTATCAGGGTTGATAATATGCACTGCTCTTGTTTTATTTTGAATTTACAAATTTGACCATATGTAAAATCTCTTTAAAGATTAAAAGGTTTTTAATTTGCTGATATATCCGTTTAACCCATTCCCAATGACGCTTTTTGACGCCCCTCAAGAAAATAATGGTGAAAACATAGTGTCAAAGGAAGAAATTGTCTTCTGTAACTCCTTTCAATTTGGACCATCCTGTTTGACTATCATAGAAAAAATGTGTCATTATGTTACTGAAGACTTAAGTCGTAATGCCTAATAATCAAATGTCATCTTGAGCTGCATTTTCAATGATCATGTTATGACACTCCATATGTTTAAATATTGTTCATGAAATTTTAATTGACCCATTTATATGGGCTTGGCAGGGCAGGTCTTTTTCAGTTTGAAATCTTTTGGGCTCACTACTTTTCATGCCTTGATAACCATTCTAGTGTAAGAAATTTCTTTTTGATAAGGGTCAAGAACTACATGCATAAACTAGATGTGACTGATATTGATGAAGGGTTGATGGGTGATGTCACAGAAACAGAGAGATACCTTTTAAATACACATGACCTTATTCAGACAAGAGGAAAGGTAATGTATGATCATAGTGTATGATGTCAATTTTCCAGCATTTGTCCAATGATGTACTGTTATAATACCCAAACAATGTTTGTGGGGAGTATACTGAAAATAGCTGTTTGTTGGTTGGTCTGTCAGTTTCAGACTAATTCCCTTGGTATTTGGCAGAAGCGTTAATTAGGAGCTGTAGATGTTCAGGACACACATTTTGTAAAAATTCAATAAAGAACTTTTGAAATATTACCCAAGTTCTGTCTGATTCACGTTAAACTTGGTAGAAGTGTGCATTAGGAGTTGGAATATGCAAGACACAGATTTTTGGCTGTTTTCAGAGAAAACCTGGGCTACTGCTATGGCCCTGATGTTCTCTGTGCAAGCGTACATATATATATATATATAAACTGGTAAAAATTGAACGACTGTTTCTATTCTATGAATTTAAACAAATAACTGTCTTTAAGGGTAGAAAACATGAAAAATGAACCAAGCAATTTCTTCATGTTCCACATTGTTTTCTAAAGCATTTTAGCTCGCCTGAGCACAACATGCTCACGGTGATCTTTTAGGTTACTAAATTGTCTGCTGTCAACAATTCAGTTTTAACACTGTAAAGGTCACAATTTTTTGCTTAATCTTTCTCAAAATGTTTTTAAGTCATGAGGAAGAACCCTATTGAATATGGTGACATTCTAATATCAAGGGAAACGGAGCATTATTGATGATTTCCATGTTACCACCCTGATTTACATGTTACCACCCTACAGATTACAATTTTGGTTCAATCTTTCTCAAACTTTCTGAATTTTTTGTATGGTTATGAAGAAAGACCCTTTTCAATATGGTGACATTCTGACCAATATCAAATTAAAAGGAGCCTTATTGACAGTACTGTAGCCACCCTAAAGATCACAATTTTGATTCAATCTTTCTCAAACTTGCTTAAAAGTGTTTGTGTGATCATGAAGATCTGTTCTGAATAATGAGACATTTTGACTGGTGTCAAGGGAAAACATGCCTTATTGACAATTTTCTGTTACTGCTCTAGAGGTTACAATTTTGGCCATTTACTGTAAAATATTTCTGTGTGTTAGTTTTGTTTTGATAAAGTATATATTATCTCTTCAGCGAGGTGGTATCGTTCCTGTACTTATACCACAAGATTGCAAGCCAGTTCTAGATTTCCTTGTCAATGCAGAGGTTCGCCAGAAGCTTGAAATCAAAAGTTCTTATGTGTTTGCTTCTAAGTCAAGTGAGTCATGCTATTTACATTAATTAATTTAGAATCATCTTATTAAACCTGGGTTGATCCATTTTGCGATAGTTATTTAAAAAAATTTTCATGGGTTTTAATCTGGGATTGCTCAAAACACCTCAAGGGGCATTTGGTTGCAATTTTCTATTTATTTTCGTTTACCCCAAAACTCTGAAAAGAAAAGCTGATGTTGAATAGGAGTCATTCTTGTCATAATTAGCTCTTGATTAATTCCTATGTCAATTTTGAATTATTCATCCTGTAACTGATATATTCATTTAAATTTTTTTCATCACGTTTTCAAAGAAATACACTACTAACCACATGCATACCCTTTTTTGTTCAACAACAACAAAGAAAATTTTAAAAAATCAATAACTTTAATGAAAAACATTGTTGGAATGTAACTATTAACTGAAAAATACTGCATCTTTTTTTTAAAGTTATGTTAACTATCACTTTTATAATAAAGTGGGTCCTTAAATTCAAAATTCTAAAAGCATCGTAAGAATAAGAGGTCTAAGTAGAATAAGCAAAGGCTATTAATGAACCTTTTAGTTCAGAATGATACTGTTTTAGAGGCATATTCAGGAAAAATTCAAGAACAAAACATTAAATAAGTGGTTCATTTCAAATAAATGAAAAAGAATGTTTGGAGCAAAGTAAATATTTTTTCCCTGATCTTTTAATATGAGTGTTAGGGTGAAATCAGTTTCTTGTAATTTTGTTAATGCACTTGATTAACAAAAGAATTATCCATCTAAGTCAAAATATTAGCTACCAAAACTGATGGGCATTGAAGACATCAATTCAATATATGCATCAACTGAAAATTAGTTCCAATTATGGTAGAAAGCATTTTGAGAAAGTAGAAACTGCTTGTTTTGGAAATTTTTTTCTTTTCAGCATTTTCTTCATTATCAATAATGTTTTCTCAAAATTTATTTCCACACCACTGAAGCAGCTGCAAAATATGAGGGCGTTTCTATTTATTATGGTCATTTTTTTCTGTGTGTGTTTTGCATGGATTCAGAATTACATTTTGTTTTAAGGTGAATACCCAGTTCGAGCTTATAATAGCCTTCAAAAAGTCTGCGAGATGGTAGGGCTTAATAGGCCTCAGGACATAACGTCAACTAACATGAGAAAGTATATGGCCACTTTGGCTCAGGTAGGAAATATTTTTGAAATTTTATCTGTATTAAAATATGCTTAACCTTTGGGCAATATGACAACTATTTGAGGAATAGTGGTGTGTGTTGGGGGGGCTTTTTAAGTCATCCAGGAGTCTGCATTTGTGTCGGCATAATGCTTTGGTTAAAGTTTCAGATGCAAGTTTCATATCATTACCCTTTGCTGACTTTGCCTGTCGAATCTTTTTACATCTATGTTCCTATATATGCTTGTATTCTGAAACTTTGCTCTCCATAGTATGGTATCTTCCACTATGTAAAGGTTTTGTTACTCTGATTGGAATGTTGACCTATTTAGGTCACCTGACCGAGGGTCATGGTGACCTATTGCAATCGTGTTTTGTCCGTCCTCTTGAGTTAACTTTTTACATTTTCGACTTCTTCTTAAGGACCCTTGGATGGATTTTAACCATCCTTAGCATCATCTGGTGGATCTCGATCAATATGGTATGAATTATTGCCCCAGGATCATATTTAGCCCATTCCTGGACGTCATGAATTTCACATATGGCTTATATAATGAAAATTTAAAACTCTTCTTCTCCCAAACTAAACTGCTTAGAGCTTTGATATTTAGTATGTAGCCTAATATGGTGGACTTTTATTTGTTTTTGTGTTCTTTCGACTCAGGTGACCGATAAGGCCCTATAGGCCTCTTGTTTCAAATCAAAAGTTCTTGGCTTAACCCTTTACCAGGTTGCAAAATTGTAGACTGGTCCAAATTGAAAGGAGTTGCAGACATCAATTTAAAGGTTAAGAAATTTCAGATTTTTTGCAACTCTTTAGATAGAAAACATTTTGGATAATGGAGAAATTGCTTGTTCCTAGAAATTTCTTCATTTAGCACAATGTTTTCCCAATAGCATTTCTTAAGTGGCATAAAAAAGCATCATTTTGTGGGAACAGGTTAAGTCTCATAGCTCCATTTCTGCATCAAGCTGTCTCTCTGAAACTTCGCTCATGCTTTTAGCTTGACTATTCGAAAAATAGGGTGCTATTGCAGTCACTCGGGAATCGGCATAATGGTTTGGTTAAATCTTACGATAAGTCTCATATCTCAGTTTCTACTAATGCTATTGCTTTGAAACTTTGCACATGCTTTTGTGACCATAATATCAGCCTCTAGACAAAGATCATTACTCTGTCAATCACTTAAGTGTAATTTGAACCCTTTTTGGACTTGGAAATTCTTGGTTAAACCTTTCATTTTTAATAAATCTTTGATAACTAGGATGATGTGGTAGTACTGGTGTGAGAGATACCAGGAATCCATGGTTTGTTGCTCCAGCCTCGGCAATATGAATGAAATAATATTAAAAGTGACATTAAAACTCAATTCAATCAATTGACAAAAGTCTTTGCTACATGAACTGCTTGTGTCTCACCAATGGTGACAATAAGAGTTGTAGTTGACCTAATCTTAGCCAAAATTTTGGACTAGTTCTTATCTAAATATAAATTTTTTACAATAGTTTGAAGTGTATAGGAAAAGATATTGTGTCATGGGGAGATATTGTTACAACCAATATTTTCCTTTACCAAAATATTTTTTTAAGTGTGCAAGTGGCATGGAAGCCTCTTTTGTCGGGAAAAGAATGAAGATAGTTGTGTCACTAAAAATTGTATTAAATATTGATCAAGGACAACTGTAAAGTCTGTTCATGATAATGATGTGAATAACTATACTCTATTTTTAGGTGATGAATCTTAAAGATACAGAAATGCAACAAATGTGTAGGCATTTAGGGCACACAACACGGGTGCATCTTACTCATTATAGAGCTATGTCACCATACATAGAAAGGGTTACTTTAGGCAAAATCCTACTTATGCAAGACTTAAACATTCAGTCAAAATTCCAGTCCACGCCACTTCATGAGATTCATTTTACAGACATAATAAATGAGAAGGAGACGGCAGGAAATGTTAATCGACAGCCTAACAGACCAGATGATCTGGCATCTACAATGAGCTCAGGTGTGCAAGACAACAGCTTATTTGAGTTTGAAGAAAATGATATGACTGATCCAAAAACAAAGAATGGTTTTAAAACCACAAAGGGCAAGATTCATGGGAAAAGACAAAAGTGGTCTCCAAAAGAAATTGAGGAAATTAATCAATACTTTGGACAGCAGTTACGGGAAAAAGTTGCCCCAAGGAGGGCAGATTGTGTCAAGGCTAAGAAAGCTAGTTTCAAAGCTGGAGGAGAGCTCCATAATAGACCATGGCATCTAATTGTAAAAAAAGTCTCCAATTTAAATCATAAGAAAGATTAAAAAAAGTGAAAGTGTAGTTCAGATAAAAAAATCAGTGTATCTGCCTGTATAATTTTCATTTAACCCATTCCCACACAATGACACTTTTAAACACCCCTCAATATGAAAGCTTTGGAAAATATTGTGGAAAATGAAGAAATTGCTTGTGACAAGCAATTACTTGATTATCCACAATGTTTTCTACCCCAAAGGACAACTATTTTAAAGATTTCATCAACTTAAAATTGCAGTCTGCATCTTCTTTAAATTTGGACTGGTCTAATATTTTACCATGTGTGAATTGGTTAAAGTGGCTCTTGAACAGATTTTCATTAGAATTGGATAATGTACCTGCTTTTAAAATAGTCATTTTCATGATAAACGTTCTTTCTTCATATTAATCTGTTGTATTCCCTAGAAATTTACTTGAATGTCATACATTTGTTACGCTCTACTTTGTAATGTTGGAATTGGGTGAGGGTGTTGGTCTTTTGGTGATGTCAATAATGACTGAATTGCTATTTTAAGCAAATGATGTGATTGATATATTATGGAAACAACAAAGGCAATGTTTGGTGAAATAGAAAGGTATGGTATTTACCAGATGAAATCCAGTTCAATTTTGATTTGTACATCATTGACTTATTTGGCGTTAGGTATCGCCAAATAATTTTGCTTATAATTTTTTAAAGTTATAAACAGTCCCTTTCATAACAAAATCAGCATAATTCCTTTCTTTCAAATATCTGAATGCATTAAAAAAAAATTTTTGGAAATTTTATATCCATAATCTGTTCAAGAGCCGCTTTAGATAGTTATTCTTTTAGCAACTAATATATGAAATTTTTCACAAATGTCAGGTGGTTTTGTTGAAAAGGAAAAATAGGCTTGATTGTGCATCGTCCATCATATGTCTTCAACAATTTATTATTATCTCTGTGCAGTTCACAATTTGATCCAATTTTCCTGAAACTAGCTGGAAATGTATGTACAGCTTTGGGCCAAAAGCTTATTGAATATGATTGCATATTTACCAATATTAAGTGAGAAGTGGCCTTACTTACAACTTCCTTTTAACCACTCTAGAGGTCACAATTTGGGCCAATCTTTTTCAAACATTCTTACACATATCAAGGGGAAAAACTGCATTACTGGTAATTCCTTTTCAACACTCTAAAAGACAATTTTGGCTAGATCATTTTCAAACTTGCTGAAACTGGTTTAATATTCATGAAGAAGATCCCTATTTAATATCGTGATCTTTTGAACAATATCATTTGAAAAGGGGCTGGCTTTGAGTTTTTCCATTTTGCACCTATTTTTCTCATACTTGCTGTACATGTATGATCTTGCAGAAGGTCCTTTTTCAGTAATGAAGCATTCCAACTAATATCAGGAATAGTAGCCTTATTCACATATTCCTTGTTATCACTCTTCTGAAATCAGTGTTAGAGAATTGAATCTTTGCCTAGAGGTCTCAATATAGGCTCAAATTTTCTCAAATAGCTGTTAATGCTAGTTTTTGTAATGCAAGAAGATACCCATTTATTATAGTGATCTTCCATCTTGTTTGAGCCCTTTTGAGCACAAAGCATTTAAGGTGAGCTAATGTGATCAGTCGACTAATTCATTAACTCAGCACTGCCCCCCAACACACAACCTGTTGTCTGCATAGCTTGTAGGCAATTTGATTTATGGGATGGGGTTTGGCTTTATTTTCCTTTGAAATCTTAGTACATCTCCTACAAAATTTTTGGTGACTGTTCTAAAAATTTGAAAAGATCTTAAATTTTGGCCAGGCAGGTTTCGGCTTTATTTCTCTTTGAAATGCTGAAACTGCTCTTTATCAAAATTAAGGTGATATATCCAGGCCATTCTGGCCCTCTTGTTTTTATCATACCTTAGCTGAAGGTGAGCTTTTTTGATTGACTTGTGTGCTTTGTGCATTAAAAGTCGTCAACAATTCTCTAAAGATCTTGTACTGTGGGTCAGTTTCAACCAGACTTGGCAGGAAAACGGCAAGTTGACCTTTGATGGAATTTGTTTTCATAAACATTTTGAAAAGAGAAAAATGTCAGCAGGGTAGGGTTTATCAGACTTTGATAAATCATGAAATGATTCTTGAAAATTTTCTCCTAAACCAATTGATCAAAATAGCAATAATAACTACAAGCATGAAAAAATTGTGTGTATCTGCCAGAATTAAAAAGGAATTAATCTCTCGCTAGGGATTCAGGGCCAAAACATTGAATCTTTGTGCAACTGCTTGTCTTTCTGATGGAACTTAACATTTACAATAACACCAAGCCTATTCAAAATACAATGCTCATTTTTGACATGATGGTGGATCTCATTGATACACATCTGCAGATACCAAGTGTCAGGTTTTGTGACATGGTCAAGGTCATTTGTCAAGGTCAAATACATGTATACGCAAAACTTTACAAAAAAAATGAGATTTACAAATGCTTCAATGCTCATATTTGGCAAGATGTTAGATCTCATCAAATGCATCTGCAGATACCAAGGTAAAAAAAGGGCTGTTACAGGGCAGGATATTTCACATACACATCTTGTTAGTATTAATCTTTTTTGCTGTTAGTGTTAATTTTTTCTGCTGTTACAGTTGATAGAATTAAGGTGGTTTTATTTTGGTAATCACATGGTTAAGGACTAACCATACTATATAGTAAATATTTGAATTGAATTAACAATTCTTGTGTAAAGCTCACTTGAGCAACATAGCAGTCAAGGGGAGCTCTCAGAATCAAAATGTTGGTGTTGTGTAGTTTCACTCTCTGTCAGCATCACCTGAGAACAAAGTACTGAAGGTGAGCTGTTTAGGTAGTTCCATTCCTATTGCATCTTGACAGATAACTAGCAATGGCCATTGCGCTTTGACAATACAGTTTTTCTTGAGATATAGAACATTACTTTGCAAACTGTATATGTAGCCCTACAATTCTTGACAGATTTTTATTAGATTTGCACCAAATTTTTGTCTTTATTTGACCAAGCACATAAAATAAGTATTTTGCGATTAACTATTATGTCATGCAAAAAGGAGACTTATTGTAAAAGTTCTCGTCTGTGCAAAGAGGAGACTTATTGTAACAGTTCTTGTCTGTGCAACTACTTCTACATTTCATAAATGATTTTGATCAACCCATTGCAAACCTGGTTTTGTAACTATTTTGTTACTTATTATTGTTTTAGCTCACCTGAGCACAACATGCTCAAGATGAGCTTCTGTGATCACCCTGTGTCCATTGTCTGTCGGAAGTCTTCAACAATTCTTTAAAAATAATTTTTTTTATAACCGTTTGGCTAATTGTAACCAAACTTGGCAGAAATGTTCCTTGGGTGCCCTTTACAAAACTGGGTTGTGAAATTTTAATTCTCAAAAAAATGTGGGCATAGCATGACTTAGCTTTTCAGACTAAGAGAAATCATAGAATGATCATCATAGAATGATCATTAAGAATTTTCTTCTCTGTAACCACAGGGCCAATTTGGACTTAATTTGGCAGAAATGTTTCTTGGGTGACCCTTTTCAAAACTTGTTTGTGAAATTTTGATTTAAAAAATGTTGGAGTAGCAGGGCTGGGCTTATAAGACGTGGAGAAATCATAGAATACTTCTTTAAAAAAAGCCACGGCCATGGCCCAGTGGTAGTGCATAGGACTCCTAATCTCGGGGTCCTGGGTTCAATTCCTGAATATTCTCTCTGACGTTTGTCTCTCACCAATGGGTTGATAATAGTAAACCTACGTGGGATGAGGAGCTTGAGGCTTGGAGAGGATGTTGTGGTAGTACTGGTGTGTGAAATACTAGGAATCCATCGTTAGGTGCTCCAGCCACCTCGATATGACAGAAATAATGTTAAAAGTGACCTTAAACCCAATTCAATCAAGCAATCTTTACAAAAATTTCTTCTAAACCATTTGGCCTATTTGGACCATATTTTGAAGGATTGTTCCTTGTGTGACCTTTTTCAAAACTTGTTTGTGAAGTTTAATTTTTGAACAAAATTGGGTATAGCTGGCCAGGCTTACAGACTTAGAGAATTCATGAAAATATTCTTTTAAATATCATATGCCTCGCAGGTAGGGCATAGTTCAAATCACTCTCAGGTGAGTGATTTATGGCTATTTGGGCCCTCTTGTTTTGTGTGTGTGTGTGTTAATTTCAACTTTTGTGATCGATGAATGTCTCGTGTGGCGTGCTGCGTTAACAATTGAAGTGTTTACACTCTAGAGGCCACAGTTTTAGACAACTTCTTTGTTTTCACTCTAGAGGCAACAATTTTGGCTCAATCTTCATGAAACTAGGCCAGAATAATTATTAGGCCATAAGGATGAATCCTATTGATTATGGGAAGGTTCTTCTGGAAAACACAGGAAAAGGGGCCTTAATGACAATCTCTTCTTTTACTTTCTAGGAGCCACAGTTTTAGCTCAATCGTCATGAGAATTGGCCAGAATAATTGTTACGTCACAAAGATGAACCCTATTGATTATAGGAAGGTTCTTTTGGAAAACACAGGAAAAGGGGCCTTAATGACAATTTACTTGTTAACACTCTAGGGGCAATAATTTTGGCTCAATTTGTCATGAAACTTGGTCAGGATAGTTGATGAACCTTATAGATTATTGGAAGGTTCTATGGGAAAACACAGGAAAAGGGACCATAATGACATTTCTTTGTTTACAATATTGAAATCAGTTTTGGCTCAATCTTCATGAAACTGTTTATAGTTATTTGTCTCTAGTTGCATTTTTTAACACCAGACAATTCAGGTGAGCAATCTAGGACCATCATGGTCCTCTTGTATATCTTAGGGGTCAAGCATATTTGGTAAGCAATGTTGGACAAGCATGTTCCTCAACCCTTTCCTGTTCAATCCCTGATTTATACAAACCTGTACATTTATAATTGGAAAGACATTGTAGAAAAAGAAATTGCTTGTAGCAAACAATTTCCCCTTTGCCCACAATATTTTCCATCCTACTGATTGGTTATTTTTAAAATAAAATCCACTTTCTTTACTGGTCAGCAATTTTTTTATTTGGACAAGTCTAAAGATTTGAAAAACAAAATCAAATTATTGGAATGGTTTGAAATGACAGGTTTGAAATATCTTGCACTCTGTGATATGACAGTTTGAAATTATCTTGCTTCTTTCTGAGTGAATTTTTATGTAAGTATGTATATTCAATCCCTAAATATACCATCCCACTTTTGTAGATGAGTGAATCAGGACCATTTAGGCCTTTTTATTTTTAATTGCTGTCTGCAACTTCTTTAAGTTTGGGCTTGTTTAAATTTTTTCATCTGGTAATAGGTTGAATAGTTAGTAAAGATATATAAAAAGGTAAGGGTTTGTAAGAATCTGAGATTGGCTGACATGGGATACTGAATTATAGGGTATACTGAATTATCATAGTATGAAAACTTTTGAGCTTTTTAGGTCCCCTGACCACAGGTCATGGTGACCTATTGTGATCGTGTTTTGTCCATCTTCGTGCATTAATTTTTACATTTTCGACTTCTTGTCATTAACCCTTGGACAGATTTCAACCAAACTTGGCAGGATGCATCCCCACGAGAAGGTGCTCCAGATATGTATATGTCATGAACTGACTGTTGGATTTGATTCACATTTGGTATTCAGGGTCTTTAGGTCAAGGACTTTACAGTGTGTACAAGAAAAAAAAAATCTGTCAAGAAATGGCTGTGCTGGGGGGGGGGATAGGTGTGAGAGGGGGGGGGGGTTAAAAGCTTACATAGTGAAAACTTTGAAACCTTCTTCTCTGAAACAGAAAGGCCTACAGTTCTGATATTTGGTACGTTGTATCATCTGGTGGACTTCTTTCAAGATTGTACAAATTATGGGCCTAGGGTCATGATAAGCCCCTTCCCAGACATCACAAATTTAACATAGGCTTATATTTTGAAAACTTTAAAAATCCTCCTCTCTCAAATGGGATGGCCTACAGCTTTAATATTTGGTATGCACCATCATCTGGTAGACCTCTATCAAGATTGTATAAATTATGGCCCAAGGATCAGAATTAGCCCGTTCCCGGATGTAACAAGTTAAACATAGACTTATAAAGTGAAAACTTTAAAAATCTTCTCTGACACAGAAAAGCCTACAGCTTTGATATTTAGTAGGTAGCATCATCTGTTGGACTTCTATCAAAATTGTATCAATTATGGCCCAAGGATTATTATAAGCCTGTTCCTCGACGTCACAAATTTACAAATCTTCTCCCAAAGAGGAGGGTCTAGAGCTTTGATATATTGTATTCAGCGTTATCTCATAGACTTCTATCAAGATTATTTAAATTATGGCCCAATGGGTTAAAATTAGCTCGTTTCCAGATGTCACAACATTAACATAGGCTTTTATAGTGAAAACTTTAAAATTCTTTTTCTCTGAAACAGAAAGTCTTTGAGTTTTGAAATTTGGTTAGTAATATCATCTGTTGGACTTTTATCAAGATTGTATAAATTGTGGCCCCAGGATCATTATTAGCTGATACCCAGATGTCACAAGTTTAACATAGGTTTGTAAAGTGAAAATTTAAAGATCTTTTTCTCCCAAACAGAAAGTCCTAGAGTTTTGACATTTTTCTTTGTGCTTTTTGGACTCGGGTGACCCATAAGGCCCAATGCGCCTCTTGTTTAGTAAAGACTTGGTCTAACTTTTTAATAATTGGTACTTTTTATTTCATCCTTACATTGTTTGGTAAGAATGATTAAAAAAATTATGTTTCATTGTTAATTTGACTTGTTTTTTATTGCTTTTTGGAGCTTTCAAGAGTGTGATAGTTGTGTACTTTATAGTTCCAATGGCAGAATTTATCTATACCATAGCTTAATGTAATTTGGAGTGATTTCAGAATTGGTTGGTAAACTGTGCATTCTTAGTTCAACTGTTGTGGGACAAAAAGTTGAGGTACTGTGATCACAATGGCATAATTGGTGTTACTGTTAAATGGTACCTCTATTTGTCTAATGATTAAATCGGAAAAAATCACTTTGATAAAACCACTGACAAAGAAGATAACTCTTTTCCAATTTTGTATGAATTTTGCCTTTTTAGGTCACCTGACCAAAGGTCATAGAGTCATGGAGACCTATTGCAACTGTATCTTCCCCTGTCATATATCAGGGTTAGCTTTTAACATTTTCAACTTCTTCTTATAAACCCTTGGACAGATTTTAACCAAACTTGTCAGGAAGTATCCCCATGAGAAGGATTTATACATGTCATAGGGGTACATTTTTAAAAATCTTCTTGTCATGCACCGGCTGTTAGATTAGATTCACATTTGGTCGTTAGGGCAAGGACTATTTAGAGTCATTATGGCAAGGATTATAAAATTTGTACAAGAAAAATAAATTGTCAAAAAGGGGGGGTGTTGAAGGGGGGCATAAGCTTGCACAGTGACAACTTAAAAAAATCTTTTTCAACCAAACCAAAAGACTTACAGCTCTGATATTTGGTATGTGGTATCATCTTGTAGACCTCTATATAGATTGTATAAGTTATCGGCCTAGGGACAGAACTAGCCCGTTCCCTGACGTCACAAGTTTAACATAGGCTTATATGGTAAAAAATTTAAAAATCGTCTTAGAAACAGAAAGGCCTAGAGCTACTAAATTTGGTTTGTAGCATCATAGTAGTGGACTTCTATCAAGATTTATAAATTATTTGTCCCAGGGTCAATGTTATCGTTCCCAGACATCACAAATATGGTGAAAATATTAAAAATCTTCTCTGAAACAGACAGGCCTATAGCTCTGATATTTGGTATGTTATATCATCTTATGGACCTCCATCAAGATTGTGTAAATTATTGGCCCAGAATTATAATTAGTCCACCTTTGGATGCACATTTTACATAGGGCTGTATTGTGAAAACTTTAAAAATCTTCTCCCAAAAAGAAGCACTTGGAAGTTTGATATTTATACACAGAATTATAATGTGGACCACTATCAAAATTGTATAAATTATGGCCCCATGTAAAAATTAGCCTGTTTCCATATATGACAAGTATAACACAGGCTTGTATTTTTTTTAAAAAAATATCTTCCTTTTCCAAATAGAATGGCCTAGAGCTTTGAAATTTGGTATGTAGCATCATCCGGTTGACTTTTATGTTTTTGTGCTTTTTCGGACTCTGTGACCGATAAGGCCCTATGGGTATCTTGTTGCTTATTCTTTTAATAAAAGCCGCCGCCATAGTGCAGTGGTAGTGCGTAGGACTCCTAACCTCAGCGTCCCAGGTTCGATCTACGTCCGTGGCAAATACCCTCTATGACATTTGTCTTCTTCCAATGGGTAGATAATCGTAAGCCAAAGTGGAATGAGCAGCTGGGGGTTCAGTGAGGACTTTTGGTAATACTGGCGTGAGAAATACCAGGAATCCATGGTTATGTGCCCCAGCTGCCGCGATATGACTGAAATACTGTTAAAAGTGGCATTAAACCCAATTCAACTCAACTCTTTTTATTATCTTTAAACAGCATCCTTATTGCACCCTTTTGCAATGCTCTTGTAAAAGAAAAAAAATCCTTATACCCCAGCCATGTAATGGTTGCAGGTATATAGAATAACCTCTGTCCTTTTGTGCATCTGTTTGTGTATGAGTTGGTGTGTGTCAGATTCATGGATTATTTCTTCCACATGAATTGATGGGCTAATTCCACGTCTTCAACACATTTCTAGTATAGATTTTTAACCACCATTAAGCACCATACAGTTGAGCGAGGCTTCAGCTGGCAGAGCTCTTTTTCCAAACAAAGGCTTCATTGACATCTTATGTAACTGGCACAGGTCTTGGACAGAATGTCTTATGCAACATTAACACAAATATGGACATCTGGTGTGATTAACATTGGTATTGGACAGAATGTCTTGTGCAACTGTAACACAAGCACGGACATCTGGTGTGATTAGTTATGGTCTTGGAAAGAATATCTTGTGCAACAGTAACACAGGTTTGGACGTCTGATGTGACTAACACTGGTCTTGGACAGAATGTCTTGTGCAATTGTAACACAAGTATGGACATCTGGTGTGACTTACACTAGTCTTGGACGGAATATCTTGTGCAACTGTAACACAAGTATGGACATATTCATGTGACTAACACTGGTCTTGGACAGAATGTCTTGTGCAACTGTAACACAAGCACGGACATCTGGTGTGATTAGTTATGGTCTTGGAAAGAATATCTTGTGCGACAGTAACACAGGTTTGGACATCTGAGATGACTAACACTGGTCTTGGACAGAATGTCTTGTGCAATTGTAACACAAGTATGGACATCTGGTGTGACTTACACTAGTCTTGGACGGAATATCTTGTGCAACTGTAACACAAGTATGGACATCTGGTGTGACTTACACTAGTCTTGGATGGAATGTCTTGTGCAACTGTAACACAAGTATGGACGTATTCATGTGACTAACACTTGTCTTGGACAGAATGTCTTGTGCAACTGTAACACAAGCATGGACATCTAGTGTGACTTACACTAGAAGGGGGGCGTAGCCATCGCCAGCAGATTACAAGAAAGAGGGCTACGATATCGCAGCTAGAGATGATCATTCCAAGATTTACTATCATGACATTTTTTTCTGAATATATTTTCCCTCAAAAAGTTTTCATCCATGTGTAATAAAATTATTTATTGAGAGTGATACTTGGTCTTTAGTCAATACAAAGTCTGAATTTTATGTCAAGTTATTCAAATGCGTCGAAACTGTGTCTACTGAAATGACCATGCTTCTCTGTTTGGAAATATCATCCGATCGTCGTACAGTGCTTTGTCCACAATCCTTTCGATACTATGATATACATACAAACTTTCTAAGTTTTAAATATGAAAATGTCTAGAATTGTTTGCTTTGGATTTTGATTTTTGCATTTTAAATACATTTTGAATGCATTTTTATGTCCTACTACAATCACTCAGACGCAGATTCTGACACACCTTTAAAATGTTTACTTCGAGAATTTTTTCAAAAGGGGTCCCTAGCATACTTTTCCAAACTAAGCCAATTGATCTAATTTGCTTAGATCTGCTATTTAAACCAGTATTCTGTTATTTCTATTTTGCTTTACAGAGATAGTATTTTTGAGGTAACACTTATTTTGGACAGAATGTCTTGTGTGACTTTAGTACATATATGGACATCTTTGTGTGACTGTAACACAGGTCGTGGACAGACAGTCTTGTGCATCTAAGTTATATATGGACATCCTTGTGTGACTGTAACACTGGTCTTGGACAGAATGTCTTGTGCAACTGAAACAAATATATGGAAATTTTCGTGTGACTAACACAGGTAGTGGACAGAATGTCTTGTGCAACTGTAAGTCATGTTTGACATCTGTGTGACTCTAATAAAGGTCCTAGACCTGGACAGAATGACTTGTGTTAAACATATATAAAGTAATCAAAATTGTAACTGAATTTTGTTCAGATTTGATCATTTAAAATGATTTGGCTTTTTTTTACCAATTTGACCTCGAAAAAAAAGTTATTTCTAGCTTGCTACTCAATGGAGTCTCAATGTTTATTGACCAGTGCTGGAATACTTGTTTTACAGGATACCAAGGTGGTCCCCTTTTTGAGCTTAAGGTCTTGTATTTTCAAAGATATTCATGAATTCACTTTTTTATATCGGACAATGTTATTTCAGTGATCATTTTCTTGCGAATTTTTCTAATTCTTATTCTTGCATTAAGTTTACTTGACTTTCTTTAGGGGCATGAATGATTATTGGACCCTGTTAATACATACTTCTGTGACGGCAGCATAACATACTTCTGTGACTGCAGAAACAATATTCTTCTGTGGCTGTCACAAGAGTATGGTGCAGTGGGTACACAATTGATGTGTCACACAAGTAAGAAAAAATCGAAGCAAAAGTAACTTTGGCACACGGGTATCCTGCAGTGAGTCCGTCCGTCTGTCCTTCTGTCCGTCCGTCCACAATTTCTTTAAAAATCTTCTCCTCCTAAACTAGTAGGCCAATCAAGCTGAAACTTTGCAGGGATGTTCCTTGGGTGAAGTTCTACAAAAGTTGTTAAAAGAATTTAATTCCGTCAAAAACTCTGGTTGCCGCGGCATGTGAAAATGTGAATCCTTAGTAAATCTGTAAAAATCTTTAAAAATCTTCTCCTCCTAAACTAGTAGGCCAATCAAGCTGAAACTTTGCAGGGATGTTCCTTGGGTGAAGTTCTACAAAAGTTGTTAAAAGAATTTAATTCCATCAAAAACTCTGGTTGCCGCGGCATGTGAAAATGTGAATCCTTAGTAAATCTGTAAAAATCTTTAAAAATCTTCTCCTCCTAAACCAGTGGGCCAATCAAGCTGAAACATTGCAGAGATGTTCTTTTGGTGAAGTTCTACAGAAGTTGTTAAAAGAATTTAATTCCGTCAAAAACTTTGGCTGCCGCGGCATGTGAAAATGGGAATCTTAAATAAATCTGTAAAAATCTTTAAAAATTTTCTCCTCCTAAACCAGTAGGCCAATCAAGCTGAAACTTTGCAGAGATGTTCCTTGGGTGAAGTTCTACAAAAGTTGTTAAAAGAATTTAATTCCGTCAAAAACTTTGGTTGCCGCGGCATGTGAAAATGGGAATCTTAAGTAAATTTGTAAAAATCTTTAAAAATTTTCTCCCCCTAAACCAGTAGGCCAATCAAGCTGAAACTTAGCAGGGATGTTCCTTGGGTGAAGTTCTACAAAAGTTGTTAAAAGAATTTAATTCCGTTAAAAACTTTGGTTGCCGCGGCATGTGAAAATGGGAATCTTTAGTAAATCTGTAAAAATCTTTAAAAATTTTCTCCCCCTAAACCAGTAGGCCAATCAAGCTGAAACATTGCAGGGATGTTTTTTAGGTGAAGCTCTTCAAAAGTTGTTGAAAGAATTTAATTCCGTGAACTCTTGTAACTGCGGCATATGAAAATGGGAAATTTTAGAAAATCTTTGTTGTCTTTTTTTTAACAGACTACAAGGCCAAAGGCATTTATATTTTATATAGAGCTTAATCATATTGTTCTCAACCAATTTTTTTTAAATATTTAATCTCTGGGGTCAAAAATTGCCCCGCCCCTGAGGTATGAAGTTTGGAAAAATGCTTAATTAGAGCAATTTCAAAAGACTTCTCCTCTTTAACAATAAGGTCTAGGATATTCATATTTGGTATAGGGCATAACTAGATGGTTTTGTACCATATCACTAAAAGTTGTCTTCTTCAGGTCAAAAAAAGCTCTGCACTAGGGGTCCAAAATTTGGAAAAACGCAAAATTTGAATATGTTAAAAAAAAATTCTTCATTTTAAGGAGGAGGGCATTTATATTTTGAGTGTAGCATAGCCTGGCTGTTATCTATCTGTTTTGATCAAATAATTATGCTTGTAGGTTAATAAACACACCTTCCCTGGGTGTCCAAAGTTAGTAAAAATGCTCAATTAGACCATGTTCAATAGTCTTTTCCTCCCAATCTAAAAAGTCTAAGGCATTCATATTTTGTATATAGCATATCCAGATGGTTCCCTACCATGTTAGCTAAAATTTTAGCGCTGGGATCAAACATGGCACTGCCCCAGAGGTAAAAATTTTTTGAAAACGCCCAATTAGTGCAATATCAAAAGTCTTCTCCTTCTAAAACATAAGGTGAAGGGCATACATATTTGGTATGTAGCATGACTAAATAATTTTGTACTACGTAACAGGAAAATATGCTCTTAGGATAAAAAATGTCTCTGTTCCTGGGGTTGAAAATTGCGTAAATTGCATTGAAAGAATTCTTCTTCTTAAAAATAGGTTCCAGAGCATTTACATTAAAAACAAAGGATAACATTATTGTTATCTACCATGTTAATATCCTTTTGACAAACATGGCCCTTCTCAAGGCATCCAAGGATATGAAAAACGCTCAATAAGAGCATGTTCAAATGTTTTCCACTCCTCATGTATAAGTTGTAATGCACTCATATTTTGATTTATAGTACATCCAGATTGTTCTCTACCAAGGTTGCTAAAATTACATCCATTGAAGTTGCAGACAGTAATAAGAGTTTGATTGAAATCTAAATACAAAGAATTCCAGGTAGAAAATACTGTTAGAAATGGATAAATTGCTTGTCACTCCCTTTCTCAATATGTATTTTTCAAACCTGTTTTCCCTGAGGGTGACAAATTCTGGGTTAGTTTGGTAAAGGATTAAACTATAAAGCCAAAGGCATTCATTATTATTGTAAAGCATTACTGGATTGTTTTGTACAAAGCCCAAAATCTTATATATCTTTTATTTATTTTGCTCAAGTTGTGTCTTTTTTATACTAAAAAGTACTGTAATTTGGAGATGCCTCAGGTGAGCGATTTAGGACCATCATGGTCCTCTTGTATTTGACTGTAGAAAACTGTTAGTTTGGTCCAAATTCAAAGAAGTTGTAGATGACAATTTCTAAATGATGAAATATAGCTATCATGTTGAATTATGAATTCTCTACAGAATTGAAATAAAAATCAAAAGGCTGAAACCACTGGAATCTCCGATTGGCATTGATATTTATTTTGAAAATTTATCTTATAAACAACTCTGGCTTAAAAGAGACAAGCAGATGGTGTAGACTAAGATCAGACTGCACATATGTGCAGGTTGATCCTTGTCTATACCTCCTGCAAAAGCAGGATTATTCAGTTTTAAGCATGACAAGGGTTAAAAGATCTTTGACATTTTGGGTAGAAAACATTGTGGATAATTGAAGAAATTGTTTGTAACAAGTAATTTCTTCATTTTCCACAACCTTTTTCTAAACCTTTATTCTGGAGGCGTCAGATGTGTGATTATGTTGGAATGGGTTAAAGATGTTAAAACGGGAATGAATTGCGTGCAAAAAATGTTTGCCTCTGTGCCATGATACTTCCCCGAAAACAGTTCAAATGGCAACTTGCTCAAGTGAACCTCATCTTATGATTCTAACCCATTCCCACACTATCCTGCTTTTTTATGCACCTGAAGAAAAGAGCTTTTGAAACCATTGTAGAAAATGAAGAAATTGCTTGTAATAGAATTGTCTTATGTACTTTCTTACGATTTGGACCAGTCTGAAAATTTTTCAAGTTGGAATTGGCCGCCATTATAGCCCAGTTAGTAGCGCATCAGACTCCAAATATTCAATCATGGGGTTTCATGGGTTCAATCCCCGGCGGTGGTATGTATCCTTTCCGACATTTGTCTCTCACCAATGGTGATCATAAACCTAAGTTCGGTGTCAGCTGGAGGCTAGGAAAGGATGTAATGGTGGTACTGGTGCAAGATGTACCAGGAATCCATTGTTAGGTGCTCCAGCTTCCGCGATATGACTGAAAGATTGTTAAAAAGCGGCGTTAAACCCTGTTCAAACAAAACAAACAATCAAGTGGGAATAGATTAATTTAAAAGAAGAAAATTTTTCCATTTACAGTTGTGGAAATCTAGAAGAGATCTTTCCACAAGTTGACACGTATGTATTTGTTGAACATTCCAACAAGCCTGTTATCACTGTAGCTGGCCAGAAAATGGTGGCAGCGTCAGTCAAAGAATACAACACAACCGGTGTGAGAGTTTTCAAGGATTTGTCTGTACATGTTGATCTATTTTCTCTAACCAACATTGTGGACAATGAGGATGATTCAGATGACGAGTCCAAAGAAGAGGAGATAACCAATGAAACGTCTGATCAGAAACACGCTAGAGTGGACTACAAATTGAACAAAGCTTCTTTACTTCGTAAGTTTAACCTATTCCCACACAACAAAATTGTAGATTAGTCCAAATTCAAATGCGATGACAATTTGAAATTTAGGATTTTTTTTCAACTTTCTGTGTAGAAAACATTGTTTAATATGAAGAAATTGCTTGTAACAAGGAAATTCATCATGTTAACCAATGTTTCCCCAATTGTTTTTCCTGAGGGGCATTCAAAAGTGTCACTGTGTGGGAATGGGTTTATAGTGAAATATGATTACACAACAACATGTCTTGTTACTGATATATATACAAAGGAAATATTGAATCATATTCAAATTCACTGGTCGGGTTAACTGTGTTGCAAATAGATTTGAATACCAATGAGAAGGGTAGAGAGGTCTTATT
This sequence comes from Fragum fragum, assembly GCA_946902895.1. Taxonomy (NCBI): domain Eukaryota; kingdom Metazoa; phylum Mollusca; class Bivalvia; order Cardiida; family Cardiidae; genus Fragum; species Fragum fragum. Next base: position 6,164,305 of record OX336378.1, read on the forward strand.
AGAGAAACATGGCTGGGTTGGCTAACTCAATATATTGTATAAAGTGAAAACTTTTTGGTTGAAAATCATGGTTTTTATGGGCAGGCAGTACATCTTGCCAGAAATGGAATAGTAAGGGAGTTAAATGCTGCTTGAACAGCAGTTAAATTTTTGTAGGATTGTCTCCTTTCAATTCAGATAAAAGAAAAACATGTTGTCACTTATCAAACATTATCTATCATTTAATTTTGTTACTTCTTATTTAAAGCTTGCACCTAAAATGTTAAAATCACCGTGATTCCTATAGACTCATTGTGTTAGTTTAAGTGCATGTGTATACAGCTTAGTAAATTAATACACAGTTTGACTATCATAAAAAGGTTAGAATTCTACTCTTGAGTTAAGTGACTAGATTAATATTGTATGGGCGATTACTCCTAATTCTTCAAAATACAAGTTATGATATGTCCTTTTTATATATATCAGTACTAAGACATGTTGTTGTGCAATCATATTTCACTATTAACCCATTCCCACACAATGACGCTTTTGAAGGCCCCTCAGGAAAAACAATTGGGGAAACATTGTGTAAAATGAAGAAATTTCTTGTTACAAGCAATTTTTCTTCATTTAACACAATGTTTTCTACACAGAAACCTGTTCCAGCACAAAAGTGCATTTTGACGCCCCTCAAGCAATTTCATCATTTTCTACAGTGTTTTCTAAAGCTTTTTTCATGAGGGGCGTAAAAAGAGGGATTGTGTGGGCAAGGTAAACCAATCTTTCATTAAAACAAAAGATTATGCTATATTTAAACTATTCCCTACAATCACACGTTTTGAAGGCCCCCAAGGAAAAAAATGTTACAAGCAATTTCTTGATTATCCGCAATATTTCTACCTCAACAAACAAAAACAGAACAAAACAAATAATCAATTACAAGTCATTGTCTACAACATTTTGAATTTGGACCTGACTAAATTTTGGTTGTCTGGTAATGGGTTTATGTAATTTCAGAGAAGGGAATGCTAGAAGACAGGCACGATATTTTACTAGATATGTGTACGATCCGAGCTGAACCAGTCCTTGACTTTTATGTGGAACATTTAGACCTACCCAAGGACATCATCAAGGAGTTGAACATGAAACTGGAGGGCATTGAGACTGCAGCTGGCCTTGTTATTCTCAGTGAGTGAACATTTTTACCTTTGAAGATTTTTATTCTTTCCTTTTAAAACACTGGTTTTTATTGCCCTGTGTTTTTATACTTTAGAAAACATTGGTGGAAAAAGAAGAAATTGCTTATTACAAGCAATTGCTTCTTTTTCCACAATATTTTCTACCCTACTGAATAATTATTTTTCAAATGAAAAAGACTTTAATTGTCATCGGCGAAACCTTTGGATTTGGAAAGGTCTAAAATTTTGAAAAACAGGAGAGGGTTAACAAAAGGAAAAGGTTTCACGAAGGTTGTGGTGTGAAAATACAGATTTTCTCCACTTCTCTCTATACCAGTAGGACTTGTCCAGAATTCACCCCTTTCCTGTTTTTCTAAACTTAAAACCTCTCAATATTCAAAAGGGTAGCAGATGGTGTTATAAAATAAGTACACTTCAAAAAACAGTCATCCTATGTGGTAGAAAATATTGTGGAAAAGAAGAAATTGCTTGTTACAAGCAACTTCTTCTTTTTCCACAATGTTTTCTCAAGCATAATTTCAGGGATGCAAAATCAGGGATTCTAGAGGTAATGTTGTCTGCTACCCACTTTGAATTTGGACAAGTCTAAAATTTTGAAATGTAGTAAAGGGTTAAAATGACTATCCACAACGCAGGGTTTGAATTAGTATTGAGGAAATAATCACATCTAAAAAACAAGAAATATACCCCTTCTCTGTAGCGTTGCTTTCAATATGAAATGATTTGCATGTGACACAATCCTGCTTTTTTACACCCTTCAAGAAAAAAAGGTTTTGAAAAAAAAAATTGTTGAAAATATAGATATTGCTTGTTACAAGCATTTTTTTTCCTTCTAATGCTTTCTACCATTAAATGAAAAAGCTGCTCAAAACAAGCAATTTTGTACTTGTCCACAATGTTTTCTACTTCCAAAGAAAGATTTTTAAAATTTCATTTTTTGAAAAATTATCTTGAGCTTCTTTGAATTTGGACAAATCTAGAACTTTGTCATCTAATGATTGATTAATTTCGTTTCAGATGCAGACACCGTATCAAACTACCTGAAGGTCATACAGAATATTCTGTACACACATACAGAAGCTGCAGATTTCTACATGAGGAAATTTATCGTCAGCTGTTCCTCACAAAGTGGACGATTTGTCAGCAACGAGTTTGAAATGACGGTATACATATATGGTTCACATATATATGATTGAGTAAAATAATTGCATCAGCAAATAATGTGTATCTTATAACTTTTGTGATTAGAATATACTAAATGTTTAACCCATTCCCACACAGTGACGCTTTCTGATGTCCCTCAAGAAAAACTATTGCGAAAACATCGTGTAGAATGAAGGAATTGCTTGTTTTTTTCTAGAAAGATGAAAAATCAGTGTTTTTTTTTATTTTCTTTACTTATGATTTGACAGAAGTGTTGGATTGTATTTTTAACATTACATTTGTTTTTAAGCTCTTCCTTGAAAAGCTGTAGTTGCAATATTAAAGTAACCAGAGGAACAATAATAATGATAAAGATGAATGTCCGAGTTCAAAGTTAACTTCCAGTCTAAATCAACGATTTAGTTTAGTTTATACTAATTTATTTTAGTTCGATTGCGACGAAAGCTTTAAGCTTATAGAGTCGCTCTCGAACACTCAAACCAGATATTTTCACGTCTCTGAAAGAGAGGCAGTGGCTTATCCCCACTGCTACCCACTTCAACAGCTGGGTAGACTGAGGCTGGCTATTAAGTGTCTTACCAATGAACACACCTCGGTGAAGGTGGGGCTCGAACCCGTGACCTTCGAACCCGTGACCTTCAGATCACAAGTTAAGTACCTTTACCACTCGGCCATCGAGGCCATTGAGGCAGTCAACGATTTGATAGGTCAACAAATTATAACTGACAGTGGCGATCCCTTCAATACCCATCAATCCCTTTTGCACATCCAAGATAGTCCCTTTTTGTGTTACAGGTGTAATGTTGTTTACAGGTGTAATCTTCAAAAGTTACTCATGGCACATTTGTTTGATTCTATGTTCAGATTTTGAAGAAAGAGGTGGATATGGTTGAGCCCAAAGTCGTCCCAGTTGCCCATGTAAGACAAGACTCTATGGCCCAGAATATGCTCCAGCCCCAGTTTCAGACAGGATTCCAGAGGGGTACTTTGGGAACACGTAAGTGAATTGTTCTTAACACATGCCCACACAGTGATGCTTTTGAGGCCCTTCTGAAAACATTGTGAAAAATGAAGAAATTGCTTGTAACAAGCAATTTCTTCATTTTTCACAATGTTTTCCTTCCAGAAAGTTGAAAAATCTTAAATTTCATAACTTTTAGAATGTCGTTTGCAACTCCTTTTCAATTTCGACCGGTCTAAAACTTTTTTGTGTGGTAATGGCTTAAGGGCTGTTTTGGCCTTATATCTATAGGCTCATAGCATACAGTTCTTGGTTTATCTCTGTTTTGTGCAAAATATGGCTTTAGAAGAATTGCTGCTAGTTTGATTTAGGAATACATTTTGATATATACTCATTACCCCTGGTCATGCTGATCCCAGAATATTCCTGCTCTAACAGGAGGTATAGAGTAAAATCAGCCTGCACATATGTGCAGTCTAATCTTAGTCTACATCCCTTGTTTAGCCTATTTAACCCATTCCCACACAGTGACGCTTTTAAACGTCTCTCAATATAAAGGTTTTGGAAAATATTGTGGAAAATGAAGAAATTGCTTGTTGCAAGCAATTTTGTCATTATCCACAATGTTTTCTTCCACAAAAGCCAAAGATTTTAAAGATTTCATCAACTTTAAATTGTCGTTTGCAACTTCTTTGTATATTGACTGGTCTAAAATTTTATCGTGTGGGAATGGGTATAGTCAAAATTGTTTATTAGATTATTTACCAAAACAAATATTGACTCACAATTAGGGCCTTGGAATGCTTTCATTCCTATTATTTTCATGTAGTTTTTAACAAAAATAATATTCAGAATGACAAGGGTTAATTCTAATTGATTGTAACAAAACCTGTAAGTTTATAGAATAGTTCTCAAACATTCAATCCTAGAGAGGCAGTGGCTCAAACCCACTGCTAGCAAATTTTATGGCTGGATAGAATAGGGATGGATATTAAATAAGTTCACTCTTGTCTTGCTGTTCATGGAATATTTCTTTTTTTTGCAGAAGGCATAGTCAAAGATCAGCCAACACATATGTGCTGTCTGATTTTATTCTACACCACCTATTTTGCCCCCTTCAACCCAGAGTTGTTTGCAATACTGATTTTCAATGGAATTATTGACCCTCATTAAGGCCTACCAGCACTTTTAGCCCTTTGATTTAAAGCCAAATTTTATTCCGCATGACTAGGGTTAACTGTCTTGCTAAAAAACATATACCGGTGACGGTGGTGTTTAAACCAGTATCCTCTAGGTCACTAGTTATGCCTTTACCACTCAGCCATCAAGAGGGTTTGAAATTCATTAATTGACCAACCGCTGGCCCTGCCCACTTTCTCTGTTATCCCTGACGATAAACCCTGATAGGAAGTTCTGCTGCAATATTCTAGAAAGTAATTTTGCAAAAATTCATGGCTAGTAGCATGTAATAAAGAAGAGCGGTTGGTTGGCGACCTATACATTGTAAGTACAACTTGAAGTTACGAAGTTTATGTCGCCAAACCAACAAGATGTGTCACATGTTTTGCAGCCAATGACAGAGTTCAAAGTTAACTTCCAGTCTAAATGATTTCATTGGTCAACTGATTATGTGATTGACATCCACAGTTGGTCTATTTCTCACACCCAGTATCAATATTATCTAAAGTAATTTTGACCTACATTCAGACAGATGACATGTATATTTACAGATTTCGGGATGGTTGCAATAATTGTCGTTTGTGTGGGATTCCTATTGTTCATGATCATACTTGGAGTGTTCCGAATTCGAGCAACACATCGGCGGCGGGTTGTACAGGTTGATGACAGACAAGAGATGGAATGGGATAACTCAGAACTTAATATTACAGTTAACCCTATAGATCAGGAGGTAGGATTTTGGGTAGCTTAACCAATTACCAGAAGGTAAAATTTTAGACTGGTCCAAATTGAAAGGAGTTGCAGAAGACAATTTTTCAAACAATTTCTTCATTATTACATAATGTTTTCCCAATGGTGTTTCTTGAGGGGCGTCAAAAAGCATCATTATGTGGGAATGGATGATGCTTTTGACGCCCCAAGAATTAAAGCTAGAAATCACTGTAGAAAAAGAAGAAATTGCTTCCAAAGTTTTATTCTTTTGGGTCATTGTGCATGAATATATGATTCAGAACTCATAAGGCCAGTTGGATGTTTTAATCTGTTTTAACTTGTGACAAGTTTGAGGCCAGTGCCGCAGAGAAAAGCGTGATCACACCCTTCACTCCTTTGATAATATTAAAAGTATTATAAGGCTGTATGCTGATCAAAGATTATTTTATTTCAAGATTTCTTAATTTTTAGGTCACCTGACCAAATGGTCATGGTTACCTATTGCAATCATTTTTTGTCCGTCGTCGTGCGTCGTCCGTCGTTCGTCGTCCGTCGTCCGTTAACTTTTAAACATTTTCATCTTCTTCTCAAGAACTACTAGGTTGGATTTCAACCAAACTTGGTAGAAAGCATCATTGGGGGATGCCAACTAGGACAGGTATATTATAAATTGTGAAATTCATGCCCCTGGGGTCATGTATGGGGCCACTACCAGAGGTCAAAGTTCATCATGTTAAAAAATTCACATTTTCATCTTCTTCTGATGAAGTACAAAGCCAATTTCAAACAAACTTGGTGAAAAGCATCATTTGGTAATGGTTATTCAGATTTGTGAAAATAAAAAGGCCGTGGGGTCAGGGGGCCCTAAAATAGGGACCAAAAGGGGGTAATTTTTGGTAACTTTTAAATATTTCATCTTCTTCTCAAGAACTACTGGGCGGATTTCAACCAAACTTGGTAGAAAGCATCATTGGGGGATGCCAATTCAAGTTTGTGAAATTAGGGGTTCTGGGGGTCATAGGGGTCCAAATAGGGGCCAAAAAGGGGTAATTTTTGGTACTTCTTTAAAAATCTTCTTCTAATAAACCGTTAATGCCAGAGCTTAAATATTCTGTGTGCATGACAACTAGGACAGGTATATTATAAATTGTGAAATTCATGTCCCTGGGGTCATGTATGGGGCCACTACCAAGAGGTCAAAGTTCATCATATTAAAAAATTCACATTTTCACCTTCTTCTGATGAAGTACTAAGCCAATTTTAAACTAACTTGGTGAAAAGCATCATTGGGTACTGATTATACAGATTTGTGAAAATTAAAAGGCTGGAGGTCAGGGGTGCCTAAAATAGGGACCAAAAGGGGGTCATTTTTGGTAACTTTTAAACATTTTCATCTTCTCAAGAACTACTGAGGGGATTTCAACCAAACCTTTTTCTAATTCTTTCAAACAAAATCACTTGTCTTGGTGCTCTTTTACTCAGGTGACCGTTAAGGCCCACTGGGCCTATTGTTGTAAGATATAATCAATATTTCACGTTTATCTTAATTTCAGTTATTTGAATATGAAGAGCATCCAAAGAAAAGGTCATCTTTACAAGATGATAGCGACACAGACGATGATGTCAGCGAGTGTTTCCATGACGATGGAGACACATCAGACGATGAGGATGAAGATGACGGTGATGCGGGAAAGAAGACATTAGAATGGGACGATTCTACTTTATCATATTAAATGTTGTTTCATGTGTGAATGGATGAAAAAATTGGAACTAGTCCGTAATGAGTTAAGGGAGATGATCCCAGTATCTGTTATAAGTAAAGGGAGATAACCCCATTGTCCTCATAGTGCTAATAGATAGGATGGATGAAAACCAGGATTGATTTTTAGTTTCACTGTATTACAAAATTTTTTGACTTGTCCGAATTCAAAGGTTTTGAAGACAACAATATAAAGTTGATTTTATATGAAAAATAATCACTCAGTAGGGTAGAAAATTTTGTGTAAAAGAAGAAATTGCTTGTCACAAGATTGATAAAACATTGTGGAAAAAGAAGAATCTGCTTGTAACAAGCATTTTCTTCTTTTTCCACATTTTTTTCTTCCCTACTGAATGATTACTTTTCAAGTAAAATCAAATTTAATTGTCATATGCAAAACTGCTGACTTTCAACTGGGCTTAAAATATGTAATACATAAAAGTGTAACATATTCTTTCACAATCCCACTTTTAACATCCCTAAATAATGACGCTTTCTGATGGCCTGGAGAAATACGACATGGAGAACTTAATGGGAAAAGGAGAAATTGCTTGTAACAAGCAATTTCTCATTTAATACCCTATTTGGGACTTATTTTCAAATTTGACCACAATTTGTAATGTCATCTACAACTTCCTTCAAATTGGACCAGTCTAGAATTTGTTGGAAAACTTGGGAAAACATTGCCGCTATTGAAGAAATTGCATGTCATAAGCAATTTCTTCATTACATGATGTTTTCTTCCCAGGATTAAAAGAAAGATCTTGAATTTAAAATTGTCATCTTCAGTTCTTTGAATTTGGACCAGTCTAAAATTATTTAGTCCAGAAATGGGTTTTAGTGATAATATTTGACTATGAGTAGAATTAAAAAAAAAAAAAGAATGGTTTGAATCTTTAACTTGTTTTAATAGTATTTAGAAAAACAAATCATGTACTTGACTTTTACTTAGAATTCTGAGAATTCAATGTACTCTTAACATTGCAGCCAAATGAATCAACCCATTACCAGACATCAAACTATTAGACTGGTCCAAATTGCAGACCACAATTTAAAGCTTACGAAGTTTTGGAATTTTTTACTTTTTGAATAGAAAACATTGTGGATAATGAAGAAATTGCTTGCAACAAGCAACTTCTTCATTTTCCACAAAGTTTTCCAAAGTTTTGGGGCATCAAAAAGCATCATTGAGTGGGAATGGGTTAAATAGCAAGTTAAACATAATCATGTTTTTTTAATTCATGTGATTTTTGTCCTTTTATGGGAATATGTGAAATTTCACAAAGGTTGTGAAAATTTGTATTATGTCAGCATAATAAGGGTTTTCGAGTGAAGTGGTTCTGTGAAACTTTTATTGGGAATATAGAAAAAGGGCAGTGCTTTTTATAAAGTGTTCTTTATAAAACTGTCCTATAATCATGGTTCACTTGCCATACCAGGTCCTGCTGTATGCTACAGTGAGTGTTTCTCCCCGACAGCAATCTGTGAAAGCTTCTTCATGAATTTTTTTAAAACCTGTTATTAGACAACAAAATTTTAGACTGGTCAAAGCAAGTTGCAAACAGCAATTAACCCATTCCAACTCAAGCCCTCCTTTTTAAGCCCCACAAGAAAAAAGCTTTGGAAAACGTTGTGGACAATGAAGAAATTGCTTATAACAAGCAATTTCTTCATTATCCACAATATTTTTTATCGCAAAAGACGAAAAAAATTAAAATTCCTTCAACTTGAAAATGTTGTCTGCAGCTTCTTTCAATTTGGACCAGTCTAAAATTTTCTTGTGTTGGAATGGGTTAAATGCAGATTAGATAAGGGTAAGGAGTATTGTGTAAGAAGGAGAAATTGCTTGCCATAAGCAATTTCCCCTCCTGCCACAAAGCTTTCTTTGATATAACTCCTAAAACCCAGGATTGTGAGGGCATAGGTTAAGGGAGATACATTGTTGTAGAACAAAAACGTCCTCGACATAAGTGTATGCTAGTGTTCTAGCCCAAATCCAGGCAACCAAATTAAGACTCCTTCAAATTCAAAGATGTGGCAGACAAAATTTTAAGTTGACAAAATTTTACATTACTTTAAACTACTGAGGTAGAAAACATTATGGATGATAAAGAAATCTCTTGTAAAAAGCCATATGTTCAATTTCTACAATGTTTCTACAATGTTTTTCGAAGCTTTTTTTATCAGGGCGTAAAAAAGTGGAATTGTATGGAAATGGATTAAGAAATGACTGTAGAAAACTATTTTTTTCATTTATTGTGCATGAAAGGGATTGCATTTTTGCAATGATGAGTGAACCATTTCAGTCATTTATTGTATGAGATAGTTGAAAGTGATAGAATGTTGCGTTACAATTTCAACTATGAACAGATAAGTCAGGGCTTGTGTATTGGTAATTGGTAAATCAGGGTTTTGACCTTCAAAAAACTGAAAAATATCCTAATTTGACCCGTACAAATTTCTTCCAAGTGGGTCATTTTGACCCTTTGATAGAAATTTGTAATTGTCAGAACAAAGTACAGTATGTTATATGATCCCTCAATTTCAATGCTGTATCTTATATACTATTCAAAATGGTACAAAGTAATAGCTTACTTTAATTTCTTTAATGGAAAAGGTCAGTGGACACTTAAACCTTTCAGATTTTTACTAATGATTCAATCTTTTTGTTGTTTTAACCGCTTCAAAATCAGTTTTGACCCCTAGAATTACATGATTAAGGACTTAATGACCCCTTAACCCTTGTCATGCTGATCCCGGAATAATCCGAATTTAGCAGGAGGTATAGACAAAGATCAGACTGATCTTAGTCTACACCTCCTGTCTGTCATTTTGAAACCAGAGTTGTTTATGAAATTAACTTTCAAAAAAGGTATTGACGACTGAACAACAAGTACTACCAGTGGTCTCAGCGCTTTGATTTTTATACAAGTCTGAAAGGATTTTATTCAGCATTACAAGGGTTAATTTCAAATGCTAGTAAAGGCACTGTAAGTTTTGTAAATGCATGAGAAATATATTATCAATTACACCAGTTTTCTGTTCACTTTGTAAGTTTTGTGTGTGTGTGGTGAAAGGGAGGTAATGAGAGATGATGAGATTTGTTGACATTTGTCCCCCTTGTAAAATAATGACATTTTATACATGATTTGTCTGTTTTCGGCTGAAATTGACATGTTGCCTTTGGTAATCAAGGTTATTATTGCCCTTTAATGTTTGTGCTCTTCAAAATTGTTTTGTTTCAATTATTTCTATGATTTAACCTAAGTCAAGTCTAAATTGAAAGATTTCAAAGACAAATTTCATAAAGCCCATATGTGAAAGAATAATTACCATATATCGTAAAGAAACATTGTAAAAAAGGAGGGAATAGCTTCTCTCAAGTAATTTCTCTTTTCTTTCATTATTTTCTTAATATTTATTCTTCAGGGTTGTCAAAATAAGGAATTGCATAAAGTCGTTGGGCCTGCAAAATGTCGTAACAACAGCTTGAATGAAGCTGTAGTTTTGACATTTGCACAACCAAATATGATAATAGGTTATTGGTTGAGAGAAGTCAAAGTACATGTATTTGGCTGTCTGATAAGGAAAGATTTGGTATATTCAAGAAATCTTCGAGAAAAAGGCACCACGTCAACTTCAGTCCGATATTATGATTGATGACCTTTCGGTGTTGTCGGTGCTTCTTTGTGCGTCGTTATTTATGTGACTTTATTGTTGTTGTGATGATCTGCTTTCTACTTACCCCACCCATCCCATCTACTAGATGTTGAATTTAACTGCCATTTTCCTTGTTATTTGCTGTCAATGTTTGCTTCAGATCTGGTAGCGGTTCCTCTCTAAATCGTCAAATTTGCATCAAAAATGGTTTTATTTGATCGTTGTCCTGCTGTATAAAGTAGATAACTGTTGAAACATGCAAATAAGCTTGATTAGCTCAGTTCATAAAACAGCCAACTTCAAACCAGCAGGTTGTTAGTTTAACCCTTTCTGGTTCAATTCCTGTTTTTTTTACGTCCCTGTGATTTTTTGTTATGAGGTAGCATTGTAGAAAAAGAAGGAATCGCTTGTAACAAGCTTTTTCTTCTTTTTCTACAAATTTTTTCTCACAAATTAAACTCACTTTTGATTTTCGTCTGCAAAACCTTTGAATTTGGACCAGTCTAAAATTTTGTGAAACAGTAAAGGGTTAATACCCTGGCAAACTGAACATCTAACTTTTTAGGCTGAACTGTTGACCCCTTACCAGACAGCAAGATTTTAGACTGGTCAATATAAGTGTATAAGATTTTAGATTTTTTCAACTTCTGGTGTAGAAAACATTATGAAAAATGAAGAAATTGCTTGTTGCAAGCAATTTCTTCATTTCCCACAATGTTTTCGCAATTGTTGAGGGGAGTCAGAAAGTCCCACTGTGTGGAAAAGGGTTAATCCAAGGCTGTTTGACAGATGCATTTTGGAAAGGACATATTGCTAGTAAGAATCAATTCCTCTTTCTGATACGACCTGTAAGTTTGTCTTTCTTTGAAATGTTTTATTTTGAACAACACTTATTTTCACTATAAGTTTTGCCTTTACAAACATTTTCTGTCTGGTACAGATTTAAATCTATACATGCATAACAAACATAACTGATGCCATATGATCTGTGGGCGACCAAAACCTTGAAACTGTAGTTACAAGGTTTTGGTCACTACTGTCTTTGATAAAGTTCCTTTTTTTCCTAGAGAGGAATAGCTCAAATTTTGTTTACAATAGCTAGAAACTATTGCATGAAAGAAGTGGTGTTATTTTACCAAACTTTTAGATATGGAAAAGGATTTAAAACAAATCAAACAAACTATGGTTTATTGTTATTGTATTGCTACAGTACTGAATTTCTCAAATAGCCCATAAGCTTCATTTTAATTTAAAGAAGATGCAGCCAACAATTTTAGTAGAAGAAATTTTAAAATGATTTGGCATTTGGGTAGAAACTATTGTGGATACTGAAGAAATTTCTGGTAACTAGCAGATTTCTCCATTTTCACATTTTTTCCACCCCCTTGTTTTTCAGGGGCCTGAATAAGCTGGCTTTTTGTGGGAACTGGTTAAAGTCATAACAACATTTCTTTCAAACAATAGGGCTAATTTTTTTCTTGCATTCCTGTGCACATGTTGTACTTTCACATTTTCACATATCTTGTTAAATAGCTCTACATGTTTTCCCGTTTTTCTCACATATCTTTTCACATTTTTACATGGTATTAACCAAGCTTTACATATATTAGTCATTTAAATTCTTACATTCCATGAAAGTTGCATTCACTGAATCATGACTCACAAATTCCTAGAGAGTATTTTATTCTTGTTTGTTTTCTTTTAAACAAAAATTGTTACAGTCATTCAGTTGAATGAGTTATACATATTTATTCTAGGCTTTGTAAGATTAAGGGAATCATAAAAGTATTTTAGCCCATTTCCAGATGATAAAATTCTAGACTGGTCTTAATCGAAAACAGTTGCAGATGACATTTCAATGTGTGTATTAATTGAAATAAAAATGACGTAAACAGTAGAAAAATCATAAAAAAAAGAGTAAATAACTTGTAACAGGCAATTTCTGCTTTTCCCCAAATCAGCATGTCTTGATTGCGTAAAATGTGGGATTGTGTGGTAATGGGTTAAAAACTTATCCATATACAACTGTTTTGCACAGAATCCTTGAAAATGCAATAACAAACAGTTACTTTCTGTTGATTTTAGTATATGTTTAAATGGCTCCATGCCAAAAGGTTGTAAAAGCTGTATGTTTTGCATTTTTAGGGATAAGGCAAAACATTTTTGGGGGGGTCGGGGGATGAAACTGTTAACTTTGAAGTATAATACAAATTCGAAAAAAAAAAAAGAAAAAAGAAAATGATTAAATAAATAAGGAAAAGGTACTTTATCTGAGGGAAATTTTCATTAGTCATGACCACAATCGAGCTAAGCTTATTTAGAAATCATTTAGAATAAAAAGTATAAGTATTTAGATATTGCATAAAATTATAAACAGTATGTTCGAAAACTATAAATCATGTAATATGTAAATAATGTCAAAATTATTGTCATTTTTGCCGGCCATTTTTCATCATCATTAAAGTGTTTTGTTATTTTGTGAATGTCGTTGGAAAAAGAAAATATAACACTTATGTAGAGTTGCTGTCAAAAAAGCACTGGTATTTTTGTGACTTCACACAACCTGATCTGTGCTTGTTTGTTTTTTTCCTTCTTTCAAAAATAGAGTTTTGAAATGTAAATTCGACAATTTTCTGTCAGTACTTTTTTCTTTTGATTAAATTTTCCAAAAGACAAATGAATTCAAATTAACTTGAATATTGATTGAAATAAAAGAGCTTAAGTTACATTGATTCAATGAAGCGTCTTGTTACCTTTTTGAGTTAGTTTGAAATTATGTTTCTTGTACTGAATTATACAAGTCATATAATATTTCAAGAATTTCAAAATTTCCATATGAAGAGCATTACCATATTTCAAGCTACAAATGTAATTAATTCAAGGCTAAGCTTAGCTTATTGAGTAACCTTTTTTAGTTTTACGCTTTTGTTCATATGATTGGACACTGTAGAACGAATTTACTGTTACAGACGTTTTTATTGGATAAATAAACACATCTACAAGATAAGCTTGTTATTTGTCTTTTGTAATTGTCCCTCCCTCCCTTCCCCACTGTCTCTGTATGTATGATCATGGCAACTGAATGGCATGCTTGCTTCTAATTTGGATGTAGCTGCAGTTGGCGCATCCGACTCCCTATCTTCAATCATGGGATGTCATTGGTTCGATCCCCAGCGGGACATGTCCTTTCGACATTTGTCTCTCACAAATGGGTTGATAATCGTAAACCTAAGTGAGATTGCCGCCGGGGGTGAGAAAAGGATGCAATGGTAGTACTGATGTGAGATATACCAGGAATCCATTGTTAGGTGCCCCAGCCGCCGCGATATTACTGAAAAAATGTTAAAAGTGGTGTTAAACCCCATTCAAACAACCAAACAAATGTAATTGTTTATGGTAAAACTTTCACATGGGGTACCTTTATAGCTCATTTAAGCATGTTTGGTCCTAGATGATTAATCTCAGTTTATCATCTATCCAAACACAATTTCTTCAAAAACCTTCTCCTATGTTTGATATTGTTAAAGTTACTTTAACCCTTGTCATGCTGAAACTGGAATATATATATGTTCTTGCCAAAGGTATACACTAAGATCAGCCTACACATAAGTGCAGTCTGATCTTAGTCTACACCACCTGCTTGTCGCTTAAAGCCAGAGGTGTTTGAAAAAAAAAATTCAAAAGAAATATTATCCTGCTTTTAGTTCTTTGATTTTGATACATTTTTGAACACGTATTTCACTGGGCATGACAAGAATTAACTCTTTTACTCATAATTATTTATTTACATAACTCATACTCTGTATCATGGATGACATGTTATTCTTAAACGCATCGAAAGATCGGGGGCATATTGTTTTACCGTTGTCCGTCTGTCCGTATTAACAAAAAAACTTAACATTGCCAAATATTACCAGCCTATTCAACATAAAATGCTCACATTTGGCATGATGATACATCTCCATAATACGCATCTCCTCATGTCAAGGTCAAGGTCATATGATAAGGTCAAGGTCACATACCAAGGTCAAACGTTTAGTCCTGTTACGGGGGGTATTGTTTTTCACAAACACATATTGTTCCTTTTACTATACAGATTCCTGAGCTTTATATTACTTCTTTCTGAAATAATCTTTATCGCGGTTTGAACCTAAGCGTTTCATTTCCAACCTCTACACAGCGTCAAGTAAAGACTTAGATCAGCCTGTGTATCTGCGCAGTCTAATCAGAGTCCTGTAGATAGATACTGACAAATCGTCGGTGCGCGAGCAAAAGGTCGTAACTACAGCTCGTGATCAGCGATCATCCATCAATTGACTAATCGCTGGCCTCGCGCAATAACACCGACTGGAAGTTCCACATTGTTTTAAAACGACCTTATTTTGCAAAAGTTATGGCTAGTAGCATGTATCAAAAAAGTAGACAGGTTGGTTGGCGAACTAAACGTCGTAACTACAGCTTGAATAAGCTGTAGTTACGACGTTCAAGTCGCCAAACCAACCGAATACTTCCCCAAAAATGTCGTCCAATATTGGAGTTCAAATTCCACTTCCGGTCAAAATGAATTATTTGTTTGGCAGTTTTTTTTAGCTCGGCTGTTTTCGAAGAAATCTCGAGGTATTGCTATAGCCTTGGTATCGTTGTTGTCGTCGTCGTGCGAAAATTTAGACATTTTGTGATATCTCTGGTTCTACTTAAGGCATGCACTTGAAACTTTGCACACTTGTTCACCATCAGAAGAGCAACCTATACTATCAAGGGGGGGGGGGGGGTAACTCTAGATGCATTTTGTCCACTATCCAGCACCCAACAGCCGAGCGTAGGCACCCGTAGGCGGTGCTCTTAGTTTTCCATTTGACAGCCGGGTTAAGGCCATAGCCGGGTAGATGGCTATGCCCACTCACATCCAAACAGGAAGTTAAAGATAGGTAATATTACAGGCGCTATTTTTCGAAACATATATAACAAAAAATAAAACTGTTGGATTGCGATTGTTGGTAGTTGCGACGTTTGAGTCGTAAAAAAAAAGAAAAGAAAAGAAAAAAGATTTACATAAATGTCTTTGAATGTCGGAGTTCGAAGTTCACTTCCGGTCTAAACGAATGAACTGATAGGTCCATCTATTTCTAGTTAAACCCCCGCAAAAAGAATGCTTTCGGGGGTATACAGGATCAGCCTGTCTGTTCGTGTGTCCGTCTGTCTGTGTGCAAAATACTACCCAATTTGTGTCGCGAACTCCGCCTTCAGTTTTTCTTCAATACCATTGAAACTTTAAACAAAGAGTAACCACATGTTTAAGTATTGCAAGACGCAATTTTGAAGTCTTGATTCCCCCTGGTTAAAGAATGATCTCCCCTTGAACTTAGACATTATTTATGCTTTGCAGACATATACAGCTAATTATACTACCAATTTTGTGTCGCGAACTCCTCCTTTCTAGAAAAGCAAAGTCAGTAGCTATGTCCTTGTATTGTTAAAGCTCTCATTACACTGAAAGCACTTGCGGGGGTATTAAGTCAAATACTATGACAAGTTCTAGTTCCTTCAACTTCAACAATACTCTCGATCATTTCTGTTATTCAAATTATTCAGTCGTTAGTTATAAACGATTTTCGCGTTATTTTCAAGAACAGAACCAACATATGCCATACTTGTTGTTTTACACTTAATTTCAACATTCTAGTCAGAGCAAAATGTACCAACCTTTAGTTCAGGGGTTGGTTTAGTAAAACGTTGCATGGTCAAAGGGACACAGCCAGTACAGACAAAACTCCGTTATTTCCCATTGACCAAGTCGGGTTAGTTTGGTAAAAAAGTTGCTTAGTCAAAGGGATAAAACCAGTACAGACATAAACCCGTCGCTTCCCTTTGGTCGAATTGTGGTTGGTTACATGGTCAAAAGGATACAACCAACGCAAACATAGTTGAATGCCGTTGACCATGGCATGTTCGCAATAACACAACCCCATAACCTTCCGTCCTACCTTGTCGTCTGGTCAAGCGTCTCTTTTGAAATAGAAATGTTCGTATTTCTTCCCATCAATTTCACTTGTTGTTATGAATGAAACATCGTCGGAAATATGAGAACAATTGTGTGTAACAAGCAATCATTTTGAATCGTCATTCAATATTTCCTTAACTCATTATCAAAAGACAAGAATGTTTGACTAGTCCAAATTAACGACTGTTCGAAATGTATTTGATTGAAGAATTAAGTGGGTAAACGGAAAAATTGTTTGTTATAATTAATATTTTCCTTTTTCATGATGCTTTTCTTGAAATATTTGCTAGAGGACTTAAAAAGTTGGTGACTCCGGTGGCCCCGCCAACTAATTCAGCTGGCCCCGCCCACTGACTCCGCTGGCCGACCCAACTGCCTTCTACGACCATGCCCACTGACTCTGCTGGCCGACCCCGCTGCCTTCGACGACCATGTCCACTTACTCCGCTAGCCACACTCACTTACTCGGACAGGATTTCGATATAAAACGGCGTTATTTTGCAAAATTTATATCTAGTAACATATCACGTAAATGTAGAACTGTTACTTGGTATCTAAAAACGTCGTAACAACAGCTTGAATAAAATATAGTTAAAACGACGTATGAGTCGCCAAACCAACAGAAATAATGTCGATCAAATTTCACTTCCTTTTTAAATGCATGATTAGATTGGTCTATAAACGTTTTGATTATACACACGTTACGTCAATTGTTAGGCTACCATGTTGAGGTGAATGACGTAACGACGGTATTCTTCTCGTCGTTTTACTAGCAACTTCTCCACTTCAGTCATTGTTTTCTTTATAATAGGCTTATATTATATATATTATATTATAACACATTACCGTACAAGAAAATTTAAGACTGATCCAATTTGAAAGAAGTTGCAGACGACAATATTAAGATGGTAGAATTCCCAATATTTCTGTCTTTTTGGGGTAAAAAAACATAATGAAGAAATTGTTAGAAAAAAGCAATTTCTTCATTTTTCACGGTTTTCCCTAGAGTATTTTTCTTCAGGGGCTTTAAAAAGCGGGGTTGTGGGGGAAAGGGAAAAAACAACAACAACAAAAAAAAAAACACAGCGTCTAAAATGGAATTTTAACAGCTGGCTATATGGATTTACGTTGAATTTGCTTGGTAAAGATAAATACGCGCAGCGAAACTTATAAACAGACACTTAATTATTTCATCGTGGAAAAGATATGTGCTGCCATGATTGCGGTTGTAAACTCATTACCAGACGACAAAATTTTAGACTGGTCCAAATTGAAAGGAGTTGCAGAAGACAATTTAAATTCCATGAAACTTTAGATTTTCTAAACTTTCTTGGGTTAAAAAAAAACATTGTGGATTATAAAGAAATTGCTTGTTACAAGCAATTTCTTTATTTTCCACGATGTTTTTCAAAGCCTTTTTCTTGAGGGGTATCAAAAAGTATCGCTAATTAGGAATGAGTTAATCTATTTCCACTCAGTGACGGTTTTAGACACTCCCAAGAAGAAGAGCTTTGGAAAACTTCGTGGGAAATGAAGAAATTGCTTATTACAAGCTCTTTCTTCATTATCTACAAAGTTTTCTACCCCAAAAGAAGAATTTCGTAACATTTGAATTGCCATCTGCAACTCCTTCCTTTCAGTTTGGACCAGTCTAAAATTTTGTTGTGTGGGAATGGGTCAAACAGGTAGCTCGCTATTTGACAATGTATCGACAGATAAATGGGCAGTAACCCAGTCTATGCGAATGTTTGATTACCTTAGACTGGTACCAATGTCGACTTTAATAAAGCCGGGCTTTGTTAAAGTCAACGGCAGTACCGGTCTATGATTACCTTTGACGATTCAAAATAACAGATGAAGGATAAGATCCAATTGCCAGTTGTTTTATTCTATTTATTCTAGTAGTGCATTTATATAATCAAATTTTCGTTCAAGTGAAAACTAACTAAAACATAAATTTCCAAACAATTAAAAAGTAATAGAATCACCGGGTAAATTAATCTCTATATTTGAAGTTCCATCGTTAGATTTGCTGACAATAAAAAGTGTACTGATCGACTGACAGAGACGTCTAACGCAATACAACACTAAATCATTTTTTATAATACGTAGGGTATTTTTTTTATGTACAACATTTGACTTTTCAAATTTCAAAGAAATTAGGATATTTAGAAAGCAAAATATGTGCAAAAAGGAAAAAAAAAAATGATGGTAACCATCATTTTTTTTCCTTTTTGCACATTATTTGCTTTTAGAGATTACACGAACTCCACTATTTTGGCTATGCTTGAGAAGGAAAATTACTTAATATTATGGCAACTATTTCAACAAAGTTGTTGTGTGTGTGTGTTCAAATTTCCTTCTCATAGTTATGGTTTGATGTGTTGTCTACATTTTTTTTTCGGAAAATTTCAGATTATGAAATTTTGTCGGGTTATAAACTGTCAAATGAAAAGCAGATTTTTTTTGTTCAAACAAAAAGTGCCTTTCAATTTCTATATCTCAGAGGGGCTTCGCTTCGTTCAGGATGACAAAACATTTGCAAGCGCTTCCCTCTTGCGGGATACCAATTCCAAACGTTCGCCAGCGTTTGTTAATCCTGAAGGCAGGACAGCTTAAAACATGATATGTTGCTTTAGAAGCTTTATACAGTTGGTCGATGGTTTGAAGGCAGATCTGATGTCGGAATTTATCCTGCAAAATGCTCGTGCTCCTCTTTTCCATGAGCATTGAACAGTAAAGTCATATATCCAAATTTTGCACTCAGCAATGATTGGTTGAAAATTATTCTTTTTAACAAATGAATCTGCAAAACTTCTGCAATCAAAGATAAGAATTCGTATGTTTAGATAGCCTTGAAATAAACCGTTTATATGGTCGGTGGGCGACTAAACTATCGTAAATACAGCTTTATTCAAGAAATTGCAAATTTTCTGCAATGAAATATTATAATTCATATTTTAAGAATGCCTTCAAAAAAGCCCTTTATATCGCTGTTGGGGGACCAAAATACCTAAATTACAGTTTTATTTCGGAATTTACACATTTTCTGCAGTCAAAGATTAGAATCATATTTCTAGATTGCTTTGAAATAAGCCCTTTATTACATTAGTGGTCGAACAAAATATCGTAAATACAGCTTTATTCAAGCTGTATTTACGATATTTTATCACCCATCGACGATATGCTAAAACTCTTTTCTAAAAACCTAATACAACACAATCTTGCTTTTTGACGCTATCAACCCTTTCCCGTTCAAATACGGGATTTTACGTTCCTGTGATTTTATACTCCAGAAAACATTGTGGAAAAAGAAGAAATTGCTTGTAACAAGCAATTTCTCCTTTTTCTACAATATTTTCTAGCACATAGGATGGTTTCATTTCAAATGGCATCCAGTTTTCATTGTCGTCTGCAACCTCTTTCAATTTGGACTAGTCTAAAATTTCCAAAAACAGGAAAGGGTTAAAGATAAGGTTCAGAAAAACAATGTGAAAAATGTAAAAATTACTTGCTACAACTATTTTCCGAATTTCCCACATTCTAACTACTGGGAGAGACGGAGGTATTTGAAATTCTATCAACTTTGAATTATCGTCTGCATCTTCTTTGATTTTTGAACAGTCTAATTTTTTGTCGTCTTGTGATGGGTTAAATAGAATTGTTATGAAGAGTAAATTAGACGAAAATAATTAGATGAACTTCGCCGATTATTATCCATCCCAACACAACCCCTCTTTTGGACGACCCAACGAAAAAAAGCTTAGGAAAACATTCTGAAAATTGAAGTAATTGCTTTTTACAAGCAATTTCCTGATTATGCACAATGGTTTTCTTCTCCCAAAGGCAAAGAAAGATTTTAAAACTTCATCAACCAAAAATTGTCGTCTGCAATTTCTTTCAATTTCAACTAGTCTAAATTTTTGTCGTCTGGTGATGATTTAAATGGTATCGTCGTGAAAACAAAATATTTCACTAATCAATTGTCGAACGACGCCTACTAAAGAGCAATAATATTCGATATAACGCTGAATAAGCAATACAGCTTATCTTGTTCAAGCTACCACCTCTATTAACGACCACTTCCATTAGGCGACTATTATCATAATTTATTGCGCACTAAATGGGTCAAAAGTCCACTTTAGGTAGTACACACTAAAATAAACGCGTCCACGCGTAAAATGATACAAGTGCACTCACAAATTTCAGGCGAGCGCGCATAATTACCGAGCGGTCAAGGATATAAAATGTGCGCCTACGCCTAAATTACAAGTTCACGCACAATATGAAGGTATTTACTTTTTACGCGTGCACGCTCATATTTTGAAAGTGCACGCGTTAAATAACGCGTGCACTTTCAAAATATAAGCGCGCACGCTTAAATTAAACGGGTTTACCTATATTATTTACGCGTGCACGCGTTCTTAGTGCTAAGACGACTTAAAGGGGACTTTTGACCCAAACGGTACACCATAAAAATTCCCGTACCAAAAGCGGAACATCTTTAAAAATAGAAGCATTTGCAAAAGTAATTATCGTACTATATCCTATAATGTTGGAACGCAATGAGACGATTCTAATGAGTTCCAACAACATAGGATTAAGTGTGGGTTTAGCAAAAACTTAAGTATGCAAAAGAATCGATCCTTTAAATATTCCACAAAAAGTGTATTAAGCGACAATTCTCTTAAGTGGCAGTCCCGTAAGTTGTCGCTTGATACAAGTTTTACCGTACGTTTGCCTTCACTTGTTCAACAATTCCTTTGCAAGACTTTGCAGATGATATGTCTTTTCGCGTTGACGTTCAAACAGGTCAATGGACGTCGAAACTTGTGGCATCCGTTTGCTAGCCGGCGCCGCTGATTTCGCCTGACGTTGTTGCGATCTTGCCGCCTCATCGAGAGTGACGCCATTCTGAAACGGCCGTATTGACGTCCCGTTTTTATTCAGCACGGAAAAATTGGCTGGGGCTTGGCCATTAGACAGGACTAACCGCTTGTGTCCCTCAAACCGTATTTGGTCGATGTCCGATTGGTATATTTTAGGTTTGGTTGGATATGGGATCTTCATAAACCAGGTTCTGTCACCAACGAGTGGCTTATAGAATTGTCCGTCTTGGCTGAAATTTTGATTCTGTTTAGTTATATCATCCAACTCAGCGTCGCTTTTGAAACGGAGTTCTTCCGCAATTTTCTCAGAGAGTTCTGGTGGTAAATATCCACTGTAGTAATTAATTCCAGTGTCAGGGAGTTTAACGTTTTTAACACCACTTTTTGGAGACGACGTTGACCGTATAGCCGGAGACATCTGATTCGGCGTCGGAAACACTTTTTGAGTTCTAGGTGTGACACTACTCACCATCTCTTGATTTTCACCGACTCCGTTTTGAATGGGATCTATAATTTTCACTTTTTTCTCCGAATTCATAGTTTTTGTCGTCATCCTTGAATCCGATCTTGAGATTTGCGATTTCGGAGTTTTTACCGGAAGTGATGTCACTGATATC
This sequence comes from Fragum fragum, assembly GCA_946902895.1. Classification (NCBI taxonomy): domain Eukaryota; kingdom Metazoa; phylum Mollusca; class Bivalvia; order Cardiida; family Cardiidae; genus Fragum; species Fragum fragum. Next base: position 6,186,424 of record OX336378.1, read on the forward strand.
GCCGGTGTAGCCGGTGTATCAATCCGCGGTGTTTCTAATCTCGGAGTCGCAAAATTTATGTCTGTATGGCTTCTTACAAGTGGCGGGGATTGAGGAGAGATCGGGATCGCCATCTCACTTTCAGTGCATAACCTCGGATCTATATAGTCACTTTTAGTGATAGAAACCCACGGTGGAATATATCGTAAAGATGGCAGAGTAGCATCCGGTGACCGAAATCTATTCCAAGCGATAACTTTGTCGCCACGTTTCATTGGACGAAGGTTAAACACAGTGCTTCTCGAAACTTCATCCACTTTTGATTTCCTTTTCACATGCATGTTTGAATTCCTGTAGTGGGTCACACGAATTGGCGAATACGCTCGTGTCAAATACGGAACTATTTCCTCCGCGTCTTGCACTACCGGAGTAAACGCCTGCGTAAAAGGAAATGGCGTTTCCGGCGACTGGTATTTCAAACTGTGTGTACCAACTTGCAGTGCAGAACTCATTTTTCAAACAACTTTCAATCACTTCCTACAAACCAAATATATACTGTGACCTTAACACATTTAATCAATTCGACTTATTTCAATATATTGACAAACGGCGTAATAATTCTGTGCACTTATCTGTCTATGAAATAGCCCGTGATCAAATATCAATGCACAAGGTCATTTGGCTCGTCAATTGGCAATTAATTGTTGCAATTCACTCCGTGAAAAAAACATAGTGCCTGTTGACGTTTCTATTTGTTTGTCTAGATAAGTTCTTTTCAATTCTCCAGAGACTCTAGGACCGCTTCGGCTCTATTTGATTAGAATGTCAATCAAAATCGACTTCGTCTGCGGAATATATGAGCCGTGTCGGGAGAAAAATGCCCATCAACAAGTTGCCTACCTCGTCGATACTTGTCAGTTTCCATTTCCTCAAATGTCGACCTGAAAGAAATTCAACAACGATTCACACCTTTCCCACATAATCTCTCAGTTTACGCACTGCAAGAAAAGTCTTAGAAAGCATTGTGGGGAATGAAGAATTGCTTGTGCCAAGCAATTTCTTTATTACCCACAATGTTTTTTACCCGAAAACACAGAGAGTTTTAGAAATTTGATCAACTAAAAATTATTGTCTCCAATTTCTTTGAATTTGGACCAGTCAAAAATTGTTCCGTGTTGTAAAGGGTTAATTAAAGAAAAAAATTTTTGAAATATTGAATTATGATAACTCCTTAACTATTTCCTGTACAAACCCGGGATTTAACGTTCATTTTATACTAGAGAAAACATTGTGGAAAAAGAAGAAATTGCTTGTAACAAGCAATTTCTTCTTTTCCCACAATATTTTCTACAGCATAGGATGGTTTCATTTTAAATTGCATCCAATTTTCCTTGTCGTCTGTAACCTCTTTCAATTTGGACCAGCCTAAAATTGCAATAAACGGGAAAGGGTTTACAGACGACGAACTTTTAAAAAGAGTGTGCATAGAATACGTTTGACCGATGCAGTCAATGAAAAAATCGGTTGACTTATCAAATAATTCATTTAGACCGGAAGTGAACAACTATCTCCAACATTTATGAAAAGCATTTTTTGAGACAGTAAAAAGTATAAATATGGCTTTTCAAGTAAGCTGTTGTTATGATGTTTGGGTGGCCAACCAGCACTTTTGCGTTTTGTTTTACTGCCCGAAACATAAACTATACGAACGAACGTTTCAAGAAGTTATCCAACGAGAAATCTCAATAATCCAATAACAAATCTCAATTATCAACTGGAAAGCACGAAAAAAGTATTGGTGAGCATAACCAGGCCCACAGGAAGCACATAAGATAGAGAAAAGGCTAGCTTTAAAAGATTTCTTTTTTGTGTGTGGTTGGATGGGGGCTCACTTCAAAACTAAGGAATTTTTTGAAGGAATTTGTAATTCGTGGCAAAGCAATCTTCCTGTCTAAATTATCAAGGGATGGACTAAGGCCCCCGCCCGGCCGTTGACCTAATACCACTACTACTTCTACTGATAATTGGATGATAATGAAGAAAATACTAATGATGCACATAGTTAAAGTAGATTTACAAATACTGTTGAGATTCTCTTCAAACAAAGTAGCAGGTTATGATACTGTGACACCCAAGCCGAAAGCCCATTCTCCCATGCCATTTGAAGATGTTTTCTCTGATAGGTGATATAATATTCAAGTTGATTGTATCCGAAAAGTCTGTCTGAGATGGAATTGACATTCGCTCACTCAAAATATTCCAATTATTGAAGTCATCTTTAAGACCCCATGGCTTTGATAAGAGATGGGCAAATTTACGGATTTCACTGATTCCGTTTGCAAAATTTATGACACGGAAAATGTAAGAAAATAGTATAAACGTTGGTTAGCGAGGTTACTCAAGCTGTAGTTACGACGTTTAAGTCGCCTGAGCAACTAGAATGCTTCACAAAAATGGCGACCGATGACTGAGATTAAAGTTCACATCCGGTCTAAATGAATGATTTGGTTGGTCGATTGATTCTTTGATTAATAATAGCGATTGGTCAAATGTTTATAGGTAAATAGGACAGGGTTTTTTTCTTTAGGGTTAAAATCGTTTTTATGTGTTCAGGCATATTACGACTAAATCGACTGTTTCATGAGCATACTGGGTAACTCTTGCGCAGAGATAAATCTTTGAACCCAACATCGTAGACGTGTACTTCTTGTTGTAAGCAGCCTATCTACCCATTATTTGTACTTGAGTCCAGTCAAGTTAGCTCAGTCGGTAATTACACTGTGGTCTTAATCCATAAGTCGTGAGTTCGAACCCAGGCTCAGCCAAAATCATGCCCACGTTTGATAAAAGTAATCGCGACTTGCGTTATTTACCTCTCATCAGTGAGAGATGAGCAGGGCACTGCGGCTGGTGGCTTGAAAAGAATACTGTGGTTGTCCTGATGTTAACAATAACAGGAAACCATGGTTAGGTGAATAAGCCATTGCGACATGCCTTAAATAATATTGAAAACTGTGTTGAACCCATATATTACACATTCTTCACTTTCATCAATGTTTTCCAAAGCTTTTTTCCCCATGGTCGTAAAAGGCTAGGTTGTGTGGGAATAGGTTAGTCTATAAAACGCACTATCCATTATTTGAGCTTTCCTTACAGGACGGCAAAATTTAAGACTGGTCCAAAGGGAAAACAGTTGCATTCGACATTCAAAAGTTTATTGAATTTTAGATTTTTTCAATTTTCTTGGCAGAAAGCATTACGTTAAATGAAAAAATTGCTTGTCACGAGAAATTTCTTCATTTTACACAATATTTTCCCAAGTGTTTTTTTCTTTGGGGTATCAAAAAGCGTCACTGTACATATGGTAATTGGTTAAGCTGAGCATAAAATCTGCTTCGGATAATAATGTTATACGATTTATTACTACCGATTCTTATTTACTACATCTACACATCGTCGCCTACGTTCTAAATCCTCGTAACTACAGCTTGATTCAAGATGTAGTTACGAGGTTTTAGAACGACAACGACGATGTATAGACTTTTCTTACCCGGTTGACAGAAGGTTTCCAAGATGAAGAGGCTTTTTGACTTTCAACGTTGGTAAAAGTTATAAAAGAAAGGGAAAAATCATTCATTTTTTTCGGAAATGAAGCAGTGACAGCTTATTTTCAGATGAAAAAAACTATTTTTTTCATGTCATTCTTCTTATTTTGGTGTTTCTAGCACCAATAAGTAGTTCGTCTCTATGACTGATGCTTTTTAATCAGCAATCGCATCTTTCAATTAAAGAATCGATGAACCAATCCAATCATTCATTTACACTGGAAGTGATTATCCACACATTTTGGGGAGACAAATATCGGATATCGAATATCGGAAAGGATTTTTTCGAACCCTGGACCTCACATATCCGAAGATATATGTAACTATAAAACGATACAATTATATTGGTTTTTTTAGTTCAATGGCTTTATTTTCAATAATATATATGCTTATATTCAGATATATAATGACGAAAATCGCCTTGTCCTTGTGTTGGAATTGATATAATTATCTTAATTCAACTTTCAACTTTTAACCTTCCGCGTGCCTTTATAATTTTTGAGAGATTAAGGTTTTATCTGTATGTTGTATGTGTGTGTGTGTGTTTGTTTGTGTGTGTGAGTGTGTGTGAGAGAGAGAAAGAAAGGGGGAGATAGAGAGATAGGGAGAGAGAGAAAGAGAGAGAGAGAGAGAGAAAGAGAGAGAGAGTGAGAGAGAGAGAGATAGTGAGAAAGAGAGCTTCGTGTATCAAATCAAGTATAGTAAGAAATAGATTGAACTGATGAACCATTAAACAAACAAAAGTGATTGTGGATTGATATATAAATTCATGCAGTAATTTTAAAACAAGTGAATGTTTTCGCACGTAGGAACTAATGAGCATAATAAAAAAAGATAAAGGCTGGCTAAATAAATAAACCATCGATCGAAAAAATGAATCAACGAGAAAGCGATCGAATGAAAGAGTCGAACAATGAAATGAATACATACGAACGCAGCGAAATCCAAGGTTAATTATGAAAATGTCTATGGTTTATGATTTCTTTATAATTTAGAAATAAAGTAACTCTATACTTTACTAATGTCAAGTTCAGATAAAAACAAACATAACAAAACAAATGAATAACAGTTTTTATAATTACCAGACCCTTATCCCCAAAGAATAAAAATGATGATGATATATTTTACATGAAACAAATAACATTATGCACAAGGAGAAACTGTTTATAAGCAACAGTTTTGTCTTCTAACTTCTCAGTCCAGAGTTATTATTTGAAAGAGACAATAATGAATATCGTGTCAAAATATATATTTCTTAACCCATCATATGATAAATCGATGGGTCAGCGCGAAACAGTTGTAACTGCCTATAAGTTTAATGGCAGTTACAACTGTTTCGCACTGACCCATCTAAATGACATATATATGTATGTACCTAAGAGTCTAAAGAAAGTTTTGTCGTAAAATCCGAAATCCTTATAGTGACTATTTTTACAAAACCAAAGTGCTGGAAGTAAAGCATCATTTAGCTAAGTAATCTTCTTTGTCAAAGGTCATCATGATAAATACGTGGTTAAAGTAACCCAGGAGTTAAACAGTATGCTCTTGAAGCAGTTCTCTTCAATTCGAATGTTGCCATACAAAGCATCGCACATAGTGAAGACTCTGATCAGACTCATTTTGAACACTATGTCCTAAAGTGGTCTAAAGATACATAGGAGATGAAATTGCGAGCAGAGTTTGCAATATCCCTGAACTAGACAAGAAATACTTTTTATGGCGTAGGCATTCAACGAATTTTTTAGTTTGCACTCAAAGAACTCTGAGAAGACCTCAATATTTTGTCTGTTAACTTAAGCTATCAAAGCCGAGGCTTTGCTAGGTAATAAACATAAATTGAGGAAGAATGGCCATTTTTAATTCAGAGAACCTTCAAATAGCGAAAAGTTCCGACCCTGATCAGCCTGCGTTTGCGCGCAAGATGGTCGGAGTCGATACTTTTCGCACTTCTCAACTAGGCCTCCTTTTTGCTTGACAGATCACAAAAGATCTATGAGGGTTGTAGTTAATTACGTGGTACGTCATGACACGTGAATCGTAGACAGAGAAACCCAGCGATGCATGTGGCTTGATTTGAGAGGTGTAGGGTGTCAGGTTTAAAACGTTTACCAAGGTCCTTAGTAACAGGTATTTAGTATATGTTTACTGTCGCCTTTCACTGTCGGTGCAATCTTTAGAGTAGGATCTTTTTTCTAAGTCTCACTAACACCTTATGTCCAGCAGAAAATTCGAAAGATACAAGGTTCGAAAGATGTATCATGTTTCCTTATCGTTATGAATTAAAAAGTAGATTTAAGTTATTTTTCCCTTCAATTTCCCCAATTTCTATGCGAAGTTAGATATTTAAAATTTTCCTGGATTTCAAAGATTCGCGGATCGCGATTGTCAACCAAACATCCAGATGACTAATCAAATCATCCATTTAGACCGGAAGTGAACAATGAACTCTGACATTTGAGCCTGTGCGTGACATTTCCAACCATTTCGCATGTGCGTGACCCGCACATATTGAGCACCCTGGACAGCCATTCGGAGCAATTAGAACATTCGCTGATTTTTTAAAGAAGCTCTTGGTCAGTATCTATCTACAGAGCGCAGAGTGAAGACTCTGATCAGACTGTGCAGATGCAGATGTCTTTACTTGGCGCACATGTGTAATGGTTGGAAATGTCACGCACGCGCTCATTTATGTATGCATTAATATCTGCATTATTATGTTTTTGTTAATTTGGCGACGCAATCGACGTAACCACAGCTTATTCAAGCTTTAGTCGTGACGTTTAGGTCGCCAACGAACTATTTACTTATCTGTTGCATGTTACTGACTATATATCTCTCAATATAACGTCGTTTATTACCGAAGTCGAACTTTCTATCAGAGGTCAGTAGTGGGGCCAGCCAATCGTCAATTGACCAATCGCTAGCCCCGCCCACTGACTACCTAGGCACCTCCCACCGAGACATCTCAATAAACTAACGAGTAATCTCAATTATCAACCGGAAAAAGCACGAAAAAAGTATTGGTTATCATAACCAGGCCCATAGAAAGCGCTTAACCCATTCCAACTTAAGCCCTCCTTTTTATTCCCCTCAAGAAAAATACTTTTGAAAACATTGTGGAAAATGAAGAAATTGCTTGTATCAAGCAATTTCTTCATTATCCGCAATGTTTTCTATTCAAAAAGACAAAGAAATTCGAAATTCCATCAGCTTCAAATTGTCGTCTGCAGCTTCTATCAATTTGGACCAGTCTAAAGTTTTGTTGTGTGGGAATGGGTTAAGATAGAGAAAAGACTAGCTTTAAAAGATTTCCTTTTTTGTGTGTGGTGGGGTGGGGGCTAACTTCAAAACTAAGCGATTTTTTTAAGGAGTTTGTAATTCGTAGCTAAGCAATGTTTCATTTTCCTTGTCATAATTATCAGGGCCTGACCTGTGACCTGATACTACTACTACTATTTCTACTAATAATCGGATGATAATGATGATATCGAATAGTTCGATTTCCACAAGAAAAGTTTTATCACTGGTCCAAATTGAAAGAAGCCGCAGGCGACAATTTTAAGGTGATAGATCAGTGTTGTTGTTGTTATCCTTTTGGATAGGAAAATATTGAGGACAAACGAAAATTCGTAATGGCCACAATGTTTTCCAACGATTCTCGGAAGGCGCTAAACACAATAATTGTGTCGGAATGGGTTAAAGCAAACAACCGTCACCTTAAAGCAAATACTGAACAATCGAAGTTAAGTTTAAAGATGCCAAAAAACACTTGAGGGAAAACAAAATTAAAAACCAACCAACCAACCAACCAAACAACCAACCAAACAAACAAACCAAACAACCAACCAACAAAGTAATCAATCAATCAAACAAACAAACAACAAAATTTTGTGGAAAATCTGATAGCAGGAATTATTTTTATCTATAAATAGTTGTCAGCAGAAATCGCCTCTTTTAACAGTAAAATTCCGTTGGCTTGAATAGAATATAAAGTTATATTACATATCAAAACTCGTTCCATATTTGATGATAGACATTGATTAGTTTACAAAATGACACTCACATTATATTAACTCTCGTCACGCATTCTTTATTTGAATAATGTCAAATTTAATGATCAATATATTTGTAAAGACTTCGAATTACAAAATGAAACACTTTCTTTCCAAAACTCTCACTAGTAACGTGTTCACATCTTGGCTAACCCAAAATTGCTTAATCCTTGTCATGCTGAGCCCGGAATATTTTTGTTTTGGCAGGAGGTATAAACGAAGATCAGCCTGCACTTACGTGTAGTCTGATCTTGGTATACACCGCCTGCTTGTCTCTTTTAAGCCAGAATTATACATAAAATTAATCTACGAAAATAGATACTGACCAACAATAAAGGCTTTTCAGCCCTTTGGTTCCAATGAATTTAGGAAAAAAAAAAAAAAGATTTAATTCAGCATGACAAGGGTTAATATATCCTGAAGTGAATGTATTTCATGAAGTTAAGTTTTGTACCAATATATATTTGTATATTAAGGCGAAAGCTTGAGCCATCTTCGAACATTCTGCCAACATAATTTAACTGTAGCGAAAGAGAGGGGTGGCTTTGACCCATTCCCACTCAATGACGCTTTTAAACGCCCCTCAATATAAAAGCTTTGGAAAACATTGTGGATAATGAAGAAATTGCTTGTTCCAAGCAATTTCTTCATTATCAACAATGTTTTCTACCCCAAAATACAAATATTTGTAAGATTTCATCTACTTAAAATTGTCGTCTGCAACTTCTTTGAATATGGACAGGTCTAAAGTTTTATTATGTAGGAATGGATTAAATCTCGCTTCTCCTCATTACACAGTTGACAAACAAGTATCACACCCACGAACACACCTCGGTGACTGTGTTGGGGGGGGGGGGTCCAAGCGAACCGAAGGACATTAGTCATGCACCCTCTCCATTCAACCATCGTAGGAATCAATCATCCAATTACCAGGCGACAATAATTCCGAATTCAAAGAAGTTGCTGACAAACAATTCAAATTTATGAAAAAATAAAAATCTTTGTCTTTATGTGTAGAAAAACACGGGGAAAATTGTAACAATCAATTTCTAAATTTTCGACAGCGATTTTCAAGCCTTTTTTCTTGAAAGGCGTAAAAAATTCGGATTGTTTGGGAATGGTTTTATGCATTATTTCTGTAAAAATATGACCAATATATTCAGAATAACAAGCGAACCACATGGTAAAACAAATGCGACTCAGTTTTAATCTGAGGTTGGTATGATTTTGAAGCTTAAGGTCAGTTAAGAGATGAAGAGAATATTTTTTGTTTTCAATGTGGTATGAACCGAAAAACCTAATCATACTTATGTATGAACCCGCTTCGGATTTTTCTCATACAAGTACATGTATTACCACTATATCATTTCCGAGCCTCTTGCTGCTCATCCCACTTAGGTTTACGATTATCCACCCATTGGTGGAATTAAATGTCGGAAAAGATATACACCGAGACCGGAGATCGAACCTTAATAAAACAAAAAAAAAGAATCTTTTAATGTGCAATAATAGGCCTAGGCAGAAACTTCATGAAAAACCGTGGCTTATCGAATTGTGGTATCGACCTAAAGATAATTGATACTTCAAAAAAGGCAAAGACGGACACATGCATTTGGTGGGTGACCTACACATCGCAAAATTGAATTATCCGTAGTTACGACGTTTTGGACCCCAACTGATGAGGCATTTCCAAGCTCTCTCTTGATAAAAGTAGAAGAAACAGTTGTATGAAATAATGAATAACTGAAAGTAGTCTCCAAAAAAATACAAATCATGGTCAAATCACTTACAATGAATAACTGAAAGTAGTCTAAAAAAAAAAAAAAAATACAAATCATGGTCAAATCACTTACAATTCACAGGTTATATAGGTTCGTCAAGAACTGGATTATAGGCGGCTGACTTCCTTTTTCTTTTATCCGTGTCTTAAGTATTTCATAAAACATGTATCTTTTCTATGACTTGAAAGTATCAATACAGTATAAGAGACCTAACAAACAAACAAACAAACAAACAAACAAAAAACAAACAAACAAACAAACAAACAAACAAACAAACAAACAAACAAACAAACAAACAAACAAACAAACAAGTTGATTAACTTGTAACATCATTCGGCTTAGGAACCGTTGTGAAAAAAGAAGAAAATGCTTTTTGCAAGCGATTTCATCCTTTCACACGGACATTTCTCTTAAGATCATATCGAGAAAACAGTCAGGTGTCAGAGATAGGATAAGGTACATTACTCATAACCGTACCAAACAATTTTAGAGGGGTCAAAACCAGACAGAAGTTTCAGACGGCATTCCAAAGTGTAAAGTGTATAATTCAAATGAACAATAAGTGCCGAATATGATTAAAAAAGATACACAGTGAGAAAAGGAGAAAATGCTTGTTGCAAGCAATTTCTTATTTTCTCACATTGTTTTTGCCAATCTTTATTTCTACAATGCGTCAATTGCCGGATTTAGTGGTAATGGATTATATCCAAGCTTGGTTATAGGTGCTATCGAAAAGAAAATAAGTTTAGCCCATTCCCAAATAATTCCTCCTTTTTACGCCTATTAAGAAAATAATTAATAAAAACCTAAAAACCGACAACATAGAAACCCTACTGGAAAACATTGTGAAAATGAAGAAATTGCTTGTGTCAAGCAGTTTCTTCATTATCCACATTGTTTTCCATTCCAAAAGACAAATATTTTTGAAATTCCACCAACTATAAAATGTCGTTTGGATCTTCTTTGAATTTCGACCAGTCTAAAACTCTGTTGTGTGGGAATGAGTTGAAGTTGAAAGAAAGATAAAAAACAAAGATCAAATACATATTTACCGATTCATTATCTGTATTTGTTTCCTTCGCTGTGTATATAACACACCATTGTATTACCATTGTCAATTTTGTATGTCTCACAAGACCTATCTTTTACAAATAATTATGTACATGTCAATCATAATGTATCGAATATATTACACCTAATAGTATGAATAATTCCTCTTTTGATCTCTTGTACAAAGGGAGGCGATTCTAAACGAAGGGAAATAATCCAATTCAAGATTTTCGTATTTTATTACAATATTTTGTCCGTGAATAGTCACTGGGCGATCGAAATGCCATAACTTCTGCATGATTTAGCTAGAGGTCCTGCATGGCTAAGAGGTTTAGGTGGCAAACTCCTTTGCTGACGATACCGAGGGTTGCGGGTTCGAATCCCGGTCGAGCAATGGGTCGCGTGAATATGTCCTTGAGTAAGGTATCCAGAGTCCTAACTTCGTGATGGTGATAACCAAGAAGCACGTGAATTACTAGTATAGAATTCCGCAGTCATAGAACTGAACGATTGTTAAAAATGACGTTAAAATAATGGGTAAAATGAATATCGTTGAAATTACGACAGTTGGTCTCTCATAAACAAATGATAATCAGTTTTCAATTTGACCAAAAAGACAAATAATCTAATTTTAGTTTCGCTTATCAAGATTCAGGCATTTTGTAGTTTTTCATACTTCTATGAACAAGTTTTTGAAGTCTCAATTATTATGTATTCTTGCGGCGGACACAGTAGATCCATAGAATTTTACTCAAAACTAGTGAAGTATTGCTTTCTTTTGCTTGATGGTCTTAAAACATAAAAGATGAAGAGGACGGTTTTTTTTTGTTTTCACTGAGGTATGATCCTACAAACATAATCACACCAATGAATGAATCCGCTTCGCGTATTCATAATTGTGTGATTACGTATTTAGGTTCATACTAGACTGGGGTACCTGTCCCATCTACGCTGCTCTCCGATGTGGTCTAAGGGACGTAAATCATTTTCCCGTCATCTGTCAGGTAAGTATAGGGCTGTCAGGTAAGTATAGGGAAACTCCGGTTCATATCAACACAAGATCAAGGTGGCCTCTGATTGGTCAATAATATTGAAATTCAAAATCAATGATTTTTTCAAGACCTTTTATGTTCCGTTGAAAAAATACGAAGTCAAAAGTGACGTTTTTGAATCATTTTGGCAATTACTAGCGGGTTTTAAATGTGGGATCGTTTTTTTGAATTACCCGTAGAAACAGCTGTACAGGGAGGGTCATCTCAAAAATGGGGTCCAAAGTCATAGAGAAAAGGGATCATGCCATACTGAAATTTATTTTTTTGGATGTATGAATGGATGTTCTTTAATTTAAAGTAGGTCTGGTCATTCTCGCAAACTCTTGGACAGAGCTATAAGCGAATATGTTATAATGGTCGTCTATGAAAAATGATTTACTTCCCTTAGACCATATCGTCAGATTAGGACAGGCTCGCCAGTCAAGGTTCATACCTCCATGAAAATAAACAATATTTTCTTCATCTATTAACCCTTCTCATGCTGAACCTGGAATATTCCGGTTTTAGCAGGAGATGTAGAACAAGATCAGCCTGCACATAAGTGCAGTCTGATCTTGGTTTACATCTCCTGCTTGTACTTTTCCTGTCAGAGTTGTTTATGAAATTAATTTCTAATAGAGATATTGATTTTGAACAACAAGTTCTATCAGTGCTTTCAGCCCTTTGATTATACTACAATTCAGTAAGGTAATTTATACAGTATGACAAGTGTTAAATGTACAATAAAGCAGAAAAACACCCTATAAATAGAAAAGTCAGCATAAGAAAGTTGCACAGTTTGATTAAGGCCGACACAGACTTCCAAGATCGCCCCTTTTCGTATGATTAGTTGGGCATACAAAATGTCGTAATTACAGCTTTATTCAAGATGTACTTACGACATTAGCACATTAAACGACGGTATATGGCAAATTAGTGTATGGTAAGAGAAAAACAATATCCAGCGCATATGATTCAAAAGACATGCATTTTTCTGAATGAAGTCTTAAGTTAAACCGTGGAAAATTACGTCATTCACGTAAAGGGTTGTTTTGACGTGAGGTTAAGAAAACAACGCAATGAATCACATACGTCACGGCAGAGTTGTTTAAGATGGTGACATTTCATTTTTAACGCTGTCTCTCACATTCTCGTCCCCTTTATTCGTCAAGATATAGCATTTGTAGAATGAACTTGACCTTTTACGTAAGTATTTAATTTTCCAAACATGCTATAAGTTTTGGGATTAATACCGCTCTTATGTCTTAATAAATGATGTATTTTTGGATGATCATTACGCAAACTTAAAGGGAAGGCGAACCCTTTGTCTTAGAATAAAGTGAAAAGAGTCGAAACGTCTTATTTTTTAAGGTACGACAGTTATGTGAAATATATTTCATAAATTTGGTTTTATAATGCAAGATGGCGGGTTACATTCTCGTCGACGTGAAGACGAAAAAAATAATTGCAATTTGTTCCGCGATTGGTGTAGTTCTATTTGTTATCGGGATTCTGATTGGATACTTCTCTGGAAGGGCTGCGAAAACCAGCGAAGTCGAGGCCGAGCATCAAGCGATAGAAGCGGAGACGATTCGAGCTTCGTGTGCCATGCCCATGCCGACTGGAAAGGATACGAAGCGATATTTTACACGTTATTTGGAGCGGCATTCTCAAAGATATGCTTGTATAAATACTGAGTCGGATTGTCTAAATTTTGCTTTACCACGAAATTACAACGTGTACCATTTGAACGGCAAAAGAGTTAAAATAGATGGGCAGCTTGAAGATGAAGCATGGAAAGAGGCAAGTTTGTGTGGTGTCCTCATGTGAAAAAAGGCGTTTTCCCATTACCAGACGATAACATTTTAGACAGGTCCAAAGTGAAAGTTGCAAACTGCATTTTATGTTGATAGAATCTTAAAAAAATATCTTTGAGGATAGAAAACATTCTGGATAATGAAGAAATTGCCTGGAACAAACAATTTTTTCATTTTCCATTATGTTTTTGTAGGCTTTTTTACTTGAGCGAGTCAAAAAAGATTCCTTGAGTAGGAATGGGTTAAGGGTTTTTGTTCAATCTAAAGCATGCACAAGTAAGAAAGTTTTGTAAAGGACAGATCACGGCTACTAATAAAACAGAAAAAAGTTTGACAAATCAAATCATTCAGTGTGACCGGAAATGACCTTTGACTCAAACAAATACGTTGAGATTTTTGTTGGTTTGGCGACTCAAGCTGTAGTAATGACGTTTAGGTCAATCTCTCTCTCTCTCTCTCTCTCTCTCTCTCTCTCTCTCTCTCTCTCTCTCTCTCTCTCTCTATCTATCTATCTATCTATCTATCTATCTATCTATCTATCTATCTATCTATCTATCTATCTATCTATCTATCTATCTATCTATCTATCTATCTACATGTCTATTTATCTTTCTTTCTATTTAAATCTCTCCCTCTCTTTGTCTCTTTGTCTCTTTCTCTCTCTCTCTCTCTCTCTCTCTCTCTCTATCTATCTATCTATCTATCTATCTATCTATCTATCTATCTATCTATCTATCTATCTATCTATCTATCTATCTATCTATCTATCTATCTATCTATCTATCTATCTATCTATCTATCTATCTATCTATCTATCTATCTATCTATCTATCTATCTATCTTTCTATCTATCTATCTATCTATCTATCTATCTATCTATCTATCTATCTATCTATCTATCTATCTATCTATCTATCTATCTATCTATCTATCTATCTATCTATCTATCTCTCTCTCTATCTATCTATTTATCTATATGTCTATTTATCTTTCTTTCTATTTAAATCTCTCTCTCTCTTTGTCTCTTTGTCTCTTTCCCTCTCTCTCTCTCTCTCTCTATCTATCTATCTATCTATCTATCTATCTATCTATCTATCTATCTTTCTATCTATCTATCTATCTTTCTATCTATCTTCCTTTCTATTTATATCTATATCTCTTTCTCTCTCTTTCTCTCTCTCTCTTTCTATCTATCTATGTATCTATCTATCTTTTTTTCTTTCTATTTATATCTCTCTCTTTCTCTCTCTCTCTCTCTCTATCTATCTATCTTTCTATCTATTCATCCATCCATCCTTCCATTCATCTATCCACCCATCCATTTGACAAATGACATTTGGGGATATATGTGGGTGCTTTGGAGGAAATTTAGACCATTATAACCATATAAACTGTCCAAGTGAGAGTCAAGACTCATCCTGGACCGAAAATGTAACGAAGCAACAAAGGGTCCTTGTTGGGCATGCTTATTCCAAATGTTACTCATACAGGACCGTAGAAGTAATATAGGAACAATAGTGGTCCGTGCTATGTAATTGATCGTATTGTTCACACAATTTTTCCCCGGATGGCATACTATTTTTGGGGGTGGCCCAAATTGAAAGAAGCTGCAGACGATAATACCAATTTGATGGAATTAGCCTTCACGCATGTTCTTTAGGGTGAACATTACTTTTTCACATTTTTTTTCTTGACGACTTTTCTTTCTATCTAAAAGGTCCCTTGGAGCGAGGATTTCGTCGACATGCGCAGTGCCTCCTATCCGAAACCATATCTAAAAACGAAATTCAAGATGCGTTGGAATGACCAGAGACTGTACATTGCAGCACATATAGAAGAAACAAACCTTTGGGCGGAGAGGATCGAACAGGACACCTCTATATGGAAAGAGAACGGGTTTGAAGTACTAATGGATGTGGATGGTACCATGTTTAACTACAAGCAGGTACAAATAAGTGTGCTGGGTACCATGATGGACCAACTTATATACAAATCCCCGTACGATCGGAGGGGAAATGAAAGCATATTCGAACTAGCATGGCATCCGGATGTTCAACAGAAAGTCTATGCTGAAGGCACAATCAACAATCCAGGAGATACGGACAAATATTGGAACGTGGAAATGTCATTCACTTTCAGTTCACTGGCGAAGAATTCACAGCGTGTTGTACCAGAACCGTCTGAAAACGAAGTTTGGTTTTTACAGTTTGGGAGGTCAGAACAAAAACTGAACGTAACTGCTGATAACAAATATGTAAAGATACCCGGATCTAAAACCCACTGGTGGTCATGGCAGCCGTGTGACGCAATAAATCTTCATTTACAGGATAGATGGGGTTTGGTTCAGTTCAAAAAGAAACTTGATGACAAAAAGTTTGCATTCCAAAAATGGCATATCTATAAAAGTCTGTTTGAAATGTTTAACGCCATGAAAGTATACAGAGCATTACACGGACGTTATACGGACGATATACAGGAACTTGACATACCGCCATATCTGATTTCTGGCGCATGCGTCGAAGTACCGGAAATTAAACTTTTAAAACGTGATGGAGTCAGCGACTTCGATGTTACAGTGAAATCGAAGTTTTTGTCCCATAAGCCGGCACATATACGGTCTGATAGATATGTTAGTTTTGAATGATTCGCTCAGGTCCCGTCGAACATTTAAGCCATTCCCACACAATCTCGCCTTTTTACGCCCCTTAAGAAAAAAGTTCAGGAAAACAATGTGGAAAGTTGAGAAATTGCTTGTTATAAGCCATTTTTGAATTTTCCTTACTGTTTTCTACCGAGAAAAAACTTATATATTTAACTTTCTATCAACTTGAAATTGTCGTCTGCACCTTATTTCAGTTTTGACAAGGTAAAGATTTTGTCGTGTGGCAATTGGTTAAATGAGGAATCGATAGTAAAGAAGCACCCATACGTTTATACGTTTATACGTTTATTTCTACTCTTTATGATAGTAAGATTATCAGATAAGTATGAATGAAGTATTTGATGTTTGATGTTCTTGATCAGGGGACAATAAGTATACTGGTTAACTACTCAAGAACTCAGAAAACTTGTGCGCAGTTTGGTTTAGCATCGTCAACTGATATAGAAAAGAGTTTATTATTTTCGGGCGACTACATATAAGTTGTTTTGACACAATACTTGGTGAAAAAGCCACACCCATAAGATTTTTAATGCATCGAATTCTATCTTTGATAAAAAGAAAACAATAACCTTCTTACCAAATGTACTCCGTGTAAAGGCTAATAGGAAAACAACAACAACATACTAGCCAACCAACCAACAAACAACAAAACCAACAACAAACAAACAAACAAACAAACAAATGGTGGTTACGTATAAAGGAGATGTGAGTCATTGGATATTATGTTTGAAAATAGAATTTATATTCAGATGAATACATATTATGTATTTAACATAAATTAGATAATAAATTCTAATAAGTTTAAAGGGCAGATCAAGGACATGTAAACGCATTTTACGCGAATTAGTATCAAGGTTAGACGACTAAAAGCTCACGACTACGTCTTAACTCATTACCAGACGGCAAAATTTTAGCCTGACCCAAATTGAGAGAAGTTGCAGACAACAATTTAAAGTTTATGAAATTCTTTATTTCTTCAAATCTATGAGTAGAAAACATTGTGTAAAAATGAAGAAATTGCTTGTCACAAGCAATTTCTGCATTTTACACAATGTTTTTTAATTGTTTTTCCTGAAAGGCGTCAAAAAGCGTCTTAGTGTGGGAATGGGTTAAATTTGTGTCGCCTAACGGTGTTACGTCGATTTCTGTAGATAGCGACTGGATAAATTAACCAACAATTGCAGCTGGACCTCCTTGAAAACTGTTGTAATAACTTCCTATATCTGTAAATCTGCTAGAGTTTGCTTCCACGAGGCTTGACGCTGGAGTGACGAAAGTTCCTTTCAAAATTCGTGTTGAGAACCATGCATATCTGAAAGAAGAAAGAATTTGATAATTTTTCTCCCACATTCTGAAAACCATAGAAACATCTAAATACTTGCCATAGCGCAGTGGTAGCGCGTTGGACTCCTAGTCATGGGATCCCGGGTTCGATCCCCGACTGCGGGAAATATCCTTTCCAACATTTGTCTCCCATCAGTGGATGGATAATCGTAAACCTATGTGAGATGAGCAGCTGGAGGCTCGGAAAGGATGTAGTGGTAGTACTTGAGTGAGAAATACCAGAAATCCATGGTTAGGTGCTCCAGCACCCGAGATATGACTGAAACATTGTCCAAAGTTGCGTTAAAACACTATTCAATCAATCAAGCAATCTGAATACTTGTAAATGTATTAGATTCAAAACCAAAATAAAATACATTTGTAGATATTTAAATTATGCCACGAAAATCTTTTATCATATTGTAGTTCAAATGCTCCCGAAAAGTTCATTCACAAAAGACTGAAAATATATCTAGCTTCATCGTATACAATCGATCTTGACAGAGCGACCACGTCTAATAAGCGACCACGTCTAATAAGCGACCATAATCGAAATTCAATTTTTACAGCCGCCGTCATAGCGCAGTTGGTAGCGCGTCGGACTGTCACTCTAAAGGTCCCGGGTTCGATCCCCGACGGCGGCACTCATCCTTTCCGACTATTTGTCTCCCACCAATGGGTCGATAATCGTAGACCTATGTGGCAAAGCAGCTGGAGGCTAGGAAAGGATGTGATGGCGGTACTGGTGTGAGAAATACCAGGAATCCATTGTGCTGCAGCCGCCGCGATATAACTGAAAGATTGTTGAAAGCGGCGAAAAACCCCATTCAAACAAAACAAACAAACAAACCATTTTACATCTCTTAAGAAATGAAAGCATTTTTCAATCAAGTAAAATCGCAACAAAATCACGTGTTGTTAGAACTCATTAGAATCGTCTCGATGAGACGATTTTAATGAGTTCCAACAGCACAGGATTTAGCGAGAACTTTGTAATAATTTCTTTGTGCAATCAAATCAATTCTTCATTACTTTCTCAATAAAGTGTATTAAGTGACCACTCCTTTAAGCGACCACTTTTTGGTCGTCCCTTGAGTGGTCGCTTAATACAAGATTTACTGTATTTCTTTAATCTCGTAGACAAACCGTTCACTAATTGTATAACATGATAACTAAAGATTTTTCTGGTGTCAACAACGGTTTCGTAATGTTGAAATCCCATGGAAAATGATAAATTCATGTCCATGAATATAGAAAATATGTATAGTAGCTTAATTCAAATTTTCTACATTATCATTTAGGTATGTATCTCTCACACAACGGTAGAAAGAGAACTTGTTTGAGCACTCTGATTGAAATGTTTTTTTTAATAATTACTACTTTCATTGTAAAAAGAATTTCCAAAAGTATTCCAATTGCCAACAAATTCAATGTAAGGTTTTGTCATTGAAGTATTCACAGAAGTACTAAAATTCATGTTTGACCGATGGTCGAGTGGAATGTCGAAATTTTCACTCGCAGCGAGAAGCAAATACAAGATGTTGGATCGATATCATAACTTTGTTTTCCATTTATTATATATCAACTTTTTATATCAAATAAATTCGATGAAGTATTAGAAATACCTTCTTCTTACATTTATTCGCAATATGACGTCATCTACAAAATGGAAATGACGTCATATTAGACTACCTTATATGGACCCGTGTTTGACACTGCCAGATACGGATTTTCTCTGACTTGTCCGATTTTGTCTGTGTTTAACCCATTCCAACTCAGCAAAATTTAAGACTGGTCCAAATTGAAAGAAGCTGCAGACGACAATTTCAAGTTGATGGAATTTTGAATTCTTTTGTCTTTTTGGATAGAAAATATTGTGGTAAATGAAGAAATTGCTTGATACAAGCATTTTCTTCATTTTCCACAATGTTTTCCAAAGCTTTTTTCTCAAGGGGCGTAAAAAGGAGGGATTGAGTTGGAATGGGTTAATGTACATATAATTAAACTAGAAATCTTTATATGTATATAATAAAAGAAGACATCGTTAGATATAGAAGTTAGTTACAAGCGATTCAATCGCAAATTCGCTATTGAGAGCCATTTGTCACTAGTGATTCCCTAACTGAATTTTTGCTATTAAATCTGTTTTCATTGATTAAGTAAATGTATAGGCCTACAAATTGAAAACAAAAATGTATGTTGTCTCTGAATAGCGAATCCACGTCAAAATCGTTTAAGGCAGATGTCAGTCAAAAGCGATTCTACCAAAGAACAGCTGTTATTTGACATCTATCAATAGCAATTTCTCATCAATTGACTATTTACTAGCGTCTTTAAAAAGCGATTTTCTAGCAAGTTCACTATTTACTGACGTCTGCAAATAGCAAATTTCCCGCAATTTTGCTTTGTAATGACGACTATAAGTAGCCGTTTTCTTGTTAATTTGCCATTTACTAACGTTTGTAGATAGCGACTTTACCTTAATTTCGCTTTTTGCTGACTTATACTACAGATACCATTTTCCATTAATTTCGTTTTTCTTGCGTCTATAAGAGCGTTTTTATTGTAAATTTGTTCTTTACTGACTTCTATAAAATAGCCTTTTCCGATTATTTCTCATTTTAATGACATCTGTAAATACCGATTTTCCCGTGAATTCGCGATTTACTGGCATCTATGGGTAGAAATTTTCCGTAAATCCTCTTTTTTCCTGACGTCTATCAATAGCGACATTCCCGTAACTTAACTATTTACTAACTGCTTTAATACCGATTTTCCGTAAATTCGCTTTTTACTGACGTCTGTAAATAGCGATTTTCTCGTTAATTTCAAAAGCGTTTTTCTCTAAAACCCTTTCCCGTTTTAGACCTGTCCAAAATTCAAAGGTTTTGCAGACGAAAATTAAATTCGGATATAATTTGATAAAATAACCATTCATTAGTGTAGAAAATATTAAAGAAAAGAAGAAATTGCTTTTTACAAGCAATATCCTCTTTTTCTACTACATTTTCTCAAGTACTAAATCAAAGGGACGTAAAAACCATGGATTGAACAGGAAAGGGTTAAATTCGCTACATCTACTGACGTCTTTCAATAGAATCTCACCTGTATACAAAATCAGCGGCCTCTAATTGTGGTAAGATCTGTTTCATGTAGGTGAGTTCTCGTTGTACACTATGAGTGTGTGGACACGAAAACTCCGTCAACCAAATCTTCTTGCCATAACGTTGGTACAACCCTTTCAGAAAGCTCATCGTCTTATCAGGATTACAATTATAATAATGCGTAGCCAGGTAATCCACGCGACAGCCATGACACAGTCGGAAAAAGTCATCAAACCAATGGTTCAGGCTCGAAACACAATTGGCACCACATGGCGCGGCGGCTGGACTCACAAGGACTGTGCCATTGGATTGCTGTTGAATCTCGGACCAGAGATTGGCAGCTGATGCAGCAGACATATTGGCCTGGAAGTTTAATTGCAACAACGAAACTATTCAAGCGGAAGGAGTAAAATAAAAAGGATTTTTTTTAATTATATGATTTATCTCATGTCTTTTGGGAGTAGAACACACTATAGACAATGAAAAATTGCTTGTTACAACTGATTTTTTTCTTGAGGGGCGTAAAAAAGCGGGTTTGTTTTGAAATGGGTAAACTGTTTCCAAGCGCTATAATCAGTTACTTTGCATAAAAACGAAAACGCAGAAAGGAATAAAGAGATTGGTTGTACAAAGCTATACCATATTTTTTTTCTATTGCATTTTACATTTCCTTTCAATTTAGACATGTCTTAGATTCTTTCTATTTATAGTATATTGAATTCTCTCAGCTACGGCAATGTCTTTTTCAACCATATAGTGGAGAACTGTTATTGGGGATGCCTCGGTAGCGCATAGGTCAAAGACGTCGGACATTGCAGCGCTAGGCGGCGTTGCCGTATCCGCGTAGGTTCGAATCCCGTAAGAGTTAGATGTTTTCGCCAGATAAAAGATTCCTAGAAGGTATCTATATAAAAAGTTATCTATTACCTAGGTCACAGGGGAGATATTGACGTGTGTATGACATCGGTAATTTTACACAAGGGCAATAATTGACGGATTGGAATATTAAACTCCGACATTGGCCGACAATTGACCAATCGCTGGCCCTGCCAACTTACTCCGATGGCTATTCCCACTGACCCTTACAGAAGTCCTACTTCGATCTAAACGGCGTCACTATTGTAAAATTTATGGCCAGCATAGCATGTCACCAAGACGTAGAATGGTTGTTTGGCGACCTAAACGTCGTAACTACAGGTTGAATTTAAGCTGCAGTAACAACTTTTAAAGTCACGAAACCAGTAAAAAAAAAGAGGGTTAGCAAAATGGCGGCTAATGTCGAAGTTAAAATCTCCTTTCCGATCTAAATTAATGATTTTATTTGACGACTGATTATTTGAATGACAGCCGCGATTAGTCAAGTTTATAAAGCATTTTTACTGGTTTTTGGTTGATGGTTTAGCGACAACGCCTGTTTTTAACCCATTACCAGACGGCAAAATTTTAGATTGGCCCAAATTGCAAGAAGTTGCAGACGACAATTTCTAAGTTAAATATTTTTTTTTTATTTTTCAACTTTCTGAGTAGAAAACATTGTGGAAAAATGAAGAAATTGCTTGTTACAAGCAATTTCTCCATTTTCCACACTGTTTTCCAAAGCTTTTTTCCTTGGGGGGCGTCTAAAGGCGTCACTGAGTGGGAATGGGTTAACTGTTCATATATGACTCTTTCAAAAATCGTGGTTTTTTTCATGACTACTCATTCGGTCTCCTCTATTTTTATTTAATGAAACTAAAGTTTGGATTAGCTATACTAACAATATTTTGATATTCGAACGACGATGTTTTTTGTCTATTAAATTTTCTCACGTCTTCTTTACACGTACAATGACAGGCTGTCACGTTCCAAAAAATGATTTGATAAAAGAGAAGATCGTAGTGAAAAGAGATGCAGTGCGTGAAGAAAACAATATGACCGTTTATAATACATGTATAACCTACAGTCCGGTTTTGATACTACATGAATTAGAAGCCTATGGAAACGTCTTTACGTTAACGCCAGGCTAAAGCCATAAAAGCCATAACGTATGTAATGACATCATTTTACAAACGGCGTTATTTATTTCGCAGAATATCATATATCGATGATTTCTATAAGTTTTTAGTGATTGATTGAGAAAATACTGTCATTTCATAACAGAATATCAAACTCGTGTTCAGAAACTCCCGTATCTATTAAAGTCGTATTTAAAAAAATAAAAAAACAAAAATGAAAAAAAAAAAAAAACAAAACAACAACAACAACAACAACAACCCCCCCCAAAAAAATAAACAAACAAACAATAAACAAAAAAAAAAAAAAAAAAAAAAAAAAAAAAAAAAAAAAAAAACAGATAAAAACTCGACAGAGCCTCGTTTTTTTCTCTTTATTGACGAGTTTTAATAAATTTGGTATTCCATGACCTCTCATTCAATATTCTATTTCCAATATTTTTTCTGTCCCATATATTCCAGTCTTTTCAATTCATTTTTTTTATTTCACTAGCGTAATAAAATCAACGTAACGTCAAAATACGCCGTAGGTCATATTGTAAAGAAGTTATATTACCTGTTTGTGGTGGTTGGGCTCATTAAAACCCATAATGAAGGTTGCCTGCTTTGGAAAGTTCATATGATCGTTCACAAATCTCTCTCCCCAAACCATGGGTACGTATTTGTCCAGGAACGAATCTATTCCATTACATTTAGATCTCATGGCCGCGTACCGAGTGAAGTCATAGCGCCAGTCATACCTGTATCATATTGCGATAATTGACCAATCAGAGCTGTCTATCAAGGAATCAACTGACAAATCAAATATTTCATTCAGCCCGGAATTGAGATTTGAACTCTGCGGCCGCCATTTTTGTTAACTTTTAAGTTGGTTTGACGACTTAAACGTCGTAAATATAGCTTATTCAATCATGGGTTGTCATGGGTACGATCCCCGACGGTGGCACATATCCTTTCCGACATTTGTCTCTCACCAATGGTCGGATAATCGTAAACCTAAATTGGAAAAGAGCTTGAGGCTAGGAAAGGATGTAATGATGGTACTTGTGCGAGATATACCAGGAATCCATTGTTAGGTGTTCCAGGCGCCGGGATATGACAGAAAAATTAATAAAGGGGGCGCCAAAGCCCATTCAAGCAAAACAAGCGGATTGATTACTCGAATACAATAAAAACAAATTCGAAGTCATTCGGAAATGACAAAGCAATTTTTAATCCATTCCCACCTAATGGCGATTTTTGAAGCCCATAAAGAAAATTAACTAGAAAAACAAAAACAATTTCTTTTTTTCCACAAGGTTTTCCACCAAGAAAGTTGCAAAATCTAAAATTCTATGAACTTTAAATTGTTGTCTACAACTCCTTTTAATTTGGACCGGTCAAAATTTTGTTGTGTGGTAATGGGTTCAAGGTAAAGTCCCTTCTCACCAACCCCAAAAAATACTACCCCCCCCCCCAAAAAAAACCCCCAAACCAACAAACAAGAGGAAAAAAATGAATAAATAAATAAACACACACACACACACACACACACCCCGCACCAGATCATACAAATTATCAACTTATTTTTAGTCTTTTAACGGCGAAATATCGTAACTGCAGCATATTCTATCTGAAGTAACAATGCTTCGATAGATCATTGACGATAATTGACGTATTACCAAACAGTCAATTGACCAATCAAATCAATCATCTAGATTGGAAAGAGAATTTTCAACACTGGCACTGGCCGACATTTATGTTAAGCGTTTTTAATGATTTTGGCGACCCAAACGTTTTACTTACAGCTCAATCAAGCTGTGATTATTACGTTTAGGTCGCCAAAAAATCATTTTACTTTTTTGTTACATGTAACAGACCAAAAGTTCTGTCAAACAACGCCTTTAACTGTTTAAGTCGAACTTCCAGTCCGAGGTGAGTGGGCGTGTCGAGCTATCCGCCAATTAGTGATTAATTAAATAGAGAAAAATCAACTGGTTATTCCAGATAGGAAAAAAATATGTCACGAGGATGCGTTGTTAGGCGTTGAAAAAACGAGTGCGCAGCACGAAATTTTTTTAACGCCTAACAACGCATCCGAGTGGAATACTTTTTCATATCTTTGATAACCTGTTCATTATTTTATTTATTATATACCTTATTATTTTATTTTCTTAATTGAAATATTGAAACAAATTTTTTTGATAGAGCGAAGGTCTAGTGAAAAAAGTGCGGATGAATACATGATTAAAGATTATTACAGAGAGTGAAACTGAAAAGTGTTATCGTCACTTCAGTGACGATATCAAAATTTATTACAGAGAAATCCCTGGATTTCACAGCAAGTTATATAATAAATGTAAATTAACCTTTGTCATTCTGAATATAATCCTTGTCTAAATCAAAGGCCAGAAAGTACTGGAAGTACTAGTTAGGGTCAAAAATTATTTTTAAAAATGAAATTATAAACATATCTGTGTTGAAAAAGTCAATCAGGAGGTGAAGACTAAGATCAGACAAGGGTTAAAATATATACCACCAGGCAATGTTGTCAAACAGCCGATAATCTTCACATCCCGTGTTTCCTGGGTACAAGGCTATACCCTTTTTAGTCGAACCCTCGGATAATCCGAACAGAAGAAATAACCCAAAAACTAACATCTTGTCTTTGAACTTAATCATTTTACTGTCAATTTTTATCTTTAGGAATTTTAGGGTTAAATGTATAAGTATGTCAGCGTTACACATTTCTATGTAAAAAGTCGAAGTCTGAAGATATCTCTTTCAGTCTTTTTAAAGTCTTAACACTTGTCAAGCCTAATCCTTGTCACGCTGAACCCGGAATATTCCGGTTTTGGCAGGTGGTATAGACCAAGATCAGCCTGCACATAAGTGCAGACTGATCTTAGTCTACACCTCCTGCTTGTATTTTTCCTACAAGAGTTGTTAATGAAGCTGATTTCCAAAAGAAATATTGATTTTTGAACAACAAGTTCTATCAGTGCATTGAGCCCTTTGATTTTACAGCAATTTAATATGGTAATTTATACAGCATGACAAGGGTTAATCAAAATCTGGAATGCATCAAAATCAAAGGGCTGGAAGCACAAAATGTTATTCAATAATTGTTTTGGAAACTTTTCTTTCAGGCCTGAAATTGAGAAGCAGGTGGTGTAGACGAAGATCAGACTGCACATATATGCCGGCTGATCTCTGTCTAAGCTTCCGGCTAAAACTGGAATATTCTTTTATCAACATGACAAGGGTCTCTTCACTTTTAAAAGTTTAAAATGATTTTTTTTTAAACCGAGTGATATTCTTAAGTATCTTTTGCTGAACTATCGCGAAAAAAACTTTGTCCAAGCTTTGGTAAAAGTTAAGTGTCCTGACCAAATGAAACGTCCATCAATAAAGGATTAATTAAAAAAAGTGCTTGATCCATTTACTACACAAGAGATATATTGGGGAAGAAGTAGGAAGTAACTGCTTGTGACAAGTTATTTCTCCATTTGTCAAGTAACTTTGAACTCTGTATGCACAACATGCATCTATAATTATGTACTACCAAATAAGGCCGTCTAATTTTTCATACAGTATTAAAAACAACCATTTTTAACCCATCCCCACACACTGCCGCTTTCGGACGCATCCCCGCCCCCTCCCCAAGGAAACAGCAAGAAAGACATTTGTGTAAAATGAAGAAATTGCTTGTGACAAGCAATTTCTTCATTTTACACAATGTTTTCTACCCCCGAAAACCGAAAAAAAAAACTAAATCATAGACTTTAAAATGTCGTATGGAACCCCTTTCAATTTGGACAGTCTAAAATTTTGCCGTCTAGTAATGGGTTAATATTACAAAATAAACGCACGTGGCTATATAGCAGTAGTTTTTCAATTCGGAAGAACATGTAGTTAGAATTATCGGCCCCATTAACTTTCAATTGGCAAGACGCGACTGTCCATCTAAAGAATCAAATGACAAAGCAAATCATTCATTGAAACCGAAAGTGAACTTTGAACTCTATCAATGGTCGACATTAATGTTGATCATTTTATATTAGTTTGCCGAATTAAACGTCGTAACTACAGCTTAAGTAAAATATATGGCCTGGAACGAGCGAGAAAAGACAATAGTTGGTTTGCGACGTAAAATTCGCACTGCAGCTTTAATAATTGACCAATCGCGTCTGTCAATCAAATAACCAGTCGACCAGTGAAATTTATCATTTGGACTAGAAATAAGTTTTTAACTCCATCATTTGCCACAATTTTTGTTAACTTTTGTTGTTGGTTTTGAACTTAAACATTGCAACTATAGCTTATTCAAGCTGTAGTTACGACGTTTAGATCGCCAACCAACATTTTTTTTAGCTAGCTAAGCGTCATCTTTGATAGCTCAAGTTAACAGGCAAATTTTGAGGTCAACTCAGAGTTCAATGAGTGAAAACTGCCACTGAATGCTTAACCACTAAATCCATTGAATACCTGCGCTATAAGAAGTAGTTCTTATTTCAGGAATATTGAAAATCTGCCTCTTGTCTTATGACCACATGAGTTAACTTTATACATATTGTAGACAACTACAGTAAAATCTGAGCAGCCAACCCTGAACAGCAGCCAATCTGTGAACAAAGGCACGCTCAAATCCCCCCATGCAATTTCACTCTTTAAGTTTACTGTAAACAGCAGCCAACTGTGAAATGTGGCCAGAGTTTTTCGAACTCTATAACAACCTGTTCCTTATAATCTGCACTGTGTGATTAAGCTTTTACAAAATAGTCATAATTTCTATTCTCCAAATTTGCATACATAAGTCAAAAACAAAACAGATGGGACCCCCCCCCCACACACACATATTATTTTTACTTAGAAGAACTAAAGAAATATCTCACACATTGAAATAGTAGATGTGAATAGAATGACAACATCTTTCAGATTAAATACTGTGAATAGCAGCCAATCTGTATGCAGCAGCCAGTCTAGGCACTTCCCTTAAGTGGCTCCTGTACACAGATTCTACTGTATTTCAAAAAGAATACTATTTAACCCAGTCCCACTCAATCACGTTTTTGTGGCATCTCAAGAAAATAACTTCGGAAAACATTGTGGACAACGAAGAAATAGCTCGTAACAAGCAATTTCTTCATTGTCCATACTGTTTTCTACCCTACAAGGCAAAGGTTTTCTAAATTCCACTAAACATGATAACCTTTGACAAAGAAGATTACTTTATAAAATCATGCTTTGCTGGCTTACGGTACTTTCAGTACTTTGATTGTTACATGCTCCTTGCCTATTGTTGGTTTGGCGACCTAAAAATCGTAACTACAGCTTATTCAATTTATAGTTACGACCCCTTGACCCCTTAAACTAGATAAGAAAAGAGGTCAGATAAAGCAGTCGAGAACAAGTTTTCGTCGATCGTACAGACTGTTGCCAGAATGGTAGGAATTATGATTTAAAAATTCAGCTGTCTTTTTTTTATCCTTTCCCACACAATATCCCTTTTTGATGCCCCGAAGAAGTATAATTAAAGAAAACTTTGCGGAAAAAGGAGGAATCGTTTGTAACAAGCAATGTCTCCTTTTCTCGCAACGTTTCCTCCCTTATTTGGCACTTATTTTTTAATTTTTTACTCACTGCAAAATGTCGTCTGCAACTTCTGTCAATTTGGAGGAGTCTAAAATTGTGTCGTCTGTTACTTGTTTTATTGAATAGTAATAAAAGATTGTTTGATGTTTTGGAAGGGTTTTCTGCTGATCTTAGTTGTAGTATTTTGCAAATTTAATGAAATATGACCAGGCTAGAGGTAAGTGCATCCATTGAAATCTATAGATCGGGTCAAGCAGATATCTATGAGATATAGAATTTCGAGAGTAAGGATACAGTACGATAGAATGGCCATTCCTGATTCAAAAGATCTGCATAGAGCGAACATTTAGTCCGATACTTTTTCTTACTTCAACTTCATTATTAGGCACTCGCCACTTTTTGTACCTTTGTTTACATAATTATTTGAAACGTTTGTTTGTTTGAATGGGATTTTACGCCGCTTTCAACAATCTTTCAGTTATATCGCGGCGACTGGAGCACCTACCCATGGAATCCTGGTATTTCTCACACCCGTACTACCATTACATCCTTTCCTAGCCTCCAGCTGCTATCCCAAAGAGGTCTACGATTATCGACCCATTGGTGAGAGACAAATAGTCGGAAAGGATGAGTGCCGCCGTCGGGGATCGAACCCGGGTATTTGAAACGTACATAGGTAATAGACAGAAATAATTCACTCAAAGAAAATGACCCGCAAACTTAAATGGGTCGACTTTGTATATAAAGACTACTGATACACTCTTGTTTCTCTTGAGGTTTCCTTTTTTGCATATCAACAAATTACCTCCTCTGAAATCGTCATACATTTACACAAGAATATATATACATGGCGCAATTTCATTTTAAATAAGAAACATAGATACTTTTTACCAATAAGAACAACATCAAGAAACCGACTTGAGACGCGTAAAAAGCAGGACTGTGGGGAAATAGGTTAAGAAGGATCTGCTTACATCAATATCAAGTATTTTCCAAAGAGGAATGCGCGTTTCTTTCATATGGCCTTCAGATTTCCTGTCTGGTAGTTCTGCTGCTGATGTCACTTGGTTGCCATGGAGACCAAACTATCACCATGAAACTTCTCCAGCACTGGGACAATAACTGGGAAGGTCAATTTGAAGTTCCTCTAACAACGGACGTTCTTGGATGGGAACTGAAAATACATTTCAGTACGCAAGTCTCTGGTATTCAGGTAACTATTTCAACACCCATGTAAGTACGTGTATGAATGTGTTTGTAGTTTTGTAAACGAATTTGATTGAAGAGGCTCATTGAAAATAAGTATTTCGTTGTGCTTTAACTGCATAATGAGAAACCTTCGTAAGATGAAGATATTATCATCTTTACACACATGCTAGATCATCAGAGCTGCTTTCAACAACAACTTCAACAACAACAAAAGCAACATCATCTTTGTCATCATCATCATCACAACACCAACACCACCAACGACGCTTTTGTTAACAAGTTATTTGTTGTTTTCATTTATTTAAATGCATTTCTGTGTTACAATATTAAATCATTTTTGTTGAGCATATTTTTATGGTTTCTACGTCAAAGCATCGAAAGACAGATGGCATTTTTGTAGTGTTGTTCGTCCGCACATCTGGCCATCTCTGTCGAGCGTTAACCTAAAACATTCCCTTCAAGATTAGCATTTGGTCATACATTGCTCTTATGGCATGCAGATATCTATTAATAATTTGATTGTTAGTTTCGTCTATCAAAAACGAGCGATCTGATTGGTCGAAAAGTTTAATTCATACCTCCATGAACAAAATTTTGAGTACGCAGCCATTTTGAATGCTTCCGCACAAAATAGTTGACTACAAAAAGGTATCAAAATTTGTTAAGTTGTTGCATTTTTCGCTCGATGCTATTAAATTATAAGAAATGAAGATAATATTTTTTGTTTTCATGGAGGTATGAATGTGATTAGGTTTTTCGGTTCATACCTCCATGAAAACAAAAAATATTCTCTTCATCTCTTAAATGAAAAATATCAGCAATGCTAAAATGCTTCCGGTATAAATGAATGATATGATTGGTTAATCGATCTTTTGATTGACAGGCGCGATTTGTCACTTCTCTTTCCGGGACATTAGTGATTCACTTAAGAGATGAAGAGAATATTTTTTGTTTTCATCGAGGTATGAAGCGAAAAACCTAATCACAATGTATGAATACGCGAAGCGGATTCATACATTGTGTGATTAGGTTTTTCGGTTCATACCTCCATGAAAACAAAAAATATTCTCTTCATTTCTTATAATTTAATAGCATCGAGCGAAAAATGCAACGACTTAACTAATTTTGATATTTTTTTGTAGTCAACTATTTTGTGCGGAAGCATTCAAAATGGCTGCGTACTCAAAATTTTGTTCATGGAGGCTTGAATTAAATTTTTCGACCAATCAGATCGCTCGTTTTTGATAGACGAAACTAACAATCAAATTATAAAATCTTTAGGTAGAAACATCGCTCGAAAAAAAGAAATATAACACTACACATGAAAATTCATAGAACCAACATACCTTTTAAATACACGTTTCAATTTTTTTACCTTTGGGTATACGTATTGTTACTCTTTCTTCAGCAATGGGACGGAGAGTGGCAGACCACGGCCGGGGGACCAGACGGACTCGACTATGTGCTTCTAAACAAGGTTGATAAAGGATTCCATAAGGCTGGTACCACGCTAACTGTGCGCATGATGGGCAAATTTTCTGGAGGTTCGGCACCATCAGCCACGGCAACGTTCGTGGACCTGACGGGGGATTCTCAAACTGTACCACCTATAATACATCCGCAATGTATGCATTTTTAAAAAGGTTGACTCTTTTCCACACAATCCCCTTTTTGACGCGCCTTTTTTTCCAAGGGACACCATTTTAACACTAATAGATAATATTGACGTCAACGTCACATGATGTCGGCGACAGCAACGCAAAAATATGGCATCTACTGATGAAAAAAAAAAAAATATCAGAATACATCTAAACCAATTAAACAATAAAACTAGCTGAAATTTTGATTATTTGAGAAACCTTTTTCCTCAAGTTTTATAAATGCATGTAGTTCCCGTGTCTTTTGTATTCGCTGCTGATCAAATCCGATAATAATATATTCGCGTTTATAATCGAAATAGATCACTCCAATTAGGTTTTTCGAACCGGGCTTTTGTTCAGGATACAAATCACTCGGTAAAGTTGAGAAAAACGTGCCCCGTTTTGCTCATGGTCAAATGAAAAAAGCAGGTTTCAAGAAAAAGTGCTATATTCTCATCCCAAACGCATCATTGATTGTATCGACAATTTTATACTTTTATGATCACATTAGACCGCCACGATTTTCTTCCAAGTAAATATTGTCAGATAATCTTTTTCCATAGTTGCCCACCAGACTGCTTACAATTACGAAGAAGTCCTCACCAAATCGATCTTGTTCTATGAGGCTCAGCGATCTGGTAAACTTCCAGCCAATAACGAGATCCCTTGGAGAGGTGACTCCGCCCTCGGTGATAAAGGAACCAATGGCGAGGATTTAACAGGAGGCTGGTATGATGGTAGGTTTACAATTTAAGTTTCCGGTGAATTGCAGAATTTCTTAGTGACGTAACTCCGCCCTCGTTGATAAAAAGCAGCCAGTGATGTTAAATGGGTGCACGTGTGATGATAAATAATTAACATTTCAATAACCTGATCTCTCAGTAAGGTGACTCCGCCATCGGGGATAGATAATCCAATGGCAAGGGTTTTATAGTTTGGGAGGGGAATTTTTTTAATGCTAATATTAATATGAAGGAATATTTTGGCTACGTTGTTTTTTTCTTTTCGGAGAAAGCTGAAAGATTGGCAAAGCCTTCATTGTTGTCTGTGATCTCCTCACTTAGGAATCTGGAGTCTAGTGGAAGGACCGACGGAACCCTCACCAGGGTGTTTTCATAGCATGACACTTGATGGCTAGCTCATATCTACTGTGCAGTATAATTGAATTGAAGTGGTTTTAACCCATTCCCACACAATCCCGCCTTTTTACGCCCCTCAAGTAAAAAGCTTTGGAAAACATTGTGGACATAGAAGAAACTGCTTGTTTCAAGTAATTTCTTCAATGTCCGCAGTTTTCTACCCAAACAGACAAAGAATATCACCAACCTAAAAATATCGTCTGCATCTTCTTTCAATTTGGAGCAGTCTAAAAGTTTGTCATATGGGAATGGGTTAAGCCACTGCCTCTCTCTGGGACCTGAACACATCTGGATTGTATGTTCGAGAGCGACTCTATAAGCTTTTAGCTTTCAGCACGAAAAACGTCGGCTTGAAATTCAAAGAAGCTGCTGATGACAATTTCAAGTTGGTCAATATCAATAATCACTGACTTTCTTGATAGAGAAAAAATCTCGAAAATGATGATTTTTTTTCCCACAAGGTTTTCCACCTTGCATTTTCATTTGCTTTTTGGCGGTGATTAAGGAGGGGGATTGTTTTGGAATTAGCTACGTGTTTAAAATCTTTCAGCTGGTGATCATGTCAAATTCAACTTCCCAATGGCGTACACTACGACCATCCTGGCCTGGGGTTACCTGGAATGGAAAGACGCTTATGTTGTGGTTGGACTAGATACCAAATTGATGGATTGTATCAAATGGTCGCTGGATTATTTACTCAGGTGTCACGTGGCCCCTCATGAGCTGTATGTCCAGGTATAAATCGACGGGGTTCGAACACAACCTCGTAACTACAGCTTTGAAGCTGTAGTTACGAGATTTCGGTCGAACACCGACGAAATATTGTTAAGCAAGTAAGAAAAAAAAGCCAATTTATCCGTTTTGAAGAAAGGGGTCATTTGGACACAGACCAGACTGCGAAGTTTTTTTTACTGCCATTTCAAGCAGTTTTGTATTCTACTTGACTAAATGTATTCAATATAACTGAGAGAAGGAAAAATCCCTGAATGACCTACCCCCTTTTGAAATATTTGTTTCAGTGAATTGTCGGATGGCCCATTTTCCCTTTCGAGACACATTTTCTTTTTTTTGGAAATCCGGATAAAATTCACTACCGATATTTCGGGTCAACGATACAAATTTAGTCAAAGTTTGGGGATAAATGCGTTTTACTGTAATTCCAATTGAAGGTTTTGCATACTATATAAGCGTGAAATACAAGTATGAAATGTCACTTGTTTACAAGCAGAACTCTTTAAAATAACTCTTGAATATTTAATAAAAGAAAATTGACCAACCGCGGCTGTCAACAAATGAATAAATCGACCAATTAAAAAGTTTATTGAGCCTGAACTTGAGCTTTTCAACTCCATTTTTGTTAACATGTATTGTTGGTTTGGCGACTTATTCAAGCTGTAGTTACGACGTTCAGGTCACCAACCAACCATTTTACTTTTTGTTACATGCATCTGGCCATAAATTTCGCGAAATAACGCCGTCAAAAAATCGAAGCGGAACTTCCTGTTGGAGTTAATGGGTGTAATAGGGAGTCAGTGGGCGGGGCCAGCGCTTGGTCAATTATCTGCTTTTTCAAAAAGTATCAATGTTTTATTTAAGAGATGAAGAGAATAGTTTTTGTTTTCATTGAGGCATGAACCCAAAAAACCTAATCATACTGTATGAATACGCGAAGCGTATTCATACAGTGTGTGATTAGGTTTTAAGTTCATACCTCCATGAAAACAAACAATATTCTCTTCATTTCTTATCATTTAATAGCATCGAGCGGAAAAAACAAAAGCTTTACAAATTTTGATACACTATTGTATGGGTCTATTTGTGCGGAAGCATACAAAATCGCTGCGTGCTCATGAATTTGTTCATGGATTTATGAATATTTTTTTCGACCAATCAGAACGCTTGTTTTTGACAGACGAAACTAAAATTTTAATTATTAACGCTGTACACTCATAATACTGTATTTTGATTAATCAATTGAATGGGGTTTAATGCCACTTTTAACAGTATTTTAGTCATATCGCGGCGGTTGGAGCACCTAACAGTGGATTCCTGGTATTTCTCACACCAGTACCACCATTATATCTTTTTCTAGCCTCCAGCTGCTATCCCTCTTAGGTTTACAGTTATCAAACCATTGGTGAGAGACAAATGTCGGAAAGAATATGAGCCGCCGCTGGGGATCGAAACCATGACATCCCATGATTGAACATTTGGAGTATGATGCGCTACCGACTGCGCTATGACGGCGGCTTTTCTATTTTGAAAATCGGAGTTTGTTAGTCTTTTGGCGAAGTCGATAATGCCTGGACTGGTGATGGAAGCCAATGACGTAATTGAGACCACAAATAAGGCAATCTTTGGACGATTTTCCCGATGAAATTCTGGTTCCATTCGGGTTGTACCTCGTTTACTAATTTGGCTTTACGTAACACCAATTATCCTTTCTCCTTCTTCCTTTTTTTCGAATTATGAACGGATATTTTCATTACAAAACCAGTTTAACCCCATTCTTTCAAATGTCTGAAAACATTAAATTCAGAAATTTGGACATTTTTGAGCCAAAAAGTTCCCATCTTATATTATCTGTTAAATAGCCGCTCTTAAATTACATCATTAGCGACGAAGTTGTTATAAGCAACTGACGTCTGTCTGTCTCTTAACCCTTTCTCGTTCAATCCCTAGTTTTTCACGTCCCGGTAAATCCACAATTAAAAAACATTGTTAAAAAAGAAGAAATTCTTTTTCCACAATATTTTTCTACACTACTGAATGCTTATTTTTTCGAATTAAATCCACTTTCAAGTTTGAGTTTGGACGGGTCTAATATTCTCGGTTTATAGGCTGCAAAAACCTGTATCATGTCAGTAGCTGCAAGCCCGACTAGCTCAGTTGGTAGAGCACCTGACTTGAAACCTCAAGATCACGGGTTCAACCCCGGGCTCACAATATCAACTAACCAACTAATTGTCTTTCGGATGAGACGTTAAACCGAGGCCCCGTGTGACGATGCTATCCATCGAGCACATTAAAGAACCAGGCGGAGCTCTCAACAGTTTCGTCCTGTATCCTTGCACTATCCCCCGTAACTACTAACTGGGGGGCGTCGCTCATATGGGCATGCGCCACGGTAGCGACGATAGATAAACGGAAATACACACGTCGTGTCAGCATAGACACGAGTCGGCATGCGTCAGGTAACACATTATCGCCGTTGAAGTATAGTTCGGACAACCTTTATTTACATTTTCCATTATTGAAAAACAGCATTTCCCACTCGTAGGTAGGAGATGGTGGTCGGGACCACGGATTCTGGGGCCGTCCCGAAGATATGAAAATGCCAAGACCAGCCTACAAAATCACGGAATCGAAACCAGGTTCAGATATAGCCGGGGAGACAGCGGCGGCTATGGCGGCCGGCTATCTTGTCTTCAAGAAAAGTAGTGAGTACAAATATACAGCAGGTCGCACAGAATTAACTTGACGTTTGAGAAGGGATGTTTTCTTTTTTCCCTTTATCAAGCAATTATGATAAATTTAGGAATATAAAGTCCGCGAAATTCGTTTCTGCGGTGGTTGTTTGGTATTTCTAGGTGACACACGAGAGTGAAAACAACA
This sequence comes from Fragum fragum, assembly GCA_946902895.1. Lineage (NCBI taxonomy): Eukaryota > Metazoa > Mollusca > Bivalvia > Cardiida > Cardiidae > Fragum > Fragum fragum. Next base: position 6,221,996 of record OX336378.1, read on the forward strand.
CTTTTTTTCAAAAAAGACTCGCGGGCAAAAATAGTCCTGTTCGACAGAGTTTCGAATATAAAATCTGTCTAGAAGACAGGCGGCGCTCTACCTAATATGCAATTAAAACTCGTATACATTTTCATGTATCTTAAGAAATATATGTAATTTTAAGGATTCTAAACTTTGGCGGGTCTGAACGAATAACACCATTTCATGAAACATGTGGTCAGCCTTGGATAAGCTGAGGGGACAACGTTTACGTCGCCAAACCTTTATAAAAATAAACTGAAACCTCACTTCCAGTTTAAATCAATGTTTTCTGTAATCAGTCGATTTTTTTACTTACAGCATCGAATCGTGAATTGACCAATCGCGGCTGTCAATAATGATAATTATGAAAATAAACAAATAGCCAATAGAATCATTCATTTTGATCGGAAGTGGAATATAAATCTGAATTAAACTCTATTGGCCGAAAATTTTGTGAAACTTTTTGTTGGTTGCCGACTTCAACGTCGTAACTACATGTAGAATTAGTTGTAGTTACGACGTTTCGGTCGCCAACCAACCCTTTTACTTTTGTATTACATGCTACTTGCCATAAATTTTGAAAAAAAGACGTTTAAAATCGAAGTGGAACTTCCTGTTGGAGTCAATGGGCGAGGCCAACGGAGTGAATGGGCGGGGCAAGCGATTGATAAATTGTTCGAAATGCAAGGTGAAGGCGCGTTTGAGAAAAAGATTTGATCTAACAAAGGTTAATCAATAACTTGTATTTCGAAAAAGAACGTATAACAAGTCAGAAGGGCTATTGTATTTTTTTTAGAAAAGTTGACCAAAATAGATTGATTGATTGAATTGGATTTAACGCCACTTTTAACGGTACTCCGGTCATATCGCGGCGGCTGGAGCACCTAACAATGGATTCCTGATATTTCTCACATCAGTACTACCATTACATCCTTTCCTAGCCTCCAGCTGCTATCCCACTTAGGTTTACGATTATTCACCCATTGGTGAGAGACAGATGTCGAAAAAGATATGTGCCTCCGCCGGGGATCGAACCCATGGCATCCCATGATTGTAGATTGGGAGTCTGATGGACAAAAATACAAACCTGTCTTCTCATTTTACGTCCTTCCCAGATGGTCCCGTTTTGTATGACGGGTTGCCTAAACAATCTGTTTGAAGAACTTTGTAAGATTAGAGGCGAGAGCCGTTTAGGGCCCGAGATGCAATAACCTTTTTCGTACTCAACTGAGAATAACATCAAAATACCATTAGACATTAAAGGTGTAAATCAGCTTATATTCTACGTCAAGTGCGTGAAAATGAAACGTTAAACTGGTAAATTGAAATTGATAACACAGATTTTACAGTTAACATTGAAATACAACATTTATATAAACTTAAAGTAAGTTTGAGTAAATTCTCAATTGAGTACGAAAAGAGTTTTATAATCTCGGGCCCAGATATTCATGCTATGAAAAAAACAACAACGACGCCAGTTTTTTGTTTTAATGACGTTGTACTCTAACTAACCCTGCCAAACTTTTACTTCAGACGCTACTTACGCTGCAGAGTTATTGACGCATGCCAAACAGTTGTACGAATTTGCCAAACAGTTTAAAGGAAAATATAGTGACAGTGTAAATGCCGCGGCTGGATACTACAGGTAAACTACGTTACCGAAACTATTGTCTTCAAGATAAAGATACGCAGTATAACGTTTCCGTCTCTCAATCCTTTCGTGTTCAAACCCAGGTTTTAATTTTACTAGAAACATTTATAGGTACAAGTATATAATAAAATCGCACGTATCATGCATATGTTCAAGGGAGGAAATAACAATCCGCGTATCGAATCATCTGTCGTAACCAAGTCAATTAAAAGACGATCCTTAAAAGCGAGATGCCAAAATGACATTGATTTAAGATTTAAAACCTGAAAAGAGCGACTAGTGTCGATCCTGCCCTGCTTCAGGATGACTAGTCCTGCGGTCAGGATGACCAGCTCTACGTCCAGAATGACCGGCCCTGCGGTCAGGATGACCAGTTCTGCGGTCAGGATGACCAGCTCTGCATTCAGGAAGGGCGGCCCTGCGGTCAGGATGACCAGTCCTGCGGTCAGGATGACCAGCTCTGCGTTCAAGATGGCCTACCTGCGCTGAGGATGACCAGCCCTGCATTAAGGATGACCAGCCCTACGTTCAAGATGACCAGCCCTGCATTCAGAATGTCAAGCTCTGCGTTCAGGATGACCAGCCCTGCGTTAAGGATGGCCTGCCCTTCGTTTTAGATCACCTGCACTGCGTTCAGGATGACAAAACGCTCTCTGACGTTTGAAACTTATACTCCACTTTGCACGTGCACTTTTTTCAAAAGCAAATTTCAAGAGGGAAGCTAGTGCTATTGTTTGGTTATCTAAAAACGCAGTTTGTCACAATTCGAGCAGGTCACTTGATTGCAGATTGATTTTAAAAATGTTGAAGGTCGATTGATATATTGTTGGCCCTGACAACTGACTTCAACAGGAAGTTCGACTAAGAAATTTAACGGCGTTATTTCATAAAATTAATAGTCAGTTAGACAAACGGCGGATGGTAGGCGACCTTAACTTCGTAACTGCAGCTTGTATAACATCAAGGTGGGAGTTCAAAATTTACTTCCACTTTAAACAAATAATTTGATTGACCGATTGATTCTTGAATGGGCGGTCTCGACTCGTTACTTGACCAATCTCAACTGTCAATCAAATAACAAGACGACCAATGAAATCATTCATTTAGACCAGAAAGGAATTTTGAACTACAATTTTGGCCGCCATTTTTGTTAATCTATTTTTGTTGGTTGGCGTTTTCAAGCTGTAGTTACCACGTTTAGAGCGCCGACTAACTATTCTACCATTTCGTTACATGCCACTTGCCATAAGTTTGCACAAAATACCGTTAAAAATCGAAGAGGGACTTTCTGTTGGAGTCGATGGGCGTGGCGAATGGAGTAAGTGGGCGGGGCCAGCGATTGTTCAATTTCGAGACTGTTCCAAGTCTCCATAAATCTTATGGCCACTATGAAATAACCGTCTCCTTGTAGATCAAACGACTATCACGATGAGCTTGCGTGGATGGCTATTTGGCTGTATCAAGCGACAGGAGAACAAAGCTATCTGGATTATGCCGAGGCTAACAGGGTAGCAGGACCGGGCTGGGGCGATTCGTGGGATGATAAGATGACGTATACTAATGTAAGATAGTTGAACTTTTTTGAAACATGACGGGACAATTATCTTGAGTATTTTTTTTCTATTTCTTGTATTTATTTAAAATAGTCTCAGATAAGTCAATAATATTAAATAAGTCTTAAACCCATTATCATACAGCATCTCCGACTGTCCAAATGAAAAGACTTTACAGACGCTAATTAAGAAATGCAGGATTGTGTCTTTAGGAAATCTGTTCATATCCATCGTTTTTTAAGGGAGTTCGCTTTAAAAGATTTTCGCAAGATAATTTAATTATGAAGGATGCAATTTTAAAACTTATACAGAATTATTAATCCTCTACCATAATGCATTGAAATCAAAGGGCTGAAAGCACTGGAATCAGCGAATTGTAGGTTAAAATTTATTTTGAAAGGTTATCAACTCTAGTTAAAAAGGGACAAGTGAGTTATGTAGGCAGAGAGAAGACTGCACTTGTGTACAAAGATCAGACTGTATATATTTGCGGGCTGATCTTTGTTTATACCTCTTGCAAAATCAGAAATACTCCTGGTTGGGTGTTTACCCTTGTCATGCTGAACCCGGAATATTCCGGTTTTTGGCAGGAGATGTAGACCAAGATCAGCCTGCACATAAGTGAAGTCTGATCTTGGTCTACACCCCCTGCTTGTAATTTTTCTGCCAGAGCTGTTTATGGAATTGATTTCTTAAAGAAATATTGATTTTTGAACAACAAGTTCTATCAGTGCTTTCAGCCCTTTGATTTTAGGGCAATTCAGTAAGGTAATTTATACAGCACGATAAGGGTTAAAAGGGTTGATTCGTAATGATGATTATAAAAAGTTATGATAAGAATACATTTCAAAATTCCAGACACTTCTCTACAAGTTTACAAAGAAAGACATCTACAAAGCAGACGTAGAGGCTACGATGACCGACTGGATGCCCGGGGGTTCAATCAAATATACGCCCGGGGGTCTGGCATGGAGAGCCCAATGGGCCCCACTTAGATATGCAGGTACGTAGCTAACAAACCATGCGGTGGTATGTTCGATATTACGACAAGATTCTTTTAACCCATTTCCACTCAGCCACTCTTTTCACGCCAATCAAGAAAAAAAAACTTTGGAAAACATTACTGAAAATGAAGATATTGCTTGATATAATAAATTTCTTCATTATCCTCAGTGTTTTCTATCCTATCAGACAAATGATTTTAAGTTTCATCAACATTAAATTGCCGTTTGAACATGGACCAGTCTAAAATTTTGTCAAATGGGAATGGGCTAGCCAATTACCACACAATCCTGCATTTTTATGTGTTTAAGAAATACACCTATGGAAAAGATTGTGAGAAAAGAATTAATTGCTTCACGAAAATCCACAGTGTTTTCTATCCAAGGAGATAAATTACTTCAAAATTCCATCAAAAATAAAATATCGTCTGCAACTTCTTTCAATTTGTGCAAGTCCAAAACTATGTTGTTTGGGAATGGTTAAAGGGGTCGATGTGCTAGGGTGTGTGTGTGAGGGTGGGGATAGGGTCTTGCAGGAGTGCAAAAAGGCTTTGCTCAGGTGTTTGTTGATTGTGATACTTATTCCGGTGTAGCCAAGGGACTATTTGGACTCCTCTAGATATTCGGATTTTTATTAATTTAAGACACATTTTTACAAATTTACAAGATATACTTTAATAAAGCTTACGGTGACGGTACAATAACGGACTGGTGTGTTACAACGCGTTTTGTAATAAAGTCAATAAGTAAGTAATAAAGGTTGCCTCGAAGTTCAATCAAATACAAGAACGGGGTCTGGCCTGCAGAGTCCAGTCGACTCATCCTTGAGATGCTGTAAGCTGACTCTTATGAAATAAAGAGCTGGAGATTTAGACTTGAGAGTCAAGTTGGTCCCACTTTTACCCATTCCAACAAAATCCCTCCTTTTTATACTCCTCGAGTAAAAAGCTTTGGAAAACATTGTGGAAAAATGAAGAAATTGGTTGATTGTATCAACCAATTTCTTCATTATCGACAATGATTTCTATCAAAACAAGAGGACCATGATGGTCCTAAACCGCTCCCCTGATTATGATGGTTCATGGCCTTATGATATATTCAAAATAGCAAAGCCCTCTGTCCAATTATTTTGGAGAAGATGTTTAAGGATTTTATCGTTTAATCCTTGGTATATTGATGATCCCATTATAAGGCGATAATTTCCTGAATATGGTAATTCTTTTAATTATTTTGTCAGAGGGTTAATAGATATCGACATATAAAAAATATATAAGCCCTAGACCTAATGGTTAAGGAGGAGAAGGTTTTCAAAGATATCCTTCTTTATTCCTATCTTAAATCAGGAATTGCACCAAAAGGGCTAATTTTCAGAGTACGATAATTTTAAGGAGTATTAGAGTATAAAGGGTCAAAAGATGATGATTTATTCAAAACATCAAAGCTCTACGCCATACTGTTTGGGAGAAGAAGATTTTAAAAGATTTCCATCTTTATTCCTTTGTAAAATCAGGGATTGTACAGAAAAGTGCTAATTTTTAGAATACAGCAATTATTTGAAGCTTTTTGGTAGAGGGTCAATAGCTGATGATATCTACCAAATATCAAAGCTCTATGCCTTATGGTTTGGGAGAAGAAGATTTTCAAAGATTTCCTTCTTTATTCCTTTGTAAAATCAGGGATCGCACAGAAAATGGCTAATTTTAAGAATATCGTAATTCTTTGAAGTATTTTGGATAGTTGGTCAATAGGTGATGAAACATTACAAATATCTTAGTTCTGGGCCTAATGGTTTAGGAGGAGAAGATTTTTTAATAGTTGTTTACGGACGGACAGATAAACAGACGGACAGCGGACATTTACCGATCACAATAGCTCTCCTTCAGCAGGTGAGCTAAAAAAAAAAAAAAAAAAAAAAAAAGCTTTACCACATTTCGGTAGCAAAAAGTCGATTTCGGCAGTGGGTGACAGAATGTCGCAACTACAGCTTAAATAACATCGTCATGCAATTGACGATTTCCTTATCTACGCCAACGTTTTGAAAGTGTCGTTTACTTATATTTCAATATCTTTTTTCTTCTTCTTCTTTTCATAGAGAACATGGCTCTTGTAGCGCTGATGGCGGCAGACACGGGCCTTCACTCTGATGCATATCGATGTTGGGCGATCAGTCAGATACACTATGCCCTAGGAGAAAACCCAAACCAACGTAGCTATGTTGTGGGCTTCGGGAAGAACCCTCCAACACGCCCCCATCATAGATCCAGGTTGAGTATTGGCTTTTAAAAGGCCCTGCAATTTTTATTTATGTGCTAAAATTAACTAAGTGCATTTCCCAATAGGCGTTATTTCTGAATACTAAAGTCCCGATGACGCCTTTACATTAAAAACGACAGCAACAAACTGTAGTCACCAAATAAGGATTTTACCTATTTCAGGTCTAAATTGAGTTTTTCAACCTTCTTATGTCGCCGCCATGGAATAGCGACGGCATAAAGAGTAACTTCTGTCCGTGTATGAGTGCGCGCTTTGGTTCGTGTCCAGATCTTGTTCGGATCATAGTTTCTACATTTATTGGTAGATTTCAAAATAACTTTGCACAGTTGTTTCCCTTCATGATTACCAGCGTCATGCGTAAAGTTCTGTAGGACACTTCTAAGTTCAAGGTCACAGCTGAAGGTCATGTGATAAGAACTTAAGCGGAGGCGTCCGTATCTATGACACTTTTCTAGTTAATCAAGTGTTCGGTCCTCTGGAAAATAATCAGGAGGGTTAATTAAATCAATACAACAGTTTCAGTCAAGCTAACTGTACAAGAACCCCACTCGTCTAAGTGAGCCACTTAAGTACATCTTGTTGGCAAATTACTTGGGCGAAAGAGATACGGTCAAAATTCATCGGGCAGAAATCCGCCAGCTTTACAAGAAACAGTTCGGAATAGTTAATACATATTTATGTAAACGATCAGATCGAATATACAGTTAATCTTTCTTAATCGACAACCTTTATTATCCCTTTCCCTTTACGCTAAGCGGATTCATACATTGTGTGATTAGGTTTTTCGGTTCATACCTCCATGAAAACAAAAAACATTCTCTTCATTTCTTATAATTTAATAGTATCGAGCGAAAAAAGCAAAAACCCTACATCTTTTGATACCTTTTTGTATGGGACTATTTTGTGCAGAAGCATACAAAATCACTGCATGCTCAAAATTTATCGACCAATCAGAACGCTCGTTTTTGATAGACGAAATTAAATTATTTTATGTATGCAATCAAATCAATCCAGTATAATCATGTCACAAAAGTGTATTAAGCAACAATTCTCATCAGCGACCACTTCAGTGGTCTCTTAATACAATTTTTAAATGTATATACAGACATATACACTTATGTCATACAACTATCACGAATTCAGTTTATTTTTATCTGGCCCTAAGGAACCTGGGCATTTCGCCCCCTCTCTAATAATCCTAACTTGGTTGATTTTTAAATGAATAGCAACATTAGTTATCACCAAAGAAAATGTCAGAGTCCCCCCATCTGAACTTAATGAACATACTTCAAGGCCCAGTCACTAATCCTGAAATGCCTACCATAGGTTTGTTTAATATTTTTCAGCTCATGTCCCAGCATGCCAGCCCCTTGCGGATGGGACGAGCAGAAGAACCCAGGACCGAACCCTCACACCCTCTATGGAGCCCTAGTTGGTGGGCCAGGACAGGATGATTCCTATACGGACGATAGAAATGATTATGTCAGTAATGAAGTGGCCTGTGATTACAATGCAGCCTGGCAGTCCGATATCGCAGGTAAAACTATCTCATCTTCTTTGTGTGGCCTAAACCTCGTAACTACATCTTAATTCAAGTTATGTCAGTAATGAAGTGATCTGTGATTACAATGTTTAAAATTCTAACTTTTTTGATACAATAATATAAATGATAATTATGTGTTTCTGTGAAAGATCAATTAATCTTTCATTGAGTGAACAACAAAAGCTTTATTTTCATGTGTGGCAGAGCTACAATAAAACATAGCTTTTCTTGTTAACGAAATAAGATATGTTGATATTTCACGAAAAACAAACACTTCTTCAATGCAAGAAAGACAAATAGGATTTAAAAAATCTCTGAAAGTGCGTCATTTTGCAAGAGATTTGCATCGACGTCATGACGTCATCATGACTTTGGTTCTGCTGACGTTCTGCTGACGTCAGGTTTTGCGAAATGAAACTAAGCAGTCGAAATGTACCAAAACAGTAAATTTTGATAATTTCATTGGTTTTTCAGTGAAATTATCGAAAGATAACCCACTCAGGAATTTCCATTAACCACTCGAAAGCAATAAACCATTAACACACATTGATACTTTTTGACGCCCTAAGATACGAACATACAAAAACTGTGTTAGAAAAAGAGAAATTGTTTGTAACAAGCAATTATCCTCTTCTGACAATGTTTTCTATCCTATTTGGTTCTTATCTATCAATTATAGAGTACTTTAAAAATGCTGTCTGCAACTTCTTTTAAATTGGACTGGTCCAAAAATTTGTCGTCTAGTAATGGTTTTAAAATTGTACTGTAGTGTCAAATAAGCAAAGAAGTATCTGTATTGCCCCAACACTCATGAAAATAAAGCTTTTGTTGTTCATTCAAGGAAAGATAAATTGATCTAACACTGAAACAAACAATTATCTTCTATATACTTTTCTATTTCAAGCCCTGATACACCTCGCTGCAAAGGACCAATGGCCAAGCTGTTCGTAACATAGACAACAAATCACAAGTACATTTTTCTGACTTGTTTCTTAATTGGAATTAAAAAATGAAACATTTGGAGATATTTGAACTTTCTGTACATTATCTGAATATTTCATTTCATATGCTGATATTTCAATGCCTCTTCCCCTAATACTTCCTATTGAACTCATTCCAACACAACAAAATTTTAGACTTTTCCAAATTGAAAGAAGTTGCAGACGACAATTCAAAGTTGTTGAAATTTAAAGATCTTTTTCTTTTTGGGAAGAAAACAATGTGGAAAATGAAGAAATTGCTTCTTACAAGCAATTTCTTTATTTTCCACATTGTTTTCTAGAGCTGTTTTATTTAGGGGTGTAAAAAGGAGAGATTGAGTGGAAATGGGTTAAAAAGAGGTATGGTAGTAAGAAAGCTACAAAAGAGTCTAAATGGGTTGTTATTTCTGAATACCAGAAATGGGTCACATAAATGGATGCACGGTATAATTGCTTGCTACATGACCTTTAGTTGTGACCTTGAACTTGGAAGTATCCGACAAAACTGTATTCATAACACTAATAAAAGATTCTATGCATAAAAATCTATCTTATCAAACTAAACTTCTTGCAGATTCTAACCCATTCCCACACAACGACGCTTTTAGATGCCCCCGAGATAAAAAGCTTTGGAAAATATTGTGAAAAATGAAGAAATTGCTCATTACAAGCAATTTCTTCATTATCCAAAATATTCTCCACCCCAAAAGTAAACAAGAGGCCCTTGGTGCTCACCTTAGATAAAGGCTCTTTTTCTTTCAACAGGCTAATTTCATATTTAGGTTAGGATTATGATACAAGTGTGCCACCATACTTACATAAATAGACCATGTACCTGGGGATCAAAAAGTCAAAATAACAAATTCTAAGGCTTTAGGGCAAAATTGAAAGGAGGAGAAAACTTTTCCTCCCTCTTAATCCATGGGTTATAATTTCAGAAATAAGAAAGACGTCTGTGAACTGACGCTTAATGCCCAAACCCCCAAACCCGGGCCTCCACCCCTGGGGACCCAAAGATCATGATTTTAGCTATTTTGAAAGAGGTTAATATACTGATGCTTCAAGCAAAGATTATCTCAAAATTTCACTTTTGTTGCCATGGCAACCAGAGTTTTAAACAGATTTGAATTATTTTAGCTATTTTCAAAGGGGACCACCTAAGTAATATTTCTGTCAAATTTGGTTTAAATAGGCTAAGTGGTTTGGGAGGAGGTGTGGTTTAAAAATCGTTCTTTATTTCTATATAAACTCCACCCCCCTGGGGCTCCACCCCTAGGGACCCAAGTATCATGATTTTAGCCATTTTGAAAGAGGTCAATATACTGATGCTACATGCGAAATATCAAGACTCTACACCTTCTGAGTTGGGAGGAGAAGATTTTTAAAGATTTTTTAGAAAATTCACTTTTGTTGTTTTTGCAACCAGAGTTTTTAACGGATTTCAATTCTTTTAGCTTCTTTCAAAGGGGACCACCTAAGGAACATTTCCAAATTTGGTTCAAATTGGCCCATTAGTTTGGGGGAGATGTTTAAAGAAATTGTTGACAGACGACAGACGGATGCCAGACAAAAGGTGATCACAAGATTATTTTCAAATTTCACTTATTTTGCCATAGCAACCAGAGTTTTTTAACAGATTTCAATTCTTTCGGCTATTTTGAAAGGGGACCACCTAGGGAACATTTCTGCCAAATTTGGTTTAAATTGGCCGTGTAGTTTGGTAGGAGATGTTGTTAAAAAATCGCTCTTTATTTCTATATAAAACACTCACCCCCTGGGGGTCCGCCCCTGGGGACAAAAAGATCATGGCTTTAGATTTTTTGAAAGAGGTAAATATACTGATGCTTCATGCAAAATGTCAAGGCCTCACGCCTTCTTGGTCAGGAGGAGAAGATTTTTAAAGATTATTTCAAAATTTTCCTTTTGTTGCCATGGCAACAAGAGTTTTAAACAGATTTGAATTCTTTTAGCTTTTTTCGAAGGAGACCTCCTACGGAACATTTCTGCCAAATTTGGTTTAAATTGGCCGGGTGGTTTTGGGGGAGATGTCGTTTAAAAATTGTCCATTATTTCTTTATAAACCCAATCCCCATAAGGACCCGAGGATCATGATTTTAGTTATTTTGAAAGAGGTCAATATACTGATGCTTCATGCAAAATATCAAAGCTCTTCGCCTTCTGGGTCAGGAGGAGAAGATTTTTAAAGATTTTTTTAAAAAATCACTTTTGTTGTTTTTGCAACCAGAGTTTTAACGGATTTCAATTCTTTTAGCTACTTTCAAAGGGGTCCACCTAAGGAACATTTCCAAATTTGGTTCAAATTGGCCCATTAGTTTGGGGGAGATGTTTAAAGAAAATGTTGACAGACGACAGACAAAAGGTGATCACAATAGCTCATTTGACACTTTGGCTCAGGTGATCTAAAAAACCCCAAAATTTCATAACCTTTAAATTGTCTTCAACTCCTTTCAATTTGGACTAGTCTAAAATTTTGCCATTTGGTAAAGGGTTAAGATATAGGCAAAAATGAGAACTGTAGAGGAAAAGAACCTAAAAAGCATAGAAACAAATTTGGCTTTCTAAAATTTCTATCAATTTAATGCAAACTCAAAAGTTTTGTTGATTTTCTATCTTATTTAGGGTTTCTCAAATGCAAAGATGTTATCTAAACAATGGCCTCTATTTGTAACAAAAAAGCCCTACACTGACCTTTAATTTGGTGACCTTATATTACGCCTGCCTTCCGAAATACAAAGTTTGAAGGAGATTGGTTGAAATATGTGAATCTGTATAGTGGTAATAAACTATTAACTAAATTTGATCTGGTGATCTTGGCCTTTCACTTAAAAATCAATAGGATTTATTTTTATCTCACCGAGGACTACCAACATGCAAGTTTGAAAGAGATTGGTCACAAACTTAATTTATAAAATTTAACCTGGTGACTTCAAAATCAAGAGGGTTCCTCTTCTCACAAAGGGCTACCCTACCGCAAAGTTTGAAAGAGATTGGATTAAAAATGTGACTGAAGAGAGGCCACAAGCTAAAAATGAAATTTCTCTTCAATTAACAAAGTGCTGGCCCAGCCAACTAACTCCATTGGCCAAACCAATTGACTCCAACATTAAACACACTTCAGATATTTTTAAGAGCTAATGCCACTTATTTTTGAGTTTCAGACTCACTAGACCTGTGTCTGCTAAAACCTATCATATTAAGTCTTCCAGCTTACCTTTAACAATAACAATTTCAATTTAGTTGTGTCTTTCAAGATTAGTAAATTCCGATTAACAATTTTTTTCACTCCTCTATGATGGAATGCTATTGGCAAAGTGGCTCCATAACATGACAGTCTCAAACTTGTAAAATCTTTGTTTATTTAACCCTTTCCATTTTTCAACATTTTAGACTTGTCCGAATTCAACGGTTTTGCAGGCGAAAATATAAAGTGAATTTAATTTGAAAATAAGCAATGTCCATTCAGTAGGGTAGAAAATATTGTGGAAAAAGAAGAAGTTGCTTGTTTATTAGTTTAACTATATCCATTTGACCATAGACTTTACATGCTCTAACTGTAAAACAATTTGATCTACAACCATGCAACTTCATACAATTGTTGCTAATGATCCAAGAAAGTGCCCTATTGCTTTCGGGTCACATAGGTCAAAGGTCAAGGTCACAATTGCATTTTGATTGAAAACTACAGGTGCACATACTCAGAAGTCATTTAACCTAGAGACTTGAAACTTTATACAAATAAAGGTGGTGCCCTTTTGATTTTTAGTATGGTAGGCCAAAGGTCAACTGTGCTTCTTGACTGACGGAATTCTGGCGGGGTGTATTTGATTTGTGACAATCCTAGTTTTGTATTTCATTGTGATATAAGTCTAAAAACTTAATCACATTTCTCTATGAAGCTGTCATACCTCAATGGAAAAAGTATTCTCTTCAGCTCTAAAATGTATTTTTACATCAAAACAAATTCAGAAAGTGAGACATTTTATCATTTATTATTTCAGAAAAAGAAATAAATACTTGTACAGCAAAATGTAATAATGTAATAAAACCAAGCAAATGATGTTGTGCCTATGTCATAATAAACACGGGAAAATAAAAGATTCATCTCAGACAGCCAAAAATATAATTATACATAGCCATTATCTATCAAACATACATATATCGATCACAAAGCTGACGATAGTGGATGCCAAGCATGACTGCCGATGCTGAATGAACTTTCGTTCAAAAGGGGGAACAATTTTCACAAATGTGCATTAAGGGCTACCTCCCCTGATAGTATGGATAGCTGTTATGATAGTGAACATACATGCCAAGTTTCAACAAAGTATCTTTGTATCTTTGATAATTATACAGATATGATGAATGTTAAAATTGTCAAACTAACAACACAAAGGTTTCATCAATGACACAAGGATTATGACAACAAGTCCACTACATTTTGTTTTTATTTCAAAATTACAGCGCTAATAAACAACTGCTGTGGCACATGCCTTGAATCCTTTCGGATAATTAACCCATTCCAACACAATCCCTCATTTTTACGCCCCTCGAGAAAAAAGCTTTGGATAAAATGGTGGAAAATCAAGAAATTGCTTGAAACAAGCAATTTCCTCATTACCCACAAGGTTTTCTATACTAAAAGAGGAGAAAAATTTAATTTCCATCTATTAGAAATTGTTGTCTGTAGCTTCTTTCATTTTTGACAAGTCTAAAGTTTAGTTGTGTGGATTGGGGTAAGAGTACAGTACCTTTATCACTAACCTAAAGAGATTCTCCCTAGAGAAGTAGTAAGCCAATGTATATAATTCTGAAAGATATGCAGTGGAGAGATCGATCAGAAAAATAATCATGATAATGAAATGCAAATTACCAATAATCCATTTACTTTCCTTTTTTTCATAAAAACACTCTTTGAATTGGATCTTAATCTATTTCCTAATGATCCCACTTTATAATGAACCTCAGATATCTTATTCAAGAAGAACAGACTTATTATTTTAGTATTATTTTCAGATTTAATGGGGACCAAGTATTCAAATAATATTGACAGAGGGTACCTGTCATTTATACCAAAGACAGTGTTGACCTCTGACATTTATGTCAAGCATTTTTGTTGTTTTTGTGACTTAAACGTTGTTACTACAGCTTAATCAAGTCATAGTTAGGGCATTTTTGTTGCCAATAAACCATTTGCTTTGTGCAACTAACCTTGTTTTATATATATCAGACAAATTGCCTTGTCAGAGGGTGTGACCAGATATCCCTTGATCCCTGCATCAATAATCACTCATAATTTTATCTTTTTTCACAATATTTTTCTTTAAAAATCCTAGTAGCAACTTGAAAATTTTCACCATGATTTACTTCAAGCAATACATATATGTAACAAGCAATTACTAACTTGCACAGAAACTCTTTCATTCAGATTTAATTCATTTTAACAGGTGTTAAAAACAACCACAACTCTACAAGTTTGTCTTTATCATAGAAATTTGTCTTTATCATAGAAATTCAGTTTATCCCCGAGTCTCTTCTCACAAGAAAGGTTCAATGTTGATCTCTAACGCAGCACATGGCATGTTCAACTCAAACTTTCCTAGAACTTCTGGATGTATTACACCAAGTTTACCAATCTTTTCACCTTTCATGATTATATCGGCACATCTTCCAGGGAAGTAGGACGGATCTAAGAAAGTAGACAAACATTCAAACCCAACGTTTTATTATAACTAGATTCTAATAAAATAGAAAATGCTTAAACTAATGAAAGTTACTAATGAACCCTATGAAATAGAAAACTTACAGGTCATAACATAAGAATTACGTAGCAATTTACCCTGATAAACTAAATGTCCTCTTTGAATTTTCAGTGAGTGCTTGCTAAATACAAAATGTATTAACCAATTAATCGACAATAAATCTTAGGTTGTTTCAAATTCAGAATGTTTCTAAAGCTTTTGATTAGATTCCATAAAATTTTCTCGCAGTTATAGTCCTTTGTTGAAAAATGCTTTATTCCAGTGACAAGTTGAATGAAGCCATTGAGATATTGATCGTATTTAGTGATAGTCTAGTTTTAATTAACAATATAATGTTAGCTTAGAGTAAAAACATCATAAGTGTGTATACTTTGTATAGACAAGTATGATGTTTTTGCACTAAGCCACCAATAAGCACTGTGTTGAAGTGATATAAACCTGTTACTTATCTCCGAGAAAAATGAATCAAACATAACAAAATTAGCATGTGCACATCTGTGCTTGATACTGACCGAACAATGTAAAATTTGAATCAAATCCATTCAGTAGTTGAAGAGAAAATGAGAGGTTAAGATTTTTAAACAAAGTGCTATAACTCCAAGAAAAATGAATCTAACATTACTAAAATATTGTCAGAACATATTTGCTAGATACTAAGTGTCTGTATGAAATTTGACTCAAATCCAACCAGTTGTTTTGGAGAAAATGAGCAGACAAGCAAAAGTTACATACAGTCTGACCAACCAATCATAGTGTGTGGGGGGTATAATAAAACACCTTTACCTCCAGAAATGGTGGAAAAACAATGAAGACCATGTGGATATACTGAAGGTCACAAGATATATTTTCTGTTTTGAAATTATTTTTAAGGCTTTAAATTTTTGCTTAAAAACATTTCACACGAAATATTTCAACAAGAAAAATTTCAAAAGATATATCAGTCCAGTTTAAGGGCTTCCATTGCCTTCAGTCCTTTGATGCTTATGTGTTTCCGAAACTGATTTTATTCAGCATCATAAGGGTTAATAGAAGAGAAAAGAATTCATGTTGGGAAATTTTTTAGCCATTTCACTTTTAGGCTTCTTCGGGCAAATTTCGCCCACTGTTTATTGGTTTACCTACCGTCAGCTTTCTGTATCCTGTACCCAGTTTGACCTTTAGATGGGCTGACTTCCATGATTTGCATAATTCTGTCTAACAAGCCATGAATTACTTCAAAACCTGAAGAGGTGTCATAGTTTAGGGCACATAAACGTCTCTCGTTCCGAGCTCCAACATCTGAAAACAAACAAACTCTTGATTACATTGAAACTTTGTGAGAAACAGAGAAATTGCTTTTATCTAGCAATTTCTCCTTTTCTCACAATATTTCTACCTAATATGGTCCTTTAATTTTAAACATAATTTGTTTTGTTTTCTGCAAACTCTTTCAATTTGGACCAGTCTAAAATTTTGTTGTTTGGGAATGGACTAACCCATTTCCATACACTGATGCCTTTTGACGCCTTTTGAAACTATTGGTAAATCATTGAGTAAAATGAAGAAATTACTTGTTGACAGCAATTTCTTTAATTTACACAAGAATTTCTACCCAGAAATTAATTTTTTTTATAAAATATCATAAACTTTAAATCATAGTCCCCAACTCCTTTCAATTTGGACTAGTCTAAAAATGTGCCGTCTGGTAATACAGACATTGTCAGACATTTAGGAACCAGAAGTGTCTGCATGACAGATATCTTTTTTCTACTTTACCAGGCAATAAAATTTTGACTGGCCAGACAACATCTCGAACTGCACTGAAATTTAAGATAATGCAAAATATGGTAGAAAAGTCTATGATAAAAGGTTAAATATGATAGTAATAACTTTCTTTCTACAAAACATCAAAATGCAGAAATGGGTGGTTATAGGTTAACAAAAGTGCCAAAGTCACAATACATGAATCCACATTAAACAATAGTCTCACACAATCCCTCCTTTTTACACCTATCAAGAAACTAGAACTTATCATAGAATGTGACGTAAATCCCCCCGCAAGTGCTTTCAGTGTAATGAGAGCTTTAACAATACTAGGACATAGCTACTGACTTTGCTTTTCTAGAAAGGAGGAGTTCACGACACAAAAATGGTAGTATAATTAGCTGTATATGTCCACATAGCATAAATAATGTCTAAGTTCAAGGGGAGATAATTCTTGAACAAGGGGGAACTAGACTTCAAATTGCCATCTGCAGCTTCTTTCAATTTTCTTGTGTGGGAATGGGTTTAGGTTCCTCATTCTGTGACGCAGTCTAAAATTGCAAAACCCCAACAGTGTGCATACGTTCAGGTGACAAGGAATGTTCAGGAGATTTCATTCAAATTTGTCCATAAATGTTGGAGGATAAGTGGTTCAAGCTGTAGTTACAACTTTTAGGTCGCCAAACAACATTTTTATTCTTTAATTACATGCTACTGGCTATAAATTTTGCAAATTAATCCCATTTAACCATTTCCTGAACAAACCTATGTTTTTACATCCCTGTGATTTTATACCTGGGAAAACATTGTAAGATTTTCTAACTTTACGTTTGGTTTCTTTTCATATTATACATACTTTTAATTGTCGTCTGCAACTTCCCTCAAATTGGACCAGTCTAAACTTTTCAAAAACCAGAAAAGGGGGTTAAAACTGAAGCTGAACTTTCTGCCAGAGTCAACGGAGTAAGTTTGCAGGGCCAGCAATAGGTCAATTAAGTCTTTGACAGAAGAATGGACGAAAATAGTAAAATAAAGATGGAAAGATTGACAAGAGCACCGCCCACGGGTGTCAACGCTCGGCTGCAGGTGCTGAATAATGCAAAAATTCTAAGTCGAAAAAGGTGCACAACTCTTACAAAAAAAATGCTTTTAGAGTTATTTCCCTTGAAAGTCTAGATAGCTCTTTTGATGTTTGTGACGCTCAGGTGATGACAATACCTAGGGTTTTCTCTGAAGACAGTCATTCTAAAAATTGAATAAACATAAAAGTTGGTACCTTTTCTCCTATCTTGAAGTACAACATCTGATAATTCAAACAGTTTTAGTGGGAGGGGCATCTTCTTGTTACAGTGAACAGTCTTCAGTATCCCTGGTAACAGAGTTGTCCTAGCAATCTGTTAAAAAATATTGAACATGTCCCCTTCAACCCATTACCAGACGACAAATTTTAGACTCGTCCAAATTGAAAGGAGTTGCAGACCACAAGATAAAGTTTATGAAATTTTAGATTTTTTCAACTTTCAGGGTGGAAAACATAGTGTACATGTCCCCTTCAACCCATTACCAGACGACAAATTTTAGACTCGTCCAAATTGAAAGGAGTTGCAGACCACAAGATAAAGTTTATGAAATTTTAGATTTTTTCAACTTTCAGGGTGGAAAACATAGTGTAAAATGAAGAAATTGCTTGTTACAAGCAATTTCTTCATTCTATGCAATGTTTTCTCAATTGTTTATCTTGAGGAGGGGGGGGGGTGTGTGTGTGAAAATGCATTATTGTATGGAATGGGTTAATGCATTATTCAAATCACTGTAAAAATTCTTCAGAGAATATAATTTTAACCCTTGTCATGCTGAATAAATTACCTTCCTGAAATGCTGTCAAATCAAAGGGCTGCAAGCACTGATAGAACGTTTTCAAAAATCAATTTTTCTTTAAGAAATCAACTTCATAAACAACTCTTGCAGGAAAAGGACAAGCAGGAAGTGTAGACTAAGATCAGCCTGCACATAAGTGCAGTCTGATCTTAGTCTACACCTCCTGCCGAAACCGGAATATTCCGGATTCAGCATGACAAGGGTTAAGATAGGGTTTGATGGTATTCCTGTTGACTTCTTCTGTTAACCCATTACCAGACAGCAAAGTTTTAGACTGGTCCAAATTGAAAGAAATTGCAGATGACAATTTTTAGTAGATGGAATTTAAAGAATCTTTATCTTTTTGGGTAGAAAACATTGTGGATAACAAATAAATTGCTTGTTACAAGCGATTTCTTCATTTTCCACAATGCTTTCCAAAGATTTTTTCATGAGGGGCAACAAAAGGAGTAACTGTGTGGGAATGAGTTAATGTTTTTCGGTGGATTATCAGGATTTCTCATTGGATCATCACTTGATAATTTCACTAGAAATTTAGAAAAAAATATCAAAACAGTAAACTCACAGTGGATTTGGCCCTGCTTTTGTTCATTGACCCATTCCCAATTAATCCCTCCTTTTTACGCCCCTCAAGAAAAAAGCGTTGGAAAACATTGTGGATAATGAAGAAATTGCTTGTATCAAGCAATTTCTTCATTATCCACAATGTTTTCTATCCCAAAAGATGAAAAAATTTCAAATTCCATCAACTTGAAATTGTCGTCTGCAGCTCCTTTCAATTTGGACCAGTCTAAAATTCCACTGTGTTGGAATGGGTTAAGTGCTACTGAATATCATCATAGCAGGGAACCAAAGATACTGATGATGTCATCAAGTTGTCATGTGATTCACTTGCCTAATGACAAACTTTAAGAAATTTTCTCCCCCCCCCCCCCAAAAAAAAAAAAAAAAAGTCTCCTTTTTGCTTTAGCCCATTTCCACTCAATTCTGTTTTTTACATATCTGAAGAAAAAGCCTTCTGAAAACATTGAGGGTAATGAAGAAATTGCCTTTGCAAGCAATTTTTTCAATATCCATAATGTTTTCAACCTTAAAAGGCAAATATTTTCTAAATTCCACCAGCTTGAAGTTGTTGTTTGCAGCTTCTTTTAATTTGAACCAGGCTAAGATTGTGTGGTGTTGTAATAGGTTAAAGATTTGCTTTTTTGTGAATTTGTGAACATCTATATATTGGTTGTGGCTCCATCATTAGTAAAATTATAGCTTTTGTTGTTCACTAGAAAAAAAGGCTTTTGTTGTTCACCAGTAAGCATGGCTTTTGTTGTTATAGTGAAAATATAGCTTTTGTTGTTCACCCAAAGAAAGATACATCAATCTTTCACAGATACGAAAAAATTACCACTATACATAAAATTCACAGAGTTATTTATAAAACACTGAACACAGCATCTGACAAAGTGATTTCAAAGGGAGGGGCAACTTCTTGTGAACTGTCGTAATGCATTCTGATACTATCCTCTTTTTAAGCATCTCAACAAAAATGCTTGGGAAAGAATTGTGTAAAATGAAGAAAATGCTTGAAACAAGCAATTTCTTCAATATTCACAGACCAAGAATTTCAAAATTTAATCAACTTAAAATTGCTGTCTGCAAATTCTTTCAATTTGGACCAATCTGAAATTTTGTCAAGTTGGAATAATTTAATTTTTAGAGCTTTCTGATTGGTCGAAAAAACTTATTCACAACTCCATGAACAAAAATTTGAGCACACAGGGATTTTGTATGCT
The DNA here is from genome assembly GCA_946902895.1 of Fragum fragum. Lineage (NCBI taxonomy): Eukaryota > Metazoa > Mollusca > Bivalvia > Cardiida > Cardiidae > Fragum > Fragum fragum. The sequence continues at coordinate 6,242,198 of OX336378.1, forward strand.
TCCACACAAAATAGTCCCATACAAAAAGGTATCAGAGTTTGTTAAATATTTGCTTTTTTCGCTCGATGCTAAATTATAAGAAATGAAGAGAATATTTTTGTTTTCATGGAGGTATGAACCGAAAAACCTAATCACACAATGTATGAATCAGCTTCGCGTATTCATACAGTGTGATTAGTTTTTTCGGTTCATACCTCCATGAAAACAAAAAATATTCTCTTCATCTCTTAAATGAGTTAACTAATTACCACACATTCTACATTTTTTATGTGTTGAAGAAAGACAGAATTTACCTGAAATTCAAGTGTTTTGGGGTTAGCTATATGGACAGCTTGTGAATCTGCAATGTTTTTCCTCAATTTCTCTGAAACATCATCCCTGGAGCACTGAAATATAAGTAGAGTTCATCTTCAATCAAGAGCATTAACCCATTACAAGAAAACAGAATCTTAGACTAAATAAAATTAAAATATATTGCAGACAACAAATTCTAGGGGGTGAAAATCTGAAATTCTTTTACTTTTTGGGTAGAAAATATTGTATCAAATGAAGAAATTGCTTGTGACGTTTTACAAAACTTTTTGTTTGTTTGGGGTGTCAAAAAGCGTCATTGTGTGGTAATGGGTTAACCCATTACCAGACAACAAAAATTAGACAGCCAGTGACTCAAATTCAAAGAAGTTGCATTTGCCAAATAATGTTGTTGAAATTTAAAAAAATCTTTGTTGATTGATTTTGAAAACATTTCCCACAATTATCCACAATTCTTTCTACCCTAAGTGAATGATTTTTATAATTTCAACAACTAAAGATTGTAGCGTGCAACTTCTTTGAAATCAGATTAGTCTAAAATTTGTTGTCTGGTAATGGGTTAATTTGAACTGACTAATAATTTTGTTATCTTAACCCTTGTCATGCTGAACCCTATTATTCCTATTTTGGCAGGAGGTATAGACAAAGAACAACCTGCACATATCTGATCTTAGTCTACACCAGCTGTTTGTCCAATTCAAGTCAAAATTGTTTATTAACCCATTACCTGACTGCATAATTCAAGACTGGTCCAAATTGAAAGGAGTTGCAGACGACAATTTAAAGTTTATGAAATATTAGCTTTTTTCAACTTTCTGGGTAGAAATCATCGTGGAAATTGAAGAAATTGCTTGTGACAATACACAATGTTTTCCCAATTGATTTTCTTGAGGGGCGTCCAAAAGCGTCACTGTGTGGGAATGGGTTTAATCATTTTTAAAAAAAATACTGAACCAAAACCAGTGCTTCCAATGCTTACAGCCCTTTGACTTTAATGCAGTTCTGATTAAGAGCCATGTCGGACATGGCCATCCCCCGCCGTAAAAGCTTGATAGTAAACTGAAACCAGTTAGATTTAGGCTTCTTGTGCACTGCATTTCTTCTAAATGAGCTCGATAATAGCTATTATACTTTCAGAGATATGATCAGCACAAAATCTAAGACTTTAAAACAACAAAGGGCAATAACTCCAAAATTATGCAAGCAAGAGTTGTGGTTCTTGTGCACTGCATTTCTCCTCAACAAGATCTATCCACCTATAAAGTTTCAAGTTAATATCTATTATACTTTCAGCGATATGCCCCGGACAAAATCATAGTGTTTAAAACAACAAATGGCAATAACTCCAAAATTGTGCAAGCAAGAGTTGTGGTTCTTGTGCACTACACTTCTCCTCAATGAGATCTATCGACCTATAAAGTTTCAAGTTGATAGCAATTATACTTTTAGAGATATGCTCCGGACAAGTTTAGTGATGGAATGACGGAATGACAGAATGACGAACGGAGACCATTACTATATCCCCTTCGCCGAAACGGCGGGAGATAACAAGGATTTAATTCAGCATGACAAGGGTTAGAATGGTTAAAAGTGACAATAAAACCTCCAAAATATCCATAACATACCAGAGCAAATGTGAGGACCTCTGTGAATCCTGAGGCACAGATCTCTTGTCGTAGTTGGTCTGTCAGTTTGTTCAAGGGGAACTGAAATACATAAACGATCAAACAGTGCAAGTTACAGTTTTAGCTAGATTTTCAGTAAGACATAAACATGCTTAAATAATAATCTTTAATAAACTCAGCTCTGTACCAAAAAATTGATTGATTGATTGATTGAATGGGGTTTAATGCCGCTTTTAAAAGTATTTCAGTCATATTGCAGGGGTTGGAGCACCTAACAATGGATTTCTGGTATTTCTCACACCAGTACTACCACTACATCCTTTCCTAGCCTCCAGCTGCTATCCCTCTTTGGTTTTGCGATTATCCACCCATTGGTGAGAAACAAATGTCGGAAAGAATATGTGCCGCCGCTGTGTACCAAAAGAACTTGTAACTTTCTTAACCCTTATCCTGCTGAATATTTTTCCTATTTTCACAATATTTGAAAACTTTGACATAATCAGATCTATCTTGTGTGAGCAAAATTTATCTAAAAATAACAATAAGCAGGTAGTGTAGTCTTAGATCAGACTGTGCAGGCTGATCTTAGTCTTTACACTTGCCAAAGTCATTATCAAAGCAGGAATATTCTGGGACCAGCATGACAAGGGTTAATATTTAACCAATTCTCAAATGACAAAATTGGCCTGCAACCTGACATTTTCATATTTAGTAAGCTGGAGAGTCACTAGTAAGTTTATAACTGAAATCTAGCTTAACCCATTCCATCACAGTAACACTTTTGAACGTCTCTCAAGAAAAACATTGAGTAAAATGAAGAAATAGCTTGTAACAAGCAATTTCTTCATTTCCCACAATGTTTCTTGTTTTCAGAAAGTTGAAAAAATCTACAATTTTTGTCTGCAATTCCTTTCAATTTGGACCAGTATAAATTTTTGCCGTCTGGAAATGTTTTAAAACTTAATGCAAGAACTAAAACATTCATAGAAAAGAGAGAAGAGATGTTACTTATCATATTTGCTATTGAGTTTATATCAAAGACTATTTTCTGATTAACAATCTATCTAATCCATAAGCTACCGCATTATCTTTTATAATATCACAGGCACTTCTTTATCTGCTGCTTGGAAGGCACCACAGAATTAAAATCCGAAAAATATTACCCTTATTCATAGAAGTTCTTTTTTTTCAATAATGGGTCCTATATAATAAGCACGTCTCATGTTCATTAACAGGTAATACTAGCAGTTACCTTTTAATCAATGTTCCCATCCCCCCTAGAATGATGTAAATACAGCCTTGCTTCAGCTTTATATATGACACTTTGTTCCTCTATCAACAATCAGTTTGACTGATTGGACTGTTTCTAGATTTTGCTGTAACCATACACAATGGCCACATGATATCTGGAAAAGCTAAAGCAACAAATTATATCACTGGGATGTAACCTACCATTATATCTACAGTAACTTTGAACACTTATAGATGCTACATACCTGATTTGCTATAGTGTTTGTATCCGGGACTGTTTTCTGGATTTTATTAAAACCGTATGCGATGGCAACATCTTCTACAATATCACAGGGGTGTAAGATATGTGCGAGATAGTTAAGGAATAATTCAATTTCAGCCAATGCCTTTTTTCTATTACATTGGAGTCAGCAAGGTAAAATTAGCTTGGTATTAGCACTTTTTGATTTTTAAACACACTATTCCTGAAAATTCTTGTGCATGTGAAAACCCGTGAAAAAATATGAGGAAAAAAAACCTATTTCCATCCTAAACAATCACATTTCATATGTCGAAAAAAGAAACCATTATTGTAAGCAAAGTTTTAATTAAGAAAACACCATTCATTTTCAAATCACACTCTCAATGAATGGTGTTCTGAAATGTCCAACATCTGACGGATAAAGGCTATCAATACAAAAAACATTAGACCAATCAAATCGTACATTTAGACTGGAAGTGAACTTTGAACTCCGACATTTGTGTGAAGCATATTTGTTAGTTTAGATTTTTAAACGTCATTACTACAGCTTATTCACAGCATTTAGATCGCCAACCAACCATTCTAGTTTTTGCTACATTTTTGTGAAGATATATTTTGCAAAATAATGCAGTTCAATAGCACATTCAAATTTTCTGTTAGATCTCAGTCAGCATGGCCATCGATCATTCAATTGATACTTAACAAACAATCATTTAAAAAAAATTCAAGGAGGAAAGGCAAACTCATTTCCATAACCGCTTTTTGACAACCCCAATAAAAAAATCTTTGGAAACAGTATCCACATTGTTTTCGACCCTAGCTTACAAGGATTTTTAAGATTTTCATTGACAAAAAATTGTCATCTTCAACATCAATTTGGACAAGTCTAAAATTTTGTCATCTAGTAATGGGATAAAACAAAATAATTGATGTTTGTGAAAACTGGAATGTGCTACAGTATTCTTAACCCATACAATATTCCTAACTCATAATCAGATAACATAAAATTAAAATTTCAAAGAAATTACAGAAAACAAATTCAAGCTGATTAAATTTGAGAGTTCCCTGTTTTTCTCAGTAGAAAACAACATGTCTTTCTTTATAAAAACAATCAGGAAAATGTAAATATTGCTTATTGCAATTATATTGCATTTTCCTGATTATTTTACTAAGGGCAGACAAAAGTGGGAATAGATAGTAAATGGTTGCAATAGCTCCGAAACATATCATCTTTAACAAAGGATATCTGCTCTTGTAGGTGGGATGACGACTTTCAGTTTATTGTCTTCAATCGGGGTTGATTCCAGATACATTTTCTTCAAGAGTTTTGCCATTTCTTCTCTCTCAATTCTGTAAAACAAAAATATAAATCATCCACTTAACCATTACCACACAATGATGCTTTCTGATGTCCTGAGGAAATTTCAAGCATGGCAAACTGCATTGAAAACTTCGTGAGAAAAGGCGATTTCTCCTTTTTCATATCATTTTCAACCCAATTCAGCAATAATTTTCCAATTTTAGTGCATTTGAAATGTCTTTCAATTTGGACCAGTCTAAATCTATGCCATCTCGAAATGGGTTAAGACAATATAATACATTCTTGTGTAAATCAAATTTGACCCAATACCACACAAAATCTTTTTTTGATGCTCTGAAGAAAAAAGCTGTGGTAAATCTAGTGAGACAAGAAAATTGTCCTTGTCTCACAGTAATCTACCCTGTATGTCACTTATTTTAAATCTTAAAATTTTAAAATTACACTTTGAAATGTCTGAATTTTTTCTGAATATGACCAGTCCAAAATGGGTAACAAAAATACCTTCATTAAATTTCAAAATACTTTGTAAGAAGCACTGTTGTGAAACAAAATTGCCCCTGAACAAATTTCTTATCAGAATTTAACTCTTTCCTATTCAATCCCTGATTTTTACGTCCTTGTGTTTATACTCAAGAAAACATTTTTGAAAAAGAAGAGAAATTGCTTGTAACAAGCAATTTCATCTTTACCCACAATATTTTCTACCAAAAAGAATGATCATTTTCCAAATAAAATTGACTTTAAATTTTCTTCTGCAAAACCTATAAATTTGGACAGGTATAAAATTTTGCAAAATGGGAAACAAACCTATAAATTTGGACAGGTATAAAATTTTGCAAAATGGGAAAGAGTTAAGAGTTTAATTTCCAGATATCTAGCTAACAAGGGCACAGCATTCACCTGCCAACGCTCAACTGTTCAAGAGATTGTAGTTGGTGAAATTTCTAAGTCAAAAAGGGCATCGTTCACTCAAAAATACATTTACAGATATTACCCTAGTTGGTATTGATGGATCTTTTGATAGTAAAAATATATTTCGAGTTTCAAGTGAATGTGTTAATCCAGTACCACACAATGATGCTTTTAAACACCCATCAATAGGAAAGCTTTGGAAAACATTGTGGAAAGTGAAGAAATTGCTTTTGACAAGCAATTTCTTCATTATTCACAATGTTTTCTACCCCAAAAGACAAAGATTTTAAAGATTTCATGGACTTAAAATTGTCATCTGCAACTCATTTGAATTTGGACTGGTCTATAATCTTGTTGCCTGGGAATGGGTTAAGTAATACATGTACCAGAGATATTTCAAAATGTCAAAGTTTTCTCGGGTGAGATTGCTGATGAAGACAAGAACACAGATAACGACCCAGCCATAGAAACACCTTGAGTTTTCTTTGAAAGCAGCCAGTCCATAATTTGTTGGTACTTATATGAGATGATTTTATTTTGATTAAATTGAGCTTACTTAGAGCATATATCTTACAAACATTTTATATAATTTCATGTAATTTTATTTTTTAAATTGAATGCAGCAATCAACATTTTTTTGAAAAAAATCATTTCCATGATTTCAGTGTTTTTTTTGGTGACATAATATGATCTATTCCCATACAATGAAGCTTTTTGATGCCCCTCAAGAAAAGCAATTGGGAAAACATTGTGGAATGAAGAAAATGCTTTAAAAAGCAATTTCTTCATTGTTCACACTGTTTTCTACCTAGGAGTTAGAAAAATCTATAAAAAATCACAAATTTTATATTGTTGTCTGCAATTCCTTTCAATCTGGACCAGTCTAAATTTTTGCCTTCTTTGCTAATTTGTTAAACATAAAAAGCAATGCACTCACTTGATTCCTACTTTTTTATTGACTTCATTTACATCGATGATATCTTCTCTGTATGCCAGCTCCTATCAAACAAAGAAATAATATATGAATCGTCACAACAAAAGGACCATTATGTGATTAGTAATAGGAATCAACCAGGTCAGACCGTACAAATTGCACTGACTAGCCAGGCTCAAAACATTCTGACTTCACAGTTTTCTGAATTGCTGGCTCTACTCACTTAATCTGTTAGCTATGCCTATTGACTATGACAGGAAAATCCACTTCGATTTGAATTGGTGTTATTTTACAAAATTTATGGCCATTAGCATGTAACAATCAAAGCATTAAAAGTACTGATGATGAATGTCCATGTTGGCATAGAAGAGTGTTATGCCCGTTTTGGTATACAAGATGGCAATTTTCATATAGATAATCGCTTTTAAGCATATTCTCTTGCTTAGCCTAGTTCGTTTAATAGGTACATGTAATACACAATGTTTCTATTCTAGAATCCTGAGCACGATCACAAGTTCTGGAAAAATTGATCACAAGTTCGGGAAAATTGATCACAAGTTCGGGAAAAATTGATCACAAGTTCGGGAAAATTGATCACGAGTTCGGGAAAAATTGATCACAAGTTTGGGATAAATTGATCACAAGTTCGGGAAAATTGATCACAAGTTCGGGAAAAATTGATCACAAGTTTGGGATAAATTGATCACAAGTTCGGGAAAAATTGCCATTGTTACAATCACTATTGGAAATATGATAAGTAATTTGCCTGTTAATCCATTTCTTGCTGTATAAATAACCTTACTGAATTGCTGTAAGATCAAAGGGCTGAAAGCACTGATAGAACTTATTGTTAAATAATCAATATTTCTTTTAGAAATCAATTTCATAAACATCTCTGGCAGGAAAAGTACAAGCAGGAGGTGTAGACCAAGATCAGACTGCACTTATGTACAATGATCTTGGTCTACACCTCCTGCCAAAACCGGAATATTCCGGGTTCAGCATGACAAGGGTTAAGTTGGCTGAGTAGCTACACATGTAATGGCCAAAATTTATTGTTGCAGTTGTACATGTTGCTGGTGTTAGAAATTACAGGAAGCCATGGTTGGGTGCACCTACCAAATGCAGTTTTACTGAAATACTACTGAAAGTCATGTTGAACCAAATTCATTTGATTGCAGTCTAACTAGCTTTCAAGATTGATATTTTTTATTTTTTTCCAAGATTATCCTTCTCCGGATAGACATTCCACAAATAATAAAGATACCATTTAAAAACTTGGACATTATTAGATAAGCAATATACATTAAAAATGATTTCCTGTTAGAAACAAATAAGAGATTTTGTTTATCTTTAAAACCTTCCCTGGTACAGTAGAAGCGTAACCCATTCCCACAAAATTATGCTTTTTTACACCCCTAAAGATTTGCATTAAAGAAAACATTGTAAGAAAAGGAGAAAGTGCTTGTTTCACAAAGTTTTCTACCCTACCTGGGCCTTAGTTTTCAATCTCGAAGCAATTTGAGAAGCCTTCTGTAACTAGTACAAAATTTTGTCGTTTGGTAATGGATATGAAAAAGCTAATTCAAAATAATAATAATCATCTTTCAATGTATGTAACTATATAGCTTATCGCTCACGTGGTATACAGCTGTGATGCTTAGTTCTCTAAGTAGAAGGCAAATTACTCACTATATACCTGAAAGACTCTGCGTTATTGAAACCGTGACCGCATCTACGCTAAGAGGGTTATGGGAGAAGTTGTGACCTTGAACTTGGGAATATCTAACGAAACTTTATGCATGACACTAGTACTGTTCAATATGATAGACTGTGCCAGGCTATTTTGAAATCAATTACTGTAGAAGATATGCTCCGGAACAAAATTGGACACCCACACCAGCACACCCACTGACACAGGTAACTCTATATTTCAATTAAGAGATGAAGAGAATATTCTTCTGAAAAAATTAATCACACTGTATGAATACGCAAAGCGGATTCATACATAAGTGTGATTAGGTTTTTCGGTAACTCCATTAAAACAAAATATTCTGTTCATTTCTTATAATTTAATAGCATCGAGCGGCGAAAAAAGGAAATGTTTTACAAATTCTGATACCTTTTTGTATGGGACTATTTTGTGCGGAAACATACAAAATCGCTGTGTGCTCAAAATTTTGTTCATTGAGTTATGAATAATCTATTTCGACTAATCAGAATGCTGGTTTTTGATAGACGAAACTAAAATTAAATTATTTGCCATTACATAGCAGGGCATAAAAGCTGTAGGATTTTATAGACAATACTTACAGGATATGTAACAATAGTGCCATCTGTCTGTACAACCTGGGCTTGTTCAACTCTGTAAAATAAAGCAGAATTCGTATATCGTTTAAAAAAAAAAAGGTTGGATTATTTGTTTGTCCAAGTGGATCCTACGGCTCTTAGGTTTGATTATGAAGCACTTTACCATTAAACCTCATCTGAAACTGTTGTTAAAGTATTTGGCACCCTAGATAAGCCCTTTTCATGCTGAACCTGGAATATTGCTGTTTTGGAAGAAGGTATAGGTGCAGACTGCACATTGGTGCAGGCTGATCTTAGTCTACACCATCTGCTTGTCCCTTTCAAGCCAGAATTGTTTATAAAATCAGTTTTCACAAGAAATTTTGACCTTCAACTAGTGCATCTGGAGATTTTAGTTCTTTGATTTTTGTTTGTTTGTTTGTTTGAATGGGGTTTTACGCCGCTTTCAACAAACTTTCAGTTATATCATGGCGGCTGGAACACCTAACAATGGAATCCTGGTATTTCTCACACCAGTACTACCATTACATCCTCTCCTAGCCTCCAGCTGCTATCCCACATAGGTCTACGATTATCAACACATTGGTGAGAGACAAATAGTCGGAAAGGATAAGTGCCGCCGTCGGGAATCAAACCCGGGTCTTTGATTTTAGTGCAATTCTAAACAGGATTATATTCAGCATGACAAGGGTTAACGGTCTAGATTGTGATGGCTAACCACCATCATTGTGATGGATCATCCTCACAAGTTCAAATTTTCATTGTGCCTAACGGAGAAGGAAAGCTAGCTGTCACTGCTTAGAAAAAATTGTGATGTTAACCCTTTCCTGTTTCAAATTTTTTTTAGACCTATCCAAATTCAAAGGTTTTGTAGACGAAAATTTTAATTGGATTTAATTTGAAAAATAACCATTCAATAGGGTAGAAAATATTGTGGAAAAAGAAGAAATTGCTTGTTACAAGCAATTTCTTCTTTTTCTACAATGTTTTCTTAATTATAAAATAACAGGGACGTGAAAACCAGGGAATGTACAGTAAAGGGGTAAATAATCACAAGTATTTGCATTGTGAAAGTTTCGACACTTTGTAAAACAGTTATAAGCTTAAGAACCAGAGCACGGGTGCCTATGCTCTGCTGTTGGGTGCTGGATAGTGGATAAAAGAATCTAAGTTGAAAAAGTAGGGACATAATTCACACAAAATGCATCCAGAGTTATTCCTCTTGATAGTATAGTTTCTTCTTTTGATAGTGAACAAGTGTGCCAAGTTTCAAGAGAATGCCTTCAGTAGAACCAGAGATATCACAAAACGTCGAAGTGTTTGCACGAAGACTACAACAACAATAACAATGACGACACCGAGGCAATACCTCTGGTTTTCTCCGAAAACAGCCGAGCTAAAAATGTGATTGCTTGGTGCATTTAGGCATTCCTATCAGGCATATTGTTATGAATTGCATACAGCTTTTATCTATAGGACAATGTATTTATTGAAATCTGAAGCATTTTCAAACACCTTATAAAGATGCATGGCTCACTATTATAGCCAATAAATCATGTCTAGCAATGAAATAACACAATTTTGATCCCAGTTGAGCACATTTTCATAAGCTTCACATTGGCGTCCAAAGAAACATGATCAGGGATTTTGACCAGGGATTAAATACATTTATTTGGAAATATTACATAGCAGCAATTTACCATCATAATATGACGTGAGCTAGCCATCAGATACTAGGCTGATTAAAGTTATCCTTTAGTTATCCATTAAGCAAGGCAGTTTCACTGAGGTATAAGATAAACAAGAGCTTCGCAGAGCGGCGCATATACGCCCGAAGGGGCTTGTCAGTAACCTTTCTTTGTCAGTTATGTTAGCTTGAATGATAGCTAATGCATTTTATCAATAGAAAGATCTTGTTACCTGAATAATATTGTATACACTTGAGAAACATGACAGCTTTCAAAACCATTGTTAAATTTAAAACCATTGCCAAGAAAAATGTAGGATAAGATGTGCATACAAGACATTCAGTGTTTTCGTTCAATTCAAGGGCAGATAATTCAAGATAACTCAAGAATGACTGGAAAGATTTGAATTTTGAAAGTCTTATGCACAACTAGACATCATAGGGTGTAACTGTGCAAAGTTTCAGCTCATTCCCATTAATAGTTTAGGAGGAGTTGCGCACACAAAAATTGCTTGCAGATGGACAGACAGACAGACAGTCAGACAGACGGACGGACTAAAATCATAGAGATACATTGTGGCCAGTTTCTGTTATTCTATGTAAATTGTAGGAGTTTTGTACAAAATTAAATGTAAATTGAAGCTATTTTGTTAAGTCAAGGGCAGATAATTCAGGAACAACTTGACATTTCAAACAAATTCTAGTCCTAAGGACAAGTAGACATCACACAAGGTCATTGTAGCAAGTATCAGTTCATTCCCATTCAGAATGTAGGAGAAGTTGTGCATACAAGACATTCAGTGTTTTCGTTCAATACAAGGGCAGATAATTCAAGATAACTTAAGAACAACTGGAGTGATTCAAATTTTGAAGGTCTTATGCACAACTAGACATCATAGGGAGTAATTGTGCAAAGTTTCAGCTCATTCCCATTGATAGTTTAGGAGGAGTTGCACACACAATAAACAGTGATTTTCGTTCAATACAAGGGCAGATAATTCAAGATAACTCAAGAATGAATTTCAAAGGTCTTATGCACAACTAGACTTCATGGGGAATAATTGTGCCAAGTTTCAGCTCATTCTCATTGATAGTTTAGGAGGAGTTGCGCACACAAAAAATTGCTAACGGACGGACAGACGGATAGTTGGACGACCGGACGGACGACCGGGGCCATAACATAATACGACCCTTCGGGCGTATAAAAAGGTAAATCCTTGATAGCTGACCTAAAGGTCTTAACCCTTGTCATGCTGAACCCAGAATATTCTGGTTTTGGCAGGAGTTGTAGACTAAGATCAGACTGCACTTATGTGCAAGCTGATCTTTGTCTACACCTCCTGCTTGTACTTTCCCTGCCAGAATTGTTTATGAAGTTGATTTCTAAAAGAAATATTGATTATTTAATAAAAAGTTCTATCAGTGCTTTCAGCCCTTTGATTTGACAGCATTTCAGTAAGGTAATTTATACAGCATGGCAAGGGTTAACTATAGCTTAATGGTTAATGCTAAATGCAAAAACACTTGATCCTGCTTAGCAAGTCAAAATTTAAGACGGGACCAAATTCAGGGAACTTCAAATTGTTGTCAACAGCTTCTTTGAATTTGAACCAGTCTAAAATTTTGCCGTAGGGTAGTTGGTTAACAGAAGTAACAAGTAATTTCTTCATTTTTCAAATTGTTTTCTACCCTAAAAGACAAAGAATGTTTAAATTTCACCAAATTAACCCATTTGCTCATTTTCCCCCCGTTTTTAGGCACCCAAGAAAAAAACATGAGAAAAGAAGAAATTGTTTGTCACCAGCATTTTCTAACTTGACTTTATTTTATTGTCTGCAACCTTTTTGAATTTGGACCAATCTACAATTTTGTTGTCTAGTAATGGGTCAACTTGAGTAACATGCCATTTCTTCATTGTCCAAAATGTTTTCTACCCTTAAAGACAAAGAATGCTTGAATTTCTTCAGCTTAAAATGGTCGTCTGCATCTTCTTTGAATTTGGACCAGTCTAAATTTTTGTGATCTGGTAATGGCTTAACTTAAGGCTTAATGGCTTAAGTTACTTACACATATTGTTCCTCACAGTACTGCCCGAACATTGTGACTAGAGTGTCGAGAACTATTTTAGCCTTCGTCAGATCTGTGGCCGTACATTCAATGAAAATATTCTTAGTGTCCAAGGTAATCTTTGAATGTTCACCTGCAAAATATTGTCATAAATATGCATTACAAGATCATGATATCATTTGTTTTCAAATATTTAATTTTCGCATTATTCTAGATTAACCCCTTACAAGACAACAAAATTCTAGGCATATCTAAATTGAAAGAGGTTGCAGACAACCATGCAATGTGCATAAAAACTTCCAAATGATTTAGAAAATTTAAAAATGAAAGCCAAATCGGGAAGAAAATACGAATAAAGTAGAAATTGCTTGTTACAATGCAAGCAAATTCTCTTTCTTTTTTCAATATTTCTTTTGATAGTTTTGGCCGTTTATGAATGGCCGCATTTAACACAGTATTTTAGGGGATGGGTGTTTATTAGAATATGGGCGATTATTAGAATAAAAATGGTATTTTAGTAGAGGGCCATTAGGCCATGTCATAAGCGAAATATCAGAAAACCTAGGCCTTTTGGTTTGGGAATAGGAGATTTTTCAAGATATCCTCCTTTATTTCTTTGTAATACAGGGTCATACTATATTGGGCCAATTCTCAAGTAAGAGCAATAATTTGATGAATTTTGGTAAAGGGCTATTAGGCCATATCACATGCCTAAGATCAAAGCTCTACGCCTTTTTTATTTTGGTCGCAGAAGATTTATAAAGATGTCCTTTTTTATCTCTGTGTAAAATCAGAGATCACACTCGGAAGTGGGCGTGGCTAGTGATCTAAATAAAAACTTACCGTTTATGATTGGTGGCATTGACAATACAGTGTCAGTACTATCGTAGATGATTGGGTACACTTCTTTGTCTCTGATAATTGGGAGATATGGCTTGAGATGACTGTCACCCTATAAATAAACACAGGATTTGTTTGTTTGTTTGTTTGAATGGGGTTTTACACCGCTTTCAACAATCTTTCAGTGATATTGTGGCGGCTGGAGCACCTAACAATGGAATCCTGGTATTTCTCACACCATTACATCCTTTCCTAGCCTCCAGCTGCTATCCAACAAAGGTCTACGATTATTGACCCATTGGTGAGAGACAAATAGTCGGAAAGGATGAGCGCCGCCGTCTGGGATTGAATCCGGGTCCTCTAAATTGACAGTCTGACGCGCTACCAACTGCGCTATAACGACGGCTAAATAAACACAGGAAAACAAAACTCAGAAATGTAAAATATCATGGACAATAAGAGAAATATTTTTTTTCCTTTATCACTTTCAATGATTTAGATCTGCATAGAAAATAATTGGTCTGAAATTCTTTTCATATGCACAGAGCCTATTGCCTAACAATCCAATATTTTGAGGAATTCATTTCAGGAAAATATTGTCGGAAAAGATAAAATTGCTTTTAACTATAGGTAAATTAGTACTTGTATTGCTTCATTTGCCTGAATTTACTTGTTGATCAATTCAAAATCTCGATCTTCAAGAAACTTAGAAATACAATATGAAAATTCAAGAAATACATGTAGCTCCTAACAAGCAGTTAGTTCATTGTCCACAATGTTTGTTACCCTAAAAGACAAAAAAAATTTATTCTCATAAACTTGAAATTGTTGCAAGCATCTTCTGCAATTAACAGGTCACTGGCCGTGCCCACTGACTCCAGCTTCGATACACAACAGCTTAACCCATTCCCACACGGTAAAAATTTAGACTGGCCCAAATTGAAAGAAGTTGCAGATGACAATTAAGAGTTTATCAAATTTTGGATTTTTTCAACTTTCTTGGAGGAAAATATTGCGGAAAATGAAGAAATTGCTTGTAACAAGCAATTTCTTCATTTTCCACAATTTTTTCCTAAGCTTTTTTTCTTGAGGGCGTCTAAAGGCGTCACTGAGTGGGAATGAGTTAATTTTGCAAAAATTTAGGGTAGGCAAGATGTAATGAAAAAGTAAAATTTATTGTTAGCAATCTGAATTTTGCAACTACAGCTTGAATATGCTATTGTTATAAAATTTAGGTTATCATATTAGCAAAAGTGCCTAACAGATTTTTTGATAGATTGAATGGGGTTTAACACCACTTTTAACAGTATTTCAGTTATATTGCGGTGGCTGGAGCACCTAACAATGGATTTCTTGTATTGCTCACACCAGTACTACCACTACATCCTTCCCTAGCCTCCAGCTGCTATCCAACTTAGGTTTACGATTATCTACCCATTGGTGAGAGACAAATGTCAGAAAGAATATGTGCCACCACCAGGGATCGAACCCATGACATCCCATGATTGAAGATTAGGAGTCTGGTGCGCTACCGACTTCGCTATGACGGCGGCCTAACAGAAATGTCAGCCATTAACGTCAAAGTACAAAGAGTTGGTATTCCTTTTATTTTGCTTATAGGCCTGATCTGTAAATTTTGACCAGTCTGAACAGTTATCGTTTTGTCACTTGGTCAAGGGATCAAAAGTTTTTGTTGTTTTTTTGTTTTTTAAAACAAGGCAAAGCACTTCATGTGCAAAAGTTTTTGGTCTACAAAAGGGGAGCTCCTGATATCAATTCAATTAATTCATTACCAGATGGCAAGACTGGTCCAACTTGAAAGAAATTTAGAAGACAATTTAAAGTTTATGAAATTTTGGATTTTTTCATTTTTCTGGGAAGAAAACATAGTGGAAAATGATGAAATTGCTTGTTTTATTAAGAAGTGTCGAAAAGCATCACTGTGTGAGAATAGGTTAAATCTAGGTGAATTAATTCCTTCCTTTATAAAATATTACAAAATAAGGCCTATTCATTCTGCAATTTTCAACTGATAAACTCTTTTCAAGGAGTCTAATTAAAGGCTGTCCTTGGATTATCAATAGCTGATATTCACTTGATATGCATACCTCCTGCCAAAACAGGAATATTCCTCAATCAGCTAGACAAGGACTACGTTAGATTAAAGAAAAGAGCAGTACACAGGGGATCAAATGGTTGGACAGAAAGACAAATGGACACACATATAGACATTATGAAACTTAAATGCTATCCTTTTCTTAGTAAATATGGGGGTATTAGTACTAAAGAATGGAAGAAAACTTACGGAATACAATTCCATCAGTTCCTCAGCTGTGCATTCCTTTGTCTGCCCTAGGGCTATGAATTTAATGTCTTTTGGAGGTTTTGCATTGTAGAAGAAGGGTCCTTTCAACGTGTCAAGGTCATGGGTTCCTATTGCAACAAGGGACCTTTGTCTGGAAAAAAAGAAAGAACACTGGATATTCAATAATGATTGCTCAAATGCTAAATCTTGAAATATGACCTTGACTTTTTGACTTTGCATAATATAGGTTTCCATAACCCTTTCCTGTACAAACACAGGATTTAAGGTTGCTGTAATTTTATACTTGAGAAAACATTGTGGAAAAAGAAGAAATTGCTTGTAACAAGCAATTTTTCCATTTCAAACAATATTTTCTACCACATAGGATGGTCAGATTTCAAATTGCATGCATTTTTCATTGTCGTCTGCAACCTCTTTCAAATTGGACCAGTCTAAAATTTCATTAAACAGGAAAGGGTTAACTATATTTCATCAGGTCTTTGAAATGTAGAATTGGGTAATTGGTTCACTAGCCCATTCCTACACAAGCCTTCCTTTCTACACCCCTCAAGAAAAAAGCTTTGGAAAAAATTGTAGTAAATGAAGAAATTTCCTAACAAAAATGTCAACCAAATTCTTCAATATACACAAAAGTTTGTTATTTTCATGAGGGGCTTCAAAAGGTAGGATTATTTGGGAATTAGTTAAGATGGGCCACATAAGTTTAAAATCCATTTGTGAATTCTGAAAGCCTATTATATACTAACTGTAAACTTTGTCATTCTGAATAAAATCATTTTTCAGAAATGCATTAAAATCAAAGGGCTGAAAGCATTGAAATGCTCTGATTTTGGGTCAATATATTTTAAGTAAATCAATCTTTTAAAACCACCCTGGCTTAATCCTTTCCTGGTCAAACCAGGGATTTTATGACACTGTGATTTTATACTTGAGAAAATATTGTGGAAAAAGAAGAAATTGCTTGTAACAAGCAATTTCTCCTTTTGCCACAATATTTTCTACCACATAGGATGGTATCATTTCAAATTGAATCCCATCTTTATTGTCGTCTGCAACTTTTTTGAATTTGGACCAGTTTAAAATTTCAAAAAACGGGAAAGGGTTAAAAAATTCAAACAGTTTATGTAGACTTAAATAAGACTTCAAATATGTTAACCCTTTCCAGTACAAAATCTGGAATTTTATGTCACTGTGATTTTTTACTTGAGACGACATTGTGGAGAAAGAAGAAAATGCTTGTCTCAAGCAATTTCTTCTTCTTCCGCAATATTTTCTACCACAAGGGATAGTTTCATTTCAAACTGCATCCAATTTTTATTGTCATCTACAACCTCTGTCAATTTGGACCAGACTATAATTTAAAATCAACATACTGAGAGTACTGTAAGCTAGCAAAGCATGGTTGAATTTAGAAAATCTTTCCCTTGTTGGATATAAAACATTGTTGACATTGAAGAAATTCCTTGTTACAAGCAATTTCTTAATTGTCCACATTGTCTTCAAAGCTTTTTTCTTTAGATGCTTAAAAGCGGATTGAGTGGGAATGGGTTAAATAGCATGCTTTTGACAGAGTTCTCTACAATTTGAATAGAGTTTGCAATATTTCAGAAATACATGAGAACTATTTTTTATGGCCTAGGCATTCCATGGATTTGGTGGTTAAGCCTCCAGTGGCAGTTTGCACTCGCTGAACTTTGAGAAGACCTCAAAATTTTTCTGTTAACCTTAGCTATCAAAGTTGACGCTTTGCTAGCTAAAAACAGGAAAGGGTCAAAGTGGAATTGAATCAGATTTGGTTAATTTTACAAACTTGTTCGAATCGCATTTCAAATATTATTCATGTAGCTGCTGGATTGACCCTTTTAGCATGGTATTAAAAACTTGTATTTCATCAGAAGTAGCATAATCATTTGGACAAATCCCAAGTTTTTTAATTGTTAAATATTTGCTTATGTGGTTTATTTCTTTCTTTGAAGATCTACTTTCACTTTTAATAATAAACCCATATAATACATATCCTGCCAAAATTTATGTCTTATTTGAAATCTACAAAATTTGTACCAGTCCTACACAATGACGCTTTTTGACAACCCTCAAGAAAACAATTTGGAAAACATTGGGTAAAATAAAGAAATTGCATGTAATTTCTTAATTTTCCACATTGTTTTGTACCTATAAAAGTGAAAAAATCTAAAATTTCATTAACTTTAATTTGTCATCTACAACTTCTTTCAATTCGGACCAGTCTAAAATTTTCTTCTTTGGTAATGGGTTAATCCATTACTGGATTACAAAAACCATAGACTAGGTTAAAATTGTATTTTATCAACCCTTGTCATGCTGAACCTGGAATATCCATGTTTTCGTAGGAGGTATAGACTATGATCAGACTGCACATATATGACACCATTGCGACACCATAATACATTTTGGCAACCCTAATGAAAAACAAATAGAAAGCATTGTGTAATATGAAGAAATCTACCTAGAAAGTTGAAAAAATCTAAAATTCATTAGATATACATTGTCTTCTGCAATTCTTTAGAATATTGAACAAATCTAAAGTTCTTTCTGGACATTTCAGTGCTTTCGGTCTTTTGGTTTTAAATGCAACTCTGATTAAGGGTTTTATACAATAGGGCAAGGATTAAGAGTACAGAATTTATTTGAGCAAACTCCAAGTTTCACAACAAAAAACGGACTGTTAACTTTTGTCATGCTGATCCCAGAATATTCCTGTTTTTGCAGGAGGTATAGATAAAGATCAGCCTGCACATAAGTGCAGTCTGATCTTAGTCTACACCACCTGCTTGTACATCTTAAGCAGTAATTGTTTGTGGAATGAATTTTCAAAAAGAAACACATGTCCTCTGTCAGTCCTTCTAGTGCTTTCAGTGCTTTGATTTCAGAGCATATTGGAAACTGTTTTTTATTCAGCATGACAAGGGTTAAAAATTTGTCTAGGAAAACCAAGACCTACTTTCACTTTAACCTATTCCCACTCAGTGACGCCTTTAGACGCCCCAAAAGGAAAAAAGCTTTGGAAAACATAGTGGAAAATGAAGAAATTGCTTATTGCAAGCAATTTCTTCATTTTTTGCAACGTTTTCCACCAAGAATGTTGAAAATATCCAAAATTTCATTAACTTTAAATTGTCGCCTGCAATTTCTTTCGATTTGGGCCAGTCTAAAATTTGCCATCTGGTAATGGGTTAAATAGTACATATATTATAACATATGTACAAATTCATCCCTAAATCTTAGCCGTTGTCATGCTAAATAAAATCCTTTTCAAAATTGCATGGAAATCAAAGGACTGAAAGTACAAAAAGTAGTAGTTGTGGGTCGGTATTTATTTGAAAATTAGATATCATAAACCAATATTCTAGCTTGAAAATAACATACAAATTTGTGGGGTAGATTAAAACCTGACTGCATATATGTGCAGGCTGGTCTTTGTCTTTGCCTCCTGCAAAAAAAGGAATATTCCAGGTTCAGCATGACAGGTTCAGTCCAAATTGAAAGAGAAGTTTTAAAAATCTTTGTATTTTGGTGTAGAAAACAAGCAACAAGCCATTTCTTCTTTTTCTTCAATATTATCTACCCTACTGAATGGTTATTTTTCAAATCAAATCGACTTTAAATTTTCATCTGCAAAACTTTTAAATTTAGATGGGTCTAATATTTTGAATAAACAGGAATGGCTTACAAAACACTTGAGGGAAAAGGATAATTTGTCCCTTAATGTTTACCAAAATTTAATATTGCAGGATCTAGGTTGGAGTTGAAGTGTAAAAATACCAATATTACCAAGCCAAAAATCTATAACATCTAGATATTTTTAGCATTTATCAATTTTGGGGTTATTTATCTAACTCTTGTCTGATGTAATAACAAGCAATCGTTAAAAGTGAAACTGAAAGAAGAATTTCCTGAATAATGGATAAGAAAGACACCAATTGTTCCATTAATTTTACCCACTCCTGAAAATTCCTGAATTCTTACAAAGGCCAAGAAAAAAGCTTTGGAAAAAAAGAAGCATCAATAAGACCTAGGGCATAACATTTATCTGTTTGTAAAATAAATGGTCAGTGACATTGGGAAAAGGCAAATCTAAGGGTCATAACCACAGCTTGTAAAAGTTATGATATTTAAGTCATCCACTAACAGAAATGTTTCAAATAAATGTCCATGATCAAATTTCAGTCTAAGTCTAAATGAATGATTTGATCGATCAGTCAAGATAAATGGAAATGTTAAGTTGTTATTTTTTTATGTTAACCATTTCCCGTTTTTGGAAATTTTAGACTAGTCCAAATTGAAAGAAGTTGCAGATGACTATGAAAACCGTGTGCTATTTGAAATGAACCCATCCTATGTGATAGAAAATATTGTGGAAAAAGGAGAAATTGTTTGTTACAAGCAATTTCTTCTTTTTCCACAATGTTTTCTCAAGTATAAAATCACATGAACATAAAATCCCGTATTTGAACGGGAAAGGGTTAACTTAACCCTTGCCATGCTATATAAAATCCTGTACAGAATTGCATTTAAAGATCAAAGGGCTGAAACACTGCAATCAATAATAATTGGTAAATATTCTCTTCGAAAATTTATCTTTTAAACATTTCTGTCTTGAAAGGGACAAGTATGTAGATAAGACTAAGATCAGACTGCACATATGTGCAGGCTGATCTTGGTCTATACCTCCTGCCAAGACAGAAATATTCTGTGTCTCACCATCACAAAAGTTTAGTTTTGGCATTCTTTAACCCATTACCAGACTATGTAATTTTAGACAGGTCAAAATTGAAAGAGTCTGCAGACCATAATTCTAAGTGCAATTTAACCCTTTACTGTAATGCATTTTTTTTTCGATGAGTCCAATTTTCAAAGGCTTAGCAGATGATACTTTGAATTCAATTTTATTTAAAAAATAATCATGCAGTAGGGTACAAAATATTGTGGAAAAAGAAGTAATTGCTTGTCACAAGCAATTATTTCTTTTGCACAAAGTTTTCTTGAGTATAAAAACACAGGGAAACCAAGGATTTAAAAGGAAAAGGTTCTTTGGAGAAAAAACTCTCACAAAGATAAGAAAATGTTGTGATAAAAGGAAAAAATTGCTTGTTACATGCATTTTCTCCTTTTCCTAAAATGTTATCCTTAATTAGATTTCTAAACTAAAAAAAAAAAAAAAGGATTGTGTTGTAACAGGTTAAAATAATCAAGGAAGACATCAAAATAGATTTGACCCTTTGCTTCTACAGAAATGTTAATTCCTTATCCCAAACGATACAAAACCTCAATGTGTTTTAAACGTAAATGTATTTTGCAAGTCTATACTTGAATATTCCACCAACTAACCCTTTCATAATCATTACAAAAATATAGAGAAAAAGTATTTATCTTATGGAACTCCCTGATTATACCTTTTTGTTTGACTGGTCGAAATAATAAATCTTGATAGTACTTGTTAATTATTATCTAATGACTAAAACCTCCTGAGTTCAATAGTTTTTAAAGATTACTGGATTTTAGCCAATATGCACAACCTACTATTTTGTCAGAACAAAAAACCTTCATTGAAAAGATTTGCAAATATCTATAAATTAATCCATTCCCAAACAATAAAATTTGAGACTTGTCCAAATTGAAAGAATTTGCAGAAAATAATTTCAAGTTTGTGGAAATTTTAAAATCGTTTACTATCAGGGGAGAAAACAATTTGGATAATGGATTTATTGATTGAATGGGGTTTAACGCCACTTTAAACAGTATTTCAGTCATATTGCGGCGATTGGAGCACCTACCAATGGCTTCCTGGTATTTCTTACACCAGTACTACCATTACATCCTTTCTAGCCTCCAGTTGCTATCCCACGTTGGTTTACGATTATCCATCCATTGGTGAGAGACAAATGTAAAGAAAATGTGCCGACGCTGGGGATCGAACCCATGACCCCTTATTGAAGATTAGGAGTCTGACTCGCTACCGACTGCGCTATGACGGCGGCTTTTTGGATAATGAAGAAATTGCTTGTAACAAGCATTTTCTTCATTTTCCACAATGTATTTGCAAACCTCTTTTCATGAGGGGTGTCAGAAAGTGCGGGATTAGGTTAACCCTTTCCCGTTTTTGGAAATTTTAGACTAGTCCAAATTGAAAGAGGTAATAGATGAAAATGACAACTGGATGCTATTTGAAATGAACCCATCCTATGTGGTACAAAATATTGAGGAAAAAGGAGAAATTGCTTGTTACAAGCAATTTCTTCTTTTTCCACAATGTTTTCTCAAGTATTACATCAAAGGAACGTAAAAACGGGAAAGGGTAAACTAAAATATGCTGCCAGGGGTAACACAAATTGATAGGTCAGTGTGAAACAGTTGTAACTGCCTATAAACATATAGGCAGTTACAACTGTTTTGTGCTAACTTACCAAAATGCTAATCGTGGACTGTACAAAGTCTTTCCAAAGTTATCAGTGGTCCAACAGAGAATCAAAACAAAGCAAGCTGCAGGATGATGGCCCTACCATTGTGTTATTAACCCATTCCCACACGATAAAATTTTAGACCAGTCCAAATTCGAAGAAGTTGCAGACAATAGTTTCAAGTTTATGAAATATTTAAAATCTTTGTCTTTTTGGATAGAAAACATTGTGGATCATGAAGAAATTGCTTGTAACAAGCAAATTCTTCATGATCCACAATGTTTTCCAAAGCTTTCATATTGAGGGTCGTTTAAAAGCGTCATTGTGTGGAAATGGTCAAGAGAAGACATGGTCAAATGCTTTGAGTCACTCATTGCTTTCATTACTCATTACCAGAGAATGCTTCAACTTGGGTTTGAAATGAATTGAAGGTGCCAAATTGGGCAGATAGCATTGTATTAAAAGGAAAATTTGTTTCTTTGAAGCAACTTCTACTTTACCCACAATTGAAGGTGCCAAATTGTGCAGAAAGCATTGTATTGAAAGGAAAATTTGTTTCATTGAATCTACTTCTACTTTACCCACAATGTTTTCCAAAAGTATTTTTCTCCAAAGAGTTAAAATACAAGATTTCATGGTAATGGGTTAATGGTAGCCATACGAGACTAGAGCCATGAGTTCTGTAAAATCATTAAGTATCTCATAAAACATAGGTGAGTAATTACTAAAAGTGAAAGTAGATTTTCAGAAAACTAAGAGAATTAGCAATTTTGGGAATTCTGCTTTTTTCATGGAAAGCCTGCATATTGCATTACAAGCATACTTTTGATTTTTCATTTCTTACTGAGCCCTCTACAGGACAATTTATCCAGAATCCTTTTACTGATATTGAAATACTGACAATATTTAAGACTGATTCAAATTTATATCAGTGATGTTGCAGACCACAATTTACAGCTGATGGAATTTTAATAATCTTTGACTATTTGGGAAGAAAATGTTTCTTCATTTTACAAAACTTTTTTCTTTGGGGACGTCAAAAAGCAGAATTGTGTGGGAAGCGGGTTAACATTAGAAAATGTTGGAAAACAGCCTTTTTTAGATTTCTTTGTTTCTTTCTGTTACGTGTATAGAAATTCATATTATTGCCATATCACATCTGTGATGCTCATATTTTGGATTTATCTTCTCTTAGATCTCAGGAAAAGGATAAACCCATTCTAACACAATGACGCTTTTTGGAACCCCTCCTAGAAAATCAATTGAGAAAATATTGTGGTAAATGAAGTTATTTCTTGCAACAAGCTATTTCTTCATTTTCCACAATGTTTTCTAGCCAGAAAGTTGAAATAATCTAAAATTTCATGAACTTGAAATCGTCATTTCAAGCTTCTTTTAATTTGGACCAGTCTAAAATTTTGTTTTATGGGAAAGAGTTAACAAAAACTCAACTCACACAAACCAGCTTAGCAAGAACTTGTCAATCAATGTAAGATATACCAATCTCACACATAAAGCGAACAAAGCTTTTCATTAAATTCCCCCCTACCCCCTTCCATCCCAAAGAAGACAATTAGATGTTTTTAAACGCCCCTCAATATAGAAGCTTTGGAAAATATTGTGGATAATGAAGAAATTGCTTGGGACAAGTAATTTCTTCATTATCCACAATGTTTTCTACCCAAAAAGAAGAAAATTTTGAACATTTCATCAACTTTAAAATTGTCATCTGCAACTTCTTTCAATTTGAACTTGTCTAAAATTTTGTAGTGTGGGAAAGGGTCAAAGGCAAAATCTTACAAAATATTCTCATCTTGCATGACATTTTTTTTTGTTTTTGGGTAATATTATCAGGTTATGATCCATCTAGCATAATATATCATTGTCTCTTATATATGGGAAAATGTGAATCCCTTACCAGAGGACAAAACTCTAGACCAGTCCAAATTTAAAGAAGTTACAGATGGCAATTTTTAGTTGTTGGAATTTTAAAAATCTTTGAGTTTAAGTGTAGAAAACATTGCCCCTTTCAAGTACAATCACTCGTTTCTACGTTCTTGTGACTTTATACTTGAGAAAACATTGTGGGAAAAGTAGAAATTTCTTGTAACAAGCAATTTCTTCTTTTTTCACAATATTTTCTACCCTATTGAATGGTTATTCTTCAAATGATATCCACTATAAATTTTCGTCTGCAAAACTGTGAATTTGGACAGGTCTAAAAAAGTTTAAACCAGGAAAAGGTTAAAAAGCAATTTCCTCATTTTTTACAAAGCTTTGTTATTGTGGATGGGGGTTCAAAAGAGGAATTGTGTGGGCATGAGTTAACTAGAGGGTCTGTGTGTATCCTGTTATATGAAATTTTATTTTCAACTCTGCACTCATTTCCATCACAGCAACACCATGAAGAAGGTATGTATCGTGAAATGCACTATCTTTTATCTCAAACTCTACACCCCAAAGTTTTGCATAACAATACCAAGTTCCCTACGTACTGTAAATTAGTTTTTCTGTGAGTCTAAGACCCATATATGTATTTCTGGTTAGAAAAACAAAAAACCCAAACTCTACGTCGATCAGTAACTCATGACTGTGGACTGACACACAAAAATCAGCTCAATCTCAACAAGCACTTACAAACTGGCTTACAGCATTCTAAACAAATTTTCATTTAGGTTTTTAACAAGTTCCTTCCTTTTGATGCCCCTAAATATTTATATTGGGCAAAACATTGAGAAAGTAGGACAAATTGTTTGTAATAAGCAATTTCTCCTATTCTTAAAATGTTTTCCACACTAATGGCAATCTTTAACACAATTTGAATTGTCTTCTGTAACTTCTTTCAAAATGGACCATTTTAAAATTTGCCATCTTGGCATGGGTTAAGAGCCAGGGATTCAAACCCTGGTCACGAGCACATCAAAAATCAGATGCCCTTGCTAGAGTTCCAGACTGATTCTACTTTTGATTTCAAAATGTAAAATTAAAAAAAAAAAAAAAACGTCAATGAAATCTACATTGTGGGTACTCATTGAAATCGTCTCACCAAGACAATTTAAATGAATACCCACAACATAGGATTCAGAAAAAAACCAACAACAGATTCTACTCCACACAATGTTACAAAAGATCACCTGCAGATATT
The DNA here is from genome assembly GCA_946902895.1 of Fragum fragum. Classification (NCBI taxonomy): domain Eukaryota; kingdom Metazoa; phylum Mollusca; class Bivalvia; order Cardiida; family Cardiidae; genus Fragum; species Fragum fragum. The sequence goes on from OX336378.1 coordinate 6,267,606, forward strand.
TTGATGAAGTTTATCTTGTAGATCAATGAAACTCTTGTATCTGTCCTGGAATAAAAAACAATTTCTTTCCTTGAGTCTTTGTACTTTGATCAGGGCTTGAGCTTGAATCATAAACCAGGGTTTTGACCCTCAAAATCTGAAAATATCCTATTTTGACCCTTACATCAATATCTCCCATAGGGGTCATTTTGGCCCCTTTAAAGAAATTTCAAAGGGTCAAAACAGGGTTTTATCCATAAATTTTAAATGATGTATCTTACACACAATTGAAAATTGTACAAAATAATTGCTTACTTCATATCTTTACAAGAAAGTTCAAATGGCATTTAAACATTTAAATTCGTACTTATGATTCGCTTTTTTTGTTTTTTTAACTCTTCAAAATCTGTTTTGACAGACAAGATTTCCATGGTCAAGAAGTCAATGAATCCTTGATTTATCCCTTTTGTGTACAAGCCTGAGATTTTACGTCTTTGTGATTTTATAATTGAGAAAAAAGAAATTGCTATTAACAAGCAATTTCTCCTTTTTTCACAATATTTTCTACCACATAGGATGATTTCATTTCATGTTGCATCCAATTTTAATTGTCGTCTGCAACCTCTTTAAATTTGGACCAGTCTAACATTTATAAGTAAACAAGATGTTTTTGTGAAACACAATGCCCCTGCAACAGGACTAAATGTTTGACCTTGGTATGTGACCTTGACCTTATTACCTGACCTTGACATGAGGAGATGCGTGTAATGGAGATGTATCATCATGCCAAATATGAGCATTGTATCTTGAATAGGCTGGTAGTAATTGGCAATGTTAAATTTTTTGGTTAAGTTTTGCAGACAGACAGACAGACCAAAGACTGAATGACAGACAGACAGATGGACAAGGATAAAACAATATGCCCCCGATCTTTCGATTTGGGGGTATAAAAATCAGAAATAGTTATAAGGCTAGTACAAGCCAAGCTTTGATCACAATCAAATATTGCAGTGTGGAAAAAAGTTACATGCCAATATTTCTTTTCCTCAATGTAGACACTTTTTTCATGTGTAATGGAAAAATTATGATGCCATTTACCATGTGAACTTTATTGTATGTGGGAATTACCCTAAGATTTGGCAAAATTGAATTTACCCTTGTCATGCTGAATAAAATCCTATTTATAACTGCACTAAAATCAAAGCACAGATATCTCCAGGGGCACTTGTACCTACCTCTGTAAATTTGACATTTCTAAGCACAGCTGCCACGGCATGAGGTCGGACCTTTTTAGTCTGAAATGAAAAACAATAAATTATCACAGTACTGCTAGACAATTAGACAAAGTTTTTACTTTTATTTATTCATTGCTGTTATCTCTTGCCAATATGAGCTGTTTCCAAGGAGATTAGTTGTTATGGGTGATAGTGCAATAACTTACTGTTTAGTTTCGTCTTTGTGTTCTGATTGGCCAAATGTATGGTTAAAAAATTGGTTAAAATTTCATTAATTCCAAATTTGACATGACTAAGGTAGTGGACCCAGACAACACTTAAGTTAAATATTCGTCGTCATTTTTGAAAGATAAAAACGAACAATTAATATTTCACTTACGTCTGGTAAAATGGTCAGTTTCTGCATCTCTCCTTTTGGAGGGACTGCCTTGTATGTGGGGGCGCTCCATCTGAAATGTAGAAACATTCAATGAATAATTATCTAACATCAGGGCTCGTGCTAGGGTTTGAAATTTAACCCTTTCTTGTTCAATTCCTGATTTTTATGTCCCTGTGATTTTATACTTTAGAAAACAAGAAATTTCTTCTTTTTCCACAATATTTTCTAACCTGTAGGTTGGTTAGTTTTCAAATTGCACTTATGTTTAGTTCTTTTAGGTCTAAAATTTTGAAAAACAGGAAAGGGTTAAGAGTCTTTGACGCCTTGACCATGTATAAACAAAATTGACCTTTGATCACATTTTTTAACTTGTACGTCTATACAGCTTATTAAAGCTGTAGTTATGATATTTAGGTCGCCAATTAACAAATTTGTTTTATTACATGTTTCTGACCATAAAATTGGATATATAACCCTGTTTAACTCTTGTTGTGCTGAGTAGAATACTTTTCAGAATAGCATTTCAGAGCTCCAGATAGTGGGCATAATACAAAGTACTGATTTTTGAAATAAATTCTTCACCAATATTGTTATAAACTCTATGTTGTAGGTACTCATTTGAATTGTCTCGACAAGACAATTCAAATGAGTACCCACAACATATGGTTCCGTTGAAGAAAAAAGGATTTAAGAATGCTGTTACCCTCTCTTATCTACACCTCTGCGTTTGAATCAAAGATTGAAAGGACTAGTTTTTAGTCAGCATTTCCATCTAAATACAATTCTATGAACAACTCTGACTTGACATGAACAAGCAGATGATGCAGACTTAAACCAGACTTCACATACATGAAGGCAGATCTTGGTCTACACCTCCTGTTAAGACAGGAATATTCCAGGTTAAGCGTGAAAAGGGATAATACCTAGGTCTCACTTTGTATCGCAGGGCATAGCCAGTGATCCATCAATATGACCAATACTTACTTTTCAAGGAAAACTCCTAGACCTCTGCTTATTCCCTCTATACACAACAAGTCATATCTGAAATGCAAAAATAATAAATTAAACCATTTTATTATGTACAATAGTATATTCATGTTTATGTTCAATGTTTAATTTGATATGAAAACAATATATAAAAAAAAAATTGTGTTCCAAGAAAATTACCACTTACAATTTACTAAATTAACCCTTCTCCTTGCTTACCGTATAAATCTATTGTGAGTGTAGGTAAAAACGAAGTTTCTATTGTTGAAAAGTGTTTTTGTTGTACATAATTTATTAAGTAAAATAATTGGAAAATTTGCTTGTTACTTATTCCAAATGTTTTAATTGGATAGGGAAGTTTTGAAGGGTGAAATATAACTTTTTAAATCTTCTAGGGCTTGAATAGGGGGGTACACTTTTTTATGCGTCAAAAACAGTTAACAAGAATAACTGCAAAGGCAAAAGGATGTACTTTATAACAGCATGTTTCCTGCCAAACAATGAAGTCTACATAAATTGATAATTTCATTTAGTTTTAAGCTGTCATGAAAAATCCTCACAAAACTGGACTTTTGAATGATTGCCACAAATTCATTTCATCAGCAAAGCTAAGCATTATCATTTCTAGTTTTGGATTTAGAAGAAAGGATTCAAATGCCATCAAACTAATGACTTGTGCACTTTAACCCATTCCCACACAATGACACTTTTAGAAAAAATAAAGAGAAAAACATTGTGTAAAATAAAGAAATTGCTTGCAATAAGCATTTTTTTCATTTTCCACAATTCTTTCTACCAAGAAAGATGAAAAATCTAAAATTTCATCATATCAAAATTATATCTGCAACTCCTTTCAATTTGAACCATTCTAAAATCTTACCGTCTGTTAATGGGTTAAGGATGTCACATCAAGACACTACAAGGAGTGTCAGCAATATAGGGTTTCAGTGTGTAACAATGAATTTAGCAAGTTTTTATCTATTTATTTTACAAAAGCATAGCTCAAAAATTCTGTACCTGTTAGCTGGTACCTCTATCTTGTATTTCACTTCCTTCTGGTCACCTTGGCCTTGCTGCTAAAATAATTTAAAGACACTAATTATCAGGTTACATTATATATAAAGGTAAGTCTTATTTTTGAGAGGGGGGGGGGGGGGGAGAAGGCAAAATGAATTACATTATAGTAAAGCATTCTCTGTTAACCCATTACCAGACAGCAAAATATTAGACTGGTCTAAATTCAAAAATGTTACAGATGACAAAATCAAGTTTATGAAGTTTACAATTTTTTAACTCTCTGGGTAGAAAACATTGTTGAAAATGAAAAAAACTCTGTGTTAAAACATGTCATTGTGTGGTTATCATATAAAACAGTTTTCATACTGGGTAACAGGATGATCAACTTAACCCTTTCCCGTTGAAATACGGGATTTTACGTTCCTGTGATTTTATACCTGAGAAAACATTGTGGAAAAAGAAGAAATTGCTTATAACAAGCAATTTCTCCTTTTTCCACAATATTTTCTACCACAAAAGATGGGTTCATTTCAAATAGCATCCAGTTGTCATTGTCGTCTGCAACCTCTTTGAATTTGGACTAGTCTTAAATTTCCAAAAACAGGAAAAGGGTTAAGGGTTGCCTACAATATCTCCAATTTGGACTTGTCTAAACCTCTGTCCTCTAGTAATGATTTCATTAATCTGAGAATTACATGTATTGACGGATATATTAATATATACAGACATACAGACTGTGTTACAGACAATAAGTGTTTATATTAAACCATTACGACACAAGCCCTCTTTTTCAAGCCCCTCAAGTATAAACAAGAGCCCATGTCAGACATGCATTCCCAGCCATAAAAATGTGATAGTAAACTGAAGCCAGTTAGACTTAGACTTCTTGTGCACTGCATTTCTTCTAAATGAGTTTGACAATAGCTTTTATACTTTCAGAGATATGCTCTGGACAAAATCTAAGTCTTAAAAACAACAAAGGGCAATAACTCCAAAATTATGCAAGCAAGAGTTGTGGGTCTTGTGCACTGCACTTCTCCTCAACTAGATCTATCCACCTATGAAGTTTCAAGTAATAGCTATTATACTTTCAGGGATATGCTCCGGACAAAATCTTAGTCTTTAAAACAACAAAGGATAATAACTCCAAAATTATGCAAGCAAGAGTTGTGGTTCTTGTGCATTACACTTCTCCTCAATAAGATCTATCCAACTTTGAGGTTTCAAGTTGATAGCATTTATACTTTAGGAGATATGATCCAGACAAGTTTAATGACAGAATGACCAAACCATGGACAGAGATCATTACTATATTCCCTTCGCCGAAACGGTGGGGGATGATATTGTAAAGGTTCAATAACCTTTCACATTAGACGGGAGCAGAGGCTATCCTTTATTCTAAGATCATCATTAAATATTAGGATGATGATTAAACCTATTCCCACACAATCACTCTTTTTGATGCCCTGAAGAAAATTATACTTTTGGAAACAAAGGATAATGAAGAAATTGCTTGTTTAACAAATTCCCACACAGTAATACTTTTGGAGGTTCTGAAGAATAAAAACTTTTGAAAAAGATTGTCGGAATTGCTGGCCTGTTGAGTAGATTTTAGAAAGCACCAAAAACATCAGTGTACAATGACATAGCTCCTATTTAGAGCTCCAGTCTCTACAACATTTGTCTCCCTCCAATGGGATGACAATCGTAAACCTACATGGGATGAGCAGGAAAGGATGTAATGTAGGACTGGTGTGAGAAATACCAGGATTCCACAGTTAGGGGCTCCAGCAGCTGCGGTATGACTGAAATACTTTGAACCCATTCCCACTCAATCCCTCCTTTTTATGCCCCTCAAGTAAAAAAATTGAAAAAACATTGTGGACATTGAAGAAATTGCTTGATTCAAGCAATTTCTTCAATGTCCACAATGTTTTCTTGCAAAAAGACAAAGAATTTTATAATTTTTCTAAATTTTTTCGAGATCATGTAATACCTGATTCTCCTCTTCCTCATCTTCTGCCTCTTCAACTTCTAGTCCATATTCGAAGCACAGCTCATCAAATTCCTCGAATGCTGGAAATAAACAAATATTCTAATGTGAATATTTTAAATCACTACCAAACGTCTTTTTTCACTTGGAAAACAATCTGGATAATGTAGAAATTGCTTGTTAAAAGCAATGTTTGCATTTTATGCATTATTTTCTACTAAGAAAGCTTGAAATATATGGATGTACCCTGTAACCTCTTTCAATTCGGATCAGTCATAAAAAGGTGTTGTCTGTCACTGGGTTAGCTGCAGCAGATTATCAGAAAGATGGCTATGATATCGCAGCTAGGTTAACAGGTTGAGATCTTTTATTTTAAATCAATTAAAAATAAACAATGACTTGATCTTTTAATCATGCTTAAAAAAAATTCAGTAGGCAATTGAGATTGAATTTATTTCATTTCAAATCTTGTAAAGTACTGAAAATCATGCATGTAAAAAACATATGGTGCTATACAAAGTTCGAAAGTTCTGGATGACGAATACACCGGTGTGAATCAGATTAAATTACTTACTGTAATTTACGCCTAGAGTATTGAAAAGCTCGTCTTTCTTTACTGTAATCGTCGGCATTTTCAGAATAAATAAACAGATCTATCGGTTATTCTTTCACAGTCGGCTCAACAGATGACTGAAACAGAAAAGAGGATGACGAAACTCGGGGACAAACTTACTTCCTGTTTCGTTTTCGGTTTTCCAAAAAAGAAGAGTAGGTAAAGAAAACTGTTAAATAGACAATGTTCCGAATGGGAAAAATTCGAATTGAAGAAAATATGAAATGTGAAGGCAAAAAAAATTGTGTTTCATGTTATGCCTGTGCTATTTTATGCAGGCGAGTCTAAAGATTGCTTTCACAGTAAACCCCAAAATATACCGAACTTATGCCCGTCAAATTCATCCTCATTAATTAGCGTTCAAGTCCTTTATTATCCACAAATAACGCAATATATCATGGAATATATCAGTTCCAAAATTAACCGGCCATTACGGTACAATCATCACGGTGGTAGATAATTTGTGCCAAGTTAAAGAGAAACTTATTAACAAGTATGCTCCCCCTTTACAACGATGCTAATCATGATTTAAACACCAAGTTGAAAATATGAAAAGAAAGTTTGTAAAATATGATCACTCGAGCAGAATTCGAGGTCCTGCATATAACTACAGTCTAGCCAGTTCATACTGGGCTGGATATTCATCATTATTCTAATACAGTTAACAGACATTGACCCATTCCTCCACAATCCCGCGGTCGCCGTCAAAGCGCAGTCGGTTACGCCTAAGAGTCCTAATCTTCAGTCATGGGATGTCATGGGTTCGGTCCCCGGCGGCGGCACATATCCTTTCCGACAATTGTCTCTCACCAATGGGTGGATAATCGTAAACCTAATTTGGATAGCAGCTGTAGGCTAGGAAAGCATGTAGTGGAAGTATTGGTGTGAGAAATACCAGGAATCGATTGTTCGGTGATTCAGCCGCCGCGATATGACTGAAATACTGTTAAACTCCATTCAATCGACCAATCCACGATCCCGTTTTTTACACACCCCAAGAAAAAAGCTAGGAAAATATTTTGGAAATGAAGATATTGCTTGTCACAAGCAATTTCTTCATTACCAACAATGTTTTCTACCCTAAATGATGAATATATATTTGTAATTCCACCAACTAAAAATTGTCGTCTGCAATCATGTTCCTTGAATTTGGACCAGTCTAAAATTTTGTTGAGTGGGAATTCGGACTGATGATATCTGAGTTAAGTTCTCGCTCGAAGTCCAGCATCAACCGTGATTTTCCTAAAAAATCAGTGGACCGGAACGATACTCAAACTTGATCTGTAACTCTTGACTGTATACGACTCACACGCCAAAAATATATATTCAAGTGATGAATGGTATAATTTTTTGTTTTCACGGAGGTATGAAAATAACCAATCACACTGTATGAATACGGGAAGCAATTTCTTTGAATTCGGACCAGCCTAAAACCTCGTTTTGTAATGGACTAAATTCAGTCAAACATCTGTAAAAAAAATCAATGAAACTGCATTTGTTACTCTTCAACTTAACCCATTGCCAGACTGCAAAATTTTAGACTGGTCCAAATTGAAAGAATTTGCAGACGATAATTTAAAGTAAATGATATTTTAGATATTTTCAACTTTCTGTAAAGAACTTTGAAACATTGTGGAAAATGAAGAAATTGCTTGTTACAAGCAATTTCTTCATTTTCCACAATGTCTTCCAAAGCTTTTTTTTCTTAAAGCGTCATTGTGTGGAAATGGGTTAAAAACAAAACAATGCCACCGTTAACCCATTACCAGACGACAACTTGAATTTTAGACCGCGATGATGTCCAAATTCAAACAAGTGGCAATGCAGAAGACAAGTTTTAGTTGGTGAAATTTTACAAATCTTTGTCTCTTTGGTGTAGAAAACGTTTAGGGCATTGAAGGTTTGTTTGACAAATTTAAGTTAATATTTTAGATATTTTCAACTTTCTGTATAGAAAACATTGTGGAAAATGAAGAAATTGCTTGTCACAAGCAATTTACTCATTTTCCATAATGTTTTCCAAAGCTATTTTCTCAGTGGAGAGGCGAAAGTGTAGGAATGTGTTTTTAAGCAAATAATATTTTTCAAGTTTGCTGCTCCCAAACATGAACTCTTAACAACATCAAAGGGTCAAAGTTAGGACGTAATTATTTTTTCAACTATGATTTAAATTAGCATATCCCTGTTATCCTTGTTTGAAGAGTTGCAACTATTGAAAAAAAAAAAAAAAAAAAAAAAAGAGAAATTGCTTGAGTGCAAGTCGTACCTCCTTTTCTAACAACAGTTTCCATCCTGTGTGATACTTATGTATTATTTTTGTTTACAACCACTTTAAACCAAGATCATGCAATTTCGCATTTTTATGAGCCGACGAAAGACAATCATAGAGAATATTTAAAGAAAAAAAAAAAGAATCTGATAAGTAATATATTCTTCTTATTCATTATTTTTCCTGTCATATCTGACAAAATCTTGGCGATTCCGTCGTATTTAAAAAGTCTTCTGCAAGTTCTTTCAGTTTAAATTGTTTTGTTTTCTAAATCTTTTGCTTCTCAAGTTCGACTTATACAATAAGACTTATACAGCACAGGCAATTTCTTTATTGTCCATAATGTTTCCTCAAGCTCTTTTCGTTAGGTACGTAAAAAGCGGGATCGTGTAGGAAATGGGTTAAAGTGTATTTGAGTTGAAAGGCTAATTAATGTCTATTTCCTTCAGGCAAAACAATAGCCAGTCAGCTATACAAAGCTTGTTATCTGTTTAAAGAATCATTGACTCATACATTTTGCCATTTATATACCCGGTTTTAATATTTTCGGTATTTTTCTGAGTGAACATGAAACTTGAACTTGTGATTGCCGTTTTATGTGTGTTGGTTTACACCGGGAGTACCATTAAGGTAAGTTGTAATACATTATATAATCTTCAAAAGATTTAGAGTAGAGACTGAAATTTTGGATCTTGTTTGATCTAAAACTCCCAGGTTTCTGTCCTAAAACAAAAGTTAATTTAGGACAATACATGAAGAGTAAGTGTTTACAATGTACTAGTATTTGAAGGAGGCAGAAACATCTCAAATCAACCCTGTACCGATATTTTACTCCATTATTTTTTTTCCGATCAGTGCGCCGTTGTTCATGGTAGAGTTTCATCATTAACGATAACTCAGAATATCTTTAATGCTTTGTGTATTGAGTTATCTCTTTTACTTTCTAAAATTAATGCATTTTCTCCTGACATTCAAACAGGTTTTCCCATTGTTTTGTGGAATATGCAAGAGTTAGCCCATCACAAAGGCTGACAGTGAGGTTTGTAAGTATGAAAGTAAATAAGGTACGTCACTCATTCTTTACATTTCATTCCCTGAAATTACCTCCCTTACGTCTCTCAATCTGATCAGCAAAACAGGGAGATAATGGGTAGAGAAAAGAAAGTTGTGGACTAAAATCTGAACATATCTAGCATATAAAAATCGGCCCCAGTCTAATGAAATTAGACTCCTTGGTCGTTTAATATGCCAGTGGATCAGGGAATATGTGTTCTTTTTTTTCAGATTTACGAATGGCAGAGAGACTGGGGTAATGGCGTTTACACCAGTGAACTAGCTCAGGTCCTACCCGACGTGAACCAGATCATTTATTCAGCCATGGACAGAACCGTCGAGTATAACATACCTTCAATTAGTCTACATTTATACGACACACAATCGAATCACTTCCCTAATGTAAGTCAGACAGACATAACGCTTGTCATGCTGAACATGGATTATTCCTGTCTTGGCCTTAGGTATAGACAATGATCAGACGGCACATAATTATGTGTAGTCTGATCTTAGTCCAAGCCACCCGTTTGTCATTTTATTTATATTAGATATTTTTTTTCAAAAGGATAATTTACAGCACAACCTTAGTCCTCTCTGTCATATCAGCCCTTTGATATTAATGGGTTTTGCAGAGGATTTTACTTAGCATGTCAAGAAAATATTTCTACTTCCTCACATAGAAATCTTTAATTTTTTACTTTATAGGTATAGATATGCCTAAACCGAAAATGCAAAAATATCCAACAGGGCGTTATCGAACCGCAATGTGCCGAGTGTCGCTCTTTTATGACGTTTTTACAAATTTTAAGGGTTTAGATTTTCTTGTCAAACTTTGCGTATAACTTGGCACGTACAAAAAACGATACACATTGGCGGACATTTACATGAAGCATATTTGTTGTCTTGGCGACCTAATCGTGGTAACTACAGCTTATTGAACTTGTAGTTACGACGTTTAGGTTGCCAACCAACCATTATGTTTTTTGTTACCTGGAACTGTTAATTAAAAAAAAAAAAAAAAAAAAAAAAAACAAACAAAAAAACCCTTAATATCGAAATCGAATTTCCTATTCGAGATCAGTGGGCATGGCTAAGTGCAAGTAATTTGTGTTTAGGTTGTGATTTTTGTTCCCCTCACCAATTATATCTTGTAACATCTTTGAGTAGATAGTAAGATTTTTTCTTTTTGAAATTTATCTTATGACCATATTTGGAATAACCATTGTGATTACGTGCTGGTGTACTCTATCAGCTTCATCTCCGTCTATTTTATCCTCAGGGTGTCCGGGTCATTCGTCCGTTATTGTCCGAGGGCCACCAGGTCTGTTTTATCGGTCACATATCTGGACAATGGTCAACCGACTATAACACCATACACAGCCGCCAGGGGGTAAGTCTAGACTTCATTCAGATATTTTTTTTGTGACACGTCGTTCAAAAAGGGAACATCTGGGAAGTGCGAAAATCATTGATTCGGGTCAGATTGCGCAGACTGCTGTCTGATCTGGATCGATTGCTTTTGCGTTTCCGCGATTTTCTGAATGAAGACATCTCGTTTCCTAACATATTATCGATTTTTAGCGAATTGTGACAAAACAGATTTTTTAGTTAGCCCATCAGTGTGTTCGTGGTCCGTGATCTGCTAAAGCTTTTTCCGATCAGCGAATATTGATCGATTTGGGAGCTCACGCCAACATATTAAAAGATAAACCAATCCTGTACATCTATACACAGTTCAGATGCATAAATACGTAGTGATACCCTAATTTATTTTCGTTTCTAGGCAACAATTCCAGTGGACTTTCCGCCTGTTGTATATGACCTTGACATGACCTTTCCCGGTGATTTTGATCCTCTGACCGTATCCAGTATAAGAGATTTTTGTGATGTGGAGAGAGACTATATACTGTACATGAACCTAACTGTAAATGCTGGTAAGCTCTGTTTTCCTTAAGTTAATCCATTACCAGACGACAAAATTTGACTCATGTTGAAGACATCAACTTTAAGTTGTTTGAACTTCAAATATCTATTTTGTTTTCTTGGTTGAAAAAGTGCAAAGTGGGTTACCAGTTTTCAAACGCGTAATTCTGAAAGCAGAGCTAGTAACATAAAGAATCGATTGATCCGAGGCAAGCAGGTTGCGAGTGAGATAAATATATTCAAATAATGAACATGTACAGCCAAATATTGATAGACCGATCTCAGAGAAAAACAACATCAAACCGACCAATCGAATCATTCAATTTGACCGGATATGTATGCTGCATGACCTCCGCCATATGTCAGCATTTTTGAGTTTGGAGACTTAAACAATCAAGTACAGTTCTTTATTTTAAGAATTGCTGTACATTTTTACTTTTTACATATTTTTGATAAAACTAAATACTCCGATCTGCTGAAAGAATCCGTTTTACGGGAGATTGGTGGAATGAATGGGGGTTTCACGCTACTTTTAACAGTATTTCAGTCTTATTGCGGCGTCTAGAGCACCTAACTATGGATTACTGGTATTTCTTACTCCAGTACTACATTACATCCTTTCTGAATCTCAAGCTTCTCATCCCATATGCGTATATCGAGAGATAAGGGACTGAAATGACTTTTTATCTCCCGGTATCGAAAGATCGTTTTTCCGTTGTCCGTCTGTCTGTCGGTCTACAAAAACTCAACAAAAAAAAACAAAAAAAAAAAAAACAAACAAAATAAAAACTTAACGTTAACAATTACTTCCAGCCTATTCAAGATACGTGGCTCACATTCCTTTAATCCTTTACCACAAGACAACATTTTAGACTTGAAAGAAAGTTGCAGATGACAACTTTCAGTTTATGGAATTAAAACAATGTCACTCTTTCTGACAAGAAATCATTGTGGTAAATGAATAAAATTCTTGTTAAAGCATTTCCTTAAAATTTTCAACAATGTTCCCTTCTTTTTTTCTTAAGGGGTACAAAAAGCGGAATCATGTGGGAATGGGCTAAGGGAGCATCGAAAATAAAAACGGACTCATTTCGTATTAACTAATTACCAAACGATACAATTTTAGACCTGCCCAAATTCAAAGGAATTGTAGACGAAAATTCATAGTTGATGGAATTTTAGAAATATTAAATTTTTCTCTCTGGTAGAAAACAATCTGGATTATGAAGAAATTAGTTATTTTCCAAGGTGACTCCCTCAGCTGTTGACTTAACCCATTCCCACACAGTGACGCTTTTAAACGCCCTTCAATGTAAAATTTCTTCATTTTCCACAATGTTTTCTACCCAAATAGACAAGTATTTTAAAAATTTCCGCAACTAAGAATTGTTGTTTGCAACTTCTAAGAATTTGGGCTAGTCTAAAATTCTATCGATTGGTAACGGGTTAAGTGGCTGAAAAAAGCGGATATGTGTGGGAATGGGTAATATTTTATAAGTCGTAAGTTGTATATTTCCTTTAGCCTATTTCTTTTCTTTATTTTAGTGTCTTACGACAGTTCTGTACTGAATATCCAAGGATTGTTTGATGGGCATGCCGTCATCATTAAAGAGGAATTGGAAAAGACCGTACTGGGTATACAACTTTGATTTCATTTGAGAGAGAGGGGGTGGGAGAGAGAGACAGACAGACAGAGGGGGAGAGAGAGGAGAGACAGACAAAGAGACAGGGAGAGACAGGGAGAGAGAGAAGAGAGAGATAGAGAGACAGAGATGGAAAAAACCGTATTGAGAGGGAGAGAGAGGGAGAGAGAGATAGGGAGAGACAGAGACAGGGAGAGACAGACAGAGAGAGATGGGGGAGACAGGGACAAAGATGTTTTACTTAGATTAAGATTCACATATCTAATTTATCGTGTTTTTACAGATGCTGTGACGATTTAAAGCTGAAATCCACGAATTTAACCTTTATTATTCATAGTTATGTTTGTTTGTCTTTCAGACAGAGCGGTGATTCATTTGTTAACCGCCACGCAAAAAAAAAAAAAAAAGTTTCAGACTGTACGGACTATGCAACCTGAATAAGGTCGATACTAATCGCTTTTTGTTGTAGATGAGTTCGACAAGTCAACCTGAGTTGGAACTTTAAGACTGAATATCTAGGGGGTCGAATTCATGAAACCTTCAAAAAGCGAAAACGGAACTTTAAGGGATAGCGCAAAAAAATATTTTCAAAACATTTATGATTGAGCATTGGGCATTCAGGGTTAATATTTCAAAATTTCAAATATGATGATTTAGAATTTTAATATAACCATTTCATCAAAAAAAAAAAAAAAAAACTTCCAGAATGCGAAAAATATCGACCCCCAACACGGCCTGCGCTAACCGAACAGAATGACCGAGGTTGATATTTTCGTCAATCCAAAAACGTAATTTTTTTTCACTTGACCATCTACATTGTCATCGTTGGCGCGCAAAATGACGAAACTACTGCTTTATTCAATCTGTAGATTCGATATTTTGCTCGCACAACAAGAATAACCACTGGTAATACATTTGTGTTTTGCGCTGAAATAAGCAATGTCTTATGAAAGAAAGTTCTTGGCGCGGGATAAGGATGATTTTCTTTCTTTCTTTTTTTCTACGAAATTGTAAACTTTTTGTATTCTTTTGATGTTTGCACACCACACACATTATTTACATCTTGCTTATTTGTTTACACTTATGTTAAATATATTTTTGTTCACGGGGTAATAATTTGTTTACACTTATGTTAAGTATATTTTTTGTTCACAGGGTAATAATTTGTTTACACTTATGTTAAATACATTTTTGTTTACAGGGTAATAACTTTTTATTCATTTCAGGGCAAATATTGTTATAAATGTATTTCACAGTTACTATTTTCGCCCCCCCCTTTTTTTACATGTTTCATGTGTATAAAATGATTATATAATCACTAGTTAAAAATATTTATGCCTCTTCGTGATTTTGTTTTGTTATATCTTTAATATTATCGATTTTTGAATACAAAATATTTGTGTTATTTGATACTTTATTTCCAAGTCAAAAGCCGCAAATTTATCTTATTTAAAACTCTATTGTCCCTCTTCCCCGCTTTCACTCATTCCCACAAAATCCCTCCTTTAACGCCCCTCAAGTTTTTTTTGAAAACAAATCAAGCAATTTCGTCAATGTTTTCAATCCGAAAATGCTAAAAAAAAAAAACTTCCATCAACTTGAAATTGTCGTCTGCAGCTTCTTCCAATTTGGACCAGTCTAAAATTTTGCTGTGTTGGAATGGTTTAATAGGGTAAATGATTACATGGACTTCATAAAATTACTTACGGGAAGCCCGATCGACACTATTTTCAAGCTAATTATACAAATTTCATGCAAATTGTATGCAAATGGGGAGGAGTGCAGGCGTAAAAGCATACATCCAACAATTAAAAGATATGGCTGTTATGTTTTGTTTTAAGCTAGTAAAGCGTCAGCTTTGATAGCTCTAGTTTACAGACAAAATTTCTTGGTCTTATCAGAGTTCATGGAGTGCAAACTGCCACTGGAGGCTTAACCACTAAATCCGTTGAATGCCCACGCAATTATCAATAGTTCTTATTTATTTAATTTGTTTTACAAACTCTACCTGCAAGTTGCCAGCCCGATTAGCTCAGTTGGTAGAGCACTTGATTTCCAACCCCAAGATCACGGGTTCGAGTCCTAGGCTGACCATATCAACTAGCACAACTAATTGTCTTTCGGATGAGACGTTAAACCGAGGCCTCTTGTGACGATGCTATCCATCGAGCACGTTGAAGAACCAGGTGGAGCTCTTAGTAGTTGCATCCTGTATCCTTGCATTACCCCCCGTAACAACTAACCGTCTTCTTGGGGCGTCGCTCATGTGGGCATGTGCTACGGTAGCGACGATAAATACACTGAAATACAACCTGCCTGCAAGTTCATCTCCTAGGTATATTTACCTCACTTGAGCATATCGTGTTCAAAATGAGTCTGATCAGAGTATTCACTATGCGCACTGCTTTGTATGGCCATATCAAATAGCTGTATTCAAACTGAAGAGAACTCCTTCAAAAGCATGCTATTTAACCCATTCCGACTCAATCACGCTTTTTAGGCATCTCAAAAAAAAAAAAAAAAAAAAAAAAAAGAAAAAAAAGGGTTTCGGAAAACATTGTGGATATTTAAGAAATTGCTTGTAACAATGTTTTCTACCCCACACGGCAAATACTCTCTAAATTCTATAAAATTTCCATGATCCTGTTGTCTGCAACTTCTTTCAAATGAACCAGTCTAAGATTTCGTCTTGGGCTAAGTACTTTAACCTCTCTTATATATCATGTTAACCTTTGAGAAAGAAGATTACATAACATAACCATGCTTTGCTGGCTTACAGAACTTTCAGTTCTTTGACTTTTTTCTGTTGTAAACGTGATTGTGCACATCCGATTTGTCCTAGGATATCATTTTCAAAGTTTCTGAATGCTGAATGGTCATTTAACCTAATCCCAGACGGCAGAATTTGAGATTGGTCCAAATTAAAAGAAGTTGCAGACGACAATTTAAAGTTCGCGAAATTTTAGATTTTTTTTAAACTTTAATGTGGTGAAAACATTGTGGAAAATGAAGAAACTGCTGGTGCCAAGCAATTTCTTCATTTTACATCATGTTTTCCCGATGGCATCAAAAAGTTTTCTGAAATATCACCCTGTGTATTAACGATTTTTACTGGTTCTTATTCGGCGTAACTGCATGCAACCAAAAATTGAAATACTGTTAAAAGTGGCTTCAAACCCCATTCAACCAACCAACCAAAATCCATTCAATAGTCCTGGTTTAGACTCGACATGCCATGAATGAATAAATGTTCGTTGATGAATAGTTAGAAAATGGAAGAAGGAAAAAGAGCCCGGTGTTCTTTTGCAGCGATTCTTTTAAGAGATAATTAGAAACAACCTTTTGCACGTGCACCTCTGTTTCAAAAAGGTAAGTTGGCAAACAAAGATTGACTTAGATAAATTTCCATTTCATTATCATAAAAGATATTGAAAATCAAGTAAGAAAAATCATTTAAAATCCGAATTGAAAGGGGAATTAATTCGCTTCTGTTGATTTTGTTCAAGCTAAAGATATCTCCAAGACAAAAGGTGCGTTCTTTTCGTCGAGATGAAAAATCCCGCTAAATAAGATTTCTTAGGCGTTTTCAAGAACGAATTTTGTTATTTTAAGTGAAAAGATTCGACGTCGTCAAGGCTACTCGTTTAAGCCAATGCCGATTACGCTTAAATTCCTCATTAAGAATTATAAAGATTCTTATTTAGCCGCTTAAAAATCTTAATCTAAAGAACGCTTTATCTTAAATATCTAAATAAGAATCTTAAGAATCTCGACGAAAAGAACGCACCGAATTGTTTGTCCTACCCGTTATTCCGATAGGTGGTATTTTTCAAATACTGACCTATCTAATTTGAGCATTCTGGGTAGTGTCATTCGTAAATACTCGACCGATTCCGTCAAACTACATTCAAAATGACAGCGCCCGTGAAAAGCACGCTTCGAATATTTGAAGTCCCTTCTTGGGGCTCAGATAATACATAAATGCTTTCACAATTTAAAATAATTATTTTTCTGATTAATTTGGGGCGACAGTTAAGTTTGATTTCTCCACAATTGTAGTTTTTATTGCAATTATCTACTTGCTCTTTTTTGGAGATATAATATGGAGTTATGCGTATGACGTAGTAATATTTATCCCAATCTGGATAAGTGATACGGTCCCGAAGACAGGTCAATTTTCAAAGAATTTGACATGCGCAGACAACGATAGATATGCTGTATTGTTTGGTCTACCTTTTGAGACTTGTGTACTACGTTTTACGCAACTCATATATTGCCTACGTCATAGACCATCGCCGCTAAAAAACCTGTTGACTGTGGTGTAATTGTACTATTAACATTTCGACATTTTACAGAATTAAATAACCGCATCAATGTGTGACAAAAACATTGTATCTACAGCTTTCTGTAGTTATCATGATTATACTGAACATTGACGTCTTTACGTTTCGCTCGATGCGTTTTATAAACAATCGCAAAAGCAATTTTCAAAAAGTTTGTTGAAATCAACCAGAAGTTGTTATTAAAAGGAGCTATCCATAATTAAAGTCTAATGTTTGTGCTTGCAATAAGGCGGTGACTTGCTATTATTATGTTTGCGATCAATTTACTATTAACATTTTGTCATGTTTAAAGACTGGGATAACTTCGTCGATATGCGACAAAAAAAAAAAAAAAAAAAAAACACAACAGCTTCAATCGGAACACAGTCTGTCGACCCCGCAAACTTTGGCATAGACCTCGGACGTTTATAAGGCGGAGCATTTTGAAACAAAACGGTGAATTTTGTTAGCCGGAAAAAGTGAAGGAAAACGTAGTACGTAATCTCGGAACACCCGGATGGTTCGGAAGTGTCAAAATCGCTAAAAAGCTTAATTTTCCATTAGTTGCTTGGTGTTTTGTCCTGATTTGCTCTGATGATATCAAGTTTCCTTGAAAACAAAACCGAGTTCTTAAAGAACATTAATGAGATGCAATTTACCACATTTGCTTTGCATAATGGACAGAGCCATTTGGTAAGTTGACACGTGAAGGTTTAACTCATTCCCACACAACAAAATTTTATACTAGTCCAAATTGAACGAAGTTGCAGACTACATATTTTAGTTGATGAAATTTTGAAAATCTTTGTATTTTGGGATAGAAAACATTGTGGATAAGGAAGAAATTGCTTGTCACAAGCAATTTCTTCATTTTCCGCAATGGTTTCTAAAGCTTCTTTATTGAGAGGCGTTTAAAGGCGTTATTTTTTGGGAACGGGTTAAGATAGTCCTACGTTGTACTTCCGAGGTTTGATTCGTAGATTTGAACGAGGAGTTCCGATTGCTGCAGCTAATCAAGCTGTAAGTATGACCGTGGCTGTATTGCAAATTGACGCGTGTACGATGTCGTTTGCCCGTATTCGGCTAATTTTCTCCGTAACGGGTTGAAATTGACGTACTTTGGCTGCCAACCCCACAACCAATCAAAACTTTCATTTAGACTATGGGTGAACTTTTATCTCCAACATTGCCCGACATTTATGTGAAACATTCAAGTTGGTGAAGCGCCTTTTACGTCGTGACTACAGCTTATTCAAGCTGTGGTTGCGAACTTTAGGTCGCAAATCAAATGTTTTAAATATTTTTGTGTATTTGTTTTTCAAAATAACTTGTGCAGGAGCTCTATAGAAGTAACACACACACAAAAAAATATTGCATTCTATAGAAACAAATGATCGATCCTGATTAGACAGTTAAATACGTACAGAGCAAACAGGATCAATACCTGTTCGCGCTTCTCAAACAGCATATTTTTACGTGATGGGTTACGTGAATGAAATACAACTAGGGTGTTCCAAGCGAAGACTCGTTTTGACCGGGTCAAGTGGTCAAAAATATTGTCCATACCGGATAGATATACAAACAAACCACAACCGATTATTTCGTATATAAACATTGGCATTTATTTCATTTTTTAATCCACTTCCATATACAAACATACTTAAATCATCGAGGACACTTATAATGGTCGTTACAAAACTTTCATATATGTACACACATGTATATGTTTCTGAATTTATGATATGTTTTCTGGTTCATCGCCTTTACAAAGACGTGATGATATTTAGTAAGTCATTGCAAGTTTGCAAGTTTGCTGTAAACCAAAAGTCGATTAACCAATCAAATCATTCATTTAAACCGGTCCTGAACCTTGAGCTCCAACATTTTTGTTATTTTTTTTTTTTGTATGATTGGCGACTTTAAAGTTGCAAGTTCGGCTGTCGATACGACGTTTGGGTCGCCCGACCAACGATTTACCTTTTATTTTATATGTTATGCCCGTGACCACATCATTTAAAACCATTTCCAACTCAATCCCTCCTTTTTACGCCCTTCAAGAAAAAAGCTTTGGAAAACATTGTAGAAAATGAATAAATTGCTTGTATCAAGCAATTTCTTCATTATTCACAATGTTTTCTATCCAAAAAGGAGAAAAAAAAATTAAATTCCATCAGCTTGAAATTGTCGTCTGCATCTTCTTTCAATTTGGACCAGTCTAAAATTTTGTCAAGTGGGAATGGGTTAAAAAAATAATGCCATTATTTCTTCAGTTGAACTACAATTTCGGAGGTCAAAGGGCGTGGCCAGCTATCTATCTGATATCGGTTGACCTGTGATATGAACATATAGAATTCACTAGCATCTTTCAAGGCACAAAAGGTTTGTTTGAATGGGGTTTTACGCCGGTTTCAACAATCTTTCAGTTATATCGCTGAGGCTGGAGCACCTAACAATGGAATACTGGTATTTCTCACACCAGTACTACCATTACATCCTTTCCTAGCCTCCAGCTGCTATCCCACATAGGTCTACGATTATCGACCCATTGATGAGAGACAAATAGTCAGAAAGGATGAGTGCCGCCGTAGCAAGGCACACAAGAAGGTTTAAATACAAATCAAACGAAGACTGGGGGGATAGGCTATACTTTCTAAAGCTTTGAACGATTTACGGCGAATTTGAGCTTTGGTGTGACATTTCAAACCATTTCACATGTGTGTCAAGTAAAGATTCAGATCAGCCTGTGCAACTGCCTGATCAGAGTCTTCACTTTGCTCTCTATTTGGTAGATACTGAATCAAAGCTTCATCATTCGATCAGAGAATGCTTGAGTCCGGTTTTCTCAGGGCGTGCAGTCCGTGCACATGTGCAATAATTGACCAATGGCGGCAGTCAATCAAATAACCAGTCGACCAATCAAATCACTCATTTATACCAGAAATGAGTGTTGAACTCCGACATCGGCCGACATTTTTGTTTACATTTTTGTTGGTTTGGTGACTTAAACGTCGTAACTACAGCTTATTCAAGCTGTAGTTACGACGTTTATGTCGCTAACCAACCCATTTACTTTTTGTTATAAGCTAGTAAATATAATTTTTTGCAAAATAACGTCGTTCAAAAATAGAAGCGGAGCTTCCTGTCGGAGTGAATAGGCGGTACCAACTGGGTAAATGGGCGGGTCAAGCGCTTTGTCAACCACAATCTTATTTAGATAGTGCTCGGTACTCGTTTGACCAATCGAATCATTTATTTAGACCGGGAGAGAATAATGAACTCCAACAGTAATCCTAAGTTGTTTTTGCGACTTAAACGTCGTTACTATAGCTTATCCAAGCTGTAGTAACGACGTCTAGGTCGAAAATCAACGATTCGCCCTTTTTCTGTCTTTAACCACATACTTTAAAAATTATGTAGTTTATTACCCCGGTTGACCTAGGATGTCGGGGGTCAGTAGACCAGGTCAGCGATCGGTCTATTTAATCAAACGAAATTATTTAACCCTTTCCTGTTTTTTCGAAATTTTAGACTAGTGCAATTTGAAAGAAGTTGCAAACGACAATAAAAGTGGGTGCAATATGAACAGTAATCCACAAACAGGGTAGAAATTATTGTGGGAAAAGAAGGAATTGCTTGTTACAAGCAATTTCTTCTTTTCCCGCAATAATATCTAAAGTATAAATTCACAGGGACGTAAAACAGGAACTTAGACAGGAAAGGGTTAATACCCAGTCTCAAATTTTACATTCAAAATATGTCTTGGATTTACCCAATTTTCTTCTCAAGTGTCAATTTTTTTAAATCTCTTCACAAAAAACGAATTTACAAGCTCTAAGCCAGTTAGCGGTCACCACCAGAATACAATGGAGTCCACTTTATTACAGATATTTTGTCTTTTCTTTCATTATTTTCACACATTTTTACCTGAATAGCGGAGAGGGTATTAGATCTATTGTAGTCTAGCCGTCAATGATTTAATTCGTAACCCTTTATTCCATTTCCACACTGTGACGCTTTAGGACGCCCCTAAAGAAAAACACTTGGGAATATATTGTCTTAACCCATTCCCACTCAATCCCTCCTTTTTACGCCCCTGAACGAAAGGGCTTTGGAAAACATTGTGGAGAAGGAAGAAATTGCTAGGATCAAGCAATTTCTTCATTATCCACAATGTTTTCTATCCAAAAAGAAAAAAAAAAAAAAAAAAAAAAAAATAAAATTCAATCAACTTGAAATTGTCATCTGCAGCTCCTTTCAATTTGGACCGGTCTAAAATTCCACTGTGTTGGAATGGGTTAAAAGGAAAAATACTTTCTTTATTTTCTACAATGTCTTTTACCTAGAAAGTTTGCTGTCTGTTAATGGATTATTAGGCCTAGATGTAAGCTAGGACAACCAGTCACTTAGACTGGTACCAATTTGGCCACGAATTCGAATCTAATCCCTTATGTTAGTCACATGGGTATGTTTTATGGTGTCCGTATTCGCATGTTCGAGTACATACATTGCGATCAAGGGGGCACGAGATCGACCCCAGTAAGCATATATCGATCTTTCATTGGCCTTCATATTCGGCGTGAATACATACGTATCCTACTGGAAGCAGAATAAAAACGGATTAATTTAGATTGTCAGGACGTGTTCCCCGATCGATGTAGAATAAAGAAGTTCTTTTTCCTACAAAGCAAAAGGCAACGGAGTCCGCCGTGATGTTAGTGTGTATGTGTGTATGTGTTGGTGGTTCTGGTGGAGTTCCTGTAGGTGTAAATGCCTTATAACTAACTTTTGGGTGCAAAAAAGGTCGACAGATGGTTGTGCAGTCAATCTTGTATAAAGCGACCACTCACGGGACGACAAAAAAAGTGGTCGCCTAAAAGAGTGGTGGCTTAATTAACCCTTTGAGGGATATGGAGGATTGATTGGTTAAGCCCTATGTTATTGGAACTCAGTAGAATCGCCTCAATGAGATGATTCAAATGTGTTCCAACAACATAGGATCTAGTTTTGATGTTACTTTTTTGCGAAAAAAAATGTATGTCTAGTATGCGGTAAGAGTGGGCACTTTGCCAGAAACAAAACATTACTTAAAGTCCAAGTAACACTGAGATTGATTGAATGAATTAGGTTTAACGCCACTTTTAACAGTATTTAAGTCATATTACACATACACTTGGACAAATCCAAACAGTTGAACTGAAAGAAATAAGTGTTAAAACCTATAAGTTAATTCAAACGGTTCCTAATATTGGTTTATTTATTAAATTTGATACCTAAAGTGACATACCTATCAAATAAAGCATCATTTGGAGACAACTTATTCTTTAAAGGATGCTTTATTTGGCGTTGTCTCAAAATGATACTTTATTTGATGGGCATGTCACTTTCAGTTTCACATAGATCACTTGGTTTTTTCCCTCTTGTTCTAAACACATTTTGATAAAGTATTGTGGATAAGTCGATAAAACAGTATTTTTTTAGCCTAGTATCTTTCGAATCACTGGAAATAAAGTGTTACGGGGAATAAAGTGTTACAGGGAATAAAGTGTTACAGGGAATAAAGTGTTACGGGGAATAAAGTGTTACAGGGAATAAAGTGTTACAGGGAATAAAGTGCCACGGGAAATAAAGTGCTCAGGGAATAAACTGTTACAGGGACTTTTATTTCATAGGCTACTACTTGCACATGTAGTCCGAAGTTTGAAAACGGAGAGTTTTGAATTTGCGAAACTTTTTGTCCTTAGTCAAACTGTGATGACATCAGCAATACATCATTTTTTTTTTTATAATTTTTTGTATTCGAACGATTTTCCTAGCCATAACGAATATACTTTTTGAAAGATACTATTCGAGAAAACACATAACGACTCCAAACCCTTACTTTTTTAAAACCAGGTTTTCCAACTATTAGAACTGAATTTGTAATGTCGGCCGTTACACGTTCGGATCGAAGTTTGTTCGTCTTTTCGACATTTTATGAGTGCACATCTCCCCATACATTTCCCGTCGGAGTTAAATGAAATTTCACGGAACGTTTGTCATCAGCTGGCCAAGTGCGTATTATCAGGGTTTTATTAAGAGATGAAGAGAATATTTTTGTTTTCATGGAGGTATGAACCGAAAAACCTTATCACACAATGTATCCGCGGATTCATACATTGTGTGATTAGGTTTTTCGGTTCATACCTCCATGAAAACAAAATATTCTCTTCATTTCTTATAATTTAATAGCATCGAGCGAAAAAACAAAAGCTTTACAAATTTGATACCCTTTTTTATGGGACTATTTTGTGCGGAAGCATGCAAAATCGCTGCGTGCTCAAAATTTTGTTCATGGAGTTATGAATAAATTTTTTCGACCAATCAGAACGCTAGTTTTTGATAGACGAAACTAAAAATTAAATAATCAATTATTGTTTTTCAAAGTGGGATAGCATCTGGAGGCTGGGACAGGATGTAGTGTTAGTACTGGTGTGAGAAATACCAGGAGTCCATTGTAAGGTGCTCCAGCCTCTGCGATATAACCGAAATGCTGTTAATATCGGCGTTAAACCCCATTCAATCAATCAATAAGATATCCTTATTGTGAAATAGAGAGTTTGGTAAACTTGTTTTTGTGAGAATTACACACACACACACACACACACACACACACAAACACAAACAAAAATGTGCCGTCGAGTCTTTATCCTGTGAAACCGAAGACTTGCGACACGCAAATTGATGTTTGAACGCCATAACTGAGATATCGAAAAAACACCTGTCTAGTAGGGGAAGATTAGATGACAAAAACACGTACAATTTTCTAGCATGTCATCACGATTATAAACCAATTGATGGGTCGCGTCTGTCATCAATGCCGGAATCAACCGACCTATCAGATCATTCGTTTTGATCAGACGTAAACTTTGAACTCCAACATTAGCCAACATTTATGTGAAGTTTTTTTTTTTTTTTTTTTGGTTTTGCGGCTTAAACGTCGTAGCAACAATTTAGTTAAGATGAAGTTACGACGTTTAGATCGCCAACCAACCAACCAACCAACCAACCAACCAACCAAACATTTCACTGCTTTATTACATGTTATTGGCCACAGATTTTGCAAAACAATGCCGTTTAATATGGAAGATGAACATCCTGTCGGAGTCAGGTGTCGTTGCCATCGGTGTCATTTGACGAGGACAGCGATCGGTAAATTTACAAGTACTCTTAAAATTGCAAACCTCTCATCAAGTGGTCGAAATAGACTTAACGCACTGAAACGTTTGCTTCCTTTGATGCTTCATTTTTTCATGATAAAACGGTAAAGAGTTTGTTTATTATAGTGCCACCCCTATTTAACCCATCCCAACTCAAGCCCTCCTTCTGAGCCCCTCCCCAATTAAAGAGCTGTGGAAAACATTGTGGAAAATAAAGAAATTGCTTGTATCAAGTAATTTCTTCGTTATCCACAATGTTTTCTACTAAGAAAGACGAAAAAAATAAAATTCCATCAACTTGAAATTGTCGTCTGCAGCTCCTTTCCATTTGGACTGGTCTAAAATTTTGTTGCATGGGAATGGTTTAAGGACCAGCCAGTTTTGACTTACGAGACACTTTTCGTTCTGTACACAGTACCTCCCGAATCTCTTCTCATTGAAACTGGTTCCGGGCAGAGACGGACATACGGTAACCATTCTTTCAACTTGCTGCCGGCTCACCAAACTCCCACGTCAGTTTTTACCCCGTGAGTCGGCTTCTACTGGGATTCGAACCTTCGACTCCCCGCATTCAATGAAACCAGTTAACAATAATATTATGTCTATGTTTACTTTTGAAGGAAAACTAAGATAAATATGCAAAACTCGAAATTATAGATTGATCTTCCAGGCAGCATATGATTCTTTTTAACAAACGGTCAATCGAAAATACATTGACTATCAAAATTAAACACGATCCGTCATTTAAACTGTTTACCAGGAAAATGCACTGCTCTCAAAATGTCTGTCGCAAACCATCATCTGAAAAGTTTACCTGGAATTGCACTGTACTCTCAAAATGACTGTCACGATCCGCTATTCAACCCGTTCACCGGGAAATCACAATATGCTCTCAAAATGACTGTCGTGATCGTTATTTAACCTGTTTTCCGGGAAATCGCAACTGTGCTCTAAAAATGACTGTCGTGATCGCTATTTAACCTGTTTACCGGGAAATCGCACTGTGCTCTCAAAATAACTGTCGTGATAGATATTTGACCTGTTTACCAGGAAATCGCATTGTGCTCTCAAAATGAC
Organism: Fragum fragum; assembly: GCA_946902895.1. Lineage (NCBI taxonomy): Eukaryota > Metazoa > Mollusca > Bivalvia > Cardiida > Cardiidae > Fragum > Fragum fragum. The sequence continues at coordinate 6,293,292 of OX336378.1, forward strand.
AGTCGTGATCGCTATTTAACTTGTTTACCGGGCAATCGCACTGTGCTCTCAAAATGACTGTCGTGATCGCTATTTAACCTGTTTTGCGGGCAATCTCACCGTGCTCTCTAAATGACTATCATGATCCGCTATTTAACCTGTTTAACGGGCAATCGCACAGTGCTCTCAAAATGACTGTCGTGATCGCTATTTAACCTGTTTTGCGGGCAATCTCACTGTGCTCTCAAAATGATTGGCGTGATCCCTATTTCACCTGTTCACCGGGAAATCGCACTGTGCTCTCAGAATGACTGTCGTGATCCGCTATTTAACCTGTTAATCTGACAATCGCACTGTGCTCTAAAAATGACAGTCGCGATCGTTATTTAACCTGTTTACCGGGAAATCGCACAGTGCTCTCAGAATGACTGTCGTGATCGCTATTTAACCTGTTTACCGGGAAATCGCACTGTGCTCTAAAAATGACAGTCGCGATCGTTATTTAACCTGTTTACCGGGAAATCGCACAGTGCTCTCAGAATGACTGTCGTGATCCGCTATTTAACCTGTTAATCTGACAATCGCACTGTGCTCTAAAAATGACAGTCGCGATCGTTATTTAACCTGTTTACCGGGAAATCGCACTGTGCTCTCAAAATGACTGTCATGATCCGCTATTTAACCTGTTAATCTGACAATCGCACTGTGCTCTAAAAATGACAGTCGCGATCGTTATTTAACCTGTTTACCGGGAAATCGCACTGTGATCTCAAAATGACTATCGTGATCGCTATTTAACCTGTTTACCGGGAAATCGCACTGTGCTCTCAAAATGACTGTCGTGATCCGCTATTTTGCCTATTTACCGGGAAATCGCACTGTGCTACCAGATATAGCATAGGCAGCACGTTATAAAACATATACATGTATACATTTAGCATTCTGCATGAACGCTCGTTGGTACTTTAATAGATTCATGCAAAGAATGCTTAATGTCAGAAAGTATATTTTTAATCGTCTTGTACGTGTTTCTTTCTGATTTTGATTGATTGAATGGGGTTTAACGCCTCTTTTAACAGTATTTCAGTCATATCGCGGCGGCTGGAGCACCTAACGATGGATTCCTGGTATTTCTCACACCAGTATTACCACTACATCCTTTCCCGGGATCGAACCCGTGACCTCCCATCATTGAAGATTAGAAGTCTGATGCGCTACCGACTGCGCTATGACGGCGGCTCGTTATTTCTGACAATGACGGAGATATCCGTCATAAATAAAGTTGTTGAGTAGGTTTTTTTTCCATATTAGAAAAAATGTTTGTCGTTACAAAAAAGAAAAAAAAAGAAAATATCAATCATATTAATGCTTAAAAAAATCAATCATATTAACCAATTCCAACACAACAAAATTTTAGGCTGGTCCAAATTGAAGGAAACTGCAGACGACAATTTCAAGTTGGTGGAATCTTAAATTGCTTTGTCGGTTTTGGTAGAGAACAATATGGATAATGAAGAAATTGCTTAATAACGACAATTTCTTTATTTTCCACAAAGTTTTCCAAAGCTTTTTTCTGTAGACGCGTAAAAAGGAGGGATAGTGTGGGAATGGGTTAAAAATTTAATACTAAAAAAATCCATTGCTTAGTTTGCAAATCGGTTTTGTGCAAACTGTTGAAATTGTCAGGTTTTTAGTCTCCGCTTAAAAGTTTAATTCCCACACAAAAAGAGCCCTCGGATGGATGTTTTCATTCGTTTAAAATCTTTTATATCTACAAAATAAACAAAACCCCTACATTTCGAATATATATGATTAAACAGGTCGCTTGAAAAGGGTTTTATGTAATATTTTGGAATAATTTAACCGCCATTGTAATCGGGGTTACCATGGCGCTCGGACAATAGTCGGATTACCTCGGATATCACCATTCAAAGAATACCCGGACACAAAATCGTGAAATTAACAGGTTAAGCGCGGAAAACTATTTTTCGGTCATTATTACCTGTATATTGTGTGGCCCGGTAGGAAGTTTGTAAAGCTTGACCCGTAATTAGCACGTCCTTCTGTGACAAGAAGCGTCCTTGGACTTTAGTTACGCGGGATTACATTCAGATGCGGATGGTTTTTATTAGAAAGATTATCTAAAAAATGATGTGGATATGAAATTTCATTTACTTGAATAACGAGGTTTGTTTATTTATATGACGATAGTAATTTCATTGAAAAACTTCTTAAAATTAAACGCTAAATAAATATCTTAAGAAAAGAGGGATGCTTGTATTTCCCATCCGGCTATCTTTTCCTGTTTTCTTTGAAAATATTAAGAAATCTTACTCATTTTTATCTTCGGAACGGCCGTAGAAATTTTAGTATAAGCAAAAAAAAAAAAAAAAAAAAAGAGAATCTTTTGCAAACTATTCGTTTTACGTGTTCAACCGTGTTTAATTAATTTTAACACAATCCCGCTTTTTGGTGCCCTGAATAAACATAGCTATGGAAAACCCTGGGAAAAAGGGGAAAATGCTCGTTACAGTAATTTCTCTTTTCTTACAACAGTTTTCTGCATTTTTTTTTAGCATTTATTTTCCTATCTTAGCAATTTCTTTCAACTTGAACCAGTATAAGTTTTTGCCGTCTGGTAATGAGTTACACGTAACAACGTCAAGATTTAAACCGTGGAATCGTGATTATAGAAAGTTAAAACAACACGAGATAGACCAAATTAAGGATCGCGTTTGTCAATCAAAAAATCGACAGACCAATCAAATCGTACATATAGATCGTAAGTGAGATTTTATCGCTCGATCTTTTCCGAGCAGATTATTTCGCGAAATTTGTTTCTAACTTGTTTTCGTATTTGTTTCGATCTTCCATGGTGGACACTTTTCGCAAATGCCTTTCCGGTCAGCTCACAGCTTCTGATCTGGTTTGATGTGTTTCTATCTTCAGCAATGTACCTTCCTTACATTTGGATTTTACAAACAAGTGGTAAAATTCTGTACGAGATTAAACAGGGATTTTAGACATGAAATTACATAATGATAACGTCTTCCATGTAACTAAATCGGATTGCTCTATGGCCATCTTGTTTGGGTGGCTTGAAAACTTCATATAAAAAGGGCACATTATCGAAGGTAAAAAATATCATGGCTTTTTTTCTCGGGAAGGAGAAAAAAAACCACCGTCCATTCCTTAGTTTGACGTGAAATCTGTTATTTAGCCAATTTTAGAGATGTTTGGTAAGAGTAACGAACGATAACTCTGCTTGGAGATTGTCATTTTCACTGTTGCTTTTTGTATAGTATTCCGAAGTTTGGCTTTTTGAGTTAGTAAAGCGTCAGTTATGATGACTTAAGTAAACAGAAAAAAATATTTGGTCTGCTCATAATTCAAAGTGTGCAAACAGCCACTGGAGCCTAAACCGCTAAATCTACTGAATTCCTACAGTACGCCATTAAAAATAGTTCTTGTGTTTCAGGAATATTGCAAACTTTGTCTGCAAGTTCATTTCCTAGATATTTTAGCTCATTTGAGCATATCGCGTTCGAAATAAATCAGATCAGAGTCTTCACAATGCGCGCTGCTATGTATGGCCACATGAATTAACCTTATTTCAAATTGTAGAGAACTCCTTCAAAAGCATACTTATAATTTAACCCATTCCCACATAGACCCGCTATTTTTCGCATCTCACGAAAAAGGCTTCGGAAAGTACTTTGGATAATGAAGAGATTGCTTTTAACAAGCAATTTCTTCAATGTCCACAATGTTTTCTACCCTACAAAGAAAATATTTCATAAATTCCAGCAACTTGAAACTGTCATATGCAACTTTTGTCAATTTGAAGCAGTCTAAGATTTTTGTGTTAAAAATAGTTAACTCCTTGATTACTTCAACGCCGTATTTATCATGATAACCTTTTACAAAGAAGACAATGCTTTGCTAGCTTACAGTACTTTCAGTACTTAGATTTTCTGCTATTGTTTATATTGTTGCCCAGTCTCGTTGTAGTCTGTTAAAAGGAGGCACCGTGTATCAAGAATTTGCGTTAATTAACTTTTCAAATCAATCATTTACCAGACTACAAGATGTTAGACTGCTCCAAATTGAACGAAGATGCTGACGACATTTCAAAGTTCATTAAAATTGAGCTGACAGAAAATAGGAAAGAAAGCATTGCTTCAAGCAGTTTTTTCTCTTACCCCGACGTTTTCATCATCTTTTTCCTGCGAGCGTAAAAATTAGAGATTGTGTGATGATAGGTCAAAGGTTTTGATAAGATTGCCATTAAACAATCCGAAAAAAGCAGGTATTTTAGACATAATATTGCATAACATTAACAATAATCGGATTGTATTATGGTCATTTTGACGTCATAACGTTTTGATCTATTTCATTTTCACATTCCAGAAGAATTACAATATATTATCGCTCTGAGACAGAGTGATGTTGTAATAATGTATTGTAATTTATTTCCCTGTGGAACGTTACGTTTCAGAAAAAATATCTAAAGAGTTACGTTTAAGAAAACGTTGTTAGAAAAGGAGAAGTTGTTAGAAACAAATAATTTCTGTTTGTTTGTTCTTTCTCAAATTGCTTTCTAACCCATTTTATGGTAGTAATTCTTCTTTTTTCAATTTAAATGAACTTTGAATTGTTGTCATCATCTTTGTTCAATCTTTAAAAAAATGAAAAAACAAAAAAACGGGAAGGGGGCGTAAAAAAGACATTATTAGAGATCGGGTAAACGTAATCGACGTATAACTCCTTCACGCGGGAAAATAACATATCATACAATTTAATAGTAATAAACGTTCAAAGGATTTGAAACCGTAACCCATTCCAACACAACAAAAGTTCAGACTTGTCCAAACTGAAAGAAGCTGCAGGCGACAATTTTAAGTTGATAGAATATCACCTTTTTGTCCTTTTGGACAAAAACATTGTGGATAATCAAGAAATTGCTTGATACAAGCAATTTCTTCGTTTTCCACAATGTTTTTCAACGCTTTTTTCTCCAGGGGCGTTAAATAGTCGGATTGTATGGGAATGTGTTAAAGAATATAGCAAGGTGGAAACAATATACATTTCATTGATAAATTCAAAACATATATTTAACAGAATTTGTTTTATCAAACTAAAGTATAGTTTGTTAAATAAATATTATCCACTGACTGTTCCTTAAATAAAATGCCATATATGTAAATTTAGAAAGATTGGCAGAAGTGCTTACTGAGGATTTATTCATTAAGTTGATGAATTTAATCGCACTGGGCCAAATACATGTCTAGTAAATGTTCTTTACGTAAAGTTCTCTTAGTTATTTTTAACCCATTACATTACGACAAGATTTTAGACTGGTCAAAATTCAAAGTAGTTGCAAACGACAATTCAAAGTTTATGAAATTCTACATTTTTCAAATTTCTGAGTAGAAAACATTGTGTAAAGTGAAGAAATTGCTTGTTACGAGCAATTCCTTCATTTCACACTATGTTTTCCCTATTAGTATTCTTGTGGGGCGTCCAAAAGAGTCACTGTGTAGGAACGGATTAATTCTGGAAAGATCAGAAGGAAGAGGTATTCATTTTCTATGATTCCCATGTTACATTCTATACATATTAGTTGATTTCTTATTAGATATACATGACGGCCGTTTTCGAATGCAAGTGTATGGCTTTTTGCCAAATATATTTGATTTTTGCTTTCTTTTACAAGAGACGTATATTTTCCATAGTGAATTCATTATTGAACTTAGAATATATTTCTAATCGCTGTGGTCCTAAGTAGTCCGTCGACACGTAAATCCAATTATAACATATTAACACCTTGGGGCAAACAAGACTAGCAGCTATTAAACTCTTAATTACTCAACATGTTGACTCTAAATCGAAAGCAATTTTCTGTCACACTACTCGACAAAATTTCGAATAACAAGTACTTCTCAAAATGTCACTAAATATTTGGTGACATATAAATAAAAAAGGCCTATATATCTTCAAACTCAACACAACATTCCTTATGATAAGCAATAAATAAGAAAATACTCGAAGTTATAAATTTATATTGCAGTAAAAAGGTATAAATCTCACAACAGACAAGACTCTAAGATGTTTTGCCTTAGACGGAAGAAGTGCCTGGAATGTGATGAAAGCGAGTTTACTAGACTACAAGAAGGTAAGAATGGGTGAATTTCTTCTATACATGATTTGACGGATCGCTGGTCACACCACAGACCTCCGACAGACACTGACCTCCGACATTTCAGTTCGATGTCATGTATAATATATGGTTAGAAAATAACAGGCAAATTGTTTGTTGGCGACCTGATCGTCGTTACTACAGCTTGGACAAGCCGTAGTAACGACGTTTAAGTCGCCGCAACAACAAAGATGTTGGACATAAATATCGGAGGTCAGCATGACCTTCTAGTAGTCAGCCCGATTAGCTCAGTTGGTAGAGCACTTGACTTCAAACCTCAAGATCACGGGTTCGAGCCCTGGGCTAACCATATCAACTAACACAACTAATTGCCTTTCGGATGAGACGTTAAACCGAGGCCCCGTGCGACGATGCTATCAATCGAGCACGTTAAAGAACCAGGCGGAGCTCTCAGCAGTTTCGTCCTGTATCCTTGCACTATCCCCCGTAACAACTAACCGTCTTCTCGGGGCGTCGCTCATATGGGCATGTGCTACGGTAGCGACGATAAATAAACGGAAATACACACACAGACCTTCTAGTTTAAATGAATGGTTGCATTGTTCGTGCGATATTTTGATTCGCAATGGCGACCTGTCATGTGTGATAAACAAACAAACAAATCAGAGAAACAACAATAAGAAAAACAAAAACAAACAAAGCTTTTGTTTCTTTCAGTCTATCGATACCTACACTCAAGCATTCCCGCAAACAAGGCGAGTGGCCGCTTTTAAAGAATAAATGACTCTCGTTGGGACAATTTCTGACAAAAAGAAATCCTGAAATCTTTGTTAAAATCATTAGCAGACCGATCTATCAATGATTTCAGAACAGGTCACAGCCCTGCTATAGAAACGTTTACCGAACAAAAACGAAATTTATTTTCGTTTTAAGAAATAATTTAGGATTCCTTTTGGCGAGAAATTTTGTTCCTATGAAAGCCAAAGAGCCTATAACGCGGCTTTTGAACCGATTTTCATGATAATTTGATAGAGGAAAATGGTATGCTTTCCCAATACTTAGCAATGCCATTTTCCGGATAGTTGTTGTTTCTTGGTTTTACATGGTTACACATTCACTACCAAATTAATGTGTTTTTTTCCCCATGTCCTTTTTTGAAAAATCGGTAAGATCTTTGGTGTTCGGGTGATCATAATGTCAAAAACGACCTAATTGTTAGCGAAAATCAATCAAGTTGCTACGCCAGGGGTATCACATTCGACCATAACATCTTCGCTAGCCAAGGGTTCTAACTCCACATTGTTCCTTACGAACACACGTAAGGAACAAGGTTGAGTTAGAACCCTTGGCTAGCGAAGATTCGGCCATAATTGGAAAATTCATTTTTCTAGACGGAATCAAAATCAACGGATTGTTGCTAGCCCCCCCCCCGAAAAAAAACTGTGGAAAACATTGTGGAAAATGAAGAAATTACTTGTAACAATCAGTCTCTTAATGAGCGACAATGTTTCTTCCTCAAGATGCACCAAGATACAGATTTTATAAATTTCTTCCACCTAAATTCGTCGTCTGCAACTTCTTTCAATTTGGACCTGTCTACAATTTCGTCATTTGGTAATAGCTTAATGTACAAATGCAGTTCTAACTTTGTCAGGCTTTTTTCTATTGTGAATCAATAAGATAGGTTATTCTAAAAGTTTTAGACAGGTTTTCAAGGGTAACGGATCAATTCCTTTCTCACTTATGCTGAAATGGACACATTTGCTTGCGAGAAATTACAAAATAGATTTAATGGAAAGTGGTGGGGACCAATTGTCCGACCCCGGTGTCAAGTGCATAATCAGTCGACCAACCCGATCATTCCTTTAGATCGGAAGTTACGTGGGACTACCTTGGCCGACATTTAAGTGAAATATTTTCCTTGGTATTGAAACTTATTCAAGATTTAGTTCCAACAATTAGGTCTCAAACAAACGATTTACCTGTTATGTTATTTGCCTTACATTATGCATTATATGCCGTTTATTATCGAAGTGGGAGGTGTCATTGGGCGGGATCAGCGGAGTCAGTGGGCGGGGCCAGCGGAGTCAGTGGGCGGAGCAAGCGATCAGTCAATTATTGGAAAACCTCTTATAACCCATTCCAACACAAGAAAATTTTAGACTGGTCCAAATTGAAAGAAGCTGCAGACGACAATTTCAAGTTGATGGAATTTCATTTTTTTTTTCGTCTTTTGGGATAGAAAACTTTTTGGATAATGAATAAATTGCTTGTTGCAAGCAATTTCTTCATTGTCCACAATGTTTTCCAAAGCTTTTTTCTTGTGGGGCGTAAAAAGGAGGGCTTGAGTTGGAATGGGTTAATTGCATTCTCGTCTTTAGAGGATGAGTAAATCCTTGTCATGCTGATTGTGAAATGCTCTTGTTTTTGCAGGTGGTATAGGCAAAGATCAACCAACACATATGTACAATCAGATCTTTGTCTACACCATCTGTTTGTTCCTTTTGTAGACAAAGCTGTTTATAAGATCATAAAATCATAAAATAAAAGCTCCGCGACTTTAATGTTATTCCATATAGCATGATATTTAGCATGACAGGGATGAACATTGAACTGGTTCGACAAATAGATACAATGCAGAAGTAAATAAGACATGGCGTTTCTCTTCTATTACGAAGAAATAATGTCTGAATGTGATTCAAAAATTATAGCGATAAAGGAGGCAAGGCAAGGCAACGAGTTTGGACCTTTCATCTCTCTCCTAGGCTCGTAGGAAGCATTTGAAGATTTGGACTGATAACATTAAAACATTTGAATAGGTTGGGGCTGCATTAGCATTTCGGAGATTTCCTAGTAGCCATATAAAATCAGTAACACTATAATTCTTAATGCAAGAAGTTCTTATCTAAGACTGACAATTATTTGACTCATTCCTTTTTTTTCTTTTTAGAACCTTTAGTGCCAAAAAAGCCAGTGATCTCCGACAATACAGCAAAACAAGGAAATAATTTCACCAACAATATCAGGCACGTGACATCACAGCGGGTACTTGTTGCAAATGGGAAACCACTACAAATTATCAGCGCAAAAGTACCCAACAGCCCTAACAAAAGACACGGTAGTTACATACATGAACAACCAGTTAATTATAAGAATCTTCAAAACTCTAACAATGTTTATAGGCCGGGAAAGAATGTTGCAGTTCAAAGGAGCCAATCAGCTTACTTTCCTTCAAGACCCAGAAATACCAACGAAAAACCATCCCGACCAAGAAGTAATATTAATGAATTTAGTACCAGTTATGTGAAAACAGACAATATTCAAATTGATTGGTTGGACAAACAAATCGCAATTGATGGTACAAAGGAACTAGGTGATTTTAATTCAAATATCAAAGACTGTAGACCAATTTATCCCAACGAAAAAGACACAATAGAAGAAACCCTTGCAAATTTGGACGACACGTTACGAACTTATTGTCTAGATGTGTTTGAAAGTGACTCCTCAACTGATGACGAAAGTAACGAAGCTAGGAATGGCGATAAATCTAATGATTCAGATAAAGAACAAACTTCCACAGATTCTGGCATGGTATCACCAGGAGATAGTCTTAGTAGCAAAGCTTCTCTTAATGGTATCATTTCCAAAAATGGCGGCAAAACCGGAAATAAACGTACGTCAGTGTCATTCAAGCTTCCTCCAGATCACGTGGATAAACCGTACAACCCGTTACAGACTGCTAAGAATAAATCTAAATATAGCAACGCGATAACGGTAACTTCAGGGACAGTCCCAAGGCCGGTTGATACCTACACTACATTGCCAAATATGAAAGTTTCAAATAGTGGACACTTTGTAGCCTCTGATAGAAATGGTGGTACATTCTATCACGGCCATGTGCCAACTATCTGTGTCTGGGACAGTCAAAACAAAATGTGGCATATGAAAGAAGGCGTGACATACAGGACTGATAAAGACACTGCAGCGGCTTACATGCACCCTTTTAGGGGATCTTTTCTGAACTTGTTCTACGGGAAATATGCCAACAATGACGTTAAAACAGAGGACAAAAACCAGCGTGGTAAAGCTTACTTGGCGCCGGGTATTTTACAGAAAATAGAGTCGTTTGAAAGTTTAAGGGACGCAACTCATTATTCCAATAGTAGATAGAGCAATTGTTGACAAATCGTTAAATATGTTACACTATGTGGATGGAGGTTATCTTATTCCCATCGTTTTTTTTTGTACGCGAACTCATTTGGAATGTCCGCTTGTGTTGTTGAGTACAAAGTATTACAGGAGTATTAACGAGTTAAACAATAAATGCCTATCCATTTCAAGCTAAGTTAATCGTCCATTTAAAGATTTGTACATCGACGTTTCTTTAAAGGCTCTATGGTTCTCGTAGGGATTAAGACATTTTTACAAAAAGTAGTCGTGAAAGTTTTCTTCAAAATTCTTTGCAGATTGCTATGAATAATTTCAGAATAGGCCACAAGCCCGCTATGGACAGTTTTTTTCCGAACAGAAAACGAAATTAATTTTAATATTTTATGTTATCAACATAAATTTAATTTGAAACATATTTTCGTTTTCTGTTCGTCAACACTTTTCATACTTGAGAAAACATTGTGGAAAAAGAAATTGCTTGTAACAAGCAATTTCTTCTTTTTCCACAATATTTCTTTGAATTTGAACCAGTCTAAAAAAGGGAAAGGGTTAATGAAGATTTCGGGAATCCATTTGGTTGAAATATTTGCCCCTACGAGAGCCACAGAGCGTTTAAATTTAACTTTACCACACAATCTAGCATATTAAGTTACAGAAATTTAACAGCTTTGGAAGACTCAATGGTGAAAGGAGTTAAGGTACCGAAAGTATTGTATGCTAGCAAAACATTGTTTGGTGTTATCATAATAAATAAACGAGGTTTAAATAACAAAAAGTTTACCCATTCCCACAGAATCCCTCCTTTTTACGCCCCCTTAAAATAGTTCTAGAAAACTATGTGGTAATGAACAAATTGCTTATTAGAAGCAATTTCTGCGTTTTCAAAATCGTTTTCCACCAAAAGAAATAAATATGTTATCTAAGGGATATACCTAGGAGATGAACTTGCAGACAAAGTTTGCAATATTCCCGAAATACATAAGAACTCCTTTTTACGGAGTAGGCATTCAATGGATTTAGTGGTTAAGCCTCCAGGGGCAGTTTGCACTAGAAGACCTCAAAATTTTGTTTATTAACTTAAGCTATCAAAGCTGGCGATCTGCTAGCTCAAAACTGCTTGTCGAAAACCAATACTTTTAATTTTCACATTCTCTCTTGTCTTACATATAAAGATCAACCAAAAGAAAACCTACTTTTGAATCGTCGTCCTCAACCCATTTCAATTTGGACCAGTCTCAAATTTTGTAGGCTGATAATTTGTTAAACGCCAAGGGACTATACAGTCATTACCTCAGTATTTTAACAAACGCCTCCAAGTCACATTTAAAACGCTGCACAAGTTTACAATTGACCAATCTCTCAACCCGCCCACTGATTCCATAAGCATCGCCAATTGACTCCCTAGGTCCCACCCATTAACTCCAACAGGAAGTTCAGTTTCGACATTTACGGCGTTATTTCGCAAAATGTATGGCCAGTAGTATATTACATAAAAGTAAATGATTGGAATAAGCTGTAGTTACGACGTCTAGGTCGCCAACTCAACAAAAGAGGTCAACGAAAGTTGACGGCTAATGTTTGAGTTAAAAGTTGGCACAGCTTATGCTCTATCAATTAATGATGTTATATTCATGTTAAATGATTTCATTGAATTTTATACACATCACAATGTTAAATTTTGTAAAGAAATGTATTTTCATTTTATGAAAATAAACGACTGTCTACGTTATAATTTCTAAATAGTCGAATCCGTTTAGCTCAGTGCGATACACACTCTTCTCTAAATCCGTGGGTCGTGAGTACAAGACACGTCTCAATCAACATTCTTTCCGACATGACACAAAACATCGGGACAAACTTTACTTATTTTATCTCATAATAATTGAGCAAATGCCTAATCAGGTAGCGAAATTGGTTGCTCACATTGAAGGTCGTATTAGAAATGAGAAGTAGCCATGGATAGGTACATTAGTCGCTGAGATGCAACAAAACTTCTCTTGAATGTGGAGTTATACATCACAAAGACCGACGATTTGTATATTGTTTTATTTTGGCCTTTTGAACCCATTCACTCACAACCCCTCCTTTTTAAGGGAAATTTTAGACTTCAAGCAATTTCTTCATTTTGTTAAATGCTTTCTATCCCAAAAGACAAATCAAAGTACTGAAAGTACTGTAAGCTAGCAAAGCATGGTTTTGTAAAGTAATCATCTTTGTCAAAGGTTATAATGATAAATAAACGAGGTTAAAATAACCGAGGAGTTAACCATTACAAAATGACGAAATCTGGTTCAAATTGAAAGAAGTGGCAGAGAAGATGGTGGAATTCGGTAGAAAACAACGTGGACATTGTTACAAGCAATTTCTCCAATGTTCTTCTTGGATTGGTAGGGAATGGGTCAGATGGCATGCTTTTGAAAGCGGTCACTACAGTTTAAATAGAGTTTGTAATACTCTTAAGATTCACAAGAACTGCTTTTTATGGTGTATGCATGCACTCAATGGATTAAGTGGTTAAGCCTCCAGTGGCAGTTTGCACTCGTTGAACAATTCAAAATTTACCTATTAACTTAAGCTATCAAAGCTGACGCTTTGCTAGCTAATTATCGTAGAATTTAAATAACAAAAGATTGTCGTTTGCAGCTTTCATAAATCTGGACCGGTCTAAGTTTGTTGTCAGGTAATGGGTTCATGTGCGGTCAAACAGTGGAGGAATTGACAAAACTCTGGTGTCCTCGCTGTAGTATGTATTTTGGTCCGTCTATAGTCATGGTAACAGTAAGGAGTCAAAGATCAAAATACGGTCCTTTTTCTATATCTTCCAATCCCTTTTCGAGTGATGCATCCTATTTTCAAGGGAAAAATAGTAAATTACAACATGTGTAATACTCTTCGTTTTATTGATCGAAATTGTACTTCAGTGATTTGAGCAATGTTCTTCACCACATTTCGTGTCGTTATATTACCCTCTTGTTCTCACCGTATAGTCCCGGGTTCGATCCAAGGCCGTGGCGATATCCTTTCCGACATTAGTCTTCCACCACTGGGTGGATAATAGTAAACGCCGCAATTTGACTGAAATACTGTTAAAAGTGTCGTTAAACCCGTTCAATTTAATCGATTGTTCTCTCGTTCCCTCGCGTTATAGACGTCGCAGTTATCATTCTCTCGAATTCTCACATCGTCGTATTCATGCTTTATAGTCGTCGAAATCTCGTTTTCACATTATCGTACTCCAGCGATTTCGTCGTTGTACTTTCGTGTTCTCGTTGATGTATTCTCACGATCTAATCGTCGTACGATCTGATTCGAGCGTACATGTTCGATTGAAAAGAAAGAAACGAGAACAAATGATTATGACGGTGAGGTCGCAAGATTAAGAGAAAATAAGAGTGTGTAAAGGAGAAGAGGAGATTACCATGGGGAAAATACAATTCTCAATGGTGAAAATATGATAATACGAGAATAGGGGATTAAGATGACGAGAACACGAAATAACAACTGTAAGAGAAGGAGATTATCTCGTAGTGTCACCATCATACTCTACTGTCCACTATTTTTCGTGATGTCGCGATCTCATCATAGTATTCTTTTGTTCTTAGCATCGTGTTTTCGCGACATGTGTTCTTATTTTACAAAGTGACTTTTACAATACGAGATAACTCTAACTATACCATCAAACTCTCCTGTCCTCTTTGTCATTTTCGTGATCTCGAGATCTGAAGATCATATTCTAATATTCTCAGTATCGTGCCTTCGCGACTCGCGTTCTTATTTCATCTAACGACTGTAAGAACACGAGATTATCTCTAAGTATAACAATCAAACTCTCCTGTCATCCTTGTCATTATCTCGTTTTCGTGATCTAGTTTTCACTAACATATTCTCATGTTCTCGCCTTCGTGCCCTCTCGACTCGCGTTCTTATTTTATGCAACGACTGTGAGATCACGAGATAATCTCCAAGTATCGTATGCTCTCCTGTCCTCGTTGCCATTATCTCGTTTTCGTGATCTCGTGATCTCACAGCCGTATTCTCGTGTTCTCATTTTCATACTCACGAAACTCGCGTTCTGAATTTTTATAGAAAATTGGATTGGCCATACAGTATTTCGATGACTTTCACGTAGAAAAAGAATGTGCCCATTTTTCACCTTGGTTCTTTTTGGTAAGCATTGTAGTTAAAGATAAGTGTTGTTAGCTCTTAGCATAAAGCGTCATTGTGTGGTAAAAGTTTTTTCGTTTTATCCCAAATTTTATCATTAAACACGGACTATTTAGTATTTGTTCATACCCATTCCCACACAATAACGCTTATTGACGCCTCTCACGGAAAACGATCGGGAAAGCATTGTTTAAAATGAAGACATTGCTTACAACAAACAAATTCTTCATTTTCCCACTATGTTTTCTACCAAAGGCAAATATTTTCTAAATTCGATTAAGTCTTCTTTCGATTTGGACCAGTCTAAACTTTTGGTGTGAGGTAATGGGTCAAACATACATTGTATGTGTATTTTCCGTTTATTTATCGTCGCTACCGTAGGACATGCCCATATGAGCGACGCCCCGAGAAGACGGTTAGTTGTTACGGGGGATAGTGCAAGGATACAGGACGAAACTACTGAGAGCTCCGCTTGGTTCTTTAACGTGCTCGATGGATAGCATCGTTGCACGGGGCCTCGGTTTAACGTCTCACCCGAAAGACAATTAGTTTGTTAGTTGTTATTGTCATCCCAGGGCTCGAACCCGTGATCTTGAGGTTTGAAGTCAAGTGCTCTACCAACTGAGCTAATCGGTCTGACCGAAAAACACACATTAAAAGGGTTTTTGTATTAAATACAACCTTATCTCTGGACTTTATTTATTGACCAATCGTGCCTGTCAATCAAGGAATAAACCGACCAATCAAATAGTCTATTCAGCCCGGACCTGAACTTATCAACTCCATATCGGCTGCCATATCACTCAGATATTAAGATAAGAGTTATATTGCAATATTTAAGGCAAGTAACACATTAATACAAAATAAAATGGTTTGTTGATGGTCTAAGGGTCGTGGCTACAGCTTAAATAGGCTGTGGTCGCGTCGTTTGGGTCACTTATTAAACAAGATTGTTTTGCGTAAATATCGGAGTTCACTTCGGGTCTTAATAAATGAGCTTGTCGGGTTTTTTGTAATTGACGGACACGATCCGTCTGTTGACGGACTGCTTGTGGTAACCACAGACCCCCGACAAAAAGTTCCAATCCGATATTAAATAGCCTTATATGAATTTTTTTTGGTCAGTTATATACAATAAATGATAAAACTGCGATCTGAGCCTGTGGTTGCGACGTTAAGGTCTCTTTTCATGTATAGCTGATCGCATTATCGGTGTATTGGCGGAGCTTTGTAGCTATAGCTAAATGAGCTGTGGTTTGGAGGTTTTTGTCGCTCACATCGTCGTATCTTTTATATATAAATTTGATGAATTCATGGTGGCTTCCTGGGGACTCGCTTGTTACAGGCGATTCCTTAGCCTCCTACTATGTTCATTAATTCTGAACCGTTGGTCCCTTGGCTGGCTGTAGCGTATTACTATCGGTTTAATCCCCGAAGAGCGGGATAATCATGACGTTACCCCGGGTCGTTGTATCATTTTTAAGTGACGTCAGCGTTACCTTGACGTTACGTAAACAAACATGTTCATTCATAAGATTACACCTGAGGAAGGCGGCTGTGCCGCTGGGTGCTTGCGATTATTTACTATTAAATTTGATCTAAAGCATAGAAATTCGAGTCGGGATTCAGAACAAATATTTCTTTCGAAGCAGGGTTTCCGTAGTTAGGCATGCCCATGAGTGAAGGGATATCGAGATCATCTTTTTCTCGACGAACTGCAGCGGTCTACAAACCAAGGACGCACAAATGTTTTTTTTTGAATTCCTACAGTATTTACGAATTGATATTTGAAATATTCTGATTGATTGAATGAAGCACCTAACAATGGATTCCTGGTATTTCTAACACCAATTCTACCATTACATCCTTTCCTAGACTCAAGCTGCTATCACACTTAGGTTTACAATTATCCAGCCATTGGTGAGAGGCAAATATCGGCAAGGATGTGTGCCGCCGCCGGGGATCGAACCCATGCATTGTCCTGCCTGTGTGTATAGCAATAAATATAGACCTTTGACCCTTCAGAGTATTCCAGATTGCTTGTTCGTGACGTCTTATGGAGCTTGGTATCAATCCAAACACCAAAAAAGAAAAAAAAAAGCGTTTGAAAGAGTTGTAAGCTTTCTGTGAATGAATTGTAGGGATTGGATTATCATTAAATATGATATGCTAGATTTCAATTATGTTCATAAACTGTCTCGATCGAACGTAAATTTCATTAATTCTAAATAATTCCAATTCATGACAGAATTTTATTATACCGAATTCAAAGGAAAACGATGACAAAATATATTTATTGAGCGAATCACGTGTTCATACCAATATATGTGCAAGTCAGAATTGACCGATCGCGGCTGTCAATCAAGGAATCAACCGACCAATCAAATAATTATTTCAGCTCGGAAATGAAATTTGAACTCCAACATTGGCCACCATGTTTGTTACACTTTTTTTTGTTGGTTTAGCGAATTAAACGCCGTAACTACGGCTTAATTAAGCTGTAGTACGACGTTTAGGTCGCCAACTAACCACATCGTTATTTTGTTAGATTCTACTGGCTATGAACTTCGCAAAATATCACCGGTTAAAATCAAAGCGGGACTTCATGTTGTAGTCAGTCGGTCTGGCCAAAGGAGTGAAGGATTGATTGATTGATTCCTTTATTTCCTCCATATCTTGGAGAGCAGTATCACATTTGCAATACAAAACACACAGCATTTAACACAAATACAATACAAACATGCAAACAAAGCAAAATTTACAGATCAGACAACACAAATAATAGTTTATAGACATACAGTGAGAACATATATCAGAAGAGAGAGTCGAAAGCAAAGAAAATACATAGTATTATATACACACTTACATATGTAAAGCACAGCTGGTATATTGCAGTTAATAATAGGCCACCTAACTAGAGTGTCAATACAGAAAGATGTGAATCAGAGACACATATACCGGGCGATTAACAAGTATGTTGATCGCCCGGTATATGTGTCTCTGATTCACATCTTTCTGTATTGACACTCCAGTTAGGTGGCCTATTAGTCAATTAGCCTTACCAATGAACAAATACAGGGTTAGTAGGAAACCACATTTTTTTACCCCATTTGATTAAGATAGGCAATAACAAGAGCTTCGCAGAGCGGCGCATATCCGCCCGAAGGAGCTTGTCAGTGGAATATAATATTTTACCTTAAGTGTGTATTATAATAATGACCTTGAAAACTTACCGTAACAAATAAGATTAAACTTGATGTCAACAAGATGGAAGTATACTTGTGACTGGTCTTACAAGAGAAAATCCTTGAAAGTGCAAAAAGTTTCAACCTAGTGAGACTATGCAAATTGTGCAGGCTGAGTAGGGTTGGAAATTTCACTTTTGGAATATCTTTTGTATCTAGAATGATTATCCTTCCTTACAATATAACAATTTTGTATTGCGAGTTATGGTTGACCTATGCCCTATTTCAACACTAATATTCGTCACTGTGAAACAACGTTTGTATTAACAGCAGTATCAGTCACATTGCACACAAAAAACACAATACCGTAAACAAAGTGGAGACATAGGGAATATTACCACAGTGTCTTTTTCTATGCGTTGTTATCGTGTTTCGAGAAGCGTGTGTAGGTATTTTTTATTGGATGAGACCGAAGGTCGAATCCAATAAAAATACCTACACACGATTCGAGAACACGATAACAACAAAAAGAAAAAGACACTGTTGTAATATTCCTTTTATTATATACCTTTTAGGAAATGACATTAAGAAAATGGCTAAGAAATAACCAACTTTCCGACAAACCCGGAATGTCAATACACAAAAAAGAAGTCAGTGTTTTACGGTACTCGACGAATACGGTTTTTTGCTACACGCCGAATATTGATTGTTGTATTTGACAGCCAGGTTAAACTCCATATCTTTTATAGGTATATAATAAAATTCAATATTCACTGGAAAGACAAAATGATAAAGATGTAAAGCACAAGTACACATTATGGAAAAATCATTGTAGTAAATTTCAGTCATTTTCAATCAAAACTTGGCACAAGTAATAAGCATTTGAAAAGTTGCTTACACTAGAAATTTCAAGGGTAGATAATTGATGAAGACTTTGTATTATCTTGATTTAAAAGGTTTGATGCACCACTAGAGACTATGCAGATTCATTATGCAAAGTTATAACTTCTTTTGATTGAAACTGTAGGAGGAGTTGGGCTCACAAGAAATATGGCGATTTATTTCAATTAATTGGCAGACAATTCAAGAAGGACTGGAGGTCTTATTCACAACTAGACATCACAGAGATATATTGTAGAAAGTTTCAGTTTGTTCCCATTGACACTGATGGAGGAGTTGCGCACACATGAAAAATAGTAGTTTTTTTCCAATTCAAGGGCAGGTAATTCAAGAACGACATGCGCAAACATGAAATATAATGATTTTTTTCAAGTCAGGGACAGATAATTCCAGAACGACTAGAGCGATTTGAATTTCAAAGGTTTTATGCACAGCTAGACATCATAGACAATCATTTCAGTTCAGTTCATTCCAATTGATACTATAGGAGGAGTTGCGCACACAAAAATTGCTAATAGATAGACAGACGGACAGACAGACAGACGGACAGACTGACGGAAGACCGCGACCATATTATAATACAGCTCTTCGGGCGTATAAAAAATGACTTAAGTGATCCGGAGGTGTAGTGGTGAAACGCAGGACTGTCAAACTTAAGGCCGGTAGTTCGAATACCTAACGAGGCAATTATTTCAAAGACAGTTTTTGTTTCCTGCCCAAGTAAAAGTGAACTGGTAAGAAACTTTGCGCGTACCGTTTCTTTACACTAAAACTGTCAAAGAACCAAGGGGGTCCTTTTGTAGATGAGCTAGGGCCGTTTTATCCCGTATCCTCTTGAAATAAACTGGCTTAGAAAGTCAAATATCATGTTTCCCTATAACATATTTCTTTCAATGTAAAGTAATGGTCAATATAATTTAATTTTTAGTTTCTTCTATCCAAAACGGGCGTTCTGATTTTCATAACTCCACGATCAAAATTTTGAGCACGCAGCGATTTTGCATGCTTTCGCACAAAATAGTCCCATTAAAAAGGTATCAAAATTTGTAAAATATTTACTGTTTTCGCTCGATGCTATAAAATTAAAAAAAATGAAGAGGATATTTTTTGTTTTCATGCAGCTATGAACCGAAAAACCTTATCACACTTATGTATGAATCCGCTTACACTTAGTATAAACAGAAAGATACATTTACTAGAAATAGAAGAAAGATAAAATATCGAAACCATATTACATATTTACCAATGTTACGTTTTCCGCATCTTGTATACTTTTAGCCTTAAAATTCGAACTTGACCCTTATTGGTTACCTAAAATAAGGTTCATCTAGTGAAATATCGTTGTAATACGGTCAAATGACAATGATCCACCTCTTTTGGGTATCTCAAGGAGCGTCAACAAAAGAACAATATTGTGAAACAAAGTATAAATCTACCCCGTTTTCTGTTGTTTTAATGAAAAGTTCACGTACACATGAAATTGACCCATCGCTATGAATATTGCCCGTAAATGGAAATAACAATTAGAATCCTCCAACGATAAGCCATTGAACACGTTCCAATATTTCATCTGAAATTGATATTTCGTGCTAGATTTAATCCGATTTGAGTCAAGAAATTTGGAGCAAGTAGATAATAAATTTTTGTCTATACACAAAATCTAATATTAAAAGTTCATACAACTAGGTGTATGAATAGTTCTTAAAGACGGGCAGGCAGTAACAAATGCAATGGACTTATGCAATATTTGAATATTTACTGACTTGTTTCATTGAGATATCGAGGGTGATCTGAGATTAAAGAATGCTGCATGGTTCAAAAATGGTCCACAACCAGAAAAATATAAATAGATTGAAGCAGAGCAACCTAAGACTCTTTTCGCCCCAATCCTTTATATTTTTCTTTTGCTGGCGGAATCATAGGATTACGCTACTTATGAATAAAAGTCCGAGACAAACGGGTAATTATTGGAGAAAATCCTCAATGAAATGAGCTTCAAAGGAAATGCGTAACCAACAAAAATAAGACAATATTTTACCACAGTCAAGCGGCCTAGGGCCAACGGCCCTCCTGTAATGGATTTAAATCTTACTAAAGAACATGATCTAAAGTTAAAATGAGGTGGTTACTTGACCAATCGTAGCTGTCAATCACATAATCAGTCAACCAATTAAATCATTAGTTGATTTGGCGACTTAAACGTTGTAACTACTGCTTATTCAAGTTGTAGTTTCGACCTGTAGGTCACCAACCAACCATTCTACTTTATTGTTAAACGCTACTGGCCATACATTTTTAAGAATCAAATATACCAGTTTATTTTTCATAGTTTTTAATAATCTTTAATTTGTGAAAACGATCTCGATCAAACAATGCCTTTTCACTTCGGTATCTATTCATTTGGGTAGATGCTTGCTTTTAATACTTTGAAATTTCATTGGAGCATTGACGGATAAAACTTTGTAACTAATATTATAAAACAGCGAAAGATCAAGTTCTGGGTCATGCTCTGTTTCCATTAAATGAATCTGTGAAGCACTTAAATCGTTTTAAAATTCTGATATTTGAAATTCTTCAAATTTCTATATGTCATAAGCGAGAACGATGCAGTGACGACCGATTACGGTGCTTACAGTACTTCAAAACGTGATATTCGGGTAAGAAAAAATAAATTTATCAGATTGCATAACAAATAATTTGGTTGATATCAAATCGATCCACAGGCATTCTTATTCTTACTTCCTACTCGCCGCCGTCATAGCGCAGTCGGTAGCGCATCAGACTCCTAATCTTCAATTATGGGATGTCATGGGTTCGATCCCCGGCGGCGGCATATATCCTTTCCGACATTTGTCTCTCACCAATGGGTGTATAGTCATAAACCCAAGTGGGATAGCAGCTGGAAACAATCAATTTCTTCTATGTTAACAAAGTTTTCCAAAGCTTTTTCTTGAGGGGTGTAAAAAGGAGGGATTATATGGGAAGTGATTTAATTTGGAGGACATTTCTCTCTTCAGAAAAAGACCACCCCTTCAAATATTCAACATCAAGCAAACAAACAACCCTGGGATTGGGCAAAGTGTCTATATTTGTTAAAGTGTCCCGATTCCTTGTTTTCATTGTAAACGCCTTACTTATGCTCGGTAGAGAAAGAAGTGTGTGAGAAGAAAATTTGCCGTAACCTGTACTTTTATATTGCTTTCAGAGGATAAATGTGGTATATATGTATACATGTTTATACACTCAATACTTCCCTTTAATAAAATAACACATTTTTTTTTGGGGGGGGGGGGGTAAATCGGTTTAAGCGTTAAGATCGTTCAATTGAATAATTGATAAAGTGATATATTGTATTTTGTTTGTGTGCCTCTAAATTACAGTAGAAACCCTTGTGAGAAAATCCTGAAGCAATAGCTATTGTTTAGTTTTCAAAATATGGTTCTGAATATTGACTAATCGCTGTCCCCGCCCATTTACTCTGTTGTTCCCATTGAACTCCAACATTGGCTGTCATTTGTGTGATACTTTTTCTGTTCTTTTTTAGGTGACCTAAAGGTCGTAACTACAACTTATTCAAGCTGTAGTTATGACGTTCAGGTCGAAAACTTACAATTTAAATAATAATTACACGCTACAGACTATGACCTTTCAAAATAACGCCCGTTATACTCGAAGCTAGATTTCCAATGGCCGGTTCCAACGGAGTAAGTAGGCGGGGCAAGCAATTTGTCAGTTGTCTCCGACTATCTTAATACGGGCTAAATAGCATTTAGCACAGGATTGGGAGGACGTGTGGTATCGTCCAAATAAAGGGATTGGTATAAATATTGTCGTCTGCTATATCTAGCTACAAAGGTTAACTCTTTTGAAATTCGTGTATTATTATATATTAGCCCATTCCCACTCAATGGAATTTAAGAAAGGTGAAAGAAGATACAAACGACAATTTCAAATTGTTGAAATATTTAGAACCTGCGTCTCACTGGATAGAAAACAATGTGGAAAAATGCAGAAATTGCTTGTAACAACCAATTTCTGCATTTTCCACATTGTTTACCAGATCTATTTTCTTGAGGGGCGTAAAAAAGAGGAATTGTGTGGGGAAAGGGTAAATTTGGATATATCTGAGGATCAAGTTACAACATAACAAGAAAAGACGGGTTATAACATTAGAGACAATGATTCATTACGTTTTCTTTCAAATTGGCATGATTTAGCAAAGATATGTGATAAAAATAAATTCTTTCAAAGTCCCGGTATGTATCACAGTATGTTTTTATTTGTACGTCTTTTTATTCTTCCGTTGATAATATCAGGACAACCTTGTGATAACTCTTGCCAGTGGACGTCATGGGAGCCGTGGGGAGAATGTTCAATTATTTGTAATGGAGGAACCCAATTCAGGTCTAGGCTTTTATGTTGCCCGAATTATTTCAACGAAGATTATAACGCTTGCCTGATAGGATGTGGACGTCAGAGTGACGCAGTTCAGCTTCGCGAGCAAAGGGCTTGCACTTCAATATGTGTAAATGGATACACGACGTGGTTTTCATGTAAATGCTACCCAGGATATACTGGTACATGTTGTGAAAATGGTATGCCTTTTCTTATTTATAATTTCTTATTTATCATTTACCAATAAATGTTTCTAGTACAGTATATTCCACACAGACAAAATCGTAATTCCAAGTGGGATAGCAGCTGGAGGCCAGGAAAGGATGCAGTGGTACTACTGGTGTGAGATATACCAAGAATCGATGGTTAGGTGCTCCAGCCGCCACGATATGACTGAAATACTGTTAAAAGTGGTGTTAAACCCCATTCAATCAATCGATCAACAAAACCGGCCATATCAGAAAAAAATAAATATCTACGGTTCCTTATAAGGTTAGTCTAATTCAATTTCACAATATATTGCTAGAAAAAAAGACTGACTACAACTTATAGATTTTCGATCTAAACGACGTCATAGATCAATGATCGGCTAAAGGTGTGGTCAGTAAAACATGATATTTTAAATGACGCCCAATTTGGTTTTACTGCAAATTACAGCACTGTTGACGCGATTTTTATCTTGAATTCTTTTATACAGAGACAGTTCACAGAAAAGAAAAATCTTTATCGTTGTTTTATAGACTCAGTAAAATGTTTTGATTCGATATACCGTAACGGGCTATGGTTCAAACTTATCAAAAATAATATATCTAATAACCTTTTAAGTGTAATCCGTTCGATATACGAGGAAGTTAAATTATGTGTTAAACACTTGAATTCAGTTTCAGACCTATACGATTGCAATGTTGGATTGAGACAAGGAGAGTCAATTTCACCGTTTTTATTTTTCCTTTTCATAAATGATATTGAATTATTTTTACAACAAAATATTACTGAATGTTTTACAATTGGTCAATTATCAATTTACTTATTGCTTTTTGCCGACGATTCGGTTTTAGTATCAGATACATCCATAAGATTACAAAACTTATTGGTTGCTTTTGAGAAGTATTGCGAAAAAATGGAAGCTGAAAGTCAACATTCAAAAAACTAAAGTAGTCATTTTTGTCGGGGAAGACGTGAAAATGAAAACCTAAAATCTAAATATTTGGGAAATGATATAGAAATTGTTCCTATTTTTAACTATTTATGTCTAGATTTTAGCAGTAACGGAAAATTTCACGATGGTATCAAAACTTTAACAGGAAAGGCAACACGATCAATGAATGAATTATTATATATTGCTAAAAATAAAGATATACCTGTGAAGATAATGCTTGATTTATTTGATTCATTTGTATCATCAATCTTATTCTATTCAAGTGAGGTATGGGGCTTTATAACAAGTGAACTCGTAGAGAGAATCCACAGAAAATTCCCCAAAAAGATTTTGAATGTCGAGTCATCAACTAGCAATTCGGCCATTTATGGAGAATTAGGACGATTCCCCCTACATATAAATAGGAAATTGAGAATAGTTAAATGTTTTGTCAAACTCTTCTGGTAGAAAAGCTCCAATTGTATATTTCAAACTGTTGTGACTTAAATGATGCTAATTTGTGGACATCTAAAGTGAAAGATCTGGTTTTCACGATATTTGGTTATTCCCTGCATCGGTCAACATAAAAGCTTTTATTACCAATATTTCGTTGTCGTTTAAGAGTTATTTATGTAAATGAATGGTTTCAAGATATCAGTAATTGCTCCTCATTAACAGTTTTTAGAGATTAAAAGATGAGTTTTCCTTTTCAATTTAAAATGAAAATCTTAAAGTACAGAAATGCCGCTACAAAATTAAGATAATATGCTCACCAATTACTGATGGAAACTGGACGCCATAGGAACATCCCTAGAAATGAAAGAATCTGTGAGCTTTGTGACAAAAACGAATTAGAAGATGAAATTCACTTTTTACTTGTCTGTCCCGCATATAAAGAATTCAGACATATTTACTTACGATCAAACCAAGCATGATTAAGCTAATAGAGTTGTTGACATCAGAAAATGTTCAAATCTTAAACGCCATTGGCATTTTTTATACTAAAGCAGTGGATAAAAAAACCCGATTAAATATAATTTGTAATTAGTTTCCTATTTCTCTCGTTAAATGTTAAAATCACATTCTCTACATTCATCTCCTACTGCCAATTTAAATTTTCTACATATAACGTTGTTGGTAAGATTCTACACTTTCCTTTATTTCCGCACTGAGAAATCTCATTTTCATAATTTCTATACTCATGTTTGTTAGTTATTATGTATGTATGTTCGATGATGAAGCTTATGTGTTCAAGTCGATTCTCTGAATAAAGCTATGTTACGTTACGTAACTACAGCTTGAATACAGCCTTTAAGTCGCCAAACCAACAAAAACGCTCGGCGTTAATGTCAGAGTTCACCATTTACGATTCAATGATTTGTACTACGTTTGTAGGAGGTAACATGGTGACACCATGGGCAAATGCAGTATTATTTCTCAGAAGATTCTTAAGTATTTCGTCTTCGTGTCTATATAAAATAGGTTGTGTCTGAGCGGAGCCCAACTGGGACCCCAGGGGCATTCTTTTAACAACTTTTGTAGAGGGCTATAAATTATAAAGCTTCTATGCCTGTATGCAAAACTAGGAAACTTTTTATAAAAGATATATTATTTCTATTATTTCTATATAGAATAGTTTAAACCTTTCTGATAACATGGAACCAGAGTTTTTTGACGGAATCCACTTCTTTTTGCAGACCTTCATTCTCATAGTAGAACTTCCCCCAAGGAAAATCCCTACCAAGCTCCATTCTAGTAGGCTTAATTGTTCACGATAAGAATTTCCTATATGGTTTGTGGACTGATGGACGGCGGATATTGATCTATCGGAATACTTCACACTGAGCTCGTGCGAGCTAAAACCCATAACTAGAGAGATGTTCAAATTTGTGTTTTCTTAACAGACTCTTTACTCATGATACACATACAACATTCCGCAAAACTGTTTTAATACACTGAAACGAGCTTCTAAACTGCCTCCTTGCATTCCGCATGTTTTAATGTTACATTCATGCAAGCAAAGAGCCTCTGCTATTCCTGAATGGACCCTTCATTTCAAATTATCTCATGAGAAAATGGTTTTGAACAAACTATACCATGTCTGTATAAAATAGTCAAACCTGTGTTGTCGAAGGTCACAAAAGTTACAATCATTAGAGAAAGTCGAAGAAATTCTTGAAAATTGTTCATATAACCCACAATGTTTTGATTATTCGTGTAAGGTATTAAAACTTTTGGGAGAAAGGAAATCGACATCGTTTTGTTCCTGCGCCCAAAGAAAATACTATCCCACTCATCAATTTAAATTTTGAAAATTTGGCTGCTGTAAACATCTGTCGATTATGTTATTTTATGTTAACCTTTAACTTTAGGTTACTTTTAGAATGAATATCTTTTCATAATTAAACAAATACACTTTAAGAATTAACCCATTCCCACTCATTCCCTCCTTTTACGCCCCCAAAGAAAAAGTACCAAGAGATTTCTTTATTTTCCTCAATGTTTTCTTTCCAAATTAATCTGCAGCTTCTTTGAATTTGGACCAGTTTAAAAAAATGTGTGGGAATACTTCTTTCAGCGAGATCCAAGAGGTTGTTTCATTGTATTCCTGCTATCCAAATCTTGTTATATATCGTTTCGTACTACGACATGCATCTGCAATAACCTTGAGATGACGGAAACGATGGTTTTATACTTTTATTCAAGCGTTACCGTTGCTACAAAAGTTTGCTGCATCAGTGTATTATACAATTTCAAAATTAACTTTAGTTGTGCCTATCAAAATACAGCTCTCCGTAAAAAGTTTCCTTCGTGAAAAGCTATAAAAACGGGGTGCGGAACAATTTTTTAATGCTGCATTAAACGAAGTTAAAAAAGTAAAAACTTTTTGATTTTTAAGCATGCCTTGAAAGTATTCAAATAATATTTTTGTTTCCATTGAGTATGAAACTAGCTTCTGTATGAAACCGCGAATCTATATGTAGGTTTTTAGTTTCGTACCCAACGTAATATTAAAGAAAAATAGTCCCAAATAGAATGGTTTTTAGCCTGTGATTGCGTAAGCAATCTGTGGATAAGGTTAACGCGATAAAATTTAAATCCATCCAGGCTATAATTTGACAACATACAACGCAATAAATACAATCTTCTGTCGCGCCAAAGTAGATCGATTCGGATTACCCGACTTCGAGTATTTATTAATACGGCCGATTAAAGGCGAGTTCTGAATGCAAGCACTGATATCGCTTTTGTGTTTTATCTAAAACCCCTTTATAATTCAGAAAAAAATATTGAAAAATATATGTTCCACTGAGAAGACCCTTCGGGCGTATAAGCGATGCTCTGCGAAGATCTCTTTAGTTTCTGTCTATGCGCCGGAAAACCTCATTCATTCGTTCATTCATCAGATGATCTGATTTGAGAATTGAAAGAGGTTGCAGGTGATAATTTCAAAAGTGGGTATATAAAAGTAGACATAATCTAGGCATGGAAAAAAAATGAGAAACATAAAAATTGCTTGTAACAAGGAACATTTCCACGTACATATATCAATCCTTTTTTATAGATAATTATAAGGCTTTGCAGACCTTGTGATATCCGATCCATTCCAACACAATCAAGCTTTTTTACGTCATCGTGAAAAAAGCCTTGAAAAAAATTGTGGATATCATTCTCCATAAGAAAGATGATCCATGAAATAAAATGTCAGAATGATAGTTGTAATAATATACGTATTAATAACAAACGCATTATTGAACTAAAGACGCTTGGGAGCATTTATAGAATACAGACCTGAATGTACCGATTAAGCAAATGTTTTCATGAATTTATCATCTTTGTCATAACAGAAAAATAAATCTATTCAATGAAGTCTTCTAACTTTCAAACTTTTCATTGTTTTTCCAAAAGTCAAGTCATGTAATGTAAATTCATTTACTAAGTTAGATGAAAGTATTTAAACGTTTTCACTGTATACCATAAATGGACATAAGCCACAACCATAAAAGCCATAAAACAACCGATACGGGCGCGTAGCAATGTTCAGCAGAGCTAAAAGGTACTGAATAAACAAGATACCGAAATTAAATTAATAGAAATTTCGGTATTACTAAAGATAAATAAAGTTTTTTTTATATAGATAAAATTCTTATAAATTCAAATTAAATTCATCTGTAGTCTTAAATTCATTAAAGACCAGTAATAAGATCATGAACAAGAACATACCCTATTCAATATGCTAAGAGTGAAGGTGAACAAAGAAGGACTGGTGGTTTCAATCATTATTCAAAGCTTGTCATTCACCCTATTAAAATATTACTGAAAGTACTGTAAGCTAGCACAAATCATTGTTCTGTAAGGTACTCTTATTTGTTAAAATCACCGTTTTCACCATGATGTGCTCATGTTAGCTATGAATACCTAGAAGATGAATTTGCAGACAGAGTTTGCAATATTCCACAAACACATAAGAACCCCCAGTGGCAGTTTGCACTCGATGAACATTTTGTCATAACTTAAACCTTTCCTGTTTTGCCGAATTTTAGACCTGACCAAAGTCAAAGGTTTTGTAGACAGTAATTCAAGGTAGATTTAATTTGAAAAATAACCATGCAGTAGGATAGAAAATACTGTGCAAAAAGAAGATATATCTCGCACCTGTACCACCATTACATCCTTTCCTAGCCTGCAGCTGCTATCCCACTTAGGTTTACGATTATCCACCGTCAGAGACAAATGTCGGAAAGGATATGTGCCGCCGTCGGGGATCGAATCCATGACACCAAATGATTGAAGATTAGGAGTCTATTGCGCTATGACGGCGGATCGAAAAATGAAACACAGGGGGCATCACCCAGTATAATATGTGTGGCTTGCATTAACATTAGACCATATACGCAAAGAAAAAAGTCGAAGCGATTGCTTTTGAATGTAAAACCGACGCTCTACTCCACGACAATGGACACCACACATTTTGACCAACTTTCAAGGCAGTTGAACTCAAAATGTAAACCAGAAAAGTCTCATATGGGTTTTCAAGAAAAGTTTAAGCGATCGCGTTTTAAAACAGGGGACACAATATTATGCTTTCCACGATATCAATGAGCAAACATTGTACATTTTTCTAAAATCTAAGTAATTGGTAGAAATAAAGACTATTAGGTTAACAAACACTTTCCATAATTCAAATTAATGCAACACAACCACTTCCGCATTATAATGAGACTGTTACCGTTGTCCACACCAGAACAATTGCTTTGAACATTACTAACGATTATTTCTATTTTGATCAACATCGGATGTACAGCGCTACTAATGAATAATGTCGATTGTGGTTGAAATCAATTAAAACATAGTGGCCTAGATTTAACAACATTACTTTAAAGCAAATGAAAGGATGTAGACGGTTGTCCACCAATTTTATTGCATACACGCTGATGTCTAAACTTTACACGCAATATAGCACTGTATAATATTTCTTCCGAGTATCGCTTCAGCTAAAATTCGTTTAAAGATTCACTACCCTGAGTAAGCAAATGGGGCCTTTCTTTGGGGGGGGGGGGGTCAGTGGAAGACCGGCCATGCTCTTTAGATAAGCTTCAAACAAGCAATGCCAGCATACTCCTTTTGTAGGTGGAAAGGCGATGAAAGTGGTAAAATTGATGCACGAAGTGAAGCGAGTATTTCCTTTTTTTTTTACTCATGTATGAACCTAAAAACTTTATCACGCTTTCTGAATATGCGAAGCCAATTCACATGCTTCATTGCTTTTGAATCAATGTCATTAAGCGGAAAAAAACAAACTAGTTTTGAATAAAATATTATGGATCTACTTTATGCGCAAGAATACAAAATAGTTGTGGATATATATTTACATGTGTAACATCCTGAATACCTCGCCTTATGTATATCATTTTACAGAAATCGATGAATGTGAAAGTGACCCCTGTCAAAATGGTGGCACATGTCTGGACTACATAAACCGTTTCGAATGCAGATGCCTATCGGGTTTTCATGGTGAGCTGTGTGACAGAGATGTATGTGAGCCGCTACCTGCGGAGGTTATCTTTGTTTTGGACTCGTCAATAAGTCAGACCGAGAGAGACTTTCTAAGACAATTAGATTTCGTGTCTCGATTTGCTGACCATGTCACATTTGGTCCTGACAACATACAAATTGCTTTAATAACATTTTCGTCTGATGCAAGAATCGAGTTTTCATTGGAAGATTATTCAAATGCCGAGACTGTAAAGGACGCCATATCTGAAGTAGATTTTAAAGCAGGAGCTACATATACAAATAAGGGACTAGAATTAGTAAAATCCGTATTTACTCCGGACGACGGCTGCAAGAGACGGAGACAGAATGGTCAATCTGCGTTTTCCTATATTTTTGTACTAACAGATGGAATGTCGAACGATAGAATGGCGACGAAGAAAGTAGCGGAACAAATACGAGGTCACGTTTGTCGTGTCGTTGCAGTCGGTAAGTCATTTAGACATAATTCACAAATCTTTTATCATTGCAACACCATTACAATATTGTGTTTAGAAATATGATAATTTGTTTATTTGAAAGGGGTTTTACGTCGCTTTCAACAATTTTTCAGTTATATCTCGGCGGCTGGAGCACCCAACAATGGAATCCTGGTATTTCTCACACCAGTACTATCATTACATCCTTTCCTAGCCTCCAGCTGCTATCCCACATAGATCTACGATAACCGACCAATTGGTGAGAGACAAATAGTCGGAAAGGATGAGTGCCGCCGTCGGGGATCGAACCCAGGACCTCTAGATTGTTAGTCCGACGCGCTACCAACTGCGCTATGACGGCGGCTTAGAAAAATGATACTTATCGTACAATAAACAATAAAGACACTGACAGTACTGATGATGGAGCGTCCGTGTTTTTACACAATGCATTTATTATATTGAATAACACACAACACGCGCTTTTAAAATAAAGAGCTGGTTTGCGAAAACGAGGCTTTAAAAAAACAGTTTATTTTGAGCTTAATTGGGTACTATTTTTCGTATACCATAGTAAGATCCTACTGAATTTTGATAAGGTGGTACCACTGGTAGCCGAGGAGAATCGGTATGTAGTCTATAAGAGGTAAAAGCCATATCTTCCCCCAAAACACACTGTAAAATTAATATGAAATCCATACCCCAGGCTCAAAAGCATAATTAAATATGACGATTGAAATTAGAAGATCAACATAATTCTACGCAGTAAGTCTACAATGCATAATAGAAGTTTCGATATTTTAAATTGTGACCCACCACAATTTAAGGTTTGTTTACATAAAACTATGACGTCAGTGATGATGTTTTTTTACTTTTCGCTAGTAATTCAAACAAATAGCTAGGTCGCAAAGATTAACGAAATCGTCCGTAAAGTTTAGTCATCAGCACCTGTGCATATAACAGTCATTGCCGAAGATTAGCGCAGACTTTCGGTGAAGGATCGGGTGAATTCGTCTCGATTTCAAAATGTAAACAAACACAAACTGAAATTGACAAGAAAAACACAAAATACTCCTTCTAGAGAACATCACTCAAATCGTGCTTTTGCATATCGATATTATGAAGGCCCTTGTTTGCTTAAGTGACAAAATAAGCGATAGATTATTTCAACTATTTTTCCTTCCTCGGGGGGGGGGGGGCAGATATGGCTTTAAACAAATAAAAAGTTGTATTTGCGAGAACTTGGACGGCTATTCCTCAGGCACCTGAGTCATTTCTATTTACATTAGATAGAAACTTGTCACTCATTGAATTGTTACGATCCATTCTTTATATGTGAGAATATGGATTTGTTTTTTAAATCGCTGATCCACAGGTTGATCTAAAATTCCTGCGCTGTCTAATAAATACGAATTCGAAATATTTCAGGAATTGGTCCTCAGGTTTCACACAAGGAACTCCTTGATATAGCATCACCAGGTGACCATGTATCTCCTCAGTACGTTTTCTCGGTTGAAAGCTTTGATTCACTCCATACAGTAGTCAAACAGCTAGTAGATTTGACCTGTGATGAATGTGCTACATCGTCTAGGTCAGACATCGTTTTTCTACTTGACGGATCCTTCTATGTTGGTACCTTAGATTGGGAAACTTCTATCAATGATGTTACATATTTAGTACAAAATCTTGATAACTATGGAAGCACAGATGGACCAAGAATATTAGTTAGAACCTTTGGGTCAAGTATTCAAAATAAAATTCCGTTCGATAGCGCGCTTTCTAAAGACGAAATATCAGCATCTGTTCAGCAGCTTTTGAAGCCACATGCGACTTGCAATAGCTTCCAATGTGATGTAAACATCATAGAAGCCCTTCGAGATTCCAAAGATTTATTGTTGGACATAAACTATGGACGAACGAATGCAAGAAAATTTGTGGTTGTTTTCACAAATGGACATTTTCAAACGACAGAAAATTTTAACAATGGATTAAACGTCACATTGCTTGTTGTCGGTGTTGGGATCAAAGCGAACATGGACAACCTTCTATTGTTATCTGACGATCCAAATCACGTATATATGACGTCATATGGAGGTGAGCCAATAGTATTGAACGCCATTCAAGCTTCATTTAAATACAGCGTTTGTAAGAGTGATGTATTAGGTTTTTTTTTCTTAAAAAATGTTGGAACAATCACTTTTTTTCAGATTTAATATCTGTTTATGTGGAAGCACAGGTCTAAACAGGACAAAATTTCTACCTCGATATCTGAGGATATTCATATAATTTGTATTTGCTTTTCATTTAATTCATTACGAGGCGAACTCACATGCCGATTAAGTTAACAAATCGGTCTTCAAGTTTTAAAGAAACGCATTTTTCTAGCCCTTGAAATCCACTGTGAAGTCGTTTTTTAGGTCACCTGACCGAATGGTCATGGTGACCTATTGCAATCATCGTTTGTCCGTCGTCGTGCGTCGTCCGTCGTCCGTCGTGCGTCGTGCGTCGTCCGTTAACTTTTAAACATTTTCATCTTCTTCTCAAGAACTACTGGGCGGATTTCAACCAAACTTGGTAGAAAGCATCATTGGGGGATGCTAATTCAAGTTTGTGAAAAAAGGGGTTCTGGGGGTCATAGGGGCCCAAATAGGGGCCAAAAAGGGGTAATTTTTGGTACTTCTTTAAAAATCTTCTTCTAATAAACCGTTAATGCCAGAGCTTAAATATTTTGTGTGCATGACAACTAGGACAGGTATATTATAAATTGTGAAATTCATGCCCCT
Organism: Fragum fragum; assembly: GCA_946902895.1. NCBI lineage: Eukaryota > Metazoa > Mollusca > Bivalvia > Cardiida > Cardiidae > Fragum > Fragum fragum. The sequence continues at coordinate 6,326,636 of OX336378.1, forward strand.
GGGGTCATGTATGGGGCCACACCCAGAGGTCAAAGTTCATCATGTTAAAAAATTTACATTTTCATCTTCTTCTGATGAAGTACAAAGCCAATTTCAAACAAACTTTGTGAAAAGCATCATTTGGTAATGGTTATTCAGATTTGTGAAAATAAAAAGGCTGTGGGGTCAGGGGGCCCTAAAATGGGGACCAAAAGGGGGTAATTTTTGGTAACTTTTAATTATTTCATCTTCTTCTCAAGAACTACTGGGCGGATTTCAACCAAACTTGGTAGAAAGCATCATTGGGGGATGCCAATTCAAGTTTGTGAAAAAAGGGGTTCTGGGGGTCATAGGGGCCCAAATAGAGGCCAAAAAGGGGTAATTTTTGGTACTTCTTTAAAAATCTTCTTCTAATAAACCGTTAATGCCAGAGCTTAAATATTTTGTGTGCATGACAACTAGGACAGGTATATTATAAATTGTGAAATTCATGCCCCTGGGGTCATGTATGGGGCCACACCCAGAGGTCAAAGTTCATCATGTTAAAAAATTCACATTTTCATCTTCTTCTGATGAAGTACAAAGCCGATTTCAAACAAACTTGTCGAAAAGCATCATTTGGTAATGGTTATTCGGATTTGTGAAAATAAAAAGACTTGGGGGTCAGGAGGCCCTAAAATGGGGACCAAAAGGGGGTAGTTTTTGGTAACTTTTAAATATTTCATCTTCTTTTCAAGAACTACTGGGCGGATTTCAACCAAACTTGGTAGAAAGCATCATTGGGGAATGCCAATTCAAGTTTGTGAAAAAAGGGGTTCTGGGGGTCAAAGGGGCCCAAATAGGGGCCAAAAAGGGGTAATTTTTGGTACTTCTTTAAAAATCTTCTTCTAATAAACCGTTAATGCCAGAGCTTAAATATTCTGTGTGCATGACAACTAGGACAGGTATATTATAAATTGTGAAATTCATGCCCCTGGGGTCATGTATTGGGCCACACCCAGAGGTCAAAGTTCATCATGTTAAAAAATTCACATTTTCATCTTCTTCTGATGAAGTACAAAGCCAATTTCAATCAAACTAACTTGGTGAAAAGCATCGTTTGGTACTGATTATACAGATTTGTGAAAATTAAAAGGCTGGAGGTCAGGGGTGCCTAAAATGGGGACCAAAAGGGGGTAATTTTTGGTAACTTAAACATTTTCATCTTCTTCTCAAGAACTACTGAGGGGATTTCAACCAAACCTTTTTCTAATTCTTTCAAACAAAATCACTTGTCTTGGTGCTCTTTTACTCAGGTGACCGTTAAGGCCCACTGGGCCTCTTGTTTCATAACCACTACCTATTATAGACGCATTTCTCGGGACAAAGTCAGCACGCTTAAGTTTCAGCAACTGAAATCAGTTCGGAGATTCAAAGAAACAAAACAATAACTTAAACAATTCACATCTTACCAAGCTAAGTGGAAGGTGTTTTGCTCAAAATCCAATCTAAGAAATAACAAAGATAGAAAGGTATTCGTGTGTGAAATCCTCACAAATACGAACTATAAAGTAGTCAAAACCAAAGTGAGTGGCGAGATATGAAGCTTAATATGAACAACACACGGAAACGTCAAATCAAAATTCGTGAAGATTGACCAGCGGTTATGATAAAACCTCATGAAGAAAATCCTAAACTGAATGTGTAATAAATCTTTATTCACAATCATCAGTGACCATTGCATAATAGTCTTATCTTTTCTTTTAAGAGCTGTAAGCTGACTTGAAAATAATGTTTGGATTATATCGTGGTAAAGAGAGACTGCGTATGAAAAATCTAACTTTTTATCTACTGGTAATAGATATAATGCCAACAGCATATTTGTCACTGAGCTAGTTGAAAATCCCATTATGTCGAGAGATCGCTTGCTTTTATTAGCCATGATCGACCGAAACAAGTAAAATACAACTGAAAAATAAGACAATTAGACTACGTGTGCCTATGATAATGGTATTTTTATCTGCAAAAAACAAACATATTGCGGCTGTCACCTCATCAGTATTTCCTGAATAAAACGTAGCGTTGTTTTGACGTGACTTCCTCCGTACCGTCCATGAAGAGTTCATACAATCGAAAAACACTCGGCCATGGGAACTGACCTCAGAAGTATACAAGACGGATTATTATGTAACAAAACGGTGCATTTTGTTAGCCGGAAACAGTGTAGGAAAACGTGGTATGTTATCTCTATAAACCCTGATGGTTCGGAAGTCTAAAGTTGCTGAAAAGCTTCAAAACAAAGCTTTGCAAGAACATTTATGAGATGCATTTTACCACATTTGCATTCAAGATAAGAGCCATTTTAGAAGTTTGTCACGTGAAGCTTTGAAATAGTCCTACGATGTACATCCTAGGTTTGATTATAGATTTCAACAGTTTCGATTGGAGTTAGTTAGGGACAATCGAAACTCATTTGTATCATTTACAAGACCCTTTACGAAGATTTTCAAAAAAGCCTAGTTGCAAAAATTAGTGTTCTCTCGTGAGAGATTTCTTGCTTAATTTAGGTTAAGCGAATGCAAGGATATCTCAAACTGATTGATTGATTGAATGGGGTTTAACGCCGCTTTTAAGAGTATTTCAGTCATATCGCGGCGGCTGGAGCACCTAAATATGGATTCCTGGTATTTCTCTCACCACTGTTACCACTATATCCTTTCCTAGCCACCAGCGGCTATCGCTCTTAGGTTTATGATTATCCACCCATTGATGAGAGACAAATGTCGGAAAGGATATGTTGGAGATTCAAACTTATTTCTTCTATTAATAAAACAAAGGATCAAAGATCAGTTTTCATAAAGCTTGATCAGTCGTTATGAGAATTCAAATCGAGCAACTTTTACAGAACTTTTGCTGAGGTCCAATTTCAACTTTACTTATATTGCACGTTTTTAAATTCCGATAAAGTTTGTGCTGTCTTCGCGATTCTACACATAGGCTCTCTGTGGAAACAGGTAAATGGAACAGACCTGTCAGTACCCCTTTAAACGAATGCACATGTTCTTTTTGCAATAAGCTAGAAAACGAGTATCACTTTTTAATGGAGTGTGAACTATATTCTGACTTGCGGAATGAAATTTTGCCAAAATAGCACTTTAAAGGATCAAACATGTTTAAATGTATTGAGCTTTTAACGTCAATCAACAAATTTATTATACGAAAGCTATAGTACTTTGTTAACAAATCATTTGAAGAAATAACATATCATGAAAAAGGAAATATTGTTTGCTTTCAACAGTTGTCTATTACATTAAACAGCGTATATGTATAAGGGATATATGTTTTAGAGGCCCGCAGGAAGAATGGGTAAACCCAACTGCATGGGTTGCCACTTTGAAATAAGTCTTCATTATTATTTTTATCACAACAATGCGTGAAATGAAATGCTATTTCATATGTTTTGTTTAAAACGGGATTTATGATAAATTTCGATTCAAATCTCACCAATATTCGTATACTATTTGTTTTCAAGTTATCGTAAGTACAGTCTTGTTACGGATATGTTCATCACAACTTTTTACGAAAAATATGTGATTTGCAAAGCTATTCATTTGGTATGACCATACTTTTTATCTTTTGTTTTCTGCGTGCCTCTGGAGCACCCTGACGCCAGTTTGGTATAAGGTGGGATCACCGGGAGTTGGATATATACAGTAGACAGATTGCTTATCAACATGAATATATTATCTTTATGTGTACCCTTTTTTTTTAAATCCACAGTTCTTCTTGTCGAGTTTCGCTTCTAGTAAGATGCGCAATGTAGATATAGTATGAGATGAACTTGTGTATGTATAAGTCTTGTTGTCAGGCATATTGTATTTTCATGCTATAATTGTGAAATCCACATGGGTCAAATGCCTTCTAGATATTTAATGAACAAACTATATTCTAAACTATGTTCTAATAAATCACAGTGTTTTCGAAATATAAATACCCTCTTCATTTGACCTTGGTGTAATAATTTGTATTGCGGGGTAAAATGAAGTCGGCAACACAAAATACACTTAATTTTCAGTTGATTTTTTTTAGAAACAACAAGCATTCTGAAGTATTGCATGGCAATACCAAGTCCCCTACCGGCTGTATATATATCCCTAGAGCGGTATATTTTTGGGGTAGTAAAGGGATTACTACCCCTCCAAAATATTACAGTTGTATCAGATTTTATGAGCAATTCTTAAACACACACACATACACACAAACATAAAAAATATACGTCTCTTTTGTTGTTAGCTAAATTATACTTCATAAAGTCATCTGTTCCAAGAGAATTAAGATTTAAGACCCTAAAGCCCAAGTAAACTTTGAACAAAAGCTTTCAAAAATCTGTCGAGGATTATGAATGCTTTACGGTTATCAAAATATTTTGCCTTGATCACTTCATGAAACCACTTTTAACAATTTGTTCAGTCAATATAACAGTGGCTGGAGCACCTTACGATGTATTCCTGGTATCTCTCTCATCAGTACCAGCCTAACATCCTTTACAAGCCTTGGAAAGGCATTGACTGCAATTAAACTCAACATTATTAATATGTAACTTATTTTGCAAAAGCATCAATATCTTGCTCAAAAATCAATGGACTGGAACAGAACTTGAACTCGTTCTGAAACTCATCAATGCTGACTCACTTATCAAAAATCAGCTCAATACCAGCAAGTGTTAAGAAAAAAGTCTAGAAAAACTGTATCCATATCTTCCTCAAAAATCAATGGACCGGAACAAAACTTACACCTGTTCTGTAATTTATCTATATTGACTCACTTAACAAAAACCTCCTTCATATCACAAAGGGTTTAGAAAAAAAATCCGGAAAACTGAAATTTCCTGGTAATTTTTAAGTCCAGCATCTGTATCTTCCCAGAAATCAATGGACCGGAACCAAACTCAAACTTGTTCTGCAACTAATACGGTCTGATACGGACTCACATACCAAAAAATAGCTCAAGGGTAAAGAAAAAAAGTCCGGAAAACTGAAATTTCCTGGTAATTTTCTAAGTCCAGCATCTATATCTTCCTCAAACGTCAATGGACCCGAATCAAACTCAAAATTGTTCTCTAACTGGTTGATGCGGACTCTCATACCAAAAATCAGCTCAAAATCTCGGACGATTTAGGAAAAAAGTCCGGAAAACTGAAAGTTCTGGGTATTTTCTAAGTCCAGCATCCATATCTTCCACAAAAATCAATGGACCGGAACCAAACTTAAACTTGTTCTGTAACTAATTGATATGGACTCACATTCCAAAAATCAGCTCAATATCTCTGAGGGTTGAGAAAAAAAGTCCGGAAAACTGATATGTCCGGACTGACAGATGGACGGACGGACGGACAGAGCGCAAACCTATAGTCTCCTTCGGCTTTCGCCGGTAAGGGACTAATTGTTAAAGAACTACATTTAAGCGGAGTTAAAAAGAATGCTATATTATCCTTTTTTCATAATAAAACAAGCCCTTAAAAAATAAGCAAGTTTTTAATTCCTCAATATGTTTTTACTTTATTTGACACATATTATTTGTTTACAATGCAGTTTGAGCCGTCGGCACGAATTCATTCTTTTTAGACTAGTCTAAATTTTGTCGTCTAGTAATGGATGAATGCAGCAAAATATACTGAGGGAAAAAAGTAAGCAATTTCGTACGTTACAGCCAATTTCTCCAGTGTCTAGCTTTGGATTCAAATCATATTTTCACACATCGATCTTTTATATGTTAGCCACAGTATTTAAAAAAATCAGATGATTTTAAGGTCATACGTGTTTGTTGTACAGCGTCAAACATGGTAGAGGTAGGGAATTAAAGTAACACAAAGATTTAATACTTTGTGTATCCACCGTTTGCGCCAACATCGGAATCACAGCGTCATCTCATGCTGGAAATGAGCCTACGATTAATGGCCATAGGGATACGACCCCATTCCTGACGCAGAACACGTTCCAGGTCTCTAACGTTATTAACGTTATTCCTGTCTCTTACGCTCCTACCCAGATTGTCCCAAAGGTGTTCGATCGGAGGCAGATCCGGTGATTTGGCTGGCCAATCCAACACATCAACATTATTAGTCTGTAAAAGGTCCAACGTGTGCCGAGCGACATGTGGGCGGGCATTATCTTGCTGAAAAATGACAGCAAGCCCTTGACAAAAGAACGGCAATACCACTGGCTGGACAATTTCGGTGCAGTATCGAACGGCATTTAAGTTTCCCTGAATAGCTACCAAGCCAGTCTTGCCACGTACGGTATGATATACCACCCCAGACCATGACGCCGCCGCCTCCAAAACGGTCATGTTGAATGACGTTGGCGGTATTCATCCTTTCGCCACCACGCCTCCAAACACGTACCCTGCCATCCGCAAACATCAAATTAAAACGGGATTCGTCTGTGAATAGGACCTGATTCCACATTTGTCTTAGCCATCGACGGTGTACCCCTGTCCAATTCAATCTTGCATGTCTGTGTGCACGTGTCAAAGGAATGCCAACGTAAGGTCGACGTGCGCGTAAACGTGCCGAACGAAGTCTGTTTCTTACAGTACGAGCACAGACCCGTGTTCCCGTTGCATTTCGGACCAAACCGGCTATATGAGTGCTATTGAGGAAGCGATAACGCCGTGAACACGTTACGATGTAATTGTCCTCACGTTGTGTAGTCTACCTGGCCTGCCTGAACGTGGCCTGTCTTTGACGGTGCCTAATTGACGATACTTTGTTCTAAGTCTTGAAATGGATCTTTGGCTCACGCCAAAATGTTGCGCCACCTATTTTACCATCATACCAAAAGCCAGCATACCGATGGCTACGTTCCGTTGGTTTAAGTTAAGCCCTGGGCGACGTCCCATTTGAATTTTTTTAAATGTTTTAATGAGTTATCTTGTTATTGATGCTAACCAATAAACTGGGATAGATATTGTTGATATAGACTTCGCGTACATGTGGAAGCACGTGCAGAACGTGTTTCAGCAAAATTGCGTCAGACAGCCTTTAACAACGTGCTCTTAATGCATAATTAGTTAGTTAGCTTTTAAAAATTGCAAACGAGACTGATTTTATAAGGTTGTACATTTACGTTGAAAAATAATGTAGGTCGAAAAAAATTGCTAAGTTGCAGACAACAATTCAAAGCACGAGCAAACTATAAAAAAAAATGGCAGATGGGATACAAAATGATGTGAGAAAAGAAGTAACAGTTTGTAATATATTTTGCTCAGCGCGTTAAAACTGGTTGTGTGAGAAAGGATTAGCATGCTAAAAATCATGATATAAAACTAGGAGTACATGTACGTGTAACATGCATATAAATAAAATATTCATTAGATTTTATATGTTTTTTGTTTAATTGATGGACCAAAGAATTATTAGACAAACCAATTTGTTAATTTAGACCGGAAATGAACTTTGAGCTCAAACATTTATGTGAAATATTAGTTACTTTGGCGACCTAAACGTCGTAACTACAGCTTATCCAAGCTGCAGCTACCACGTTTAGGTCGCCAACTAACCATTTTACTTTTATTTAACATTTTACCGGCCATAGATTTTGCAAAATAATGACGTTTTATATCTAAGTGGAACTTTCTGTTTGAGTTAGGTGGGCGGGGCAAGAATTTCGTCCCTTAAACAAGCTTCGAAAGGACAGAATCATTTATACAGCGTTATTAGGTTTTACGTGTAATATCTCAATGGCAACAACAACAACAACATCATCATCATTAACAACAAAACCAACACACCAGAAATATCTTTTCCTATTTACTTTATCGTATAAACGATAACATTCAATTTGACAAGTATTAACCACATGTACTTAAAACGATACGATCATTATGATGGTACAATCGTTCTGTAAAAATCTGAAGAGATGCCTTTGGAAGCTGTGTTATCTACAAGGATTTTCTTTTTACAATTTGATTATGTTAATTCATCTCCTATTATTCTGCAGATTTTAAGCTCCCCTGAGCACGAAGTGCTCTGGGGAAGCTATTGTGATCGGTCATCGTCCGTCGTCCGTCCGTCCGTCTGTCCGTCCGTCCGTCCGTTCACAATTACAAAAAAATCTTCTCCTCCTAAACTAACCATGGAATTTCAACAAAACTTCACAGAAATGATCCTTAGGTCATGCTCTTTCAAAATTCTTCAAAGAATTGAAATCCATGAAGAACTCTGGTTGCCATGGCAACGGAGTGAAAAACTTAAAAAAAGCTTCTCCTCCCAAACGGTAAGGCCTAGAGCTTAGATATTTGGTATATATCATCATCTATTGACCCTCTACCAAAATACTTCAAAGAATTACCGTATTCTGAATATTAGCCCTTTTCTTTGTGATCCCTGATTTTACATAGAAATAGAGAAGGAAATCTTTTAAAATCTTATTCTCCCAAACCATAAGGCCTAGAGCTTTGATATTTAGTACAAATCATCATCTATTGACCCTCTACCAAAATGCTTCAAAGAATTACTGTACTCTGAAAATTAGCGCTTTTCTTAATGATCCCTGATTTCACATACAATAAAAGAAGGAAATCTTTCAAAATCTTCTTCTCCCAAACCATAAAGCCTAGAGCTTTGATTTTTGGTACATATCATCAGCCCATTGACTCTCTACCAAATTACTTACAGAAATTAGCCCTTTTCTGTGCAATCCCTAATTTTAGTTAGGAATATATAATGATATCTTTGAAAACCTTCTTCTCCTAAACCATTAGGCCTAGAGCTTTTATACTTGGTATGTATTGATGCCTATACTTCAAAGCATTACCATATTCAGGAAATTAGTGCTATATGGTTGGATCATCAATATACCTAGGATTAAAAGAGAAATCTGTAAACATCTTCTCCGAAATAATTAGACAGAGGGCTTTGCTATTTTGTTTATATCATAAAGCCATGAACCATAATACTCAGGGGAGCAATTTAGGACCACCATGGTCCTCTTGTTTTTAAAATTGCGAAAGGATTCATTCCGACCTTGTGCAAAATTAACGAGATTCCGATGAAAACTGAAAAAAAGGAAAACAGCAATGTCTTTAAGTAATACTGTAAGGTCCCGCTGTACAACGTCTTTCAAGAAAGATACCGCACAAAACCATCTCTTTGTTAATCCGTTACCAGACGGCAAATTTTAGACTTGTCTAAATTGAAAGGAGTTGCAGACGACAACTCAAAGTATATGAAATTTTAGATCCTTTCAACTTGGGTAGAAAGCATTGTGTAAATTGAAGAAATTGCATGTCACAAGCAATTGGTTCATGTAACACAAGCAATTTCTTCATTTTACCCAATGTATTCCCAGTTGTTTTTCTTTAGGGACGTCAAAAAGCCTCATTTTGTGTGGTAATGAGTTAAACGTCACTTTTGCAAATACTGTATTTAAATGTAGACTGAATAACATTAAGAACTAAAGGGTCACTTCCATATGCCGTCACAAACACGTGATTTGGATCACCAGATATCGCTAATAGATTATCCATATTCATATCGTTCCCAACTCCAACAAAAAGTAACGTTACATTCGTCCCAAGATCAAAGTTTTCTCTCACCAAGAATTCAAAATGTCCATTCGTGAAAACAACCACAAACTTTCTTGCGTTCGCTCGTCCATGGTTTTTATTCAGCATTAGATCCCTGGAATCTTTAATGGCTTCTGTAATGTTTATGGCGCACTCTATGTAATTGCATGTTGTCTGTGGCTTCACAATTTGCTGTATAGCTGCTTGGGCCTCGTCTTTAGAAAGTCCGCTATCGAATGGAATTTTAGTTTGAATACTCGATCCAAATGTTCTAACAGAGAATCGTGGCCCCTCAGTGATTCCATGGTCATTAAGATTTTGCACTAAATAGGTAACATCTTCAACAGAAGTTTCAAAGTCTTCAGAACCAATATACGCAGATTCATCGAGAAGAAAAACAATGTCTGACCTAGACGATGTAGAACATTCATCACATGTCAAATCTACCAGCTGTTTGACTACTGTTTGGAGAGAATCAAAGTTTTCTACAGAGAAAACGTACTGAGGGGATATATGGTCTCCAGTCGATGCAATGTCCAGGAGTTCTTTGTGTGAAACCTGCGGACCAATCCCTGAAATGCCGAAATGACGTTACTTTATGACGTTGGGAAATTCTAATGTTATTAAGACGTTAAAAAAGCGCCCCTTAGAAAATTGATTTGGAAACATTTAGGAAATTAAGAGAATTGCTTGTTATCTATAGGCGATTTCTGGAATTATCAAAAATGTTTTCTTCCCCGTATAACAGATTTTGAAAATTTCATCAACTAAAAATTGTGGTTTTCTACCCCCTTGAATTCGGACGAGTCTAAATTTTTGTCGTCTAGTAATGGTTTAACCAATTTACACAGTGGAATTTTAGACCAGTCCAAATTGAAAGAAGCTGCAGACGACAATTTAAAATTGATAGAATTTTAAATTTTTTCGTCCTTTGGGATAGAAAACAAGGTGAAAAATGAAGAAATTGCTTGATGCAAGCAATTTCTTCATTTTCCATCATGTTTTCTAAAGCCTTTTTCTTGAGGGGCGTAAAAAGGAGGGATTGTGTGGGAATGGGTTAACCCATTTACACACAATGGCATATATTGACGCCCTTGAAGAGAAAAGCTTTGGAAAACATTGTGGATGTTGAAGATATTAATTCATTATCCACAATCTTTTCTACTCAAAGAGATAGCTTTTTTTAATAACATCAATTTGATTTGTGCTTCTGCAACTTCCTCCAATTTGGTTTATTGATTGATTGTATGGGATTTAACGCCACTTGTACCAGTATTTCAGCCATATCGCGGCTGCTGGAGTACCTAACGATGGATTCCTGGTATTTCTTACACATTTAAAACGGCTCTTGAACAGGTTTTCGTGAAGATTAGGTGCAGTAGATACTGCTTTTCCAATAGTTATTAATATGATATGCACAATAAATAGAGGATAAGCAACTGGTTATTTTCGACACGAAAAATTTCTCACGAGAATGCGTTGTTAGGCGTTGAAAACCGAGTCCGAAGGACGAGTTTTTCTAACGAATAAAAACGTATTCGAGTGAGGGATTTTTCACATCAAAAATAACTCGTTGATTATTCTATTTATTATATTCGAACCAGTTTTATTTTTCATCGTTACTTATATTTCAATCATATTCGCCATCGTCGTCCCTTGGAACCGTGAGCATTAATATTAACGATTTTTTTCAATAATTCCTGTTCGATATCTCTGATTATCTTTCCAAGTGGGCGAAGGGTTAAAAGGAATTTTCTAGGGAAAATCCGTGTTTTAAGACACTAAGAGATTTGCAGTGCCAGGAACGAAAATAATTTAGACGAAACATATACTTTATCTAAGGGCGACAATCCTCTTAGGGCCCCGGGATATTTCGGACATCGATCGACCATTAAAAACTTGGATTTGGACAGAATCATAGGATAGGCAGTCTGTGATCACTCAATCTCCTGACTTGAACAAGCTCATGCGGGTTAGGCTTGAGTGTCTATCACTTTAACTGCAATATTATCAGTATTCGAGGTCTGGAATAATTTGTACGTTGCGGAGAGTTATGCATCTGTTTGGTTCAATCAGTGGTAACACAAACTTTCCGATTCGTTTTTGTTTAAAACCAGTTATTAACAAAACGGTTATTTTGGTGCTGTAGTTATGACCGTGAATTTCTCATTATTTTACTGTTTTTGAATTGATTTTTAGCCTAAAATTTGATTGTAAGGTCATCATACATTTCTCACTCTCTCCATGCCTCGTTCGCCATTATTTCAACAGAGTAGTTGTAAAATACGTAGCCTATGTTTAAAATCTTATTACATTTGAATTTTTCTGTGAAGGATTTAGTCAAAAGCTTTCTTTATTTTAGATATTTATTAAATTGGAAATCTTAGCTATGAATGTTAACCAGGAGCGACCTGGCCCTTTAGCAATATAAGTAATTCCCGATTTTCGGAGTGATAGTGAAATTCCATGATTTCACAGCTAGGAATATAATAAATATTCTTTCTTAGTGTTAAATTTACTTAATTGACTAAAAATTTAATGTGATATAATCCCTATGTCCTACTTTGTATTCCTACGAAATTTGCCGGGTGAGGTCGTTAGTCTTTGAGTGATGTCGATCAATACTGTATTGCTAGAGGAAGCGTCTCGTAACGCTTAAAATTTTTACTTTTTTCTTTTTTTTAAAGTTATGAACAGCAATTTTCATTACAAAATCAGCCTATTCGCCTCCTTACAAACGTCCGAAAGCATAACAGTAAGAAATTTAAAAATTGAGAGCCAAAACTTTACTTTCATAGTCTGTGCAATAGCCGCTTAAAGCTCGCTGGCCACGTCAAAATGACTTAGATAAGAAGTTTGACTTAGATATTTTGTTATAGCCTACCTATAAAGTATCCGAGGCTTTATTTCCTAATCCAATACAACTCGACAGAAAAAAATCCGTATCAGCCGTGTACATCAAAAGGAACACTACAACAGTCTTTCTTTCTTACAGACCATATCTTGTCTCGTAGCTTGTGTAGAATACCATTTGACTCGACATTCGGTCTCGTCAATTAGTATTCTACACAAGCTACTCGACAGATACAGTCTGTAGAAAGAAAGATTGATTGATTGATTGAATGGGGGTTAACGCCACTTTTAACAGTATTTCAGTCATATCGCGGCGGCTGGATCACCTAATAATGGATTCCTGGTATTTATCACACCAGTACTACCACTACCTCCTTTCCTAGCCTCCAGCTGCTATCCCACTTAGATTTACGATTATCCACCCATTAGTGAGAGACAAATGTCGGAAATGATATGTACTACCGCCGGGTATCGAATCCATGACACCCCATTATTGTAGATTGGGAGTCTGATGCACTACCACTACAGAACTATGAATAAGGATAAAGCGCTATAGATTTCATGATGCCAATGAATGTTGTGGAATCTGTTACAGCATCATGAACATGATTAATTTTTTGTAGAACTAATAAGGCTGAAAATTGGGTGGGTTTGACCTCTAAAGGCACCGAGATACATCGTATAGACTAATGTCTGCGAGATACATCGTATAACTAAAGTCACCGAGATACATTGTATAGACTAAAGTCACCGAGATACATCGTATAGACTGACTTTTTTTGATTTCGTCATGGACAGAATCAAAGTACATGCAGTCTGTGATCACTCAGTCCCCTGACATAAGCCCATGTAGGTAAGGTGTGAGTGTTTTTCACTGAAACTGCAATATCTTCAATATTCGAGTAATTTTGTAGGTTACGGAAAATGCATTGGTTTAAGTCAGTCGATGATAAAAGACACAAACAGGTTCGTTATAGTTTTAAACAGAACGATTATTTTGTTCATTTAAGAGATGAAGAGAATATATTTTGTTTTCATGGAGGTATGAACCGAAAAACCTAATCACACTGTATGAATACGCGAAGCGGGTTCATACATTGTGTGATTAGGTTTTTCGGTTCATACCTCCATGAAAACAAAAAAATATTCTCTTCATTTCTTATGATTTAATAGTATCGAGCGAAAAAAGCAAAAATCCTTCATCTTTTGATACCTTTTTGTATGGGACTATTTTGTGCGGAAGCATACAAAATCACTGCGTGCTCAAAATTTTGTTCTTGGAGGTATGAATTAAATTTTTCGACCAATCAGAACGCTCGTTTTTGATAGACGAAACTAACAATTAAATTATATAGTGATGGACGTTTTATTTCTTTTTATTTAACTGTTTTCAGGTTGCTTTGTAGTCTTTTGAAGTGAGTGTTAGGTCACCGTATATTTCTCGCTCTCTTGCATGCCTCTTTTAACATATTTCAGCAAAAAAGCTAATAATTCTGGTTGACTGATTGATTGATTTAATCGTCTTTAACGCCTTTTTTAACAGTATCGCGGTGGCTAGAGCACCTATGAATGGATTTCTGGTATTCCTCACACTACTGATTAGTACGACCACTAGTACCCTGGACCTTGTGATTGATAGTACGACGCACTACCAACGCGGACCAGACTGATAATTCTGAAGCTTATGTTTGAAACACTTATTACGATTGCTTCTTTTCTTATTTATCTGGAGGCTTTAGCCAAGAGCGTATGTTACTTTAGATGTGAAATTGACCATCTTAGCTATGGATATTAACCAGGGCCATCCGGCAATTTGGAAAGGAATAGTTCCAGATTTCCGAAGTTGATATAATCACTTGTGACGTCATCAAGATTTATTACATTGGTAAATCCCGAGATTTCACTGATGGGAATATTCAGTCAATCTTGCTCAAGAGACCACCCCCATTTAGCGACCAAGCGAACAGTTTCAAAATTCCCTTTGCTAAAAACAAAAGATCTTTATATTGCACACTTTTGCTTATACAAGTAAAATTATCATTACTAGTTCTCATGTTGGTTGATCTCATTAGAATCGTCTCATTGATACGAGCCTAATGAGTTCCATCAACATAGGATTAAGTGAGAATCCTGCAAACGTTTATGTATGCAGTTGAGTCATAACACAACATTTGTATAAAGCGACCATTTTCTTAAACGACCACAATTGGGCCGTCTCATGAATAGTAGCTAGATACAAGTTTACCTGTAATCAATTTTCTTATTGATTTATTTTCTTACGTGTAACTGATCAGAAAATGTGCAAAGTAACCCCGTATATATGGAATATTACAACAGTCATTCTTTCTACAGCCGCCGTCATAGCGCAGACGGTAGTGCGTTAGACTACAGGATGTAGTGGTAGTACTGGTGCGAAACCATAGTTAGGTGACATAAAAATTGTTAAAAGCGGAGTTAAACCCCATTAAACAAACATCCATAGTTCTGCTTTCTAGTTTATCATCTGTATAATCATTATACCAAAATATATTGAAGTTCATATAATTTCCGTTATTCTGCAATGGTTGGAAACAACAACAACAACTGCTTAGTTCGTCTGATAAAAAAATGAAAGAAATTGCTTCTGTACTGAGATATAAGCTCGATAAAATTTACATTCGAAAACCTAAGATGTTCGGCATTTTTTTCACTTAGTCATTTATCACACCAAATGTTTACTTTGATCTATTGAAGCCGTTTCAGCGGTCTATTTTCTTATAAGTAAATTTTCGATATATACAAAACTTACCATCCTGTCGCTCGTTTCAATTTAACCCTTGTTCCTGCTGCATATTTACTCCGTCTTCTCAAAGTTTTAATTCATTTACCAAATTTTGATCTACTTTGTATTCAAATATTTCCTCAGCAATAAAAAAGCAGGTAGTGTAGACTAAGATCAGACTGAATTTCTGTGCAGGCTGTTCTTAGTCTATACACCTGCCTCAGCTATTATCAAAATAAGGAATATTCCGGGATCAGCATGACAAGGGTTGATACAAGTTCTTGTCGTCTTGTAATGAGATTATGATCTTTGGGAACAACACAAACAAATATGAAAAAAAAAAAAAAAACTAAACAAAAAACCCCAACATAACAACAATAAAATCAACAAAAACACACAAAAAAGGCATTCTTGGTGCGATAGTTATCCGTTTTTCAGAGTTAAAACTCACCTATAACAACCACCCGACACACTTGACCTCGTATTTGTTCAGCAGCCATTTTGGTCGCCTTCCTGTCGTTCGACATTCCATCTGTCAGTACGAAAACATAAGAACCCGCAGATTGACCATTCTGTCTCCCTCTCTTGCAGCCTTCATCAGGAACAAAAACGGTTTTAACAAGTTCGAGACCTTTATTTGTGTATGTAGCCCCTGGATTAAATCTGACTCTAGATATGGCATCTTTCACAGCTTCAGCTTCTGAATAATCATCCAATGAAAATTCAATTCTGGCATCAGATGAGAATGTTATTAAAGCAATTTGCATGTTGTCAGGGCCGATTGTGACATGGTCAACAAATCGAGTCGCGAAATCCAGCTGTTTAAGAAAGTCTTGTCGGGTTTGGCTTATCGATGAATCTAAAACAAAGATGACATCTGCTGGTAGCGGCTCACAAACATCTCTATCACAAATGTCGCCATGGAAACCGGATCGGCATCTACATTCGAACCGATTAACGTGATCCAAGCACGTACCACTATTGTGACATGGGTTACTTTGGCATTCGTCTATGTCTGTAAGATAGTTAAATAGTGAATGTGTAAGGGTTGTGCATGTAAAATGTCAGCATTGATCACCCCCACCCCTTCCCAGTTTTCAAAACATTCTAAGATTCTTAATTATGTTCATGCTTTGTTTTAGTACCAATAGCTATTCGAAAATGGACCAATGAATAGCGTTTACTGTATCGATTATATGCCTACAAATTTGCCTTTTAAAAGATAAGCATTAACGCGGACAAAATCGGACACAAAAGAAAAAATCCGTATAACACACATCGAGGATCAAATGCGATACTGAACACTATATAGACACATACAAAACAATATCGCAATTAACCCTCGACATGTACTAGGAGAAAAAAAGTACCGCCACGTCGTTAAAAATCGAGGGTATATAATAAATAGAAAATTATGAATTAGTAGTGATACAAATCCTTGTATTAGATTCTCGTCGAGAAGAAAAAAATAATATTTGAAAATTTTCCTGCGCAGCTCGAATCCAATATAAGATTTCGTATCACATCTATATCAGAATATTACTTTTTTTTCTTCTTGGTTGCTCTTTTGCCACCAATCAAGACAAAAAACTAAAAGAGGTCATGTATTGGCGGTAGTTGTGAAATATATTGGTATGTGAATTGAAACTGTGTTAAACGATAAATTACAACCGTAATCATTTTGGAAAAGACGACTAGTGTTTGAAGAAAGACATACCAATTTCACAACATGATCCACTATACCCTGGGCTACACAAACAAGTAGACATTTCCACATATCCATTTTCACATGCTGGTGTGCAAGCTCTAGTTTCGTTTGTTTGAATGGGGTCATTCTTTCGTTCACATCCTATTACACAATCTTCTAAAACCTGGTTGTAGTGACCGGGACAGCATATTCCCCTGACCCTCGATTGGTATGCAACATCACAACCAGAGGGGCAATCGCTCCAAGGTCCCCATGTTAGCCACTCGCAAATGTTGCCACAGTCATATGCTCGTATTACAAACGTTATGTTTAGAATTTGTAAAGAAATGAAGATGAGTTTACAATTCATGCTTGACCCTCAAGTTCGTCTTTGTTTCGACGGTGTTCATTTAAATTGAAATTTTATTATTAATTAAAGATAAGTAATACGTTAGTTTAAACACGATCTTTGTTCGAGTGTTTGTTTTTATTCAGCATAAACCAACCTGACAGTTGAACAGATAAGCGTTACTCGGCTTCATAAGACATGATTACAAATAATTTTTGTCACCACAAGTGGTGTAAACTAACTAATCACTAGTCCCGCCCATTTACTCCGTTGACCCAGCCCAATGACTCCAACAAGAAGGTCCATTTCGATTTCAAACGGCTTTATGTAAGAAGATAAATGGACAGTAGCGTGAACAAAAAGTAAAATCGTTGTCTGGCGGACTAAATGATGTAACTAGATGCTTCACATAAATGGCGACCATTGTTGGAGTTAGAAGTTAACCTCAAGTCTAATTGAATGATTTTATTGGTCGACTGATTAGTTGATTGACGGCCGCGACAAGTCAATTAATCCAACATGGCCACGTCATGCGATGTAACGATAGATGATTGTTTGAAAGTTTTTGAGTTCCTTAGACATTCAATAAGAGCTATAAAATCCACCAGAATTTTAACTCTGCCACATTCACAACCACAGTTTCTACCTTAACCTTAAGTTTAATCTTTTCGGCAATCTATATTCAATTCTTTAGCATTTAAATCTTCATTTCTCTTAACGTTGTCAAACTGACGAAATGCCGCTCTCAATAAGAACATCGATTGATAAATCAAATTAATCGTAAAGATCGGAAATAAAATTTGAACTCCCATATCTATATTAATCATTTTTTTTTTGAGATTTCGAGTTTAATGTCGTAACTACAGCTTATATAAGTAGTAGTTATGGCGTCTTGAATCGCCAACATACAATTTGCTTTTTTTTATGTCTTTGGTACTGACCAAATTTTTTCACAAAATTATCCCTTCCAGTTCAATCCCTGTTTTTAACGGCCCTAAGCCTTTATGCTTGAGAAAAGTTGCAGACGACACTTTTAAGTTGATGAAATTTTTAAAAAATATCGATTTTTGGGGTAGAAAACATTGTAGATAATGAAGAAATTTCTTCATTTTCCACATTGTTTTCCAAAACTTTCATATTGAGAGGCGTTTAAAAGCGTCAATTTGTGTGAATGAGTTAATGAATCCTATTGAAACATGACGTTGTTTTTTAAACTACCACCTGAAAATTCTTAACTTTTACCTAAGACTTTAACCTTAAATACTATTATATCTAACTTTTTAGTTGAATTGGGTTGAACGCCACTGTTAACAACATTTGAGTCATATCGAGGCGGCTGGAGCACCTAACAATGGATTCTTGTTATTTCTCACACCAGTACTACCATTACATCCTTTCATAGCCTCCAGCTGCTATCCCACTTAGGTTTACGATTATTCATCCATTGGTAAGAGACAAATGTCGGAAAGGATATGTGCCGCTCGCCGGGTATCGAACCCATGATATCCCATGATTGAAGATTAGGAGTCTGACGCGCTACAAACTGCGATATGGCGGCTCTAACTTTTCAGATGTTTATTTCTACACAACACATTAGGTGTTCAATTCTCCACACACATGCTCTACAGTGACGATGAATTGAAAACTGTGATTTTTTTACTTTGATATATTATTCGTTGGCACAAGTTCACCAAATGTATTTTCGATCTAAGTTCAATAGCACTAAGTCTGTTTTAAAAAGACCACTTTCTATTTTCGATAATTAGATAATACGTACACAATGAATGAAAAGAACAATCTTTCAAGCAGAAGAAAAGAATAACAATTATCTTTGTAGATGACAGATAGGTTATGCG
Source organism: Fragum fragum (assembly GCA_946902895.1). Classification (NCBI taxonomy): domain Eukaryota; kingdom Metazoa; phylum Mollusca; class Bivalvia; order Cardiida; family Cardiidae; genus Fragum; species Fragum fragum. The sequence continues at coordinate 6,345,667 of OX336378.1, forward strand.
AGAATAGCTAAATAGTGGTTTGGAAAAGAAAGAGAATTTTTACCCCTTGCAATGCTGAATAAAGTTTTCTCTCTATAACTGCATTACAAGCAAAGGACTGAAAGGCTTGATTGTGGTTCAACATTCTTCTGTTTTTTATATACATGTATATAAAAAATTCTTGCTTAAAAAAGCAAAACAGAAAAACTAGCCTAGTATCAGACTGTACGTATGTGCAGGCTGGTCTTTGTCTTATGCCTCCTGCCAAAACAGGAATATTCCTGGTTCAGCATGACAAGTGTTAAAAACATGAGGTATTGGTGAAGAAAAGGTTCAAACACCCAAGCGAGCTGTGGACCATGCGATGGTATATGCAAGAAAAATATTGTTGTAACAGAAAATAATTGTTACGAAAAACGGATAAATGATACGCGAAACATCGGCATTTTAGAGGGTGTATTTTTTTTTCAATTCAGGTTTCGGTTAATAAGATATCTTAAAACATTGAACATCTAAAATTGATTTAAACAAATGTGTGTTTTTCTTCCCTAAATATTTCGGTGCAATGGAAATCGAAAAGCCACATTTTGCACAAGTAATGACACTCCAATAAAACACGTCTAAATTATCATATCAAGATAGATTTTTTCTTTTCTTTATTCCCTCAAAGTGACGCCTTTGGACGCCCCTCAACAAAAAACCTTTAGGAAAACCTTGTGTAAAATGAAGAAATTGCTATTAACCATTAATTTCTTCATTTTACACAATGTGTTCTTTTTAGAAAGTTGAAAAAAATCACAAATTTCATTAACTTTAAATTGTCACATGCAATTCCGTTTGAATTTGGACCAGTCTAAATTTTCGGTGTGTGGGAATGGGTTAAACATAAAAAACCTGTTGGGATTCATTGTCAATATAAGGGGAACTGTTCAAACATTATACAAAATAACTCTGATTTTCGTTTTCACGACGTAGCGTCCCTGTGCGATATAAGATTCAAGTACGATTTTATCATATTTTGCCTTCTATATTGAGACTGTGCCATCGGCAGCATTTTGATACCAGTCTATCCATGAATCTGACACTGCTATGTTTGCAGAGCTCATTTTTTAACGATGAACCTTAGATCTGAATTCGTGTGGCCTACCATTTTGAAACGGAAATTGATCGTCCTTCAAGTTTCAAATGGACATTCTGAAGGCGATTCTTCATTTTTTCATTCAGCTGTGTCTGTTTCATCCACATTTACGACTTTTCCATATCGTCGACAACTGATAGCGTATGTTTAGTTTCCCTCTCTACAACTAGTGCCAAATAGGACATGGAATGGTTTAGCGGAAATGGTATACATTACCGGGTAATCAAACAATACCAAACAGATTTCATAATCAGTGACACTAGAACCACAACAGTAACTTACTTTATCATATACCTATAAAAGATATGGATTAAAATCTGGCTATCTAACACAACTCGACAGAGAAAAAATCTGTATTCGGCGTGTACCAAAAAAGCCGTATTCGTCGAGTACCTTTAAACACGTACTACTTTTTTGTGTATTGACGTTCGGTTTTTTTTTTCGGAAAATCGGTTATTTCTTAATCATTTAAGAAAATTTTCTTAATGTCATGTCCTAAAAGGTTTATAATAAAAGGAATATTACAACAGTGCGTTTTTCTGTTTGTTGTTATCGTGTTCGAGAATCTTGTGTAGGTATATTTTTATTGGATGAGACCGACGGTCTCATCCAATAAAAAAATACCTACACACGAACCTCGAACACGATAACAACAAATAAAAAAAGACACTGTTGTAATATTCCCTATATACACTATGTACTATTAGTATTGACATGAATTAGAGTCTCTCTGAGATTTTTTTGTCTACCGAGAGAAACTAAAGAGGTTCTTTGAAGACGTAATTCAGTGTTTCTGACTCGTACAATGCTCTCTTACTGATCAATGTAAATATAACAATTTTCTAGTTTAACATTTGCACCATGGAAATTAATCTGTTTATAACTGTAAGGCGAATCAACTTTGGATACTATTAGCACGATCAGCGAATTTTAAACGCTGATCGCTTTTTGTGTCCGTTTAATCTTAATCCATCCCAATTTCTCATGTGATTACGTGCAATTAGTGGCTCGGTTTAGAACTGCGAACTCGTAATTACAACAGAAGTCGAGAGCTGTGGGTTCGAGCCCGGCACAACGCTGGTCGCGAAGGAAGACAGTTCAGTGCCCCAGCACTGAATAACCAACCTGCTATACTGTTGATGTAGATTCATGAATTCGCCCTGACCGTAGTGATACAAAGAATCGCCACTGGGAAGATTGAACCATTTATCACTGTCTCTCAGTGAACCAGAGTTATTTGATACTGCACTAACAATACTGAAATGAGAGTATTCTACAAGTAAATGGGTACTTACTCTTAAAAAAAAGTTTTTTCTACTATACTCGATAAGAATGGAAACTTGACACTATTGTTCCTAATATTCTTATTTTCCCGCTTAAAAAAATTCTAAGCTATGACACAGCCAATAGGAACCATGTTAATAAATATAATCTGTAAAATTATTAAAGCATTGTGAATAATGTGAAAAAAGGAAAACATTCATTTCAAGTGCTTACCATAAACCTTGCTGTCATTTAGAACAGATTCGCCCTAACTTAGCGTGCAAGCATAAGGTCAAGAGAGAATCAAATTGATTTTTCGACTTAGACACTATTGTTGAAATGTCACGACTTTCATATGATCAATGTCAAGATGGCAGGGGGGGGGGGGCTTTTGGCGCGCAAGTCTGTGGTCGCTGTTGTAAAGAGCAACGACATGCTAAAGAAGAATTATTTTGAGAACTCGTGTACACCAAACCAGGTCAGTTGCAGACCGGCTGTGACCGGGAGCGGTACGAGTGACGTCACATCAGGATGATCGTGAAATACGACTGCGACAGATTTTTCTGTTCAAGATGTTAGGAACCGTTTGAGAATGAAGAGCAAATAATGGTTCGATGCTTACACCTTGTTATGGCTGAGGCAAAACGGCATTGGCAATAAAGAACCTTGGGTTCGAACGCAATTCAAATTGCGGTTTGCTGATTGCAGGTTATATGTGTACCCCACAGGCCTGGAGAACCTCATGCTCAATCATGTATCAGAGAGTTGTACAGATTTGGCGTTGGGAGTCTTATAGAATGGAGATGTTTTTGTGTTCAATGACTTTCTCCGCTTGTTGTTGTTCAAGGCAACTTAACCGCTATCTAGTACAAGGATCAGATTTGTAACTCTCTTTGTCCCCTTTTATCAAATGACACGGTCCTAGTCTTACGTTTCAGCACGATAACGCCAGGCCAAACAAATTATTTCTAACGCAATACGTTCTGAGAAATGCCAGTATTGAAGTTTTAGACTTCGAGCCGCCCTGACCTCAATCCGATTGAGCATATCTGGGACGAGCTAGACCGCCTTGTCCATCAGTAAGCCAATCCACCTTAAGTAGGAGATCTTAAAGTACCCTTGATGGCAGTGGGTACGTGATTTATCACATTTCTCTAAGCCTGCTAATAATGAAAGTAATTGTTATCGATTGTGATCCGCAAATGAACGCTGCTGTCAGTCAAAGAACGAATCGAAAAAATCGAATCATTCATTTAGAGCAGAAGTTAACTGTTGACTCCAAAATTGATGTTTAGCATATTTGTTGGTTTGGCGACATACAAACCGCAATAACAGTTGATTCAATTTGTAGTTCATGTCGCAAACCATCTATTTAATTTTGTTTTACGACGTTAACCACATTTTTGCAAAGTTGAAGAGATAATTCTAGTAGAGTATTACAATTTGTCGACTCTGTTTAGACAGTGCGAATTCAGCAGACTGGTCAAGGTTACTAATGTGGGTGTATTTTCTAAATAAATTAGGAATATTATGTTGTGATACAAATCCTGAAATTATATTCAATTGCGAAGGAAAATTCCAATATTTCACGAGACCGATGATCGACTGAAATATAGAATATTCCTACGCAGAGAGAACCATTGCGGTGTTTAGTATCACCTCTACGTTAGAGTATTCCGTTTATTATACCAGCGACTTCGACTGTTAAAGATAAAAAGAAATTAACGAAATTTATCTAATACCAAACCCTTTTAAATCAATATAAGCTTTTTCTTGGCGTGAAAAAGGATTCATCTAACCATATCGTACCAGCTCAGTACATCTATAATACGTCCGTCGATTCCGATTTTGTCCGTATGCAATAAATTTGCCTTATGAAGAAATTCGGTTGGTTCGAAATGATATATTTTATTGATCTCTACAGTACTTAAAGCATTATTTTTCAATATCTATTTTACTGAGTTCAAGTAGGACCATTACCGGTTGACGAGTCCCATTTTATTCATAGATTTGGTTCTTCCGTAATTTGAACCATTTCTATTGTTACTTGAATAATATGTGTTCAGATATTGATTAAACTTGAATATTTTGCCTCTCTTTTCATTTTAAACTTTTTTTTATGCGACTGAACAGGATTTATAAAATCGTTTATCAGTTGATATAAATCAGTGTTTTTTTGTGGAAAACTATGTATTTTAGTACTATACTCAATGGTGCTATCTTCGTTTGTCAATATGTTTACTTTGTGATCGCATCAGATTTGGTATTCATTTGTAATGATCCCTGTCATATGGGAATTTGTACTTTCGGTCCGTGTTTGGATGGATATTGGATAGGTAGGCATTCTGAGTCCCTACGGACCATCCTTATGGCTATTGCCTTTGGATTTCGTTGATTTTGGCGATAGGCTCGAGGATAAGACTGCTAGAACGAACCTATTAACCCAATCCCCCTTTATCCCGCCGCCTTACGCCTCCCAAGAAAATAGTTCAGAAAAACAATGTGAAAAATGAAGATATTGATTGTTTCAAGTAATTTCTCCATTTTTCAAAATGTTTTCTACCAAGACAAAGATATTTCGGGTTTCACCAAATTAAATTGTCTGCAACTTCGTTGAATTTCGGACCATTCTAAATATTTTTCATTTGGGAATTGGTTAAAGCCGGTGACAAGATTTCGTGAGTACGATTTTGAGAATAAAGAGTATAATGCCGACAACACGATAAACGATGTCGAAATTTCGAAAATGCAATTGCAACAATAAAATTTTTAAAGCCGACAACACGCAATACGATACGAGGTTTCGAGAGTATTGTTGTAAAACGACTGCAAGAATTAAGAGTATAAAGCCGCCAACACGATATATGATGACCAGATTTCGAGAGTACGATTTCATGAATAATGATTATATTGCCGGCAACAAAATATGCAATGACCAGGGAGAACGTTTGCAAGACAAAAGAGTATAAAGCCGAAAACACAATATACGATGACCAGACTTCGAGAGTACGATTGCAAGAATAAATATTAAAAAGCCGCCAGTACAATATACCATGACGAGATTTAGAGAGTACGATAAAAATAGTATAACGCCGACATCTCAGTATACCATGACGAGATTTCGATGGTACGGTAAGAAGAAAAAGTTTTTAAAGCCGACAACGCAAATAAACCATGACGAGATTTCGATAGTAAGATTGAAAGAATAAAGGGTATAATCCCGACAACTAAATATACCATGACGAGATTTCGAGAGTACGATTGCAAGAATAAAGAATATAAAACCTACAACAAAATATACGACGACCGAGGTTTCGATAGTAATATTGCAAGAATAAAGGGTATAAAGTCGATAACCCGATAAACGATGACCAGGTTTCGATAGTAATATTGCAAGAATAAAGGGTATAAAGTCGATAACCCGATAAACGATGACCAGGTTTCGAGACAACAACGGACAGTACAAGAAAACGATGAATAGAGCGAGAGAAAATCTCGCATAATCTCGAATCTCGCATAACCTCATGCGCACTCTGGCATTATCGTTCTCGTACCATCGCAATATCAATAGTTACCGTACATGTATCCTCATGCAGCATTCCTTTACAACATTCATTGACCAATCGCTGGCGCCGTCACGGCCTTATTTTGCAAAATTATTGGCCATAAGCATGTAACATAAAAGTGAAATGGAAAAATTGGTGACCAAAACGTCGTAACTATAGCTTGAATAAGCTGAAATCACGACGTTTAAATCACCGAACTAACAAAAAAGGTTAACAAAATGGCGGCCAATGTTTGAGTTGAAAGCTAAGGTCCTGCTGAATAAATGATTTGATTGGTCGGTTGACACTTAGTTTTACAGCTGCGATTGGTCATTTGAAACGCAGGCAAAATTGTTATACACTAATTAAATGTCAAATAAACAAGATGTGTTTGTGAAACACCATGCCCCCGAAACAGGATTTCTTTATAAACGGGTGATTTTTATTTTTTTTTCTTTGTTTTAGGGAAAAGGGTTAAAATTTTGACCTTGACCTTGATGAAATGACCTTCCAAGTTGCGCCTTGTTGAGACCTATATACATACCAAATATTAGCATTGTAACTTAATCAGGGTTGAATTTACAGGAAAATGTTTAGTTGGCAGATTAAGTTTTGCAGACAGATAGACGGACAGACAGACGGACACTGGTTAAACAAGATGCCCCCGATCTATCGATGCGGGTGCATAAAAATTGAACTAGTGTTGGGATTATTAGTAACTTTGAACTTTCATATTTTGAATTAGATCGAAGTTCATTTGTTTCGAGGATATGCCATGTATAAAGCTGCCTTACCTAT